>JAWWLV010000144.1:41252729-41279259 GCA_035041135.1 Platyrinchus mystaceus | reverse complement strand
TGCCTGGCATTTTTCTAAAGCTTTGGATTAGAGGATGTTGAAATGTTTTGTAAAATAAATAGTAGCTTTATAATATTTTTAAGGGTGGGGAATGCATTCAGTTTTTAAAAAGATACCAGTTCTGATTTTATTAAAACTATTAGCCTCTAATCATACCAGCTTATTGGAATCATCATAAAAAGAAAATTTAAAAAAAAAAAAAGAAGAAGAAGCAGGGAAAGGACAATTCTGCTCAGATCTTCAAGAAAAAAACAATTTACCTTTATCTTCAAAGAATGTCTCTTCCCCTTTAAAATGACTACCTTGTAAGAAGTAAGGGAAAGTATTAACTTACTATTATTATTAACTAATTATCAAAAAAAGAGATGTTGAAATTTATCCTTCTCTTTTATCAGAACTTGTTCTACAGTTCATATATTCTTGCTGAGGACAGGAATAAATACTCTTTATTAAAAAAAAAAAGTTATTGACTTTATTTATTCAAGATCCAGTTTTAGCTCCACATCCAGTTCACTTATCCACAAAGCAGAAATTATTTTCTCTCAAGTGATCAAGCAATTTTATACTTCCATCCCACAACTTTTTCTTTTTTCTTTGACCAAAACCTTTAACATTAGGTTCCACAGTCACCTGCTGCGGCACTTCCCAGCTCAAAAGTGATCCGGCAGCCCTCAGCTCTTAAGGCAAATGGTGGGGAACGAGACGAGTGGGCCACTCTAGGTACCACACAAGCACAATGGCATCTGCATTGTCCCATTCAGAAACTAACACCAAATCATCTCCTGGGGCACACAGGGGATCTCCACCACTTGTATACAAAGCCTGGGACTGTGTCACAAGGGTTCTGCTGAGAGATTTCTTCCCTGTTCCTGCCTTGGTGGCCAGAAAAGTCCTGGTCCAGCAGGCTCTCTGAAGGTCTTTAAACTGGTAGTATACAACAGGATTAACTCTCTCCCTGACTGAGATTCACACACATACTTCCAGTAACACTAACTTGATGTGTATGCCAGTTCCTGCATGTATAGGTGGCAGAACTCACTAGTCGTAATGGTTGTATCTTCACTAAAAAAGAAGATGCAATATTCTGAGAAATTTCCACAATTTGGATGGCTTATGTCAGGTGCTGATAAATTAATTTTACATTTATTCAATTCAAATGGTGAATTTTTCTTGCATCACTAGTTCATTCTTCTTCATTTGCTTGGAAGCAAAGCAAAGCCTCCTGCTGTCTCCCAGATCTTTCATGGTATAGTACAGTTTTTTACAACTTAACAAACATTTTGTACTTTATTTTTGACAAAACAGCCCAATGTAAAAAAAAAAAAAATCCTACTTGACTTACATAGCTTAAGGACAATGTCTGAAACAAAGATCAAAACCATTAATTGTTAAAAAGCCATTCCCAAAACTTTAAGGGCAGATTTCTCCATCAGTGACTCCCAAAAAAAGGTCGGATTCTAGTTCATGGAAAAGCCCTGAAGAAACAACTCTGGAGACAATGTTGGCACTAATCTTAGAATAGGATCCATAAAACTCTCCAAAATTGTAAACGGGACAGATTACAGTGACAGATTTTATGGTCTCTTAATTATGGACTGCACACATAACCCAAAATTTGTTTTTCCCCTTATGATGTCACAAAAATTAAAAACAAAAACAGAAATAAATTTATTTCTCAGTTGGTAAGTAGCTAAATATAAGATTTGTGTTTCTTGGTGTTGTGTAATACTGCTGGACTAATTCCAGACACTAAAATCCTCAGCTGTCCCTTGACAGGTGTAAAGTGGTTTCACTAACTTTGTACTTCTACAAAAACACGTTAGAACTATTCAGAGAGCCTGAAGACCTTGAGTATTACAGCTATGCCATTTTTACAGACTGAGAGTCATGACCCCAACTTAACTCTCTTAACTACATAACTGCAAACTACCTGTCAAAAATGATGTTCAGATAGACAATTATCAATGCCTTTGTCAGTCTGCAGAACTATGACCCTCTGATGCTATAAACACATGTGTAAACTTTCAGTCCCATGACTGAATATTAAAAAGGTCAAATTTCTTCAGCATCTCTCATCACTAAACATGTTAACCAATTATATTACATAAGCCCGAGACTGTGCAACATGGGTTCTCCTGAGAGATTTCTTCCCTGTTCCTGCCTTGGTGGAAGAAGAAATGTCCCAAGTCATTATGGTACAGATTTAAAATCTGAATGTGAAATAAAAAGGTTGAATTTGAATTTGTTCTTCCACCAACAAATCCTGCCAGATCTCTAGCTTTTATGCAATATAGGGTTCAAATATTATCTCTAACTTCAACAAATCAACTGTCATACAAGCTTTAAGAAGGAAGGAAGGAAGGAAGGGAGAAAGGAAGGAAGAAAGGAACAGAGAAAGGAAGGAAGGAGGAAAAGAAGAAAGGAAGGTAAAGAAAGAAGGAAGGAAGGAAAAGAAAGAAAGAAAAAGAAAAGGCCCTCAGAGGGCCGAGCGGGCCATGCGCAGGGGCTGCCTCCAGCACCGACGGCGGCGGGGCAGCAAAGCCTTTCCGTGCCTTCTTTCCCGGCTTTCCTCCGCCACCCTGCGGGCTGTCGGGCTAGTGATGCACAGCAGCCTCCGGTGGGGACCGGCCTCGATGGGAGGAAAAAGGTGACGGAGAGGGGCTGTCCCGCCTCCCTCAGGGACCTTCCCAACACTAACATCTTCTGCTGATGATCCTGTCCCGTGCCAGGAACGGCAGCAGGACTCAATCCAGAGCAGCACAAAGAAACAATTCTGTGCTTCCTCAGGCAGAACAGCAAGGCTGAATTCATAGGATATCCTCTTGGAGAACATGGCAGCACTTATGGCTGTCAGGAAACTGGGGAAGAGGGGTGAATAGAGATGACGTGCTGGTAAATAGAGGTGACTCACTTCCTAACAGTCTGCTTGTGGTCTGGCTTTGAACAGTGCTTGATATTGGTCATTTTGAGGTCAACAGAATTAAAAATTACATATTTTTAAAACTGTTCTTAGACAACATAGATGAAATACAGCACAAGTTGTAATTCTACTAAATGGAAACAATCACAGTAGTTTCACTGTTGGCCACATGTGGCATAACTTGGATAATACATACACTGACACTCACTTTAGAGCATATGCACTTCCTTCCACTGCAATATATAGTCAGTTTGCAAGCCAAATTACTCATTAGAAGGTATGCTTTCTAAACATACCTTTTAAAATTCCAGCTAAGCAATAAGATGAAAATGTATATAAAAATACAACACTGGTCTTAATAAATAAACTATTTATTATAGCTTTATATTTAGAAGCAAAATATTAAATTTTCAAAAATTAAAGAGATTGGATTGCCCTATATAGTTGAATTTCACTTTTCACATTTTATTTACTTTGTTAACAGTTTAGAGTCTAAAAAAGTGTACCCTTCATTTCACTTTTTGCACTTAATAAGATGTCAGCTGTGCAGTCTTGTAGTTCTTTACATTCAATGATGTGAAATGAAAACTAAGAGAAACTTACTTTTTGTAGAATACCACTGTAAAAATTACAAGAGTTTTTGAAAAAATGAAAAAAATGTGGTACACCCTGTCCAGTAATTAAATTTAAGAACTTGCATCCTTGTAAAGTCAAATTGATTTCAATAGAGCTCTGGGTGAGAGAAAATCCAATTATAGGATTATGGTCCAAATATCAGAAGACAAGTTTTCCATTGGAAGGTACATAAAGGAATGTAATTCAGTGGGGAAGTAGATGCTTTGCAAAATGTCTTACCACATTTCTTAAAATCTATGACCTATGAGCTTCATATTTTTAATAAATTCAGTTTACAATTCCCGTTCTGTTAAACCTAGGAATAATGAACCAAAAATTAATATATTCTCTAAAATTCTCAGGAGGGAAACAGTAGTGGAGAATATTAAATACTAGTTCAAACTTCTCTCCGTGGAATTTATGTTGAATATTTTTAATGAATCCATCATAACTGCACGTGCGAGCACAGAGTGATAATGCACAATCAGTAAGTCCCTTTCAATTTTGAAACCTACTTCACACACAGTTGTGCGTTTTTTCCCAATAAAACTATTTAATTTGGAACATAAATTTTTATTCTGTTGATAAAACAATAATACAAACAATTACACTGATAAGAAGGTTGCTCAGACCAATATACCATTCTTTTTCCCTTTTACACAAGTGTATACATGGCAGGTCATACTTCCTTCCATCGGTGCTGATAGCTTTGGTGTACCAAAAAGTTACTTTTGGTTCTTTCTTAGTTTCATTAGTAATGATGTATTGGATTTACATGGCAAGGTTTTGGTGGAGGAGGAGGCAACAAGGGATGGCTTTGTGAAAGCTGCCAGAAGCTTCCCCTGTGTCTAATGGGGACAGCTCCGAGACTGAGCCCATCAGCAATGGCAGTAAGGCCTCAGGGCTAACCTAGTTAAGAGGGGGAAAAAGTCATTGTGCAGGAGCAATTTCAGCAAGTGGAGAGAGAAGTGAGAATATGTGAGAGCAACAGCTCTGCAGACAACAAGGTCAGTGCAGAAGGAGGGAAGGAGCTGTTCCAGGTGCCAGAGCAGATTCCCCTGCAGCCCACGGAGGTCCATGCTGTACCAGGTATCCACCTGCAGCCTATGGAGGATTCCACATTTGAACAGCTGGATGCCCAAAGGAGGCTGTGACCCCCTGGAAAGCCCACACTGGAGCAGGATCCTGGCAGGGACCTGTGGATGCTTGGAGAGAAGAGCCCATGCTGGAGCAGGTTTGCTGGCAGGACTTGTGATCCCATGGGGGACCCGCACTGGAGCAGTCTGTTCCTTAAGGACTGCATCCCAAGGGAGGGGACCCATGCTAGAACAGTTCATGAAGAACTGTAGCCTGTGGGAAGGACTCATGTTGGAGAAGTTCATGGAGGACAGGAATGACAGAGAGGCTTTGGTGAACACCCAGTGTCCAGCCAAGGTGAGCCCACCACAAGTGAAAGGCAACGTGCTTATCTACCTATATACATGCACTGTGTTCTACAAATCTCTTCTAACACTGCACAGTGACATGTTCATAGTTCAGAATCCTTTTCGAGTGCCATTGTTCAAAAGCTTCACAGGCTTAAATTACCTCAAGTTATGTCTGCCAGCAGAGGGAGCCGATTTAATTCCATAAACATAAGGGGAAACCAGATTTTTTTAACAGGAACACTCCTGGTCTTTTCACGTTTTTCAAGTCAGAAAAGAATAAAAAACAATAACTTTTCAGTGATATCTGTATAGCATGAATTCTAAGGTCTCTCTATATAGAGAGACCATATATACATATATACATACATATATATATATATATAGCCAGATCCATATAGCCTTATAAAGTAACCTGAATTTGCAGAAGATAGTAGGAAAGAATTTTGAAAGCCAGGTTCCTCATAAATTTCTTACTCTTTTTTCAATAATTAATTTCTTCATTTATTCAATTATTTTATACAGCAATAAACAGCTGTGTTAATCACTTTCGATAGACAGCAAACATAAAACAAGAACTCCAATTAAAGCAACTGACTTTGTCACATTCAAAGTTATTATGCTTGTAGCAGGTTTGCTTTTAGATCAAGGAAGATGAAGAAAAATCACTCGTTCTTTATTTTTTATGCCAGCTTTAGATTTTGATCAGCAAAGATCAGAGGAATGCCTTAGGTAAGGATCAAATGTGCCTCCTTTCATACCACCTGGTTGAAAAAAAAAGCCCTTTTTGAAGTGCCCATTTACAGTATAACTGAGTTAATCAAAATATTTTTCATGCAAAAGCAAGTAAGAATACTTAATAGCAAAGTGCATTATATTATATATATTTAAAAACAAAAACAAAAACAAACAAACAAACCAAAAAAAAATATTCCTTAAATATGCAATGTAAAAGTTAGGGGAAATTTTAGTGACTATTTTGATGAATTACTAGTTTTCAATGTTCTTTTGTAAGTCTGGATTTTGAGGAAAGGATCTTAAAAATGTGACAGAAAAACTATAAAATCACTCAAATGAGCTATGTTGAGGGGGAAAAAAAAAAGATAAAAGGGAATTCCTATGTTAGTTTACTAGTAGGGATTGTTACAGGCAGCAGAGTTTCAGCATTATAATCAATAAACTTTCTGACATATAGGATTGAATGCAGCTTTGACTTTTCCACTGTCCACTAATACTACAAGACTGGCAAATTTTAGTTAAAAAACATGCAGAGACATAACTAATTCTTTGCAATCTCAAGTACAGCTAAACCCCCTAGTCTGCTGAGGCTGCATGCCTGAATAGTGCAGCAGTAAGCAATTCAATCAACAGTAAAGCAATTTTTCCTATAATAACTCACATAGCAGAGAAGGAAAGTGTGCAGTACCTTAGGAAGTACGTGTAATTTAAATATTCAGGAAAAGCATATATGGTGTGAAGGACAGGGATCCTGGAGCTTCCCACGGGAGGCATGGGATCACCTTGTCAGCCAGACAAGGTGCTGACTTTCTAGCAGCAAACGAGATTTATTAGATTTATGAATTTACATGAAAAAAGGAACAATGTTTTTTTATATAGCATCTAGGATAATGCAGTCTCATTCTTCCGACAACAACATAGAAATATTATTGTGCTTTCAATTTTGGCACTGTTTGGTCATTATGGCATTGTAGCTTAAGTCTCCAAATAAAAAATTAAGGTCAAATCCTTAACTTGTGTGGGATACTGCCAGATGTCTCAAAGATAAAATAGTAAATGAACAATATCTAAACCATTTTTATACAAGATGGTTATTAATTTGTTTCCCTTCCTTCACTTCTTAAATAAACAGTAGTGATTTCAAGCTAAAGGAAATCCACAGGGAACAAAAGGTTAATTTAAACTTATTAGTTTACACTTGCTCACTAGTAATAAACAATCATATCATTAACACATAATAAACCAAAATATTTTTACCTTTGCATTTATTCTTTCTACTTCATCAGGTTCATGCAGGTGTTGTTCATCTCTGGTAAGGTCTGCATAAATGTAAAACCAAAATTCATTACTTGGGTATTCAGACCTCAATAACCATTTAATAAAATACTCTGCAAGAAGCAATACTGTGAAGTTACCCATATCCAGTTCCTTTCTTTCCTGAACCAGTGCAAAACTTCTTTCCAGGACGAATGTACCTTTCAGTTGTGGACTGAAGTACACATATAAGCCTCCTATGGTTCCATAAGAGATGACAAATCCACATTTAAAATAGCCAAGAAAGGTTTTGAATATAGAGCTCACACACAGTCTGTCCCATCAGAAATAGCACACTTAAAACTCTACTGGTTTTGGCTGGGGTAACAGTTAATTTTCTTCCCCATAGCTACTATGGGGCTGTGTTTTGGATTTATGCTCTGGAACACAGAGCTGATAATATACAGATGTCTTCTGTTATTGCTGAGCAGTGCTTACACAGAGCCAAGGCCTTTTCTGCTTTTTGTACTGCCACACTGGTGAGGACACTGAGGGTGCAGAGGAAGTTGGGAGGAGCCAGGACAGGTGATCCCAGCTGACCAAAGGGATATTCCACACCATAGGACATCATGCTCAGTACATCAAGTGGAGGAAAGAAGAGGGACATTTGGAATAATGGCATTTGTCTTCCTAAGTAACCGTTACACATGATGCGGCCCTGCTCTCCTCGGGATGGCTGAATGCCTGCCTGCCCATGGGAAGCAGTCAATTAATTCCTTGGTTTGCTTTGCCTGTGTGTGTCTTTTGCTTTGCCTAATAAACTGTGTTTAACTCAACCCACAAGCTTTCACTTCTCTGATTCTCTTCCCAGTCCTGCTTATGGGAAAGTGAGCGAGCATCTACGTGGGCCTTGGCAGCTGGCTGGGGTTAAACCACATGAATATCCAACAGAAAGCTCTGAGAGATTCATATCACACATTAGCCATGTCTGTCATGTGGGTGCAGAGCAGAAAAGCCACAGCATCACAGCAGTGGTAATACATCTAATATACTATATTTTATACATTTTATTGTAACAAGTAATATGCTGGAATACTGCGTACGATGGAAGGTCTAGGCATATTTTGCTTGTGCTAAGCACCTGAGATAGACAGTATGCAGAAGTTTTAAAAAGCTTGAGGTTTTGGGGTTTGTTTTTGTTTTGGGATTAATTGTTTTGCTTTTGGGGTTTTTGTTTGTTTATTTGGGGTTCTGTGGGGTGGGGTTTTTTGTTTGGTTTGGTTTCTTGCAACTCACATTGGGTGGCCTCAGTGCTGTTCTTCAGGTGTTGGTATCAGAGATGTTGCGTAAGGAACCAAAGGGCAGGCAACATCAGAGAAAGAAACAACCCGAGATGACAGAAAACTGACCCCTGCAGACCAGCTGAAGGGTTCACTGTTATGAAGCTAGTTGGCATTACTGAGGAGGAGGATAGGAATAATTTATCGAAAATAAACAGACCTGGAATTACATTTTACAGTGTAACGCACAGAGCACTGATCAAGGGATTAATGGGGAGGAATTCTGGACCTCAGCAGCTTGAGGCGACTGAGAAGGTGGATGCGGACGAGCCTGGCCTGGAAGCAGCAGTAATGCGGAGCAGAAGGTGGGCAAGTGGGATTCCGGAGCGTCTTCCAAGGAATTTGCAGGAATGGTGAGCAGGTACCACAATCTTGCCGCAGGGCGCTAATACCAGACGCACTGGGCTCAGTGCAGCTACGGTCGCCCGAGCTAAAGGCTCAGCTCTACACACTCGGCCGCAGCGTCGGGAAGCGCGGCAGCACCGCAGGGAAGGGAAGAGAAGCCGGGTGACTCCAGAGGGAACCGTGCGGCACTCCGGCCCCTCCTGCCGGGCCGTACGAGAAGGGAGCCCAGCCCGCGGCCGCAGCACGGCCGGGCACAGTCCCGCAGTGCAGGAACGCAGCTGGGGAGGCGGACGCTCCACCACCGGGATCTGCTCCCCGCCCCTTCCCGGCGGGAGCGCGCGTGCGCCACCAGGATGCGCCCGGGCCCGGCCCCCGCGGCGGCGCTGACGGACGTGGTGAGTCCGCCCCTCCCTTCCCGTCCCCTCATCTCCCCTTCCCTGGGGGTATGGATGGGTGGGTGGGTGGGTGTTCGTCCGTCCGTCCTCAGCTGGGACGCGAGTGCTCCCGCCCGGGCTGGGCCGGCGGCGGGGCCGGGGCTGCCCGCCCTGTCCTCTGGCGGGCCGGGAGCTGTGTCCCAGCGGCCAGGTGGGTTTGGCGGCGGCGTTTGGGCCTCCAGCCCCAGGGGCACCTCGGAAAGAGGTGTCGAGAGCCCTGGGGCCCCTCTCTGCAGGGCCCCGGCTGTGTAACACGGGGGCGGCGGTGCCTCCCGCGCTGCCCCTTCCTCCTCCCCGCTGGCAGCTGCTATTCCCATCCCACCTGGGGGCCTCGGTCTGCGTGGCTTTAGTCGGGGATTTGTCGGAATACCTCATCATTGATAGGGCCAGGCTCTTTTCGGTGGTGCCAAGCAATAGGACAAGAGGCAATGGACAGAAACCGATGCATAGGGTGTTCCACCTGAGCACGAGGGAGAACTTCTTTACGGTACAGGTGACCATGCACTGGAACAGGTTGCCCAGAGAGGTTGTGGAGTCTCCCTCACTGGAGATATTCAAGAACTGTCTGCAGGCAGTTCTGTGCAATGTCCTTTAGGATGACCCTGCTTGAGCAGGGAGGTTGGACCGCGTAACCCACTGTGGTCCCTTCCAGCCTGACCCGTTCCATGATCATCCATGATGAGCCACTGTCAAAAGGCCAGATCCTCTCTTCCTCCTTTTGCAGAGCTCTGCTTCTTAGTCATGAATGTTATTCTTGCGTAGTAATAGCTCACATAAAAAGATCTTTCACATCAACCAGGCAAATTTTTTTTCACACTCAGGCACTTGTGGATCCCACACTCCAAGACCCTATTAATGTAGATAACCCATGTTATCTAAAATACTTCACGGTTATGCTTCAGGAACCAAACTCTTTATTGTAGAACTTTGGCACTCCAGAGTCACTGAAACCTGAAAATCCTTCGCCCACGACTAAAAGTGTAGTAGATGATTCTATTTTCATCAAGTATGCATATCTTGCATATTTCTCTGTAGAATACTTTTAATGGAAAGGAACTCCTATGTTTTGTTTCTTTCATGAGTAACACTGGCATTGCACCTGGAAGTCTCTCATAGTTTTTAAGTAAACAGTTATGTGATAAGCCTTTCCAAAGGGTCATAGTGTAATTATAGGTGTTTGGTGGGGTTTTTTTAGAGCAATTAAGGCTGTGAAGCATTTCTTTTTGTGCACTGCTCTGCCACTCACTTCCCTGTTTATTCACTGGCCTCTTAATGTGAGCAGCAGCAGTAATTGCTGGTGTGCTGGCATACTGTGGTAAAACAGCAGTCAGTTGTGGCTGGAGAGAAGGCATGTTGTAATGGCCGTTCATTTTCATTGCTTCTTTTTTCTCCTTAGGTAATTCTAGAAGCTATGGATATACTCTTCAGAATAAGAGGAGGCTTGGATCTTGCATTTCAGCTAGCAACTACTGATGGTGTGTCTATTAGACTAATAGATTTCTTAATATTTATATAAACTTTGATCAATAAACTAGTTAAGATATTTATTTTGTTTGCATTTCACCAGGTGTTAAGTGCTTCTTCCAAAACCTGTAACAATTAAGTATGCAAAATGTTATTCTTTATCTCCGTAAAATTTCTGACAATCTTTTTCCATCATATGTTATTTTAATTTGAAATAAAGTTTAAATCGACACTTTAAACTCATGTTATTTGCATATATTTCTTACTTATGGTTATGTTATTGGGATCACTTTTCAGCTTGAATGCAAAGTTGACCCTGAAATTCTGAGCAAACAGAGAATAATCTAATGACAATTAATTCAGTTATAACAGCTTGTATTAATACAGTTTTGGGACTGTGGTCCAGTCTTCCTAGAAAAATGGTCAACTAGTCACCCTGCTTAATTGAGATGTGATTGGCTACTGCAATTCCAAATGATAACAAGGGACTAGTCCACGTGGTGTTAAGGGGCTCCTGCAGTCCCACACTGTTACAGTGATGTGACATCCTCTTCAGAAAGTCAGCTCAAAGCTATCAGCGACCTATAGAGCTGTCATAGGGGGAATGTGGAAGGAGGTTGTCTTTAGCTCAGCTGTCGCTCATTCTGCATTTTAAAAGACATGTCTCTACTAGAAACACTGAATTCCATGTTACTGAACCTTGAAAAGGAACTTGGGCTTATTTGAGTTCATGATGTGCGGCAGAAGTGTGGAATAGATTGGCCTAACGCAAAGCAACGTTTTGTGAGTTGGATCCTCAAAGAAAGGCTGTTTATTTGACTTAGTTTACAGTGTAGTGAATTTTAACCACAGTGAAGCAGAGTGGTATTTGAATTGTCCAGGTGCATAGTATTCACACCTCTTAGTGTGTAAATATGACACACCACTCCTTTTGAAGGCAGTGAGTTTTTCTTTTGGAGCAGTTTTCCTTTGACTTTCCTAATATTGTAGTTTTTACAGACTTCTAGTGCAAAAGTTACCTAATACTTGCCAAATTTAAGTTAATGGATTAAAGATATACAGCATAGTCTTTGATGACTTGTTAGGCTTTTTAAACTTGTTGTATTCTAAGTAATGGTTTTTAGCCTCCTCAGTGAAGAAAAAAATGTGGGTAATGTGCAAAAGTTGCTCTATCCTGTGCAGTATTGGTTCAGGGTGTAAGGTGTGGGTAAAACTTAAATAGTCAAGTCAAGCTCTGAAAGACAACTGTCTATACCAGTAATAAAGTTTAAGGCAGACCAGGGTTACAGTTGCAGGTTTATGTTGGCCAAAACTTGGTCCTCAGTTGGAATGTAGGCTCTGCTTTTCCAAACATTTAGTCTGTATTTCCGAACAACGATATGAAGTCCGAAAAACATGACTCAGATTTAGTTAAAAGTTTGTCCATACATAGAAGTTTGTTTGCAACTGTAGGCTTGGCTAAGAATTACAGATGTGAGAATTGACTGCAGGATAGGTAATTCTGTAATTCATTCAGCTCTTCATATTTGACATCTGAGAGAAAAGAGAACTTTTGTTCAGGGAGGTATGAGTATGTTTGAGGCAGACCTGCTAAGTGAAATCTTACATCAGTTTTTGTTTACCTAGCCATTTTTCTGATCCTAACAGCATTTAGGTTTCTATTCCAAGTCAAAAATTTTTTTTTGCTTAATGTATGCCCAGCAGCTATGAAAAAAGGGTGAGGGAATTTTCTAGTCTAATTGTATCTTCACTGTGTTTCAGAGGCATCAACAAAAAAGGCATTAGGATATGTTTTCAGTGATCTTGCAAACAAATTGTCCTCAGAGGTTCTTGTATTAAGAATTTGCCACAGTTCAGTCTATGTGTGGCCTAACAATGGTATGACCACAGTTCCAGAGCTGACTGACGAGTCTGCGTGTAAGGAGATAACACGGTTTATACAGTGAGTATATTTAAAAATTGGGGGAGGAGGGGGGGATAGCAGATTAATTTCATATTATAGTAATTTCTCTTTCTGTTGATACTTCAGGTTCGATCAAGATGATGAGACCAAACGAAAGCTTGGCAAAAAGAAGGATAAGAAGTTACAAGATACGGTATGTGTCTCACCCCAGTAAAAAATTATATGAGACAATTTATCATTTAAACATTTTCAGACTTGCCCTCCCTGGGCTTTTTTTGTACACAAATAGACATTGACATGAGTTAAAAAAAATCATTTTAAAGTCATTGAGACTCAATGTGAGTGCAGAGGTCCACCTATGGCAGATCAGCACATACAAGTTTGTCTTTGATGTTCCTAGCTTTTTTTTTTAACCCAAATATTTTATTACTGAGTTTGATATCAAATATCTACAATCTTTCTTTTGCCTTCTTGAGGCATGTGTAGTCCTATTGTTGTCTTTATTCTCTGCAGCAGCAGATAGTCAATGTAGACCTCATGTTGGAAATGACATCTTCATTAGCTGCTTTGGCTCCAGTCATTGAAAGGGAAAATAAGGAGCACCACTACATAAGTATGACATTGCCAGTTGATGTTGTCGTATCTGTTTCTCCAGAAGAAACGTGGGGAAAGTAAGTGTTATCCTGAACTTATAATTTTTCAGCTTCATTTCTGCTTTTTCTTGAAGTAATGAAGTGAAACTATATCACTCATAATTTTAATGAAAAGTATGTAGTATTTTTATAGTGGAATTTTAACTGTGTAAATAATAAAAACTCATGTAGACAGCTGTTAGCTTTAATAATCTTGAGAACAATTGTTTTGCTGCCTACCAAAAAATTGAGTTTATCAATGTCTGATAGATTTGATGACTCATAACTATTACTTAGCAATGAGAAAGTCAAGGAAATGTTCTAAAATTTTTGTAAGTATGTGAGGTGTTTAAAAGTGAGAGTTGGGGTGTATTCGATGAGTGTTTCTAATCTCAGCCCTACACTAGGGACTGCAGCTGGATAGGTGCAGATGGAGAACGTTTGAAACTGCCTCTGTATTTCTTCCTTGTATTTTTTCCATAGGATTTGACTCTGAACAATACAAAATGGGGTGGATAAAATGGACAAAAACCCCCCCAAAAACGAAAAAAAAGGAAAAAAAAAAAAAAGGGGGGGGGCAAAAAAACCACAACCAAAACATGTAGTAATGTATGTGATTTTTATTTTGGCAAATGCTCATAATGGTTGTGTAAAAAACAGCATACCTGCACTTTGGAGGATTGAATCACTAGGGACTGGTTTCTCTGCACAGACACGCTTTGACTAAAGCACGGTGAGGCTCTGCCTTTGCCTGTGGGAGCAGAAGCAGAGAAGTCATACATTCATCTGACCAGGTGCAGATATGCATATAAGTACTGCATAACTTCCAGAGCTGTGAGAGAAAATGATCCACCATCGCTGCTCTGCTTTTTTTAATATTCTCCTTTGGACTTTGCAGGGTACAAAATCTCCTGGTGAAAGCAATTCATGGGCAATTAAATGACATGGAAAGATGTATCATGAAATACGTGAAAGGAACATCAATTGTGGTACCAGAACAATTTCATTTCATGTTACCAGGAAAAAATCACCTTGTAACAATTTCATATCCTACGGGTATTTCAGATGATCAGCTGGAAAGTTACAGAAAGGTAAAGCCAACAAAGAGTTAACAGAACCTGATATTTTATTTTTATTTTTAATTGTTGTAATTGAAGCAGTGGTGAAGCTTTTCATTTAGTCTATGTAGAATAAATACTAACTGATAATGTTATTTTTTTTAAATTTATTTTTACTGTAACCAAAGCAGCATACTGAATGTGAAAGCTTGATTTATGAGAAGTTGTTTTATAAAATATGTGCCAGATTTCATTTTGGTAAGGGAAAAATAGAAACTTTTAAAGTATGTAAAATTTGGTTTAGATAGATTTTTTCTATCCAGTACAGTATTCTTTGAATTTCTCCACTTCCATGATAGAACATCAGATTACATGTAGTGTTTTAGTACATTCAGGCTTTAATACATGTCCTGAAAGGGTTAGTGCTGGGAGGGTTTGTTTATTTTGGTTTCTTTCTTGGGGTTTTGTGGGGGTTTTGTCTGTTTGTTTGGAGGGGGATGCTTTTTGTGTCTTACAGCTGACCAGGCTTAGCTAGCTTTTGGTTTGTTTTTGCCTTCTGGGTTGTCACATCTGGAAAAGGGAGGATGAAGTGGAAGAATGTTGTGATGGGTCAATCTCTCAGATTGAGACTGAATTCAACCAGGTCACACAATTACACGTACTGAGAGCAGGGAAAGAATATTCTGGCATCTTAGAGGTGTTGAAGCTGTGGTGATTTTTTCATTTTCTTCTGTGTGATGCATTACTGGGCCTATAAAACCTAATCTAGCCTTGCATTTGCAGAAGCCTCAGGCACTGGTGGCACACTGTCTTTCCTGCTCTCTATCTGCTGTTCACTCTTACCCACTGATGAGAAGTGTTACCACTGCCTAAAATATATTACCTGTGTTACACACATTATCCTAGATGATCTCATCAATCCTTTCACTTTTAAGCTCTGTGAAATAAGACAGTATATCTCTTTAAATGTGGCTGCTGTGTTATAAACAGGGCTTAAGAGATTTAAAAATAGACTGAATCTGCTTGAGCCATAAGCTCAGTATCTTTAGTTTGTTTCAGTACATGGTATTTGTATGTCTTCAGTATCAGTTAAGATTATAATTGTGTGTGCATCTATCTACACTACTACATAGATAAAACTGTAATTCTTTTCTGTGATGTATTTTATCATACTTCCATAACAAACTTGTCACTTATGGTATCTTCAGTGGGGCTCCAGCAGCAGGCATTATGTAACAGGACTACATAAAACAGTGGGCCCTTTAGACAGGAGGTAAGCCTGCATGAGCTTCCTTTGAGAGATGAGATCTAGTAGTAAACATACATCTGAGTGTTTAATTAAGTATATTTTAATAATTTGCTACACTATGCTATTAAAATTATATGTCTTTATTGCTGCTTACAATTCGATCTTACTTGTAATCCAAAATTTGAACTATGCTCTTTATTTTTATTCAAACTTGCATGTAGGAATTGCATGGGTTATACAATCTGCCTTGTGACAGACCATATTTCAAGAGAGCAAATGCTTATCATTTTCCAGATGAACCATATAAAGATGGATATCTCAGAAATCCACACTTACATCTTAATTCACCTGGTATGGACTCTGGTATGGTAAGTTTAAGTTGAACATTTGTCAGAAAGTACTTTTTATTTTACTTGAGATTTGTTATTAAAAGAAGTAATTTTGATCATCAGTGTTGTGTAGATGAGAAAGTGAAATAATTGGCCCAGCCTTTTAAATCAAGGGGCTTCTCTGCTCAAAATGACATTGCTTTACTTTGCTATATTTGTCCCAAAGAAATTGGATTTTCTTGGAGAAAGATGTACACATTTTTAGCATGTACTTTAAAAGTCTCTCAGAACCAGGACAAGAAACTAAAACCATGAACAGAGATGTTTAGGAGACAAAAACAGGAGGAGTAATCTTGTGTGAATAATGGCCCTTGGATTCTTCCAAGGATTTGCAGTCCTCACCTGAAAACTTTTACAGTGCGAGTGACAGGTCTTATGACTTCTCTGAAAACTGATGCAAGTGTGATCAGATTCTTTTGTGTTATCTCTTTCTGTGCAGGTTTATTTAGTACATGGTGTGTATAGTTATCACCACTATATGCAGGATCGGACTGATGACAGTGGTTGGGGCTGTGCCTATAGGTCCTTGCAGACAATCTGCTCTTGGTTCAGGCACCAAGGTTACATTGATAGACCTATACCAACACACAAGGAAATTCAACAGGTACAGAACATTTAAGGAGATTCATTATTTTATGCATATTTTTCTAGAAATATTTGTGTAGATTATTTTTTAAATATCCAATTAATATGTATTGATTTGCGTGGTATTTTTAATTTATCTCTTAAACCGAACTAGTGATTCTGAATTACTATTTTTAACAAGTTTTATTATAGGAGATCTGTCTCCAAATGTTTATCCGTGTTGAATGGCATTATCTGTACAAATAAAACTCCTTAAAATAGTCTTTTAAATGTTTCCTTGGATTAATGTTCTTTTAGAAGCTGAAATTATGACATTTTCAGTGTTTCTGCCAAATGAAAAGAGAACAAAGAACCCACTGTGTCATACTAAAATCAGTTTTAAAACTGACTTTTGTATTCAGTGACAGTTGGATTAGTCCCCAGATGCTATGCATTAATTTACTGACACCTTTTGCAAATTTGCCTTTGAGAGCAGTATGCTTTTCCTGATTTTTGAACTCTCCTTCACTTCTTTTTCTATTTTGAATTCAGATGCATACCTGAATGTGTTCATTTCTCTTAACAGCACTGAAGAAAAACTGTAGGCTTGGGTAACTAATACTGTGTGCCTATCCAAAAATACTGCAGTTATCTTCCATCTTCTAAAAATAGTTATTTTTGTTCTATCAGTTTACTGAACACTCTTACCAAAGTTTAATCCACTTCATAAAACAACTTTCATCGTACCTAGCAAGGATGAGAGCACTAAAGGTAAAACTGCATTTCCTGAACAATGCTCAGACCAGATCTAAAGCTAAAAGCTCCTGAAGTCTGTGCACTCCTGTAGTATTTTTAGGCATCTAGAAGAGGGCAGTAGCCTGCAGGAGACTTTGTGGGCTTTATATCTTGAGCAGAAAAGGACCCTCTCAAGTGCTGCATGTAACATATAAGCATCAGAACGGAGAAGAGTTTAAAATAAACCACAACTTTTGGTGTATTTCAGTGGCCTCTTTCTCAGAGCACTATTTTATGGATCCTTTTCTGAGATGCTTTGAATAGGAATCTAATCCCTTCAGTCTATGAAGTGGCTTCTGCAGTGTCCAAATGATGCACTCCATTATTAGACAGCTCAGTGCTCACCATCCCAGCTTGAAGTCTGCCTGTGGACCTGGGTTTGTAGTCCGTGCTTATGGACACTGTTCTGTGTTACTGCTTAAAGGGACATTTCCAAAACAGAACCCCAGTGAATGTATTCAGTATCTATTTTCTGCTTTTGACTGGGTAGGTTCAAAACACATTTCCATAAATATTTATTCACAAAAATGTGGTGGAATTCCCTACTATATGTTGTTGATGTTTGTTTTTCTTCTTCATCATGATGTTGCAAAGGCACTGGTTGATGCTGGAGACAAGCCTGCAGCATTTGTTGGGTCACGGCAATGGATTGGTTCAATTGAGGTACAGCTTGTTCTGAATCAGCTTTTTGGAATAACATCCAAAATATTATTTGTCAGGTAAGAATCATTACCTGTTTAGTAGCTCAGTAGTTGTTAAAAAGACTGAATGCCTTGAAAAGCAAATTATGATTACAGTGGTTGGGAGAATAGGGATAATTAAAGAGATAAATCTTTTAAGGGTTCTTTGTTCATAAACCTTATATTCCCCCTTTTATTTTTTGCTAAACGCTTACAGATAAAGGTGGTGTTAAATTTCTGGGGGGCTTGGGGTTCCAGTTTCCAGTTGCTATAAATTGCTTAAGGATATGCCAACTGCCCAGTTTCGTAGAGCTCCGATCTAATGCTTCCACAAGAAGTGTGGCTCCCATTGGGTGTGCTTAATCCTATAAATTGCCTAATGATATTCAAACTGATATGGAACTCAGCCTATTCCTTTGCATCACATTTTTGAAGCAGGCAAACAGTCTGGTGCCCACAGAGAACTACATGCACACTGATAAATTATTGCTGTGTCCACAGAGCTAACTTTTGGAGGTTGAGGCAAATTGTTAAGCAGCCTGGAAATAATGTTCTCTTTTTTGGGTTTGTGTGACAAATAAAACAAGGCATTTGTTTTCACTCTGACAATCTGATGCTCTTATACACAATGAAGGACCCTACAAAGATATTTTTTGGACAAAAAGAATAATGTTCAGCATTTATCAGAAGTAAAATTAGCAGATTTTTATCATTGAGGCAACACCAAGCAGACTAACAAGTCCCTAAACATGTTGTGATAAACATAGTCATGAAATAAAGAACAAATACCAACTTAGTGCGTATGAAAATTCAAGTCAAAATACTACTCAGGTATTTAGAGTAAATTCCACTCTAAATATCCTAAATAAGCTTGGTGGTGGGGATTCTTAATGGTAGGAAAATAGTTCAGTTCTTAAATATCTTAATCTTTGTTTCTGTTCCAGAGCTTGTATTTGCAGATGATCCAGCTGTTACTTACGATAGCTGTGACAGACCCTGCCATTAGGAAGATTTTTATTCCTGTATATAAGAATATAGAAAAAATTCTTTTGTGAATTGGGTAGAATTGCTTATAGTGCTGCCACAAGGGAGCACCGTTTTTTTTTCAGAATTATGAAAAACCAACATCAGTACCGTGCTGGGAAGAAGAAAATCTTTTTCAGCTGGTCACTGGCAGTGGATGACATTTTTGTCTTGGGCTTATTTCCACCTAGCACCTCTAACCTTTTATGGAAATAAGACTTCACAGCTGCACCAGCAACACTAGTACTGGATCCTGGATCTACTATCATAAATACACCATTTCCCAGAGTTCCGGTTTTGTATTCTGTTTGCATTTAATCCACCTCTCCAGGAACTTGGGAAGTAGGCATGCAGGCTTTCTTTGGGTTTTAAAAAAGTTAACTGCTCTATGAAGAACTATAATGACAAGATATTAAATATATATGTATTAATTTCCTTGCCTAGCTTTTGTCACCACTTTTGGGATTACTGTCAGTCTTCTAAGAGGAATATGAGTCTCCATCAGACATATGTCTTCAACTCCAAATCCTAGAGTATGTGCATGCATTGTGTGCACACCTTTCTCTTACATCCAGACTTCTTTTGTCAGTGGCTGGTCTGCATAGTTGAAAAAGAAAGCAGGGAGAATATAACAAAGCTAAGTTCAGTGTTGCTCTTGAACAGATTACTAATGTTATTTGAGATTTGGTTTTCAAAGCCAACTTGCAATATTTGCTTGTGCAATTACAGTAGAAACTTACCTTAAGAGGTGTAATTATACGCACCTTTATCAAGTCCTTATTTTTGTTGTTTCTTATGGAGCTCTGTTACTTCAGACTTCCCCTTGTTGACAGATATGGCCAACCTCTTTTTCAGCCACTTGGAGGGATCTGTTGGGATTTACCAACCGTCCCCACTGTGGGAGATGAGCAGCAGACACTGTTATAGAGGCTGGATGACTCCAGATGCTCCACAGTGGCAGTAGGGTTACAGCAGATTCATTGGTCCAACCATGATCTCTGAGTTGCACTAGAGAACGTTTTTCACGTTGTCTCAGGAAGTTTACACAGGAGTAATCCAAGTGACTTTCTAATCAGTTACCTATGCAGTTAACAAGTATAATGGATAATTAGAGAATTAAGCCTAGTGAGAATGACAAATCTGTTGTTGTTTTTCTTACCTAGCCAGGGTTCTGAACTAGCATTGCAGGGAAGAGAGCTTGCTAATCATTTCAAGACTGAGGGAACTCCAATTATGATTGGTAAGTGCTTGAGTATTGAAGAAAGCCAGTGAAAGTTCATGGCCTCCCTGTGCTGAATCTTATTTCAATTAGAACCTGTTAAATTTATGAGAGTTAATCAAAACTGTAGATGAATTAAAAATTACGATTTCCCCAAGGTAGCTTCAAAAATAATACAATTTAGTCTGGCTGGTATCTTTTAATTCAGTATTTCTCCCAAGCTTAATATTAAACATGGTAACAAAAGTCAGTCTAAATGGTGTTTTTATAAATTGCTGTTAAGTCATAACTCAAGAGCTGACTTGTGCTCTCTAGAGGAACAGAAGATCATACAGTTCCCCAAAACTTCCCCTCACAGAAGCATAGTGATTCTCTGGCTTGGAAGAGAAGGATATTATCCAAATTTTTTTAAAGACCAGTTTTAAAAATCTGAAATGTTGTTAAGGTAAGTGTCATTCCTAAGAATGCTGTAACTTTATTTGGTCTATTTCCAAGCTGTGGTTTATAAAATTAGTAATATTTATGTTATTATCTTCAGCTTTAATAAAATTAATTTTAGCAGTTTTTGCAATCCATATTTGATACTGCACAATATTACTTTCTCAAATTAGGAGTGCCAGAAGTTCAGGCTTTACTATGATGATGGTTTAGATTATATGTTAAGAAAGAAGTGAGGGTGGTAAGGCACTGGAACAAGTTGCCCAGAAAAGTTGTGGATGGCCCATCCCTGGGAGTGTTCAAGGCCAGGTTGGATGGAGCTTTGGGCAAGCTGGTCTAGTAGATGATGTCCCTGCCCATGGCAGCAGGGTTAGAACTAGAAGATATTTGAGGTCCCTTCCAACCCAAACCATTTTATGATTCTATGAAATATTCTTTGCCTTTCAGCAGCCTTTTTGTCTGAATTTCAAGAATTTAGAAACCTGTATTGAAAAATCTTTTAGGCTTTAATTTATTCTTCCCTGTAATGCTCTCATGTAGGTTGGTTTAATTTTTTTTGTTGGAGGTGTTGAGATTGGCTGTTTGGGGGTGGGGTTTAGTGGTTGGTTTTGGTTGTGTTCTTTTGCAGATTTTGCAATTCCTACCTGTTGTGTGGAGTCAGTACCACAGTATTGCAGGGGCATAAACTCCTCATGTTATCTGAAAGAAATGTGCAAGAGTTGACCTGTGCCCCTCTCATCAAAATATCCCTTTTACCTGTTTGCAAGCTAGAGAAAGTCAGAAGTTACTACTCTGCCCCTAATATTCATTGATGTAACTTAGTAGAAAACAGCAGAGAAACCTTATCCAGCAATTCTGATTTCTGTTCAAACTTTAGTCATTTTACAACCAGGAAGTTTTCCAGATTTCTTTTATACAGTTAAATTTCTTTAAAGAAAAACTGCAAAGCAGATGTTTGAAATATTCTTGACTTCATCTGGTGAAAGTGGTGAGGATTTAACCTGCCTTTCTGACTTGGAAGAAATTTGAAAAGTAAATTCTTTACTTATTACAACTAATCTTCCCTATTTGTAGTAAAGATATGTTGTTTACTAGTGTGAAGATTCTTATGTAGGTCAGCTTCAGAATCTTGAAAACTAACAGAACTTGATAACTAAGCTAATTTGTTAGTAGAAAGTGTTGATGTACTTTTATTTAAGCCTTGCACATTAGCCAATCTCAGTTAAAAAAAATTTAGCAATTTGTGTTTGTCCTATTTTAGGTGGAGGTGTTTTGGCTCACACAATATTAGGAGTGGCTTGGAATGAGATTACAGGGCAAATAAAATATTTGATTCTAGACCCACATTACACTGGAGGAGAAGATCTGCATGTTATTTTGGAGAAGGTGAGGCTTGATGCACATAAATACACACATATTTATGTATACACATATATTCTGGCATTAAACAAGTAACGTACAGCCGATTACGAATTGGCCATTATATGGCTTCTCCATTCTTTATGGAGGAAGTGCTAATCCCAATTAACCTGCATACTACTACATGCTACTTATTATCAGTTTCTGAAACTTAGTGTCTTTGGAGAAGATGTATCAGATCAGCAACTGTTCTTCATTTTATCTGAAGTAACCCATCTCCCTCTTCTACCCTGTAGTGTATACAATAACTGTGTTTGGTATTTTGAATGTAACAGAAAAATCTGTTTAGCCTCTAAAATGCTGAAAATGAAGCAGAGAAGATAGTGATTTATTTTAAATTTTTAAAATTATTTTAAAAATCCAACACTAAGCATTCTCAGATCAGGCCTTGAACTATGTTTAAAGGTCAGGTACTGAACTGTTTTGAGAATGTGGGAGAACTCTAAGAAAGAAACCTCCGAAGAGCTAAAGGATATGTAATATTTTTTCCACATTTAAAGACCCTAAAAGGGATGACACAGCACATTATAAAATAGTAAACATAGTAATTAAATGTAAATTGTGAAAGTGGATAAATCCTCTTAGAGGTGTTATGTAATCAATTTCTTCTCTGTTCTTCATATTAAGTTGCAAATACTAACTTTTATTTCAAATCTTTATTTGATATCCTTGTGTGGGGCCCAACAGAAAAAGCCGTTTTAAGAAACATTTTGCTGGACTGTAATTATCAAAGCTTGACATGAAAAGAGGAACAAATTCCAAAGAACATGTAGGACCAAAGGCTGTTACAGTTAAGAATGATCCAGGAGGATAGAATACACGCAGAACCCATTTTCCTCATCAAAAGTGGCTGGGGAGGAACTGAGGTGGACTGTGATTTTGTATCTCTTTTCTTCAAAAACATCTTCAATAGTTCTTTGGTACTCTGCAAACTCAAGAGCTTTGTTAGACTGATTTTTTTCCTGCAGAATCAGGATGAACAGCACAGTTTCTGATATTGAAAGCTCTGTTTGGGGCTGAAATATCAACTATTACCAAAGAAGGCAAGAATTCAGGATGAGAAATGGGAACTGTGAGAATGATTTTAGAATAATATTAGTCTCTCTGTAGCAACAGAAAGGTAGTGGGAAGGGGGTGTGAAGTGCAGGAGATGATACTTCTAGGAACTAAGCTGGGAATGTAGGAAGAGGGAGAGAGAGTCTTTTTAATAAACTTTCCATTAATGTGTTTCCAGGCATGTAGGGAACTTTGTGAAAACTGTCATTGCATTCTATAGTTATCTGAAAAGAATTTGTACAGCTTAGCTTAGTATGATTAGTAAAATAAAATAAATCCAATAGAAGTAGGTAATAAAACCAGAATTCATAGTAGATTTAAAAGTTATCTTGCTTTTTCTTGGACAGGGCTGGTGTGGATGGAAGGGCCCGGAGTTTTGGAACAAGGACGCCTATTATAATCTGTGCCTACCTCAACGACCAAAAGCTATTTAAATTCCTCTCTTGTGCTGGAACATGCTATGCCAGAATACTAGCTGATCTAGATAAAACTGTCCTGTCATTTATCAAAAGAATGCTTTAAGTCAATCAAAACTCAGTTGAAATAGAAATGTTGCTGGAGTAATTTAAATTAAGAAACTTTTTTTTTTTTAAATGAAACCTCTAGAAATAAGAATTATCTACTGGAAACTGCATTTCTTACAAATGCACTTATTAGGCAACTAGTACTCTATTCTTTTCCCTAAGGCAACTTTACGTTTATATAGCATTTTTTGCTACGTTAAAATCTCTACAGTTTAAATGCCCAATCCTTTTATTTGATGGAATTCTTTCATGACGAAGAGATGAACTGTCCCCTGCCTTTGATTCTATGCAGCCAGCTGTCTTGTGCGCTGTGAATCTGTTAAAAGGCATTGTTTGCTGCTGGTACTGCCAATGAGGGCCTTTTGGGAGTGGGAAGAAAATGGCTATAAGTACTGAATTTTATGAATTCTGCGCTCATATTTACACAGAAAAAAAAAATCAAGAGAATTAATTGTCACATGCTCATTTATTTATAGCTGTATGAATACAACTACTTGGGGGGGAACCACAACATTCTTCTGTAAGAAGTAACAATATACAAGCTTTCCTCCTTCTCAGAAGGAGACAATGTCCCAGCATACACATCTGGCTGCTTTATCATCCAGTCATGTTTCTTCAGACTTTGGATTCCCCATATTTCATGTTGAGATTACAAGCTGCTTCTTCTGGCAGCTAGGAAACAAGATCTGTCATATGAATAAACAACAATAAGTCTGTAGCTTCTACATCAGTACAGCAGTAAGAGTACCTATGATTTTTTTCCCCTTTGTTGAAGTAGCTTTTTCAGTGGCATTCCCCATGCACTGTCCGTTTCCAAGAAGACCATAACTTTAACGACCTATGCAAGTTCATCCTTACTAGCAGGCTTCTACATCTAACTGCTATGTGTATAAAACCATTTATTTGGATGCTGAAAACATTTAGAAAAATATTCTGAATTGTATTAAACCAACTGTGTTACACACCATCTGATCTTCTCCTCTTCCTGCTTATGGATCTGCCGGTTTTACTTTCTTGTTTCTGTGCAGTTGGATTCTCTCTCAGCAAGCCATGTTTGTCACTTAGCAAGTAGCCAGACTGTCCTTTCAGTTTCATTGTCTGAGTGTGCTGAATTGTCGTGAGGAACTTGGCACATTCCAGAAAGCCATAAGCCAGTGCAAGATCTGCTGCTGTCTGTCCACTGTTGTTGCACAAGCTGAAACACAGAGTTAAACAATAACCAATTACACTGGCATATGTATTATGAGCAACCACTGCTTAAGGGGTTAATTTAGACAGATGTATAAAAATAAGTACAGAAAATCAATATCAAGAAGGTTTGTCAAGGATAGCGTGGGGCTCATACAGAGGGCTGGTATTAAATACAACAAGAAATACTTATTTTAAAATAAATTTGTCATCAGACTAGGATTGGCTTAGCATATCAGAAAGAAGGTGAGCACAGCATTGGAATGGAAAACTAACGAGGAGAGATTATGATCAGGAATATTCTCTCGGTTATTACAGATGTATTTAACATGGAACTAAATAACAGCATATGGTCCATGCTACTTTGGTGCTTATGTTTTTAATACTGTTATGCTGTAGTCATACTGTATTTGCAGCCTTAGCATGCACATTCTAAACAAGTATAAGTAGATGCTGTTACTGAAATTACTAAATGTAACTCACTCAATTTTGGCATCACCAGCAACAAGGAGAGCGAGGCATTCCAAACTTCCAGCTTTTGCTGCTTTATGTATTGGGGCTTCTCCAAGGCAATCCTAAAAACACAATTCACATATAGCAGTCATTTGAAGAAGGACAATAGGATAAAGCTATCTTGTTCTTCAAAATGACTGCATATATCAGCCTGTTGAGAGTTGAGAGAGAGTGTACTTGAAAACTGCCATTAAATGTTTAGTGTTTTCGTCACCACAAAGTAAAAACAGTCCCCTGCAATACTCATTTTTTAACCTTTGCCTTCTAAAAGATAATTTACACAGAATACACTCTGTACATTGATTAACAGCATCTTTAAGCATCATTCAGGGATTGCTGTGACCAACAGCTTGCTACCAGCTCGGAGGTATAAATAAATTAAACTTTGCAGCTAGAATCCTTATGTTTACTGGAAGTAGGGACAAAATTTTGGAGGAAAAATAAATTATCGTTTATGTAAAAGAATTAAGTTCTCTGGAAGTCTGCACGCAGCACTGTGTGAAAATTGCATTATTATAGCAAATGAAATTGATAACGCAATATAGACAGGATTTCTGGTTCATGCCAGAGCTTTCTCTAAAATATGTGACCCCAGGTACCTCATACAATACAACTGTGTATAAAAACCTCCCTTAGATAAAAAAGTATGTAAATAATATTAACTGGATTTACCGACATACCAGATTAGAAGTGGAAGGAATGAAACTTACGTATTTTTACCTGTTGGTTCAAATTTGCTCCTGTCTGTAGTTGCCAGAGCAGGAAAAACGCTTCACCACCACAAGCAGCCAAGTGAGCTGGAGACTGACCAAAGGCATCTGCAGGTGCGTTCACACCGGTTCCTGCCTCAAACAGATTGCTGAAACTACCAGACTAAAATAAACAACAAATCAAAAGACAAAGAAAAAAAAGGAAAAGAAAAGAATATTAAGCCACAGCAGATCTAAGCACACTGCATTATGGCAGGAAACATCCCCCTCGCAAATAGTCGGACCTTCATGTTCCTTGAAACTTTCCTTTAAAAAAAAATAAACAGCTCCAAGCATGACTTTTTTGGCTTTTAATCTCATAACTAGAAATACCGATCGACGGCGGCAGCGCCCCAACATTCCAAGCAGCTCCAGGCAAAGTACACTTCACCCAGTTCCGTGTCTGGGCTCCCGGCAAGACAAAACAACAGACCGACCTTCCCCAAACCTCACCTCTAAACTGCAGTCCAGCATCAACATCGCCTCCCTTTGCTGAGCGCGCCGGGCTGTGGCGGCTCCGGGGCTGTGGCGGCTCCGGGGCTGTGGCGGCTCCGGGGCTGTGGCGGCTCCGGGGCTGTGGCGGCTCCGGGGCTGTGG
>JAWWLV010000144.1:41229479-41252629 GCA_035041135.1 Platyrinchus mystaceus | reverse complement strand
CCGCCCGCCCCCCTCGCCAGCCGGGCGCGCCGGCAGCTCCGGCCGCAGCCCCCGCCCCCCGCGGCCGCGTCACGTAGGCAGCGGCAGCGCGCGCGGCCGCCGTTGGCCGCCATTGGCCGCCCCGGGGGCGCCGCGGGGCCGGGGCGCGGTGCCGGTGGCTGTGCGGGCGGCGGCGGGGGCGGCCATGTGGCGAGGGGCCGCTCAGCACGTCCCGCACACACTCGCAGCCGCGGGAGCGCCGTACCCGCCCGCCATCCCACCGGTGTCCGCCATCCCACCGGTGTCCGCCATCCCACCGGTGTCCGCCATCCCGCCGCTCCCGGGGAGCCCGACAGCGGCTGCGGCACCGGCCGGCAGCGGGGGTCTCCGGAAACCCCTCATGCCGCTGGCCGCCGGGAGCCCACCGAACCGTGTACGCGTTATTCTGGTTTGTTTGGTTTTGCTGTTGCCAAGCACAGCCTCCCGCGAGGTTCTGCCAACGTACCTTAACGCTGGATTGGGAAGGCAAAAACAAGGCAGACTTGGATCTAGGAAAGAAAGCAATAGAGGATTAATTTAGAATTCCCCCCCCCCAAAAAAAAGTTCAAGTCAGTACAAGGAAATCCCTATCTTCCTGCACAAGCTCTGCCACTAGGCCAGGGACACTGACCAGCCTGCCGCGCTCTATGAAAGCCCAGGCTCCCTTTCAGCGTACATGTTACAGCAAGTTCATCACCAGTCTGAGCAGTACTAGAACTGGTGATGGAGGAGGTGGGCACAGCCACCTGTTATATCTCTGCTCAAAACACATTTGCAAGAACCACATATTTGATTGTCACTGACAAATGTCCCAGAGAAGGTCAGACCACATGAGCCAAGGTCGCAAACAGGCTTTCCACCCATAGACCTGTCTGTGCTGGAAACCAGAACCTGCCACAGCCATACTCAAAGACAGTTTCCGTCAAAAAGAAGTGCTTGGAGTCTGTTTTGACCGTGGTGCAGTGGCATTTCATGGTGCAACCTGCCTTCCCCTCACAGAGCTGTAGTACTCGGTGCCCATGGCAGCCGGGGAAGGCAGGGGTGGAAGGGCTTAATGCCCCTGCACAGAGAAACCACAGTCACCATCAGTGACTGCTTTGAGTTTACGAAACAGCTGCATAACTTCCTTTCGCGTGGACAGCCTTTGCACAGATTATGTTTGAAAGCAACTGCCTGTCCTTTCCATGCTGTAAAATCCAATTTGACAGAAGATTCAATTAGTACTAATCATGCTTCACAATTAAAAGCCTGAAGAGCAGGGCATACTAACCCAATGTACAAAGGCACACAATTCTGTTTCCGTAGCACTACAGTATTTTCTTATCTATCAGATGCCTACATTTTTGTTATGGAAGTTATAATTACGTTTAAAAAAAAAAGTCATGTATTAAAAAAATATTAATAATTGCATGGTTTTGATAAGCAGAGTAAGGGGGAAAGAAGCTTAACAGGCTTCTACCCTTTAGCGTACCTATAGTTCTGAAATGAATGCACAAACATGATGACAATTACCTCCTGTTTCACCTTTGGAAAAGAAAATATAAATTACTTGAGTAGCGGAACATGAACATATACAGTATCACTTTTAAAGGTGCAAAATTCAGGTAGATAGGCAATGTATCCATTCAGCAGAATTATTTCAGTAAGTGACAGATTTTACCTCTCCTTTCATATGGAAAGAAATACACCTGTGTAATTACAAAACGCTGTGGAGTTTTTCCCCCTGAACAGCTAGCCAAGAAAAATAGTGAATAAACAAAGAGAATCCTACACTTCTAACCATGCATTGTTAGGGAATGATATGTCTCTGCACAAATGCCTGAAATCCACAGTAATTTTTTATGCGATTACAAAGACGCTTCTGAAAACACACATGTCCAGAATTAGTTTAAGACTAAATAGTCTTGGATCACCCAAGAGGTTTGGGCTTTTTTTTTTAAGATTTCTCCTCCCCTCCATTACCTCAACAATTCAGAGGTTTCCAGCTGCACCCAAGGAATCCTATCTTTCCAGCCCAACCACCTACACAAACTTTTGCATCTGGTCAGGCACAACTCTCTTCAAATTGCCCCTATTAATTAGTTCTTGAGCTTCAGGTCACATTTTGCACACTGCATTAGTGCCTACAGAACTCTTCTGCCCCTGAATAACTGGTATGTGTGTTGGTTATAAACACAGAGGCAACAATTCTCATCTGTTTTGTATAGCCCAGTCCAAGTGCCACTTAAGAACAAGGCTTCCTGGCTACAGTTGCTCTGGAACAAAAATTGCTAAAAATTCCTCCACGCTTTATATCTCAAACCACACATCTTGCTCAGGTATCAAGTAAATGAAATTGGAAAAAATGGTTCTAGTAAATGTACGTACGCATTGGATAAACCAGGGTGTGCTGGTGAATCTCAAACCCTTCAGCATTACAAGCAGCCACGCAGCCCAGTGTTAATTATCTTTGCTGAAGGGCACTGTTGCTTTCACAGACTGTTCTTCACTCTGCCTGTTAAATCAAGTAATTTGTTGATGCTTTAAAAGAAAAAAGTTATTTTCCTGTAGGTTTCTTAGGCTGTATCATACACGCAAAATTATAATCCTAAAAAATTTTAGGATTTTTTTGGTAGTTAAAGTCAGTTGGGTCTGTAGGAACACACGATATAGAGCCTACAGGTTTAACCACACAAATCTGCAAGCATCACTCCTCTGTTTTGACTGTTGCGTCTGTCCCTGTTGCTATAGAAACAGATTGCACTGCCAAAAATGGAAGGATGATAATCATCTGGAAAAAAAGAAGGGAAAAAAAAGATGGGAAAGCAGCTAAAGATTATTTTGAAAGTACTCTTGCAACATTTTGGTATTATTTCCCTTTTTATAAGAGAGACAGCCAGAAGAGATCAACAGAAGTGGAAGCAATGCCTTACATTTCAGGAGAAACAGTGTCAAACAGCATTTTCCCTCAATTATCCTTTTACATTTTGTAGTATCTATGTAGGGAAAACAAAGTACGTTACAACAAACAGTTTCTGATCCCTGGAGGTGCTGAAGTCCCGTTTGCTAGACTGAAGTTTCATGTCCTGGTTGCCTTTTTCACTAAATTGAATTCAGAGTTTCTGGTCCTTTTACCTATAGGCCCACTCTGCAGAGCAGTTTGAGCTTCTGCTTTTAATTTCGGACAGGACCGGCAGGAGGCAGGAAAGGTCCGGTGTGTGCCCAAACGGCAACCTGTCCTGCCACTTATTCCCACAGCTTGGCACTGGACAACGGCCGGAGGTGGAGCAAAGACCAAACGGAAAGTGCCATCGTTACAGTCCCTGCTTTCCTCCTTCTGCCTCAAGGGCCGTGGGACACCAGCCCCAGCCATGGAGCGGCGCCGGGTGCCGCCACAGGCCGGGCTGGGCCGCGGGGAGCCCCGGGACCGCAGCGGGGGACGCTCCGGCGGCGCGGCGGGCTCGGACCCGAGACACCGTGGCCCGGCCGGGCGGGACCGGGCTCTCCCCGCCCGGCGGGCTCGGCCCGAGCCCCCTTCGGGCGCGGGGCTCCCGGGGGGCTTCGACCGCCGCTGCTGGATGGCGCTGCACAGCGAGAGGCTGCCGCCGGACTGCAGCGCCCAGCCCGACCCCGGCACGCCAGGTACTGCTCCCAGCCCGCCCCCGGGATACCAGGTACTGCTCCCACTGCTCCCAGCCCGCCCACGGGACACCAGGTACTGCTCCCACTGCTCCCAGCCCGCCCACGGGACACCAGGTACTGCTCCCACTGCTCCCAGCCCGCCCCCGGGATACCAGGTACTGCTCCCACTGCTCCCAGCCCGCCCCCGGGATACCAGGTACTGCTTCGCGCTCGCTGCTTCCACCTGTTCAGGTTCGCTTTTAAGCTCTTCCAGGACAAACTTCACGTTCACAAGTTTGTGAACAGGCTGTCTTCAATGAATGTTTCCTTCAGGCTTTTGCTGACCTTTTCCTTTTTTTAACACATCCCTCTCTTCTAAGGTTAGTCTTTTAAAGAATGTGTTAAAAAGGGGACCCGGCCAGCTTCAGACCTTCGGTGTGCTCACCGATGCTGTTCCATCTCTTTGGGGACAAACCCAAATGTGTGTCTATTTTTAAGGAGATGACCGCATCCATGCTGCACTGTTTGCAAAAATGAAGGAGTTGCTGGTGAAGAGAGCATCAGATGGAGATCCTCCAGCACTTTTTCTGGATGGACAACGGTACTATGAACAGGTTGTGCTTTCCTTCTTTTAAGTAAATATTACAAAGCTGGCAATTTTCAATACCATATAAATGGGAAAAGAGACATCTTAAAAAAAAAAAACAACCTACAAGAAGTTCCTGTGTCTGTTTGTATCCCATTAAAATCACCACTAAAAACCCTAAAGTTTTTCCTGCACTTTCTCCAAGCATATAGTGATGTCTTCCAGTTCCCTCTGAGATCTCCTTAGGACCAGATGAAAAACAACCAGCCTATGCTTACAGCTAACTTCCAAGCCAAGTTGTTTTTTTTGGCCAGCTGATTGACCAAACACAATGCACTGTGTTTTCAGTTACCAGGGGTACTGATCCCTGACCCAAGACACAGCTTTCGATCTTTGTTCCCCACCTATCCACCAGTTTTGATGAAACCTGTTGAAACATGTTATCTTCAAGATTCCTGTCCCTGCCTGCTTAAGCTAAAATTGGTCGTCCATATCTTTGAAAGCAAATGCTCAGGGAACACTGTAAGACTGGCTGGCAGGTGAACTTACTTAAACCTCAGTTTCTTCTGAAAATTAGAACTTAGTTCAGGAACATGGAAAAGAATGTAGTACAAGTACTGATGCAGGTATTTTCTAGTGTGGCACGCATGGATTTAGTACTGTTTACAGTGCAGCACTGGCACAGTGTAAATCAGGGTTTGTCTCAGGGTTTCGTCTCAGGGTTTGCAGCAGGAAGAGAATTAACTCACTCAGGGTTTCTGCTTTCTGGGCCCTGTCCTTAATGTTTTCATTAATGAATTACCTGATTTTGGAATGATCAAGACTAACTCCATGGAGCATAAGACCTGTCTGTTTCTTGAAAAGCTGGCTTGGATGTCCATGATATATATATATATATATACATCCCTAAATTTATTCTTTGAGACGGTTTTAATGTTCAGGGGTTTTTTAATATATGTCTGCAGTGCCTAAAAATGCACGTGCTCATAGTACTGCACTTTTAGAAGTTAGAAAAAAACACTGCTTAATCAGAGCCATATGTCTCCTTCTTATAGCACCAAATCCTCAGGAAATGTAAGATTAAGCGTGCCTCCAGTACTTCTTTTTCTGATATTCACAACAGCTAGTTGTGAAAATGAACTTGTTTCCCCCCCCCCCCCGTGTTCTTTAAAAAAAACAAAGCCCACACAGTCATAATGGGTAAGGTCCCAAGACAATTAGTGGTTTAGACAATAGCTTGGACAGTATTACAAGGGACGATCTGTCATTGTGATGACATTTGACTTACTGTTGAACTATTGCTTGGTTTTAAGCGTTTGCAGTCTGACATTGTTTTATCAAAACATACAGAAATTTGAAGGAAAAATATAAAGAAGACCATTTTAATTTTAATATTGTTTTTACTTAGTATGCATGCATAAAAATATTTTAGTAAGGACACCACGCTCAGTTAACTGTTACCCTGCAGTTGTTTAACACTACTTTTAAATATAGTTTCAAATTAATGCAGAAGCAAGTACTCCCTAAGATTCTTTCTTAGAAATGAAAGTATCTCTGCTGCTGCAGTTGATGCCTTCATAAGAAATGTGGGGCAGACAGCTGGGTCCATAAAAGTCTTAGACATCTGAGTTTATTAGTCTTTGTGAAACCAAACCTTAGCTGAGATGTAAAAGCAGACCTAAGTTAAGGGATGTCAGATAGATAGGGCAGGGACTCTGAATTAGATATTATCTCCTTAAAAAGATGGTGTTTTGGGAGAGGGGAAGAAAGTTTGTCAGAATGTCTTTTGGTTATCCAACTTTCTTATGGCTGTTGACTTTCTCTATTTCTGTTTTCTGCCAGTCCTGTGGTTCAAATTTTTTGTTTTTCGTTCATGAGAGAAATGCTACAGGTTGAAAAATTGTAAGGGTGTATATACTGGAGAGTTAAGCTGCTGTATTAGTCTTCATTCTGTGTAGTTCATTGTTTGATTTGTCTTTCCCAGGGGTTGTATGAAGAAGCATTTATGCAATTTAAAAAAATTGAGGATACAAATTTTCAAGCAATGTATCAGCTTGGTGTGATGTATTATGATGGATTAGGCACTGAAGAAGACCCTGTGAGTAATCTAGCTGCACGCTTTTTATTTTTCTTCTAATATTAGCTGATAATTACTAGGAGCTTCTTTGTAAGCGTGATTGTTTAGTTTAAAATAAACAGCTTGTTGATTTATAACTAGTTTCATAAAATGTACATGTTTCCAGAACATCATTAAGGAAAGAGGGTTCTGGTTGAAGAAGTTCTCAAAAATGGCTATAATAAAATAGGTATATTTGAAAAATATGGTAATTTGTACTTTAAAATGTAACTTCTAAGGGCTTGATTGTACTTTGTGTGGAAGCTACATTTAAAGATTTGTTACTTTTTAATAAGCAGTTCATAAAAATGAAAATAAAGTGTGTAAAAATGGAAATCAAACAATTATATTTCAAAGCACAAAGCATCTGTTCCACAAGACTTTTTTAAAGTACTTTCTATTCTTTTAGCACAGATGCTAACGATGACTGTGCTTCTGTCAGTGGTTGACAGTAATATTTTTAAATTAGACAAATGAAAAATTACATTTGCAAGAAGTTGAAGAATTCAAACTGAATAATTATATTACAAAAAAGGAATACATACAAAGGAATGCTTTGCCACATTAAGAGTTAATTTATCAGTAAAGATGATCTTAAAGGGTGGCATGAGGAACGAATACAAGCAGGATGAAAGAAAGGGTAAATTACAAGACAGGAGGCAAAAAAAAAAAAAGAACCAAACAGTAACAAATGGGACTCTTGTCTGGTGCTTACAGGACTGTCAAAAGAATGGAAAATATTCTGCTGGGGTTGAGAGGTGGTTCATTCGTTCTGTATGCCTGCATAATTACCACATTTATTTACTTGCAAATAAACATTTCAGCAGAGTTTCTTCCTTTTTTGTGTATTACAATATGGAAGTTGCATGAGCAACCTTTTATATAAAGCACTGTTTCTAGTGTATTTAAACAAGGTGTCCTGCTAAATCCTAGCAGTGTAAATCTTGTTTCTAAAATACTTTTGAGGTGCAGTTACTCATATGCAATGTTCTCCATTTGTTTATTTAATGTTATCAGTTTTTGTCCTTTATGAATCCAAGGTATTTTAAATGAAGGGACTTCGAAGTGCACTATGTATCACTTTGTCGTTTGTTAAGACTGTTTTATGATTTCAGATATATTATGCAATATGAAAAGTTCACAGAATTCTGAAATTGGAAGTGTTGCAAGTTTAGGATGCAACATGCATTTACGTGAGCAAAATAATATTTTTTAGAAAAACTTTATCAGTGAAGAAGAGTAATATAATACCAAATGAACATTTACAAGGAAATGTTTCACATTAAAAATATGTTGGGGTCAAAGATCTAGGGGCTGTCCATAACCTAAAGATCAGTCCTGCTTTGGTATGAACTATTTCCCTACCAGTATGCCTCAGCCTTTCTTCAGAGTGGAAAAATTACCTTTCTTGCAGAAGTTAGTGTGTTCTCAGATTCTTTATTTCATTGTCTTCACAGTCTGAACATAATAACTTAAATGGCTCAATTTTAGGAAAGGGGAGTGGAATACATGAATAAGATACTCAACTCTGATTCCCCAAAAGCAAGACACCTGAAGGCTGCAGCTGCATACAATCTTGGCAGGGCATATTACGAAGGACGTGGTGTTAAGCGTTCAATCGAAGAGGCTGAAAGGTAAGGGCAGTCAGTGATTTTCCTGACGAATTATAAGATTCTGTGTTACTTAAACTTTGTTTCCCCATTTTCTTAGGTTGTGGCTTATTGCTGCAGACTATGGAAATCCAAAAGCAAGTGTAAAGGCCCAGAGTACTTTAGGAATGCTTTATTCTATGCCAGTTCTAAAAGATCTGAAGAAGGTAAAGTCCACTTGTACCTTTTGAAATGAAAATGAGTACCAATTAATTTTTAATTTTATGGAAATATTACAGTGATGTATTTGATTCTGAAAGATGTATTTTAAGTAGTTAGGCAACATTTAACATTATCTATTTAAGCCTGTATGAACAGATGGTCAGAATCCCTCATTTTGACTCATTTGATGCTGCTGGTGAAGATTTATTTTTTTTTTTTTTTAGTGAGAGTATCAGGAAGAATGATAGAATGGATTAAAGTTTTTTCAGCTTTGGTAACCTTCAGAAATCAAGCAAGTGTCACTGATTGACAGCTCTGGCAGTAAATGGAGCAGGTTTAAAAGCCTTACAAGGATTCTGCTTTCTTTTATATATCAGCACTTCTTACAGGATGTTTGGTATAGAAGCTTTTATGGAAACAGTATACAAGGAAAGCAGCTAAAGTAAATATATACTCCAACTTTGTGTCTCATTTAGGCCTTTTTCTGGCATTCAGCAGCATGTGACAATGGAAATCTGGAATCACAGGGAGCACTTGGCATTATGTATCTCTATGGACAAGGTATACGTCAAAACACTAAAGCTGCTTTGAAGTGCTTGAAAGAAGCAGCAGAACACGGAAACATCTATGCTCAAGGCCATCTTGTAGAATATTATTACACTAAAAAATTTTACTCAAAAGCTGCTGCACTAGCCAAAAGGTGAAGTCAATCTTGCTTTATTTTTCGTTATGGCTCATGCAAGACCACGTAACCCAGATTAAAAGTATTAATAAGTTAATGCTCTTGTCTTTCAAACTCCAGAGATCTTTGAGATAATGAATTGCAAAACCTCATCTTTAAAGATGGAATAGCCAACCACAAAATGAATACTATATGGTTCTCAATTACTCAGTATGGTTAATTTTTTCTTTCTGATCCTGTAGAGCAAAACAACATTGAACTAGAATCCAAAGTAGATGTCCACATGCAAGCCTGCCTTTCTTGTCTCTTCAGTCCACAATCTCCTCTAGGCTCCTGCCTTCACCATTGCCTTTAAACCCCTATAAGCATACAATCTGCAGGTTGGAAGGCACCTCACAGATCACCTGGTCCAACATTTCTTGGCAAAAGCACGGTCTAGACAAGATGGCCCAGCGCCCTGTTCAGCTAAATCTTAAAAGTGTCCAATGTTGGGGAATCTACCACTTCCCTTTATCTGCTTCTCCATTTCTGCTATGCTCTCTCTTGGCTTTCAGCAGGCTCAGAAGCTCGCACTTAAGCCAAGGAGGTCTCTTGCCCCACATACTTTCCTTATCCTTAAAGGGGATGAACAATTTTTGTGCTTCCAGGAGAGCATTCTTGGAAACCTTGTCTTAGTACTAACTCTCAGTGAGCTCAGCAGGATCCCAGATCCACAATATTGTCAACACTGCAGCCAAAGCTATCACTAACTGAGATGTTACAAAGCAGATTTTCTTGGTTTGTGAGGAACATATCCAGCAGTGCCTCATTCCTAGTTGGCACATTTGTATGAGGAAGCAGTCCTCTACTGCTCCATGCCAGGAACTGGATGGATGTCTTGGGAGTTGCTGTATTCTTCCATCTAATGTCTGGGTAGTTAATGTCACCTATAAGAACCAGGTTCTGTTACCCAAAACTTATTAAGTGACCCAAATATTGCCTTGTTGGTCTCATTGTCTTGGTTTGGAGGTCGATAGCAGATGCCTGATGCAAGATGCCTCATGGAAATGACCCCTCTGATCTTGACCCAGAAGCATTTGATAAGGCTTCTAAAATTGCCATGGTTGACTTCTATACATTCAAGTTCTTAACACAGAGCACGATTCCTCCTCCTCCTCCTCTTCTTCCCTTCCTGTCTTTACAAAGCAGCTTAGAGCCATCCATCATGATGCTCCTGCCATGTGAGTTGTTCCACTACGTTTCAATTATTCCTGATTGCGTAGCTTTCTGACTCGGTGCAGAGCTCCAATTCCTCCTGTTTGCTCCCCAGGCTGTGTGCACTGTATACACCCACTTGAGGTGGTTGGTCTTCTGGTTCACATCTTGGAAGGCAGCTAAAGAACATTTGCTGCTGCTCTGGTTGGCTTGATTTATTCCCCATTTGGTTGCAATGGTGCAGGTGCTACCACTTTGAGTCCAAAGTGCCCCCCAAGTCCTTCACTTTAAAGCTTGCCTGACCAGGTTAGCTAAAGATTCTCTCGCCTCTTTAGCCAAGTGGATCCCATCCCTCCCTAATGGGCTGTAGTCAAAGAAGGCCCCGTTGTCATAAAAGCCAAAACAGTCATGACAGCACCAGCCAGAAAGCCAGAAGTTTATTTGTATTGTATTGTCTGGTTTTGGCTGCATCCTTCCACCTAATCGGTAAAATGGAAGAAAAGGTTACCTGATATAAATACTTTTCACATACACCCCCAGGACTTGGTAGTTTTCCTTGATTCTATGGTGTCACTTGTGCCCACATGAGAGAGTAGCAAAGGACCTGTGCTGTGTCACCCTCCCAGCAACACCTTGGGCCTTGGCTCCTGGACAGCCTGATTTTGGTTGGAGGGTGGGGTGGGAAGTAGAGTCCTGCTTTTGTGGATCCAAGGTGTCTCATTCTCTGTGGTGTCTGCCACAGGAGCATGATTCCAAAACCACTTATCTATCTCTGTCTCAGCATCTCTAATACAAAGAACACAAGTATTCTTCCACTCTCCACCTACCCCATCTCCATATAATTTCTATCCACTGCCTCCCATCCATCATTTCCTTGCTCTGTGGCTCAGTGTGCTTTGGTCTGGTTCAGGAAATACTAGTGGGATCCTGCTGTGGGCAGGGACATCTTCCACCAGATGAGGTTGCTTAATTACAACTGTCTTTCTTCCACATATAATTTCCATAAAATAATTTAATAGGAACAATTAGTGTTAAATATGTTGCCTTTTATAACCAATATAACTATAGTGAATGTGACTACAAAAGTTATGTATTTGTTTGCTGTTCAATATCACAATCATCAAATAAGACTAACTTTAAATCAAACACCAAATAGAAAAATCCTCATAAGAGGCTGAATACATGTAAATTTCAGCTTATTTTTGGACAATACCAGAAATGGAAAGAAGACGTTGTCAAGGTCATAGATGGTCAACTTTAATTATAGCTTGAACTAGCATTATCTAACCTAATGCTCTAAATTCCACAATAGGACTACAGAAAACAATGACATCAATATGCTAGCCAAGAAAGTTGACTGCCATCCAACATATGTAGCCAAGGGGATTGCTATGGCTGCTTTCTACTTGGCTAGATGCCTCCAGCTTGGCCGAGGCATAAAGCAAGATCAAAATGCTGCTAAAAAATACTATTCTAAGGTAAGTTGAGAAAGTCTAACAGACTAATTTATATCTCATGAAATTGAGCGATACCTTGGATGTGAGTCTTTCAACTTGCTGTTCTGTTAAAAACTCCAGCACTATTTGTATTTAAAAAAAAAAAAAATCTGTGCAAGAAAAGGTATAGGGATAAAAGTATATTGAAAACTACTCAAAATTGTCATGAAAGGATGCTATCTGGCCACTTGCTTAAGCAAACAATGCATTCTACAAAAACAACAAAAAAAAAAATCCATGGTAATCACCACACCAAAGAGCTTGGTAACTTGAAAGATAAATTAGCTATAACAATTTGAATAATTCTATCTCAAATTAATTTGCTTTCTGTCATTCTCTAAAAATGAAAAATCATTTCTTTTCCTCTACTTTAGATTCTCTAACAATTATAACCTTCATTAATGATACTGAAATTGGCCATAACTGGTTCTCATGCTTATTTTTATAATTACATTTTTAGCAATACCTGAGGATCTACTGCTTTCCCTGTTCCCTATACACAGGGAAAAAAACAAGCAGTCACATTTTTTCAAAGTTTAATCTTGGAATAAGATTTTTTGCTTGAGGAAAAATATCAGTAATTGCCTCTAGAAGATGAATATGCTAAGTAATGTCTGTGATGCCTAAAGGTACATCAGGGCTAGATGATTATACCAACTGAAGGGAGTATAGTAAGTTTGCATCTGTGCTTTAGAGAGACTCTATGATTCCTGTGCATGTAGTGACCATTTGTTTCTACAAGTGGAATACTTCGATGTCCAGCTTGGTGCAGTCTAAATAAATGGAAAGTTAAGTAAATGATAAATTATCAAATAATTTTTGTGGCTCCTGACTCAGGGAGGCCACTGATATGAAGGTCTTAGCAGAGCAGGTGATCTTCTGCATATAGACATTTTAAACATTTTTGTTCTCCTGCTGTGAAAAGTGTTATAGAGGATAGGATGAGGAGGAGATCAGGAAAGGAATCTAAGCTGAGGTGTTATGAACACTGTAGCCAGTATTCCTAGTTAAATCTTAAGGCATCAAAGAGGTCCATCAGGATTAAATTGCTGCATGGCTTTGTGGGAGCCACTGTCTCCGAAAGTCTAGCAAAACCACCACTACTGAAAGATTACAACTTTTACTCATTATTCACTAGCTGTAGATCTGAGACTGATCTAGGAATGTCACTAGCTTCTCAGTATAAAAAGAGATACTTCCTATTGACTGGTGCCATGCATCTCTAAATCAACAGTAAAAGAAAAGGAACATAATATAAACAAGGAAGTTTATCTTACCCTAAAGCAGTAACTTCAGAATAAGTAAGAGTTGTAGGAGTGTCCAGTTTCTTTTTGCCTGGAAAATTCTCATGTTAACTGTAAAATTACACCTACTTAAAATCATATTTGTTTTTTAAATTAACTTCCCTGCTGTTGTTTTGGCATACCATTCATAGACCCAGTCAGTTTTGAAAGAGGTGAGAAACAGAAGATGGGCACCCCCTGAGGGTATTGAAATAGATGATGGAAGTGAATGAAACGATCAAGTCTGTAAGCAGGTTTATGTTTCTGACTGAAGCCAGCATAGGCCATGCCAACAGAATTTAAAAAAATAAACCCAAGATTAATACAATAGTCAAGTATTCTAATTTTAAATACAGGGTTTTTTTTCTTACGTGGCATCAGAAACAGGGATTTAAACCCAAATATATAAACTACTCAGTATTTTAAAAAGTTGATTCTCTCAGATAGTTTTTTTGGCACTAAAAAACCTTATTAATGTTATATTGACAACATCTAATTTTATTGTAGCTATAAACCAGAACTCTGGTATTCTTTGTTTTCAAAGGCATGCCACCTGGATCCTGCTGTTGCCTCTGACCTTGAAGTGGCAGCTAATCTTGGGAGAATTTAGCACTTCCTTTAACTATGACTGGTATATAAATGTATTTCCTACAGTAAATCATCATTAATCTCCAGCAATTACAGACTGTGCCTTACTTACTGCTTGCTTTTCAACTTTCTCTTAGTTCTTATTTAAAGCAATTTCCTGATTCATTTTATCTAAAATGAAGAAAAAAGCTCACACTCTTTCTTTAACTGAGATGAAGCCAAGGCAGACTTTTTAAAGTAGTATTAAAGACTTAAAGTTTTATTGAGGACATTTAACTGGGAACAGATATATTTTCTTTATGTCATACTGCTATATAGCACAAGAGTCAAACCAAAACCTAATAAAAATGGTTGTTTCCTTTCTGCATATGTAGTGTTTCTTTTAATATTCTGGAAAGTTTGAACCCAAACTTGTCTAGTTTTCACACACAGTTCACTCCCAGGCTATGGCCATTTTTAAACCTTATCTTTGTTAGTGGTATGTATACTTTCTTTCACATGCTTTCTAGTGCATCTAGATCTACTTAAGTGTCTTTACACATTTTACTCTTGGATTGCAGAGATTCAAAGTTGGAAACTGGCCTGTAAGACACTCAGCTTTACAGTTCAAGCTATGCCAGCTTGTAAAACTAGAATATACTACTCACAGAACTATGGAAAAAACCCTCCAAACATGAGTATGGAAATATTCAATATACATTCTCAGCATGAAGCCTGTTTTCCTTAATCCTTCATATTGCATTTACATTGCCTCTGCTTGTATTAGAAATTGTTGAAAACCATTTGGCTAGGAGTATGTCTGAGCAATGTCATGCTCAGTCCTTTATCGAAAGATACTTTGATTAACCACTAGTAAAACTTAATTGCTATGGTAAGTTTGCACATTTCTAAATACCCACGTACTCATAAAACTTTTTAAGTGCTAAATTTGGCTTGCTTCTTAGGACTGTGCCATGACCTGAAAATTTTCCTGAATCTGTTGGAACAGAAGGCTAGATGTTACTAAAAATGTAGATTAAATATAGAATACAGATAGTGTGTACCTTACAATGCAGCCAGTTTTAACTGCAAGTAGTTTTTCTAAGAGCACAACTGTACTGAATTGAAAAGACAGTAATGAGTGTCACCTTGGGATTTCTGATGATGTTTAATTATTTAGATGTGCATTTAGACCATATTTACATATTTTTACATAAATTAAAAAAAATAACCAAAAGCAAAAAACCACTGAAGACAGTTTCCTTTCCTCGTATAAAATAAGGGAAATATTTGAAGGTTGTTTGAAATTGGGGTATTTGAATAAAACAGCCCTGAGTAATATCAGGGAAGTTATTAGAATGGTTTAATTAAATGTCTGCTTGATCATTCATAGAAGCAATTCATAAGCACTAATCTCTGAACTAACATTTAACACAGGCATTCTGTTAGGATATACCAGTTTACAATACATAATTTTGACACAGACTTCAAAACAATGTAGATATTTCTTATGAAACTAGTGCTGTCAAACTCATTCATTAGTTGTCAGTACAGCCTCACTATCAAATACTGCAATCCAGTTGTGATATTTATTGCTTACAAATGCTTCGAACTACAAGAAATCTTTGGTAAAAACAAAATTGATAAAATTTTCACAATAGCTTTACATGTAGTATTGCACAACAAGGCTTTTTCAATACACAAGAAAAAAAAAGAGGAATGCTCAGATCCTCAGTGAGGAGATTAGAACTGTACAACATTCATTAGTTTTCCACTATAAGCAAAATTTCTTTTCATAAATGTTTAAAATATTTTCTGGTTTCTTTCGGCATATATGAACATTTATTTTTCAATCTATATTTGAAACAGAAGAGTAGTCAAATAGAACAATTTAAATAAAAATTGGCAGCTCTACAGCATTATTTTTTCTACCCTACTACAGCATCAGATCTTTTCAAGTCTGTTTACTTCACAAAAAACTCTGGAGGAAAGAAAAATGCTAAAAATAATCAGTCCTCAGCCCTCTATGGAAAAGAGGAAAATATGTTTCATGTCTATTATTGAACATAGACATTTCTCTAGTGGTCCAGTTGTGCAGATTCAAACCTAAGTGGCATTAAGCTGCTCTAAATGAGCTCTCAGCTCAGGACACAGTTCAGTTAGCAGCAGTTCCAGCAAAACCTGAAAAAGAGAAACGAGTAAAGATGATGCAGGTGCCAACCAAATGAGAATTTCTTCTTCCCCTTTGTCACGTTTAGAGCATTACAGGTAACAGAAGCATGTACATTCAATTCTATTAATCATTCACACAACTATTCTTTCATCCTGAAGTTAGCACATGCCCCACAGATAACATGGGAAATGTCTTAAGGCTGAAAGGAGGCAAGTGCAAAGGGCAGCTGCTCTCAGATGGGGATTTCCCACCCAGTATAAACTGTCTCTGTTCTGCCAAAGACTCTGCAGCATGATGAGCAAGCACCAGAGCATGCATCTCCTGAGCAGGCTGCATCCTCTCCAGTGCTAAGGCTGCACTGTGTGATGGGCTGGTGCCCAAAATAAGCCAGAAGAGCGTGAAGGTATTAGATCCAGCTGCATAGTCCAACATAGTCCCAACAGTTGAGGAGTGGGACTTTTGGAGTCCTATCATGTCCTAACTACGAGCCAGTCCTGGAGCCCTCCTTCCCTAGGATTCTCCAAGACATATTTATTTTTTTCTAAGCTGCATGAAGAAATTAGTTTGCACCTCATAAAGTCAAGAAAGTTGGATGTGGTAGAGGATCTTTTCTAGACAAAAGCAAAGCCTTTTATTTTTAAACTTGGGTGATCAAACCAAGTACATTTTTCTCACTTATTTTAATAACAAAAAAAGTTACTTGCACAGAGACCAATAGTTCAAATTAAATCACTGGCTTTAACACTGAGTGAATAGAGCTCAACAATTAACAAGATCATGAAGTTAAAAAGCTACTTTTCTGGTTACTTACATAAAGTAGATGCTTGTTAGCCTTCCTTTCTTGCAGTGCATTGAACACTTTTACTACACCATGACGGGCATTTTGTTGTCCAACAAGATTCTGCAGAGTATCTGCAACAAACATTACTTCAGCTTATATTGCTTTACTCCTGCTAGGCAAACCTCCAGCCTATGCTACTACCCAGAATCACAGAATCAACCCCATCAGGGTTGGAAAAGATCATCTAGTTCAACCATAAGGACCCATAAAGGAGGGGAAACAAAGCCACTGCACTTCAGTGGCCCTTGGTTACAAGATACACAGTGTCTGCTCAACAACCTTTTAAAAACACAGGTAACTTAGGTCACAGCTTGAAAAGATACCCTTATTCTCAAATTACCCAAGTTAGATAACAGCGTGTGAATCTCAGTGGCAACGCCTTACGTGTTTTAACATGATACGTAGTATGGTTTTTTGGTAGTTCACCTCACAGAGTCAAGTCTAATATCATACATCACTAAACAATTCACTTAAATTACCTACACCAACAAAGACAGAATTCTTACAACAGTTAGAAAAGATTTAGCACTTGAATTGCCTCTCAATCTTCACAGAGAATACTTCCCACAAGTAAGCAGTTCAGAGAATTCTTAGTCAATTATTTACATTTTGGATTAAATTAGAGAATAAACAGTGATCCCATACTCCACCATTAATCTAAGAAGCATTCAGCTATGTCCTGTCATATGGCTCCAAACTCAGAAACAAACAAACAAACAGAAAAATCAAACAAAACCACAAACTATGGAAGGCCATCCAGATAAGAAGGTGAGTATATAACACAGGGAGTAAATGGAGAGTTGTTTACACATGAAATAAATATTTTGCATGCATACCTGCTGCTTTTTTGCAGTAAAATTTGATTAAACAACCTAATGCACAGGGTATCTCAGTGAAATCATAAAAGCTCATTCCCTTCAGATGAAGAAGAGATAAAAAGCATTCAAGCTATGTTTAAGTGCATTTCCAAGTGCTAAAAGTAATGCTACTGTTTCTTCCCAGTTAGGAGCCTTTGGTTTGCATGATCTCTGAGGAATCAAAAATATATAACTGGACTTCTGGTCCTGTGAATGGGACAGGATGGAGCATCTCAGAATGGTGCCCCAGAAATGTGATGGCTCAAGAGGAAGCTGTTTAAGCTTGGGAGATAAGGGTAGGCAAAGGAAAATACTGGAAAACCCAATCAGACTAGGATCTTTTTCTGTCCAGGCTGCAGGTCACCCTAACATTCAGTGCTCTGAAATCTCTAATTAGAAACAGACAGCGACACACAACGCAACGTTGTGGGTAGACCTCTCTCTCCAACTTCAAAATAAAAGAGGAAGAAGTAATTGGGATGGTGCCGCTCTTCTATTTGTCAAGTAGTTCCAGGTAGCAGAACCACCTCGTATTTGCTCACAGGTGAGAGCTCACAGCACAGAGAAAGTCTCGACTGAGGTTCCTTGATGAATATTACCCACAGAAGTACTGGATTTTGCATCCACCAATATCTGAATTCATGCCCTTTACCAGACAGGCAGGAGAGGCAAAGAGTAAGGCCAAAATTATCCTTATTTATGCAAATAACCGTGATTTAGAACTCTACAGGAAAAATAATTTGATTAACCAGTTTCCTTATAGCTACTCACTTTGTGACTACGCAGAACAAAAGTGACCTCACCTGGAATGTTTTCAAGTAGTTTTTGCTGTGCTCTCTGTTTTGTCTCTTGCTTTTGTTCATCGCTCTTGGCTCTCGGTGGCGGTGCTAACTTTCCATTCGGCCAAAAAGCATCTCGAAACACACCAATGTAGTAAACAAGCATTGGTTCACTGAACATCCAGTGTACAGTGTCACGGATTTGCCTGTAAACAAGTGTCAAAGGGAGCCCATCAGAGCTAGTCTTTCATGTTTTATACAGATTTATTCTTTTTACTTTTAAATTGTACATTGGAACTACATTTCAACAATGGCCACTACAAAGGCTCCACGGGGAAAAGATGTAAAAATCAGGTAACTAATCGTAGCAAACTCCAAACTAGTTTCATGCACAGATGTGCCTGCTAGGATAAAGACAAAGTTTTGATAGAAGCATAGTAGGTTCCCTCACAGATAGCAAAAAGCACATTACTGAAGGCATTACAAATGGAGATAGCAGCCTTCTCCTGGGACTGCAGCACTCACTGTAGCCTTCAGCACCAAGAGTCTGAGGTAGAGAGCAGGCTCCTGGCAGTACTGCTGCACTGTGACACACTACAGCCAAAACCCTTAAAATCAATAAATGTAAGAATTCAGCCTACATGTAGAAAGGTATATAGCAACTGTAAAGTTGTGCTCACACACTCTATATCCCTCTCTGTCCCCTCTCAGACATCTTCCATCTTAGTTATCAGCAGCGTATGAACAAATGAACTAATCAATTTAAAACTCACTGAGTGTATACTGTCAGAGACCAGTCCAATTTTCTGCTACATAACATATTTAAAAACTTTAAAAACCACACTGGCATGTGCAAATTTAGTCACTGACTGGACAAAGAATAGCTTGTTCTGCTGGTAGAATACTTTTCCAGGTTTTTTCTGAAATAAACATTTCTGAAGTAAAAATACAGCTTTCCAAATGAAGGTGTGTATAGACAGGCACACTGACTTCATAGCCTCATCCAGGCCTCACTTGACAAAGATAATTCACATATCTGTGTTTTCTCTAATCAACATACTTGTAAACTGAGCTGTGTAAAACAAATGCAGATTGTCATATACAACAGAATGTCTCCATTAATTTTTTAATAATTCTACACTCAGCCTTTTTTTCATAGAACAACAGTGAAGGTTCATTCAAAGCAACAGCTACTTACTTGTTGATAGTTCTTCCAAAAGTGACTTGTACTAGTGCAATTAATGTTTTTCTGACCCATTTGAACACTAGAACAATGAAAAAATTATGAAAAATAATGACCAAGAAGTTAATAAAATTACGGAACCCATGATTGCATACAAAACCTTCCCCCTGTCCCCCTCAAACCAAAACCAAACAACCCACCCCTACAGTAAACACATTGTGATAACCCTTTCTAAGATTTCATTAATTGTACAGGGGTCTCATTTTTCTTGATTGCTTTCCCTCTACTGTTTGCTATATGATTTTTAAATCTTGCAGATTACATAAATATATATAATGTTCATTTTAGGTTATATTGTAAACTTTTATGTTTAAGAATATTTCAAGTTAATGGAGCCATACAACTACCCAAACCCCTTTTTCTCCTACAAAAAAAAAAAGTCTTCAAAATTCTCACCTTTTTTGTACCTACTAGTATAATGTACACACAGCAGCACCATTAAAATTCTGAAAACATTTTCACTCAAATAAAGCAAGCAGTCAGCTTTCCATTACAAATAAAGGAAACAAATGTGAGTGCTTCCTAGTAATTACTGGTTAATCTTTCTTTCATGCTGTTCATTATCAGCACAATAAAGCCTATATTGGGAAGATACATCTGCCATTTTTGGAAGGTCCTGTATTTTGTAATAGTTACCCTGTAAATCATTTTATAGAGCACCATGTGTGGCTGCACATTCAAATAGAAACAAAAATAGTTTTATTACCATCATTCAGTTACATAAAGGAGAAAAAAAAATCTAGTATTTAAAGATGCCACAATTCTAGCATCTTTTCCATTATACAAAATGTAGAACTAAAGTGCATACATAATTCACTTAAAATGGATATTAAAATTGTATTTCTTTGCCTGAGACATGTTCTATAGTAAAGCCATCTTTCCTTCCTCAGAATTTATATATTCTAAAAAGCATCCTATTTACAAAAAAAACATGCTACTGTCCTTTTCTGGTTTTTTTCCTTTTTTTTTTTTCATGAAGAACTTAATTCTAAATGCAAGTGCTCTCCCCTACAAGTAAAGTTTTTATTACCATTTTATATTGCAACTTCACTTTGGAATGAAATCTCTGAAGTTACTGAGGAACAGCTTGGTTCCAAACAAACAAACTGGCTATAGAGATTGCAAGAACATTTCAACTTATTGAAACAGCAGAAAAATCCGAATCACAAAGTGCCCCAGATTTCTGAGCCAATGGATTCCAGTAGCAATTAAGCAGGTTCACAGCTTACTTCCTCGCAGTTCAAAAATCTCTCCAATCAGCATGAAACACGGTTCAGCAAGAGAGTCCTTTTTCCCATCCACCTCCTCTCCATAGTCCGACAGGTCACTATCCTCTTCTGTTTCTTCCTAGAAAGAGAGGCACAACATGGGTATGCACTGCAGTTCCCCATCCTTCATCCAGAATGCATTTTTTTACTGCCATGCTCTGGGGAAGGAGCACAGCCAGTCATCTCACAAAAGGGCATTAGGGCCAACTGCTGCTGGCAGGATCTGGCCAACAGGAACCTTGCTAGGGATTTTGAAGAGGGATTGCACTTCCCATTGGACAAAAGTGATGAGGACACTCGGCATGGCTCAAGTCATCATCACTGCTACATCTGTTTGCAGCCTTGCCTAAGTAAGCAACTAATGCTTCCCAGATTTTCAGGGTCTACTGCCTATAATGCCCCCCCCAATACTAGCTGGATAAAAGAAAGCAGGTATGATGTGGGAGTCATATACTGCTAGGAAGCAGGCGAGAGCTGTAAGGAGGAAATGGCACTCAGAGGTGTTGGTGACTGCAAAGCCTTCTCTGATGCAACACCCAGGAGGACACTCAGGGTGGGGAGCTAGCCAGATGCAGCTGTTTGCAACACAAGCAGCTAGGAAGAAAAGGGGGAAATCTGGTTATTGCAAAGGGAGAAGCAAGTAGTTGGCTCCCCTGGCTAACAGACAGTGCCTTCACACCTGAAGCCACTCAGTGGGATCACGCACTAGCCAGTTGTCCTTGCAGTAAGCCGGGAACAAAGACAAGCACCATTAATGACAGCCAGTCCCAGGCAGAAAGACAATATGGTGATATTTAGTGACCTGAGCCTGAGGATACCGAAGCTCAGAGCACCAAAGGGAGCAGAGTTATTCAGAATAGACTCACAAGAGATTAATGGATTGAACAACCTCCGTTCCGGTAGTATCATTTATTCAAGAATGAAGGGCACACACCAGGTTGTTCCTCAGTGTCATGAAGATCTGCTTCAGGGTCAGGACTATACCACCTATCATTACTCTTGGCAGCTGATACATCCCTTGGCCTTCCTGGATCCTCCTCTGCCTGCCTATTCTTGGAGCAAAGCTGCAGAAAGGCAGACCTGACCTCCACTGAGGCTGGTGCAATGCCCCAGTCTCTGGATCAGGAGTGGTAAGAATGCTGTGCAAGTTTTCTTCTTCAGCCTGGTTTTCAGAGATACCAATCATCTCTTTCTTTGCCTTCCTTTCATCCTTATAATTCCATTATCCAATATTGGTCTATTTTTCTGCTTTTCGGTAAATCCCATCTTTTAGAAAATGCAACAAGTGTAAATCTTATATCACAATGCAATTTCTATCCAATAAAAGCTTATAAACCTAAAAGCCCTTCTCCTTGATGATATCAACTGCATTTTTTTCCTCTGATTTGGTTTTGGTCTTGAGAGCTAAGAAATACATTCTGTAGATACATGTATATTCTGTACATACAGTCCTGTCCAAGGAGTTGAATATAGAAAGAGATACAAAATTGCTGCAGTATTTAATCCTGAAAACAACACTCAAGAGGTAATGCTATTGGTCTAACACATATTTGAAAAATGTGAGATGAGATGTAGAAGGCAAAGAGAGAGCTGAATGAGAGCATTCTGTACTACATAGTCCAAAGTACAAACTAAAGCAGGAGTTCTCAGTTACAAAAAGAATACAACTGTAACAGCTTTATGTGTGGTCACAACTAACTTAATTTATGACCTTGTATCAAATGATTTAACCCTAGTTTAACTGCTTTGGCAAAGTATCCAAAATGCTATCAAGTGGGTATGATGCTGAAAGACATAGGTGTCCAAAAAACAGCAGAGATGATCCCAGACCACCTCACAATACCTCTCCCTCCATTTATCATTACTTTTACAACAGGACAAACATTTCACATACTAATTGAGAAGGTCTAACAGTTTCCTATGTTCCCACCATCTGCATTCTGTTGTCTCCTCTTACATTTAAGCTTAGGGAAAGAAGTGAGAAGAGAGGGAAGACAGATGTGAAGCAGGATGGTCTGTGTCTGCATTTGCACAGCGCCTGGTATAATACAATGTAGCTGAAACGAAGCTCCTAGTCCAACAAGTAATAAGAAATAGTATTAAATCTAAACTCAGTAAGAAGATATTACAGAATCACAGAATAGGCTGAGTTTGAAGTGACCCACAAGGATCATCGAGTCCAACCCTTAGGCCTGCACAGGACCATCCCCAAGAGTCACACCTGAGAGTATTGTCCAAACACTTCTTGAACTCTCAGGCTTTGTGCTGTGACTGCTTTCCCAGGAAGCCCCTTCCAATGCCCAACCACCCTCTGGGTGAAGCACCTCTTTCCAATATCAAACCTAAAACTCCCCTGACACAACTTCAGACCATTCCCTCAGGTTCTGTCACTGGTCACCACAGACCAGAGATCAGTGCCTGCTCCTCCTCTTCCCCTCACAAGGAAGTTGCAGACTGCAATGAGGTCTCCCCTCAGTCTCCTCTTCTCCAGGCTGAACACACCAAGTGACCTCAGCTGCTCCTCATACGGCTTCCCCTGAAAGCCCTTCACCATCATTTTTGCCCTCCTTTGGACACTCTCTAATAGCTTAATATCTTTCTTATATTGTGGTGCCCAAAACTGCACACAATATTCA
>JAWWLV010000144.1:41211619-41229379 GCA_035041135.1 Platyrinchus mystaceus | reverse complement strand
TTCGAGGGAGTCAACAGCTCCTCCCAGTTTTGTGTCATCTGCAAACTTGCTTAGTATCCCTTCCACTCATGCATCCAAGTCATTTATGAAGATGTGGAAGAGCACAGGGCCCAAGATGGAGCCCTGTGGAACCCCACTAGTGACAGGTTATCAGTCTGATATTTCCCCATTCACTGTTACCCTCTGTGCTCCATCCGTGAGCCAATTGCTCACCCACTGCATGTGCTCACCTACTGCACACAGCTGGACATTTTGTCCAGAAGGATGCTATCAGAGACAGTATTGAAAGCTCTACTGAAATCCTGGAAGATTACATCAACTGGCTTCCCTTGATCAACTAGGTGGGTTACCTTGTTATAAAAGGAAACCAGGTTTGGTAAGCAGGACTTTCCTTTCATGAAGTTGTGCTGGCTGTGACCAATGACTGTGTTGTCTCTCAGGTGTTTTTCGATACCTCTCAGAATAATCTTTTCCATAACTTTATCAGGCACTGAAGTGAGACTGACAGGCCTGTAGTTTCCAGGGTCTTCCTTCTTGTCCTTCCTGAAAATTAGGACATTTGCCAGCTTCCAGTCAGCTGGGACCTCTCTGGATTTCCAAGACCACTCAAAAATCATCAAGAGATGTTTTGCAATGACATCAGCCAGCTCTTTGAGGATTCTTTGATAAATCCCATCAGGCCCCATAGATTTGTAGGGATCCAGCTGGGGCAGCAGATCCTGCACAATTTCAGGGAGTTGGTCATTCTTGCAGTCATGGTCCTCCAGCTCAGGGCACTGAGACCCCCTTGGTCCATAATCCGAGTTGAAGACAGAGGCAAAGAATGCATTAAACACCCCTGCCTTGTCTCTGTCCATGTTTGAGAGGTGACCATCCCCATCCTGTAACAGGTTGATGATATTTCTATACTGCCTATTGCCATTAATGTATTTGAAAGAACTCTTTTTATTGTCCCCCACGTTTCTGGCAGCTTCAACTCCAGCTGGGCTTTGGCTGCACGAATTTTCTCCCTACAGCGGCAAACAGCATCTCTGAATTCTTCCCATGTCACTTGACCTTGCTTCCACCAGGCATACACCTTCCTATTTTGCCTTATTTCCAGTAGAAGATCCCTGCTCAGCCAAGCCTGCCTTCTGCCTTGCCTGCTTGACTTCTGACATTTGGAAATTGCCTGCTCCTGTGTCCTTAGGAGGTGATGTTTGAAAAGTGACCAGCACTGATGGACCCCAGCATCTGCAAAAACGTTTTCCAGGGGATCTTACTTACTAATATCCTGCTTTGTTTATTTGTTCTCTCTTTCCTCTCCCATATTTCCTAACTATTTCCTCCTATGCATTCACATAATACGATATACACACAGCCTGGCTTTTGTCTTGAGGATGTTTTTCAATTAAATAGCAAAATACAAATAGCTACACACTTTTGTGCTTCTATGCTACTTCTTAACAGTCATTTTAGTGAAGGCACTTTTGGTTTTAGAACTGCAGTACTTCTGTTGAAGTGCAAATCTAGTTTCTCCAACTTTATATTTATTACTCTCGAATGAGGCACACGCATTCAGCATCTAGATGCCAACAGAATGTAATTTTGAAAAATATAGAGAGAATTTTCTTATTTCTGAGAGGTGCAAGCCCACCTCTCTGCCTATTAAGAGGCGAGAACTGTACATGTTCCCCAAACTCCAATTAACCCGCAGAAGACCCATCCCCTGCAGACAAATACAGCATGTAAGAAATGAATTATTTCATATGAATTTTGTATAACATATAACTAAAAAGGGGAAGAGAAACAACCTGAAGGTTGCATATCTGCAACATGAGCAACGCAGAACAGAGTGCAATGGAATTATGGTCGATTCTAGTCAATAAGCTATTTCAGTCACTAATCTATTATTCATTGCATTTTTATAGACATGTTTTTTTATGGCTTAATATCAAGTTCTCCAACTGGTTTGCCCTCATAGGTTCCTGTCTGAATTTGTAAATTCCCTCAGTAAGCCTGCACTATTTGCCAACATTTTTGGTCAAAACTAGCTTTGCTTCAGAAGTTGTCCTAAAATTATTAAGGACACACAGTTCCTGCCAAGAGAATCTTCCCAAGAGAGAATTATTTTTACCTGCCAAAGCTCCTCTGAAATATACACATCAAGACCTCAAAAAAGAGGCAAATTCTGCCATAAAAAAACAAACAATCCCACATGGATTACAATTTGTTTATTTGTGATAGCTTATGCATTTGCCTATATGCATTTATCAAAGGGCAGGAAACTTATTTTGTTAATAAACACTTTTTAAGTTCACAGACAGCTCTTATTTTTGACTCTTTGCTCACTTCCAGTAAATTAAAAATCACCTTTGGAAATGCCTTTCAATATTACCTACCATTCAAATACTAATGACTTTCCCTGCTTACTTTGTATAAATAATTAAATTTGGGAAGATTACTTCTCTACTACTTACCTCCTGATGAGAAAACAAATCACCAGGAAGTCGTTCAAGAAATGAGGAGAGTGAAAAAGATGACTTCTTTCCTTGCACATCAATAACTTTTAGGTGCTCTGGGGAAGGGCTCAAGAAGGCATAAAGTGCTTCACTCTGGCAGAGTCTTTCATCAGAGAGTAATTTCTATGAAAGAAAAATAATTACTGAAACAACATATCAATGAAACATTTCTTTTCTTGTTAAGGAATAAGATGTGTCAAGCCATCCACTAAAACTGAGTAAGTCATGGCTCAGAGGTAGTGTGAGGAAAAAAAAATCCACGTCTCACAAAGATACTTTAACAAACTAGTTCTAAAGTACTGGAACTAGTAAGATTAAAGTTTTAATCTTACAACTTTCTTTTTTTTAATAAAAGTTCTCATTTGTAAGGAACTCGCTGTGAAGTGTTGTAGCTAAAAGTGGCAATTACAGGATTCATTACTTATGATTTCTTAATTAATTGAAGTTTAAATTAACTTACCACTGGAGGAATGGTTACTATCAATCAAACTCATCTAAACTTCAGGCATTTTAGACAACTTCAACATTTATAGTATCAAACCTTACATCTGACCTATTTGTTCTAGGCTCTCTCTTTAGGCAATAGAGAGACAACATTCTATTCTGCTGTTTAGATATCTGTTGCTCTTGGGGGTTTCTTTCTTACCTGCAGAAAGCTATTAAGCTGGTTCTTGGATTTCTCCATGAATTTCTGGTCTATGGATTTGAAGGGCAGCTTGCTGAGAGAAGGCAACTGAACTTTTTTTAATGATGGAAAACACTGTGTAGGAGAAAGGAGAGCTCACTTAACATGCATGTGGAGAAAAAGACAACTGGTTCAGAATGGAAATGGACTCTTTTGTACTCTCATCTCCCTTCCACACCCCTCTCAGCACCCTGAAAAACACCTTTCTTACCCACTAGGGGCTTCCCTTCACACCACCATCATCTATCCCTTATCACACAGAAAGGTTAAAGTGCTATAAAAAGAAACATTCTCTGTCCCCAAAAGCTGTCATTTCTAATACTTCCCTGGAAGTCAGAGACAAAATCTAGTTTTTACAGTTGGCTCTTCCATGACAGTGCAGAGCATATAGCATTCTGACATTGGGTTAGTCCAGTAAAACATTATTAAGAGTGGAAAAAAATTATAAACAAGTTTTATAAGCATCTCTCTCTGTAAGAGACCAGAAATATTCAGACAGAAAACTAGTTCTAAAAGGTTAAAAGCCAAAAGGCTGCATCAAAACTGACAGTATTACATTTTCATCATTCTGACAAATTACAGCAATTTGTATCTTCTTCCTCCCCTAGCTGAGATTCGTACCTCACTGAGTTTGCGGTGTAGGTTCTGAAACTCATTGAGCTTCCTGGGAACAGTCCAGTTCTTGGTTTCAGCTCCACCAACTTCTTGTAAACTCACCATGACAGAGTAACAGGGCACTTGTTCTCCATTCTCTTCTAAAACCTTGTGGGGAAGAAATCAGCAGGTAAGTTAAACTACATTGAAAGTAAACAGTGGAACATTTGAGCTGCCAGATGACTGGCTTGCAAACTCAGTTGTCATCAGTCCCATGCTTCTCTTGAGATTTGAAATCCTGAATCAGTCCTCTAGCTAACCACTACTGCACCTCTCATAAAGCTTTGCAGTACTGTCCACCAGTAGTCAAATCTCCCTGACATGTTTTCTTCAAACAGCTGAGTGTATTAATTCAGTTTTTAAGGTCCCTACCATATAGCTTTCTGATTGCTTATCAGTACTCCATCTCTCCAATCTGCCTTTACCTGAGTGTTCTCCCTCTATTCCCACCCTTCCTTCCCAGTGCCCCTGTTGAGGCTCACCCACACACCAGGCACAGCAGCTCTGAAGTGGGACCCTGTGACAGCTGGTGCTGTCTCAGTGATTTCTCTACTCACTCAAGCCATTCTGAATGCACAGAGGACGTGGTATCCATGCATGCAGTGTTTATTTCTGAGGGACTCACAACTTTACAAAAATACTAATGAATCAAACTCTACAATCCTTAGTCAGAGGAACAAGAACCAATTAACCACATTGTGCAAATGGGAAAACTACAGCAAAGAAGATAAACAATTTTTCTTGAGACCACAGCAGCAGTGTGACCACATTATTTCTTCATTTAATGTAATAATTGACATAAGAATTTCATCCTTTTGTCCTATTCATAACAGCTAAATTGATTATGAAAGGCAAATAAGGGAAATGCATAAAATACTTACCTCTAGGAATGCTTTGTCTTTATGTACATGCAAGTAACAGAAAGGTAATTATAAAATACCACTTTCACAATCTTTGTGAGGAAGTTATCATTTTCAAGCTCTTTTTAAAGAATATATAACTAATCTAATAAACTTTAAAATTCATGTAATTATGACACATTTTCTGAGAAGCCTGTAAAGGCTGTAAAGGTCTGACAACACTTAAAGCTATTGATGGACAATTTGACAAGTGACTACATTACCATTGTAAAATACATGCAGCTAAAATGTACTTTCACATATTTAGGCTATTCGGAGCTGTACAAGGAGAATATTCCCTGTGATTCCTAAAGCTGCATATGGACAACTGGGAAGCCAAATCTGAGGCCCAAATTTCACATATCTCTGTAAAAAAGCTGCAGCAGAACCCTGACAGAATACAAAGCACCAGCTTGAATGCCTGTTTCTCAGTGCAGCTATTTGGGGAACTGCCTGTCTCCTGACAGATTACTGCAGGCAGATGCTTGAACAGCCTCCGAAATACAGGTCAGAGAAACCTGACTCAAAAGAACTGGAATTGTCTGGGACAGACCCTGCCCTGTGTACCCCTGAGCTATATTGGATCTGTGCTTGTAGGTGACTCACAAACACCTCTTGGCTGTTTTGAGTCATGCCTATCATTCTCCAGTTTACATTTGTTCCCAGGGCAGGGATTCACATGTGTGTAGGGTCATCTGAACCGTAACTGTCAGGAGAGAGTCATCACTCTGGAAGCATATTCTCAGAATGAGAGGACTTAGTACTCCTGCTTCAACTTAGGATCCATGTGCAAAATTACTTAAATTCTGATTACTAGATGGAGACACACTACAACTTTCTTCAAGTACCCTCAAATACTCTCATATAAAAACTGAAAGTCTTCAGAATCTTCTTAAAAATGCAAAATTCTTGATCAACTTATGTACTTGTGAATTTGTTTTTCCAAATTAATGAGTCAACTGGAAAACAGAAAAATGGGATGTTAGGAGGTCTTCTAAACCAGGAGAAGTAGTCCTCTGCTGTTAATAGGCACCATTTCATACAACTGCTATCATGAATGAATTCAAACTAGAGAGCTCTATTCCTCTGATTCTCTCCCTTCTGCTAAGTTAAGCAAATGTAAGTGCTTTCAGAATCACTTCTCATGGGAGAAGTTCCTCATTCGAGGCCCCCAGGCCTTTTTCCACTGGGTGGCTTTCTAGTCACCTCTTACCTGGTTGTGGGGTGTGGTAACAGTAAGAAACATGCCATTTTTTTCCCCTTATTCAGATCTACAAACTCCATTCCTTATGAAAGCAGTAGATTTTTTAAAAGATGTTATGCTCTGAAACAGTCATTCTTTGGACAAGGGAGACATGGGGTTTTTCAAGTCTTAAGTAACTCTAGTTTTTATGCACTATCTATTAACTGATTTAGTAGATCAGTTTAAAAGGTCAATGAGAGACTATTACACTTTCAGCTTAATTTTTATATCAAAATATACTTTTACTAAGCTTTACTGGAAAACAATAGGGCTACCAAGTTTTTCCCTCTCTAAAATCACTGAGCTACATGCTGGGATTAGCAACAGCATATTTTGCAGAGAGGAAGACAGTGTCATCTACTCATGCCTCCTGAAATCAGCTGCAGCCAGAATATTCCTAAGCAATTAATCAACATGGATAATTACAACATCCATGTTTTCTCCAGCCTATCCTTCGAAGCACAGAGCCACAAACGAGACAACTAATGCAAGCCTACAGTTCATTACCTATTTCAGTACTACTTATAAGTTACAGTTAAGGAGTAAGTAATTAGAAGCCTCTTCCAACATCCATCTTATTTAGCCAAACTACTTTCTCCTCTGGTACTATGGGAGACACTGGGCAGTTGTGTATGGTGCCCCTTACCACAAAGCTGCCCTTCTGCAGTTTTGCTTCACACAGCATTGCCAGATTTTAAAACCAGGCTTCAAAAGCTACAGATAACTCTTAGAAGACAACTTAAGAGCTTCTCAATTCTCAAATGTGTCACCTGCAAACAGCATTAAAACAAATCCAAACCCAGATGTTTGCACACGGAGAATTTGGTTTTAAAAATGTCACCTTAAGTTTTTAACCTGTTGGATTTATTTCTTCTTTTACAGACAGTGACTTTAATTGTTGACAGACCTATCACTAGCTTGCAAGAGCTTAAGACACAACCAAATAAACTCAACAGCACATACTTTTCCTTCAATGAAAAGTTACCTCAAGATAACTACTTATATTCATTCCAGGAACATTTTCTTAATGGCATAGGAAGGCAAGCCAGTAGAGACCCAATTAATCCTTAATTTTCTGTAGGGATACTGTCAAGAAGATTGCTTATGTACATGTTATGTACTACATAACAAGTATTCACTGAATTCCTTTCATGGCAAGTGTTAGAGAGCTAGGAGATGGTAATACTTCTTGTTTTCACTACAAATTTTTTTACATTCATTCTACAATTGTCTGCCTAGGCCCAAATGGAAGAGCAGAACAAGACAAAAAAAAAAAAAAAGAAAAATGTAACTTCATCTTACAGATGTAAAGCACTTTCTTTCTGGGTATTCTAGTCCCTTGAAACTGTACTGCTATTAAATATAATCCTACAAAATAATGAGTGTAAGTATTGCATCTTTGAGAACAGCAGAGACACAACTGCACCCAAGTGTGATAGCATGGTAATATAACAAGAGACAGTTCTCATGAAAAACAATGCCTCTAAAATAGCAAACTGTCAAAATCAGTTTATGTTCATGCAGGTAATTTTTATAACTCCATTACAACAGTGTCTGAGGAAGAGAAATTTTGGATATGCACCACAGCCACTGGGAAACAAGAGGAACTCAGAAGAAGGTTCCTCCCCCCACAAGTCAATATTAAGTACATGCAGTGTACAGAAAGGTATAAGGAAAGTGTCTATGCATGTTTCCTTCACTTTTCATGCAAGTCTGAATTGACCCAGAAGACAAAAACCCATAAAAAAATCCCATACCTCGCCTGAGATAATGAAGGCTTTCCACATGCCAAGATTCTCACACCACCAGTCCGTTCTTGCAATGTGCAGCTGAAGGTCACTGTGCTCTCTCTCCATCAGAGTAATTTCATCTTTCAGCTTAGAAACAATCTGCAGAGGAAAGTTTATTGATTACAACTGGTAAGAAAAAGCTCGTGCAACATGCCTAGCTGTGTCCTTGGGGACACTGTTCGTAAAGAAAAGGTACAAAAGCAGGGGGAGAACAATTCACATGGATTAAAAAAAAAAAAAAAAAAAGTGAGAAAATCAATGATGCCTCTTATAATCTGCTAGAATACACAGCAATCTTAATGGTCAACCCTGATACTAAAATAAAAATCAAGTTAGAAGTACAAGCTACTATCACACTATCAGCATAAAAGGCACTTGAGATTGGATTGTACACTGAATGCTTTATACAAAGTTGAAATTGCCATTAGTGAAATAGGCATTAATGAAGACATCCTCCTTATCACTTTCAGGCATACACCAGGCAAACCTGGGAATAGATCTCATTTCTAGGAATTTAGCTATGTTAACAATCATTCAGGAAGTTACCACTTATTTCATTTTAGTTTTGAAAAGGCAAGGATTTATTATTGTGGAAAGCACAAATTTAAAAAGATGTTCTTGTCAAGATATAACTCACCATCATAATCTAATAAGGGAGAAATAGTGTATCTCATCACATCAGCAAAAAAAATAAGCAAACAAACATCCTGCCAGGAGACAGTATGATATGAAAAGGTGGAAGTATACATAAGATGTGACATTAGAAACATGGCAAAAGCAGCTGACACTTTTTACTTTATTTTTAAATATGATAGACCACACAGTCGAGTTTATCAGCTCTATCACGTGTACCACAAGTGGTGCTTTCTACAGAACTACAGTAATTCTGTCTTGTTCAGAACTTTTGTCTCATGTTATATATGAAATGTTAGCTACACGACAGCTATATAACACCATTCTAGCAGACACCTAACCTTCAGAATAATTTTTTTAATTTTAATTTATTTACTTCAACATACAGACTGCTCTACAGTCACATTGCATTGACTCCATTGGCATCCAGGAACAAGCAATAGTATAGGAGAACTGGTAAGGTTTCATCATAAGTAAACAGCTGCTACATTTATGAACCAAACACAGACTTTACAATGACAATGGATCCATTTTACTATTCTGTTTCAGAGAGGTATATATTTTCAAAGATAAAAAATATTTTAGAACCAAAAATGTACAGGGAAAAAAACACTCTAGTAGGGCTACAATCCCTGCCTCCCCAAGACCTTAAGTATAGAAAGAATATTGGTATTATGTTTTAAGAATGCAAAGGGAACATAGAAGTGATACATCCATGTGAATGGAACAATATATAAAGGTTTAGTCATACAGAATCATAGAATGGCTTGGGCTGGAAGGGGAACACCCCAGAAGAGCGGCAAACACATTTTCAGCTGCCTGCAGTAACCTCTGGCAGAAGGGAGATGTGGAAGGGACAGAGGGAATAAAGCTAGCCAGGGTAGCCTCAAATGCTAGTGTTCACATCTTTCTCTTAGAGGTAGCTCTCTCCCCAGAGCTGGGGTGGCAGAGAACAAGTCAACTTCTATTCAAACCAGCATCTTACCATTCATCCTCAGTGAAGGAACAAACGTACAAAAAATCCAGCTTCTGAGCAATGCTTAATGTCCAGGTACATTTTTGTCACCTGTAGCAGGAGGTCATTTGAGGGAGATGCCTTGGCTACTTGTTGGTCTCACCCACTGTCTACCATTTGCAACCAAGCAGTCTCAGTACACCTGACAAGCTTGGCCCACCTGTGTCTGAACAACAGTCCTGTAATATAACCCCTGGTAGCAACGCAAATGAGTTGGCCTAAGCCATATGCAATTCACTTGCTTCTCCTGGAATATTGTCTCAGAATGCTTAACTGTTTCACTTTGCAAGAGAAAAGGAGATTTTTTGGATTTTTTTTAGCCCAAGTCCAGAGTGCTGAAGTTTCATATCCCTCAGAATATTTCATCTGATGATGACAGTGTGCTTTCTCCTAGTTCCTAATAAAGGAAATCAGACACTTTGATAGATTTGGGGCTTTTTTTATCCCTTTATTCAACTAAATCCGTCACAGCTGGATTACGGAGTTGTGCTGTGCTCTTCATAGCCAGCAGAGGGCGCGGGAGTTGCCCAGCACATCCATCCGCGGATGCTGCAGGAGAGGCGGGGACAGGACACAGGCTGCCACAAAAGGAATTACACGAGCTCGGCAGGGCAGGGAGGGAAGGAAGGAACACTATTTCCCACCAACAAAGCAGCAAGACCACTGAGAGAGTGGTCGTTATTCCAAGACAAACAAAGCAAAATAAATCACATTTGCAATTTTAGTTACAATAGCTTTAAAAAAATTGAAAAAATAAACAATTAAAACTAAGCTCTGATTTCGCCTATTTAACAAGTTGATTAAAATAGCAATCTGACCTGTGCAAAGTGTGACAACTCGATATTACACAAACACACACATAATATTTTTAAAAAGTCCAAACAAACCAAAACTGAAGACAGTAAAGGTACTTACCTTTTTGTCGGGTTTTGGTGAATTACATATGGAATTTAGAGCCTGTTTCTTATACTCAAGCTTGTCATTTAGCTGGCGAAGTTTATTTACAGCATAACTGGCCTGTTCATTAATTCTTGTGCTGCATTCTTCAGTAGCTTCTTCACAACCTTGGCTCTGGGAAAAGAGAATGGGGGTAATTGTAACAATAATATAAAAAAAGAGACAGTTATTCATAGAATGATAGAATGTATGGGCTAGAAGGGACCTTAAAGGTCACCTAGTTCCAATCCCCCTGCCATGGGCATGGATACCTTCCACTAGACCAGGTTGCTCAGAGCTCCATCCAGCCTGGCCTTGAATACTTCCATGGATGGGGGAGGGATGGGTTATTGTTTGCTTGTTAAGCATTTTATGTGTAAGAATACTTCTTGATATAGACAAAAGTGTATGTATAACAGATATTCCAACCCCCAGATCCAACATGAAACATCAGTCTGTTACAAAAAACCAAACCAAAGTCCAAAACCCCAACAAAGCCTCATTACCACTCCTACTACAGTGCTTTGGCAATTCTTGCCAACTGTGTAAAATGACCTTCAATGCTTTAGTGTAAATGAGAGGTAGAATTAAAGTTTATTTTAAAAACAACAACAGCTTAGTAGTCACGATAATATTCAGAGCCAGATAGAAAAGTAAATACTTAGCTCTGAGCTGAAGGATAATGAGATGGGGCAGTGAGGAACAAAACAAAAAAAACTGTTCTAACAACAGTCCTCCCACAAATCTTCACAAAACAGATTTGTCATCCTGCAGAACAATTTAAACCGAGTCCTTTCGCTTCATAAACAGATTTTACTGCTATTTTTAGCAGTGCTAATAAAAATGTGTTAAAAGCACATATGCCTGACCCTAAACCCACAAATCATTATCATATGTTCGTTCATTCAGACAAACCAATAGCTTTCTCTGTCTTGTGTACTACAGGCATGCAAAAAATAGAAAACTTCACATCTTTATGTGACATTCTCTTTAACATTTGTTGGCATTTACCTCAGCCTCCCTTTTCTTACTGTACATCCCTAAATAGGCAATGAAGACCTTGAGATCCAGCAAACACAGCACTCTTGCCCAGCAAACACAGTACTCTTGCCACATTCAAAGATCATTGAGGTCTGTTTGTGACTGGATATATCTAAATTCATCTGTGGGAAGTTGAGTTTAATCTCATGAACAGGAGCTCCATGTTCTTTAATGATATTCCCACTAAATAAGCTGTATCTTTATAAAATTAACAAAAAACTAACAGAAGTAAGTCTCATCTCCACTAACTTAGTTAGTTTTAGAGGAGACAATTCCACTGTAAATTCCACTATATTTTACATCTTATTAAAAAAGTCTGAGAAAAGATACAGTAGCAACAATAATAATCGCTTTAGTGCGATCATCATAGGAGAGGGTAACATACTGCACAGGTCAGGAGTCCTAGGCTAAGAAATCCATGCCCTTTCCCAGCTCTGCATTTGCCTGCTATGTGGCTAAGTAATAAAACATTAGCTCTACGCCCTGTCCTTTCTTTTGTCTATTCTGCATGGACTGGAAACTCCTCAGGTCAGAGACTGCCTCCAAGCACGTGTACAGACCTCAGCTCATGGAAACCTGTTGTCATCTCCTGGAACTACAGTAATACAAATAATAATAATTAACAATATTGGCTGTTATTCAAAATGCTATTCAACAGAATCATAAAATGAAAAAAAACCCCTTATACTTGTTGGGAAGCATGGAGGTAAGAAAGGAATCAAAAATGCTATTTTCAACACAGAAGAACTGAAAGACTTTTCATACGAAGTTTAGTACCAGTAATCAAAGAATTGCAATTAGTTACAAATCAGTGAGGCTCTGCTCCTAGAGTTAGGTTACATGATTTCTCTGTCATTAACTTCTCAGACACTTAAAGTAAAAACCCCTATTGAATCACTAGGTGTATCACAGAAATGCTAGAATTACAAGATCAAGTTACCTGTACTCAAATTAGCAAATTCATCAAATGAACAACCAATGTACTCAAAGCTGAGATCATAACAGATTGTGCTGTTTTCATGATTGCTAAACTAATAATAGCTTTCATTTCTATGAGTGATGCAGAACACAGACTTCAGTCTTATTTTAGCAATGCAACACCAATGCAATCACCAGACCCTCTTTCTTCAAAGTGCCGAATGTAAGCACTGCTTGCTTCTGTATTTCTACTTGTGACATTCTAAAGGGGGTTTGTCCAGGAAACAGAAGGTGGCAACAGACTGGAAAGAAGAAGAAAGAGCTTGTTCTACTTGCAGTGGAACCAGCAGTTTGGCCTTGTCCTGATTCCTATCTTGTGACTTGATTGTCTCACGTTTAATCAAGGCTCATCCTTTTGTCCTCGCCTTCACGAATGCACTAGATGACTTTTTTACCTATCCAGCTATAGCAGTGAAATATATAGAAAATTAAGAAAGGTAACTCTCATAGTGCCCCAGGAAGTAAGGATGTAGACCCAAAATCCAAACTAAACCAAAACCAATCACTACTTGCTAACAATATATATCCCTTCAGAAACATCCAATTTCTGAGCTGTTGTTTCTTATACATGGGGAGGGAAAAAATCCCACAAATATATTATACAGTACTGCATTTTCACCAACATTTGAAAGACCAATGGAAGCTTCAGAAAGAATTTCTTACAGTTTCTTTTCACCTCAAAGACCCCAAAGCACGGCACAGTGCCATTAGAACTGCTCTATTCAAGAGATACTCTATCAGTATATACAACTTCATACTTAATTTGTTGTTAAAAATTAAAAAAAAATACCTCCGCTTTAATCCTATAAGGATACTTGGCAATATATTAGTCTTTAAGATTTCAGGGCAGACACAGACTTCAAATCTGGCATATACATATCCAAGGACTCAGAGAAAGGACAGATGATGCTGATGTCAAAAATCTAATTTTTTGGCAGCTACAGTAGATGTTATCTGAGAGAGAACAGCTAGCCCTAAAGTGTTGTCAGTTTTCTTAGAGAAATGGTCTGAATAAAGCATACAAAGAGATTAAAAAGCACATTTAATGCTTTAGAAAGTACTGGACAAAACTGGTAAAGACAGTCAGTCTTTGAAGTACCTATCGCCCTCAACACACAGCTGAGCTAGCAGTGAGAAAACTAGAAAACATGTCTTGAATATTCTATCAAGGGAAAGAATACAGGGAAAAACAAACAATGAAAAGATTCAGCAAGCTCTTAAAGCACATATCGGAAGTAATTTACTTATAACAGCTCACCTCTGCAGATTTGCTGATATGCAGAATAATGAGACTGTAATAACTCACCTACAGAAATGAAAGCTGTATTTAAACAGTAAATACAAAAGTCTTATGTTCTGGAAAAATTGTTTCTAAAGGGCAGAATGCAGATCAGCACTTCTGGATTCTGCTTATTTGTTTATTTACATCCAGTTTTAGACGAACTGTTACATTTCATTGTGTTCTGAGCAAGTTCATATGTAAAATGAAGATATCCATGCTGATCTCAAGCAGCAACCTGGCTGAAAGGTGCACTCAGTAGTCTGAGACTTGCTCTTGTCAAAACGTTCTTAGATAATCGCAACACAAGTTCCCGTGACATGACTGATTTAGACAACCCATGGAAAAAACCCACCCCAAGAAGAGTTGCCATTGGATTATTGCTTGTGACATTTTGAATGCTCTAGTTTAGTACTTAAGAGTTCTTGCGCTAGATTTGTCTTCTAAAATTGCCTATCAATTTATTCAATGAATTCATAAAAACCACAGTAAGATTATATTTTTTATTACTTTTTCTTCTCTTAATTAATTGCAAGTTTAATAGCTACTTAGTTTCTAGGAAATGCATGAGAGACCAGCACAGACAACATCTGGGCAGAAACCTACTGATGTTTCAGTGAAATTTTCGTCACTGTAAAGCAGACCAGCTGAGCTTCTGTGAGGTATGTTTTGCATTCTCTGTTACTAAGGAGTGTAATGAAAAACGTGAAATACAGAAGGCTTAGAAATCTGAAATATCTACCTTAACTAATTTCAAGTTTAAGTAGTCAGTCATTTTGTGCCATTTCGTTTAGAAGAGCTTGTCAATATACAGGTGTTAAGAGATGAAACTATAAGAGTGAAGACACAACAAAAGAAGAGTAGTCCAACACTCAAGGACAGAAGAGGCTAATATATGCTTTTCTCAGGATTGTCTCTCAGATCAGCTTAAATAGCAGTGAAAGGAATTGTTTGTGTGACTCACCACTTCATCTTTGTCCTCAGGAGTTAGCTGAGCAGAACTTCTTTCTTCTTCCTTCTTGACTGATCTCTCATATAAATCACTGACAATGAATGAGGGGTAGTATCTGTCCTTTAGAGTTTCGTAAACATCTGCCTGAATTCTGTAGAATACTTCAATGCCTTTATTTCCCACAAGACTTTGCTGTATTTCTTTATAAAGGGATTTTTCCACAGGTATTTCTCTGCTTTCCACAAAAAAATTCTGATAAATTTCACCCACCAGCTGAGGTATTTCAGGCTAGGAAACAAGGAGGAAGAGGGAGGGAGAAAAGAATAATGAAAAAATGTTAAAAATATCAGGATGACTCAGGACCCAGGTGCATAATTTGAAGGGAAATCAAGCTAATTTCCTATCCAGATGTATGAGAACACATCTGTGAACCTCTTACTGAGAACAAGCATGCTGTCTGCCTCTGCACCTATGCTAAGCAGACAATTTTACAAGCTAAGTATTTATATTTGTCAGGACAAGAAACAGCTGTGCTCTAAAACTGTCACAGCTTCCCCACCCACTGCTTTTAAAAGTATGCTCCAAAAGTTGGTATTAAAAGGAAGAAAAGTGCTAGAGCAACATTGTGGTCACCACTTTATGTTTAGATTGTAATGATTATAATCACAAGCAGTTTGTGAATCGAAACTGATCTATAGAACTCCCTTCACAGTGCCTGACAAACTGTTTTTATGAACACTCTCTAGCTTGAGTTGGTTGTTAGTGATTTCTTCAGATAGTATCAATGGGTCACTCCCCACACTCAACAGTCTGCCACTTTGTTTACAGGATGTTATTTTCCAATTGACTAGAACCTTTATACATAAGAGAGCAGTAAAATTACAGTGAAGAAAAAGATAACTGATATTGATAATTAAATTTGTATTTCATGCTAGTGTGAATCCTGGAGGTTTAATAGTCTCCCCCAAAAATCCACCTCACTGCTCACAAACAGCAAATTTGTCCTCTACTCTTGCAATACAGCATTGGTTCAGGATACTTCTTGAAACTTTAACTGGTATTTCCTATCCTTGTTTCATGGTTCTTATTCCTACTTTATTTTAGCACAAATTACAACATAGCATTGTTTCTTCCCTCTAAGAGTAGTGTGGCATTCCTGGAGAAACTTATCTGCTTATACAGCAACAGAATATGGAGAGGTCTTTTAAAGCAAAACCTTTCTTCCTGAAGGATTTTAAAAACATATATACACATGTTTACACTTTTTTAGATTGAATGGGCTACCTGTAATTAGCAAGATGAGAAGCTTATGTACAGCCTATCCAATAGGAATGCACTTCCAGGTTTCACATGAGCTGATACAACTAAAGCCAAAATATTACTGCAAGCTTATTCTCTGGTGGAGGGGGAAATAATTCTACTACTTTTACATATAAAGTATCCCTTTTTACTGTTGCTACACCAAACAACAGTAAATCATCATCACAGCAGCCCACAAATTTTAATTGCAATATTATCTTCAAATATTGACATGAAGCAGTTAAAATCTCAAATTGCTTAGCACCCATCCTATGTTATTGATATTTTAAGAAGATAAAGAAATTTCCTAATATCAAGATCACAACAAGGAGAAATTGCTGTGAATGTACAAAGCCATATATGCTTGCAATTTCTTCCACCTTGTTAGCACTCTTCAGATTCTCCACAGACTCCCAAAGACCGATCAAAGCCATCTTGTCCATCCTTTCCATGTAGATTCGGAAGTGCTCTCGGTATGAAGGGTTGGCCAAAATTTCTTCAAACTGAAGGATCTGAAGAACGAAAAACTAATAAAAACTGGGAAAATGCCTATCTCTAGCTTCTCTCCACCCCTTATGGGGATAATCTTTCCACTTGATGTGCCCATGGAGCATTATGCATTCCACAAACATGTACTAAATTCAACTACAAAGACCTTCTACAGAAATAGTTTTGCTTCATTAAAAAAAAATAAATTAAGTACTTGGAAGGTAAATGCATCTATGTTACTATCAGAAAGTAAATATCTCCACATCTTTCCAACCAGGAGACAAGATTACATTCCAAAGGACTAAAGATGGCATTTCAAGTCACTCATGAAATGTTACTGTCAAAAAGTTAACTTCCAATGTTCCTGCAAAGCAGAGAAGCCAAGCTGGAAGTAAACTGATCTGTTCTTTACTTATTCCAAGCTAAGAGTAACACCAGCAGTTTCTACACCACAGGCCACAGAACTTTGAGATGTATCTCAATTATTACCAGGGACACAGAGAAAGATGGAATACCTTGGCAGCCAGAGCATTTGCCGGCCAGTTCCCACTAACTGTTATTGAAAAACATCTATCAGAAATGTAGCCAGGAAAGAGTATGTTCTGTGATATAATGCTCAGGACTTCTCCTGAGAAGAAAGACGATGGTGTACATCAGGCAGAATAGGAAATTAAACACTTCTCATACCCAAGCAGATGCTGCAATAAAAAAGCCATTATCACTTCCTTATCCTCTATTATTTTTGTGAATCAAAGCCTTTTCTTTAAGACAAACATCCAAAACCAAAACACCTCCCTGACAAAATGAACAGAACTTCCCATGCTGAACAAAATGAACAACCTTGTCTTTCTTTGAAAAATCAGACCAATTTTCAAAACACCCAATCAAAACCGAACACCCCTTCCTTTCCAGCTTTTCAGTCTTGCAGCTGAACCAGTTTTCACGTCTCTCATTTAGTGCCATTACTTATATTGCCAGGAATCCAAATACACCAACCAGAGTGGTTATGGTCTCTTGCTTTGTTACTCACAGGCACCAACCAACTCACACCTTTTCCTTTGAAAAGAAAAGCAGGTCCTTAAGCACTGGGGCCCATGAGTCTTATCTTCCTATGATTTTGCATTTTATAGTACAGTTCATTGGTATGAAGAAAGATATGAACTCTGAGAGTGAGGCATTAATAATTTCTCTAATATGGGTTTTCCAATACCTTAATAATAGTACAATTCAGGTCACGTATCAGCATCTCTCTATTTTTTGGAAGACAACTCATTTTTCTAAACCTCGTGTAAAAAGGGCCCATTGCACCAGTGCCCCATGGTAATCAAAGTGGTGGTGCCTCATAACAGTTTTACACAAACCTCCT
>JAWWLV010000144.1:41185779-41202100 GCA_035041135.1 Platyrinchus mystaceus | reverse complement strand
CAAAATGTAAAAAGAGGAGAGAGCGTTGGGGTTAACAGCAGGTCTGTAAACTCCTTGGAGGGGGAGATTGACTTGGCAGGTTTTCATGTGTATCCCTGAAGACAGTGAATTCAGACACAGCCTAATTAAAATACAAAGATAGGCTGTGGATCCGTAAGTTTGTTATGTGGGAAATATAGCTTAAACCTTGGATGTCTGCAGGTGTCCCATGACTGGTGCCAAGAATAATAATAATAATGGTTAGCCAATTAAAATGCTGGTTTTTGAATGCTGCTTGCTTGCTGTGGAAAAAGGATATAAAAAGGGAGCTGAGTTTAATAAAGGAAGTTTTTTATGCTGCCCCAAACAAGCCTTCTTTTCCTTCTTTCTTTCTATCGACCGTCACGACATAACTGTTACAAGAGAGTTTTACAGTTAAAGATGTAGAAAGATGTGATTCTTCCACAGCACATGTGACTATAGCAGGGTACTGTCTGAAAATATCAATAGGAAGAAAAAACAAACACAAATTATACCAAAAAAACCCCCAAAACAAAACTAAATAGAACTACCACCAAAACCAAGCCTTCTAGCCTTCTACAGTCACTGCTTTAGTGACTGTGACCATTTTGGAAGAAGAAACATAGGAAGACACAGTTGGAGAAGTATGGCAAATACATGGACACACCAGATTCTGCGCTTTTGTGCCAGGGTAAATGAGGAAAGCAGTGCAGTGTCAGCATGCAAGGTAACAACTTCCATTTACAATGGCCAGCACTGCTCCAAAAAACCTATAACGTGCCATTTTTTAACTACGAAGGGTTTAATACAATGATGTTTAGAAGCACTTTAAAGTACTTTCTGATTTTATTAGAGGGCCCTAACAGCTAAATAATTTGCCAATAGGTGGCACCAGCACTAGTTAAATCAAGTGTAAAGAACACAGTCCTTACTGAGAAACAAGCCTTCCAACAAGTCTCCAGTACTGCTGGGTACCACCATTAAACACATACTTTGGTATCACTAGATAAAAATAGTAAAGAGGTCAGATAACTACGTAGCTCCTATGAGAAGTCATCAGTCTGAAACCTGGTTCCCAGTCTACTCATCCTTTAATAATAGACACCTAATCCTTTTATAAAAAGAAATATTTTTGGTCAGTTTTAGAGACTTAATTATGTCTCCTCAACCAGTAGCAAAGGTACACAATCCTGCTCAGGCATATTTATTGCTAGTCATGCAGTTGCACAACGTTTCCTTGGCTAAGCAAAGCATGAATAGTATAAACAGTAGTTAAGCACTTAATGCTGCAGAGTAATGGCCACTCAAGCTGCACTAACTACTCCTCAGGTTTTTTGTTGTACCTTTTTCTATTGAAAACACTGCCTCAGAAAGTTCCCATGGCTCAAACTGATAGCAGCTCTCATGTGGAATCCCACCTGCATTCAGCTCTGGGGACTCCAGCACAGGAAAGACATGGGCCTGCTGGAGCAGATCCAAAGGAGAACCATGAAGACAATCAGAGCAATGGAACACCTCTCCCAAGAGGAAAGGCTGAGAGAACTGAGGTTGTTTAGTTTGGAGAAGAGAAGGCTTTGGGGAGAGCTGATTGCAGCCCTTCAGTACGTAACAGAGGCCTGTAAGAAAGATGGGGACAGACTTTCTAGCAGGGCCCGTTGCTGTAGGACAAGGGGTAATGGTTTTAAAAGGGGGTCAATTTACTTAAGATAAAAGGAGTAAGTCTTTTACAATGAAGGTGGTAAAACACTGGAACAGGTTGCCCAGAGAGGTGGTAGATGCCCCACTCCTGGAAACATTCAAACTCAGGTGGATGGGGCTCTGAGTAGCCTGATCTAGTTGAAGATGTGTCTGCGTATTACAGGGGGGTTGGAGTAAATGATCCTTAAAGGTCCCTTCCAATTCAAACTATTCTATGATTCTATATCCATGTACATACTATTCTATGCTTGCTCTACTCTTACAGTTTGAGAGTGGGCATCAGGACTCAACAGAATGCTGGCCAGCCAAAGTTCAGCTGCTCTAGCTGAACATCCAGGCACTAAAGAAGCAGTTACATTTTCAGGACACTACTTTGCCATAAGAAAAAGGAAATAGCTGCCAGTAAGACTATCTCTCACCAGGTTGGAATCAAAGCTAAGAGACACCCATGACACTAAAAGCAAGAACTCAGTTACAGGCAGAAAAGGAGAGACTGTCATATACATCCAACAACCACGCTCACACATCATTGCAGGCATGCACTAGGTACTGGGGGAACAGATTAAAAACAAAAAGATAGAATAAGACTGGGGAAACACAATTCCATTTTGCATAAAGCTTACATTTAGTTATTCACCATTAAATTCAGGGGTAGCATTATGCTCTAGCATCCAGAAAGGGAAATATAGAAAGGTGACATTTAAATAGTGTCTGTTCTACAAAGATTTCAACAATCTTTGTATTAGCAGTGAGCTACGCTAGATGTTGGGGGCTTTTTGTTGGTTTTGGTTTTTTTGTTTCAAGGCAGGTGGCACAGCATTTTTCTTTAGTCTTTTCTTCTTAATATTCAGGAACATATTAGATTCATTATCATATTAGGTAAAATGTCTCTACCTACTTCAGGAAAAACAAGACACAAAACAGCCTCCGGAACCAGATTTTAACCCCTACAGTTTTGATAGCCCTCTTAAAGCTTATTGTACATAGATAAAGCCTGAAAACTTTTGATAGACGAAAACCTTAGTGGAATAACTCAAATGGCTTAGAAATCTGCCCTAAATTAGTGTGAACAATAAAAAGATTGTATTGCATGCTTCTGTTGGACATACCGTTCCACACATGTCAAGCAAAAAAATGTCACCTTTTTCTTGAGACACAATGTGAATAACCACTGGCTATTTAATAAATCAAAGGTTTAGCCACAATAGTCCCACTGGCTAACATAGCCAACAGTGGTAATCAACCCTTAAATGACATACAAGGTTGCCATAGGGCTGAACTAACAATAAAAGTCCATACCATAACACAAAACTTCAATGGACCAGCTAGTGCAATTTCTGTTGGATTTTTTTTTTAAATGGATAGAAGTCAAGAACCCATAAAATTGCAGAACCAACTTCACCACAGAATAAGTGGAACCAGATCTAAAATCTTTTCATATTTATTCTGCAGTACCAGACACTTGTAGCTTCAGAAAAAACTTCTTCTGTTCAAGGTTCAGAACACTGGATAATTAAATAGATGAAATCAAGTCAGACAGAGAAGAGTGAGGCAGTAATTAATTGTAGGAACCTAAGCTGTATAAAAATATTCCCCAAATCAATTCTTGTCTCAAAAAGACCAATGGCAGCACAAATGGAAATACAGGCTTAGGGACATTGATTTTTCATAATGTACTCAGAGTTAACTTCCTTGTTTTCATTTTATTACTTTATGAAACAGACTTTCCATTAACTTTATCTGAGAAATATTAATACGAATATCTATAATGTACTCTTGAATTAAAACCAGTGCCTACTTTTCCTTTTATCTTGGTTTGACACAAGCAATATATCCTACTGGAATGCACATCTAGCTCTATTTTAGAATGTAAACAAAAAGCATTATCAGTGTTGACCACCTTAAACTTTCAGAAACCTGAACATGGACCCCAAACTCTTCAGATTGCCCAAAGGTTCCCCACCTTATAGTGTGTTCATTTTCTGTTTCTGCATTTTTCACTACACTTGAATTACTTTTTAAAGTCTTCCTTTCCGATACAAGGAGATAAAAGAGGATTTTTTTTTTTTTAACCTGAGAGATAGAGATTAAATGAGAACCTAAAATCTTTTAGATTTATTTATAAAGAAATTAATTTTTACTGTCTGTTTCCCTTTTATTTTGCATTGATACAACTTAAGTATATTTGCCTAAGCAAAAATTTGGTCTGTAATTTTGCCATTAGTATCATCCCCTGAAGATATACCAAAGTTTTGCTACATTTTGAGAACCATAAAAGCAGTATATATAATAAATCCAAGTACAAATATAAGATGCATGTGCTTTTAAAAAGGCAGATACTTCCAAAACACTGCAGAAGGATTTAAGAGCACTCTTTATTGTAACACAAAAATGAAGAGTCAAAATAAAGTCCAACTGAATTACGCTGTTATTATTCCTTTTTCTGTGTTTTGAAAGGAGAACAGACTGAAACCAAGAAGAATGGATTGTATGAAAGAGGAAACAAGATTCTCAGCATATGAATTTGTAATGCCAGAAATCCTAACTGCAGCAAGTTGTAAGAAAAAAACAAAAAAGCATCATAGATATGACCTTTCTCATGATCCATCAGCTTAGATGAAGACAGGGTAGGGGGATAATCACACCATGGGAGTTTCTGGAAGATTCAGACAAATGAAACAGATGTGAAATACTAAAGGCATAGCATTCCTAAAATCTGTCTAAAAAACCCACACACACTGATTGCATATGTATGTCGGGAGTTCAAACAGCTTTTCAAAATGAAAACAACAGATGTGACTTAGCAAAATTGAATCTTACCTTTCTGCCTCTTCACTTGGGGAATATTGCTGATTGTTGTTGCCTGAACTATTTCCACTACAATTTGATACCTAGTTTTAAAAAACAGTAGGGAATAAAGGTGAAGAGGGAGAAGAGAAGAAAAGATGGTATTAATTTTTTACAATGTATTCTTCATACAGCACACTTCAAAATTAATAAAAATCAAAACACTTCCAGCTCCTTCTCACCTAGAAACAGATTAATTTCTCAGTATACCTGCAACCTAAGGAGCAAAGTGCACATGGAATAGAGACAAAACATTATCTTGAAACAAAAAGAAAACATCCAACTAACAATAATATTGCCCTCTTCTCTCAACTGCTGGCACTGAACAGACAGTTCATATTCATTAAACACAATGTAAAGTCACACTCTAAACATTAAATGTCAGTTTTCTGTAGGAAACTAGGATGAAGTTCAGTTCAAAAGTAAAGAGCTGTCTGTAAGGTTCTTCCAGCTAATGCACTAAATACACATATGGAGCATATATAGCTTTGGATAAGCAAAAAAACATACCTAAACTTGTAAAACATTAAAGTACTATGCTCCAGGAATAATTATAACATGTTTATTACCTAAAACTATACTACACATAATAGTAGACCACTAATGCAGCTAGCAAACTGAATTTTAAGTAAAACTGATTTTTCAACTAACAGATAGTATGCACTCAGCAAAGAAAATGACTGTCAGTTAAACCTTTCATAAATGTCAAAGATATGGTCATAACAAACATTAAAATTCTTCTCAGTGCACTTACTTTGGTAGCTATCAATACTGGTAGGAAAGCAAGTATTGCAGCAAGTTTACTATCAGGTTAACTCCCAGATGAAAGCTGAAGCCTCCTGGAAAGGCTGCTATTTCTGTGACTACTTATTCTCCATTTAAGAAAGAGTCTATGATCCTTAAAATATATTTTCCTTCTTCCACACGAACCTTTATTTCACCAACAGCACTCAATTCCCTCCACGTCTCTTGCCTCCTATAACTCTTAGGATTTTGATTGTCTCCAGCTCTTTCTACAGACACACAGTTTCATACACACAGCATACACTCACTCACAACTACACTTCCAGAATTATTTTTTTTTTCTGCAGCAATCCTTCAATTACCAAGGTGAAACCTGAAAATCTGTTTGCAAACCTTTAATTTTTCTAACCCTATTTCCATTTGCCATTACTGTATCTTGGTTGTTTCCATCCACCACCACAGTTCTTGCCCAGTCCAGAGGAAGAACAACCCCATGATAAGGGTGGTATTCTGGTGTGTAGAAGTCCCACAACTATTTCCCTACTCAGACAGACCTCCCAAACTATTCAGGGCAGCTCACTTGGACTTCTGATGTCTTGGTTATGTGATCTGTAAATGCACTGCAGCGACACTCATTCACCTCTCTCAGGTGTTGTAGGGTAACTGTGAATATTATAAATTTATCAAACCAGGTACAGACAACAAAGTAAATACTGCACTTGGAAAGTACTTTCCATTTTTATCTTGCAACCTTTTTCCTTCCAAATTTACCCCCATTTGTTCACATTCATGGTTTTAATACCAATACTGTAACACAGCACCCTTTTTTTTTTTTCCTGTTCCTGATTGTATCACCTTAAATATGGGAGATGCTCAGAGTTACATCCTCGAAGATACTACTTAGTTTGTTCCTCCTAAGTGCTGGGTTCTGCCTGCAACTACTCAATGCAACTGCTCTACAACACCACATCGCAGAAACACTAGCCTACCTACAGGGCCAGACCATGACCCTTTCTCCTTGAAAGTCTATTCCAAATATTCTAGCTGTTAGACATCCTGTGGTGTTGTTGAGCAAACATCTGTGGAATTTTAAAATGTGATGTGTTAATTTAACTTTGAAGAAGCGACTGCACTTGATAAACTGGACCATTCATGGCCTCACATCCACTTACTTCTACTTTCCCACTTTTACTTCTTACCTATTCTTTACCATATTCATGCCCTTCCCTCATTTCTTAAGTGAAAGATGATATAGAGTCAGTAATAATGGTCTTCCTTACAATGAATTCTTACCATGAATACCTTTTGCTGCTATAATAACAAAATAAATAGAATGCTGATCTTGGAAGCGGAATAAAAACTATCCACCAGTTTATTTCCTTATCACTATTTGCTCTCAGCTATGTTTTTAATTCAGCGTGTCTTTAGTCTTTTTCTGACAGAGAAAGTAAATTTATTTCACGGCTGATGTGGAAGAATTCATCTTTTCTTCCTTATTTGTAGCAGACTTCCAATTAATCCATGCTAACTTCAATCTAAGGGGAAATGAAGGTGAAATTTCACTGTTTAACTTTTTCCTCTTCAAAGACATAGGGATAACACACTTTGCGAAAACTTGATAATACAGGAATAAAAGTCTGCCTCCCTTCATGACAAGTAATAAAGAAATGAAACATTATGAAGAGTGAGCGTGAAGGACATTCATAGATAACCATACTTTCTGTGTCCTTCTGTGAAAGCTTCGCTGTTTGGTTTGGTTTTTTCCCCAAACAAATTCAGGTTTTCAGAAGGCAAAGTTATGACAAAAAAAAAAAAAAGGAAGGACAAAACAGCTCCTCAGAAATCAGCAAATTACTTTTTATGAAAGGGATGTTTCAACAGAAACAATAGAGATAAGTTCTGCTAAGCAATAAAGTGATCAAACATTAGAGGCCCACTCCAGACACTAACAAACTATAAATTCAAAAGTATCTCCCAAATTAATAGTAAATCATTCTTGCACCATTTAAATAAGTTTTAAAAATAAAATCCATAAAAGAAATGCAGGAAATCAATATAATATTTCTTCTTAAAGTAATGCTTCCAAGCTAGGAGACAAACAAGATTCAGAACATCCTCGTACCATTATTATCCTTTCAGAAAGAGCTATTTGCATGGCATAGAGCTTTACACTTGCTTACAAGGAGATCTACAAAGCCTCCCTCTCTTTTGTGATTTCCTGGCCAAGAACAACACACACCCTTCACCCAGAGGTTTCCACTGATCCAGCCAGGGATTTTCCCTGCTTTCCCCACCACATACCTGGTTTTAATCACAAGAAAGCCTAGCAAAACTTTGTTAATGAAATCAGTCTGGAAAGGTGCCTTATGGGGCTTCTCTCAAGTCCTGTCATGTGCATACATCAAGGAGCACCCAGGAGTCCACGCCTTCTCAACTGGGGTCAGTCAAGAGTCTCAAGAAATGTTTATCAGTGTGTCATGGCCTCCTGAATTGAGCAAGGTATTTTATGTTTATTTTATTAAATAGATAGTAATCAATCTGCAAAGTTAAGCATGGCAAGAAAGTTTTTTACAAAAAGAATGAGTTTCATAGCAGCTGTAGTGCCTTGGGATAAATTTCCCTCAAAGCTAAGCCTACATAGAAAATTGCTACTACTTATCTCTGTTCTTTACCAAGATGTTATGTGACAGCATTAGCAGTAACAGGAAGAGGCTTACAGTTCATGAATGCCATGCATGGCTTAGAATAGGCACTGGAAAATTATTACCAAATAAAAGCAAGGAAAGGAATTCTTGATGAACAGATTATTACCCAGAATAGCATCTAACTGGGAAACCTGTTTATGTACAACATACCAGTAATTTATTTGTTGTAAGAAGAGAACTGGAAGAATTTTCCCCACTCCCACCACTCTAATAGATGCTCTCCATGCTTCTCAGTGATAGTTGCACAGTGGCTTATTTATTTCTTCCTCTAACTCCTTCTTGATAGATTTCCCCCATGGTTCATGAAGAATTGCAACTAATTTTTTTTTTTTAACCACGTACCATATAGGGACCACTCTTTGGTTTCCTTGATGCAAATCTGTAAAGTTTCACTGGTTAATCATGACATCTTTGCCAAATATACTACACAAATTTGAGATGACTACAGGTTGGCCCATCTCTCTCTGAGTGCTCCCACAGTGCTGGAGTGCAAATAGAACAGGAATACCTTCTCCCACAGGGAAATGCTCCTTAACCACCATCCCAAAGACTGGCTTTATACAAAACGAGGAAGGAAGAACAATGCCTCCAAAATCAAATACTATTTCTCTTCAAAAAGAAGGTACATTTTCTCAGACATTTTCTATTCAAATACTGATCAGGCTCAGACTGATCAACATTTTGTAGGGTGTAGAGGAACATGTTTTAAAATGATGATTGTTGGACTCCACAGGCTAGAAAATTAAAATGTAAGTGCAGCCAAAACCACACTATTTCATAAAGCAAATCTGCTCTCTAGTATTGCAGAACACAATTTCAAGTGACTTATCAGCTAAAAAGAGAACACACTGAGCATTAATGTGCTTGAACAACAGCAACAGAAGAGTTGGGTTTCTTTCAGAACAAGCAGATCCATTAGCGTGATTATGCTAATAAATATGTCAATTAGGTTTTAGGAAGAATCTAATAGATACTAATTTCTGCTCTCAGGAAAGACATACTGTCCCAGAGTAAAGAGCAAATTTTACAGCAGATGAACAATAAGTAGCCAAGCAACAGAATCATTTCACCATCACCTAAATGTATTTTCCTATCTCAGAAATGCAAGTGGTTTCAAAATCAAAGAGAAGAACAAGAGAAAGCACAATGTTTTTATGCAGCCCACACGCTTCATCTTGGTTCGCCATCTCTTAGCCTGATCAGCTAACTCTAATGGAAGTTCAGGGTCACAACAGATGACACAGAATGCACCAAACAATGTTGATATGCCCGTGTATTTCAGCTGTTGCTGCAGCCATTTAAGAGGACAGAAAGCTGACCTGCAGCAGCAACAGTAACAAGTCGGGAAGAAATACCAGTTCCAGCTGGTGGTAAGAGATTAGGACAAACACTCTGGCAACAGCTTCAGCAGCCCTCCAAAGCTTTGCTCTGCCCAACAAAACCAACTCAAGGACATCTAGGGGGGTTCTAAAACAGTAGTATCTCTATTCCCTGCTTCCCAGTGACTTGTTCCTTATCCTTTCATACACGTCAGAAATCAGCTCAGCTATAAAGATAAGGCAAGCATAAACAACTGGTTCTTGGGCAAGCAGGCTTGAGATACAAGTAATATCTCATGTTAAGATTAAAGATGTAAGGAGAAACTATGAGATGGGGGTTGGAATTTGTATGAAAGTGACCAGGTGCTATTTGCATTTGAAAACCAGGAACATCAAACAAACTCATGATACGTAGGAGCTCAGCGGTGGTTTTTTTGATCTTTAAGGAATTCTTCAGAGTTCATTACTGTGTTTGAGAAGGATGCAAGTGGGAAACGCTTCCCTGCAATAGTCCAAGAAAACATCTTATCCAGTGGTAAAATGTGCTGGAACTCAAACCCTTCTTTCCATGTCACAGAATCATAGCAAGCTGTTTTGAATGCTCAGTGTCCCTAGGGTCACAACAGTTCACAGCCACCAGACCACTGCAGCAAGTCATAATTCATAAAGATAATGAGGAGATAACCACACACACTAGTGGAAATTCAACATATTACTTCATCTAAATCTGCAGAAGCAAGTTGTAAAAAAAAAAAAAAAAAAAAAAAAAAAGTCCATTATGCCTTTCCTACTTTTCAAGCATTTATACTTTTCAAAAGTACAGCCATCTCCAGTATACTACTAAGCAGAATTTTTATGCATTTTCTGCCACTGAGCTAAAATGCTGACTATACGAGAGATCTAACAAACGTTGTGGCTTATCATCCTTAGTTTCTCTGCTTCACCAAACAAAAAGAAATTTAAAATTAAAAAGAAAAATCACAATTCATTCAAATCTCAGTAATTGGCTAGAAAAGAAGCATGTTTAGTTTTGAATGAGCTACAGTGAAACATTAAATACCTCAGTTGTTTCAGGAACTCAACATCAGAGCTGCTGTTGATGAGCTTGATAAACTCCTCATAAGAAGGAGCATATGTGTAGTCTTTCTTCTGATGCTCATTCAGCTGTTCTCTGTACTCCAGCTGGCTGAGTAGCATTCGGTTAATATAATCTGGATCACTCAGCAGTTCCACCGCTGGTTTCAGAACTGGAGAAGAAAAATATTTTAAAACCAAAATCCCTATGCTGAAGAATAGCTGCTGTCTTTCAAAAGAAAATTGCAGATAAAAGGCAAAAATTTTTATGCAAGCTGATAAAAATCCAAAAATCCAAAACCAGTCTTCTGGACCAAATAGTATACTTGAAATTGCATGTACCTTCTTCATAAAATTGTTTATTCTATTGCACAAATTGATGCACACTGACAAAGCCTGAGCTTTATTTAGAAAATTCCAAGTGCTTTTGTTCTTTCTGCTGTGTGCTTTGAAGGCTATGACATTACAGCCACTATAAATGAAAATTTAAAGTAAACTGAATCACAAAATATACTTGAGACTTCATAATTTCTGAATTTGACTTCACTGACATAAAAAATGCACGGGGTATTTATAATCAAAGTATAACGTATTTATAATTAAAGTGTATCTGATAAAATAAAAAGCAAAACATAAATCTGTCAATTAAAAAAACCACACTGGATAAATCAAAGTCTAAAATAATGAATTAAACTTAAATATCATGATTCAGTTATAAACACATCCTTAAGACTAGGGGTTCTATGTATCTGAATATAAAAGGGCAGAATTATTCATATAAGCACTAAAAATAATGCCAAGGAAAACTGCAAAAGCGTTAAACTACAAAAAAATAGAAAGTGGGAAAGGACTAATCGTGTTTTATCCTGAAATGTGCTAAACAGCCTGGCATCAAGTCAGGAGAGTTAAGTAAGCACATGCTTGATTTGAAGAATTTAAAGTATCTTACTGGTTATTACAGTAATTTAATTCCACAACATAAAAGCAGAGCATCAAGACATACATAATGAAGTTCATAATTGCTAATATTGTACAGGTGCAAATGGTTAATCATCTCTGATCTTTGATCTACCTTTTGTTGCAAGTATTTCTGCAAGTACAATGCGCAAGCTGACAGACTGGACATCCTTTGAGGGTAGGAGACAATACACCAGGACTTGAGAACATTTTTGCAGGAATCTTACTTCTTCATCAGAGCTCCTCAAGCATGAGTGCAGCAAAAAAGGTCTTGGTGGATCTTCCTGCCTAAATGGAAAAAAAGGAAGGAAAGAAGAGAGAGAACTTACAGATCACTCGTATCATGATCAGTCACTGAGTGATAAAATGCTGCAGCATGAAGCATTGGGTAGGTGCTGTGCACCACTGAACACACACAGCAGCATGCTGCTGGGTGGGCAAGCTCATGATAGCACAGTGTGTTGTTTACAGACTCCTCACAAACAGGTTTTCAGATGACAGCTCTGAAAGAAACAAGGGGCAAACCTTCTGTGCCCAATAGTGTTTCACAGGTGCCGATGTTATTCTGGACTTCTCAGAACACATCTGACTGAACGCCTTACTGCAGGTCACAGCTGCACCTTTTCTTTATACAGAAACAGCTGCAGAAGCAGAGACAAGGTACCCTAGCAGTTCTTTCATGGCTACGTGCCTGCTGCGCTCCAGTCCATTTTAACAGCAAGGTGACCAAGCCAGTGGTTACAGTGAGACAGACACAGCGTCACCTGAGAGGTGCCCTGGTAATCTACAAAGGCAGCCAGAACTGGTCTTCAGTAGAAGGCTCTAAGTTGCTACAAGGGCTTGGATCTGTCACGTCTCATACCAGTGCCTCCTCCCATTTTTCATAACATCTGCTTTCTTCCCAGATCTGGAGGTTGCTGTCCTGGTTAGAGTCAACTCTCTTACTCACAGAGCTGCTCCAAGCCCATGGCCTCTGTACGTGAAAAAGTGACCAAGAACTGTATACAGTACAACCAAAAGTTTTCAGCTAGACACCGCTATATGGCCACTAGTGACAGGCAGCATTGCATAACCACTAATTTTTGCCTGTCAGTCTGGGAGGATGAAAATACATTGGAATAGTAACAATAATTCTAATTTTGTTCTAATGATACAAGTGATTTGTCTTAAGGCAACTAAAATGAGTTTTATAACTAATTCGCAGAACAACATGAATTTAAAGATGACATTTAGTTTTGATTCGACTGAAGCCTCTTATTCAATTACAAATCAAATGTTTTGTTCGCAAAGGTGGATCACGGAGGGGGTTTCAATTGTTACAAGTAAGACAAATTTCAAAACAAGTCCCTTGGAACAGCTTGGATGTAAATACTCTGTTCTGAAAAACAGTGGTTTATGAAGATGATGTGTAATCTTCATTATCAACCAGCCCAGGTGGTGCAGCTGACTGAGCTCAGAAAGATGTTTATCTTGTTCTGGTAGGATCTTTTCTCTGTGGCAGCTAAATACACAGTTATTTTCCTCAGTGCATTTCCATTTCTCTTGCATATTCCATACATATTCTAAAGCCTCCTCTACACCACATCAAACATTCCCCAACGTGTTCTTCCCTAAAGGCATTCATTACTTATCCAAAACCAGACATGCCCCAGGCAGATCACTGACAAAATCTGGGTCATTTACCTACAGCCACCTCTTATTGTGGAAATAAAGTCCTCATTTTCCAGACAGGTTGGTTCACCCAAAGTCAGCCACCTAGAAACACAGCCAGAAGCATATGCAAAATGCTGGCAAACAGGATGACTTATAGAGAACATAGAATAGTTAAGGTTTTAAAAGACCTCCTGGATCATCAAGTCCAGCCATTAGCCCAGGACTGCCAAGTCTGCCACTAAAGCATGTCCTTAAGTGCCACATCTACACCGATTTTTAACACTTTCAGGGACAGTGATTTCACCACTTCTCTGGGCAGCCTGTTTCAATGTCTGACTATTCTTTCAGTAAAAAAGTTTTTCCTAACAATCTAAACCTTTCCTGGCACAACTTGAGGCCATTTCCTCTTGTCCCGTCGCTTGTTACCTGGGAAAAGAGCCCAATCCCCACCTGGCTACAACCTCCTTTCAGGTAGTTGTAGAGAGGGATAAGGTCTCCCCTGAGCCTCCTCTTCTCCAGGCTAAACAACCACAGCTTCCTCAGCCATTCCTCGTAAGACTTGTCCTTCCCCAGCTCTGTTGCCCTTCTCTGGACACGCTCCAGCACCTCAACATCTTTCTTGCAGTGAGGGGCCCAAAACTAAACACAGGACTCCAGGTGCAGCCTCACCAGTGCCAAGGCCAGGGATTATCACTTCAGCTGGTTCCTGTGTATTAACAGCGATATGGAGTTAGAACTAAAAGCATGGGCAAAGCATGAAACAGAGCCATAATGCGCGAAAAATTTCACTGAACTGAGATTAGTCTTCTTTGTCTTCAGTATCTCTCTACAAGTCTCCCGAGGAACACCAGTCTGACTGGGACTGCAAACACATTGAAGCATTAACTACATCTATAGTATCACCCATGCAAAAGAAGTCTGTCTCCCTGTTGTACAGATTTATTCCCAGTCAAGAGCCAACGCATACAGCTTCTTGTAGTCAGATCTATGCCAGGACTTTCCTGACACACAGTCAACAGAACACAAATGGAAAATAGAACAGAATAAATAAGTACATAGGCAAATATTTGATTCTTGCCCTTCTAATTTGTCTAATGTGTTCCTGCCTACAGGAATACAAGGGAGGGACAGAGTTGCATAGTCTTCAGTTTACAGGCCATTTAAGAAAATTTCAGGTTTTTTCCTGGAGTCATCTCCATTACCTAAGAAGATATGAATCTCTAGAAGAGGGGTTCTTTCAATGGTTGTCCTAGCCAAACTCTATCTAAATGTGATCTAAAAAGCAAAAGGGAAGATTTTTTGGAAAAAAATAGGAAACCAATATCTTCAGGCAATTCAACTCTAAACAAGCCTTGCATATCAGTGCTAAATGGTTGTGTCAACGAATCCTGCAGTTTTCATTGCTTCTGGGCAAGAGAAATAAAAGGAAGATGGAAAGTAGGAGAGGAAGCTTGGGGGAAGGCTTAACAGCTACAGAATAAATCAATAGGCCAGTGATAAAACAGACAAGACATATAGGCTTACATCCTCCTTTGCATGTATACAGGAAACATTACACTTCTATCTGTCTCAATATTACCATTGATCAGCTTGCACGGAAATACTGTGTGTCAACAAAAGGTCAGCCCAGTAAACAGCAACTCTTTTAATTCAGACTTCCCCTTCAGTGATACACATAAAAAAGGGAGCAGTGAGCAATCAGGGAAGTATTAACACCACTGCTCAGTTACCAAACCATGTCTGTTTACTATCTTGGAGCAGGAGCTAAGATGTCCTTATCAGGCATACTCTTAAGGCTTGATACAAAACCCAGATCTTCAACTCTGTGGGAATGTGGCGCTGTTCATTTTGCAGAGACCAACAGGAAAACTAGAAACTTAAGTGCAGCCAGCATTCATGTACCCAAAGCAGAGTCTCTCCGCTGTCAATAAAGATATTAAGCAATCCAAATAGTAACACAGACATTATTTCTCTTCCTATCTAATTTTGATCATGTGTTACTAGGACTGTGTGCTAGGATTTTCCAAACAAAAGGTCACTTAGTAATCATAGAAAACTCTGAACCAAAATTGTGTGCAGATATTTTTAGAGAAAGCTTTGAAAGCCCAGCCAATTATCCATAAATTCTGAGCACAACCGTGTGCAGTGAATTAATATAAATGTGACACTCTAGCAAACAGTTCCAAAACAGGCATGATACAAGCTTTGTAAACCAGGCTCAACTAATCTGCTTTAGGCGATATGCAAATAATGGCAAGTGGCAACTTAATTCATTCGTGTCTTCTTGAACAATCAAGACTAAAGTAATGGTGACATTTATTGGTCTATCAAGATGCAGGTGACTTCAGTGATTTAAAACAATATACAGAACTCTACACAGTATGCTTATAACTCATGTCCATCTTCACTCCCTCATGAGCTACAAAGCCAGCCTTAACGTTGCCCAAGTTTCTTTTCTGTAATTTTCATTTTATGAAAAGCTTGCTCTGAATTTTTAAGACTACCCAATACTTTGTCAGAAAGCAAGGGGATTTCCTTCAGCTGCCCCTCAAAGCACTGGAAGGTAGAGCAGCAGAGTATGAATATAAAACCATAGAAAGGGCCTGCCAAAGTGAATTCCTTGTACCAGGTCTGTTCTAAGCTGTACTTGTCTTTGGGAACAAAATGACACCTACTGGAACTATCCCTGCTCTGAGACTGCTTTGTGCAATTACTGACTGTGTATCCCGCTGAATGTCATCAATATTAGAACTTTACCCCTTACGGCTGCAAACCTGTGAGATCATCCAGCACTTTATAAAGGAAAGAAGAACAGCAGATTTGCTGTGGTATTGCTGAAGACAAACAGTTAAAAACATTACAAGTGTTATAGAAATATCATAATTTCCTTCCCATACCATAACTAAATAACTCTGTGCTAATACCAGCACCTCCTTAACAACAATCCTTCACTTCTCAGGAATGCAGAACCCACAGCCGTTCCATAATACTGAACTATCACCTGGGCTTCCAGGTTTCCTAATACAGTGACCTCATGGAAATATCTTTTTGTTTTTTTTCCTAGGATCTACTCTCCAATATCCACATTTTTGACCATATATAGGGAGGTAACTCCCTGTATTGTAAAGAGTCCTTACAGTCAGGAGTATTAAAAGACTCTTGGTATTTGTGGTTGGGTATATGCTCCTGATGCAAGGCATCTTAGACAAACATGGTATGTCAGTCTGCTTTGAAAATTAGGAAGAACGTGGCCAGCCTTCGCGAACGAAGATCTGGGAAAGGTCTTTTTACCTTTCAAGCCTGCGCAATGGATTTTTTAGGTGA
>JAWWLV010000144.1:41158573-41185181 GCA_035041135.1 Platyrinchus mystaceus | reverse complement strand
CCCGGACCGGGAATCGAACCAGGGTTGCAGCGGTGAGAGCGCTGCACCTTAACCACTAGACCACCAGGGCTCCCCAATTAGGAAGAAAGCAACTAAATAAATTACGTACACACACCCCTCTCCCCCGAACAAAAGAAAACCCACACCAAAAAACCCCAAAGGATTCAAATGCATTAACAACTCCTTTACAGGAAAGTAGTTCAGGGTTCTTTCTTTTTTAAAATAAATAAAATGATAGATCACAAAACGTTCCCTTCAGCCTTACGATTTCTTTATTTAGTCTTTCAAGAGAGAGTCTTGCAGAGACACATCTAAGTCTCAATCAGTACAATTGTGAGTTGAAGTGCACATGCAACTCACTGTAAATGACTGGCGTCAGTATATTCAACATTCACCATGCACGTCCATTAAACTGATTTCTGAGAACTACCACAACCACAGGCAGTTTGCATCTCTTCACTTGTATCACCCTCAGAGCTCTAAACTTCTTGACAGTGCAGCAAAGTAAAAAATTGCTTGATCTATTTGAGCTTTCTAAGAAAGAAAAGAAACAAATTTAGAACTTTACAAGCCAGTTTAACAAATACACCTGAAAAAAAGTACCTACTTAAAAAAAAAATACAAAAAGAAAAACAAAACAAAACCACAAACAAACAAAAATAAAACAAACAAACAACAAAAACAAACAAAACACACCAAAAAAAATCAAAAACCCCACAACTCTGAAAACAAACCACATCAAACCCGGAAAGTACAACAAAAAATATGGACAAAGCCAAAACCAAAATTTCCATAGCTGCCATTTTATCATGATAAATCAGCAAGCTTTATAAATCACTTCAACTAATGCTTACTGTGAATAAAAGCTGTTATTTTCACATGCCACAGCTACCTCTTTCAGGAAAAAGCATTTGACATGTCATATTAATAACAGACGCAAAGAGTGTACGAATGGCTTACAAGCTGTGAAATGACCACATCAGCACCAGGACATCCTAATGCTTATTGTGGTGTCTAGGTTATACTCAATCATTAACAGAAAATCCAAACTTCCAACACTGAAGCTTGAGAGCAGTGGTGAGCTTTAGACATGGTGCTACCCATGAGTTGACTTAATAATCTGCTCTTGTTTTTTTATTACTATTTTCTTCTCAGCACCTTCATACAGCTGCTCCCATTGCAAAAAAATATCTACAGTTTCCTACTAATCCCCTTGATACACCTTTCCAGAAGAAAAAAGAAGGGGAAAGAAGAAGGAAGGGGGAGACATTTGGAGTAATGATGTTTGTCTTTCCAAGTCGCCATTACATGTGATGAAGCCCTGCTTTCCTGGGGATGGCAGAACACCTGCCTGTCCATGGGAAGTGGTGAATGAATTCCTTGTTTTGCTCTGGTTGCATGTGGCTTTTTCTTTACCTATTAAACTGTCTTTATCTTCACCCATGAGTTTTCTCACTTTTACTTTTCCCATTCTCTCCCAAGGCCACTGGTGGATGAGTGAGCACTTTGTGTGGGGCTTAGTTGCTGCCTGGGGTTAAACCATGACACCTACTTTTTTCATGTAGAAAAGTCTTATTTTGCCTATGCTGCACCCAGCACAGGGGTTTATTTATCAAATATTAATTGTTCTGTAATAATACCTGAGGTAGTTATTCTTAGCCCACAATAAGCATAAAGGAATTGCCTCTTCATTTCTTCTGGACAGCTTCACAGAAAGACTCTTACTTTGTGCTTGTACCTTGCTAAGTCTTTCTGATACTGACTATTTCATCTAGAAGAATAGCTATCTCTTGCTTTCAACGAACATGCTACCAGAGGAAGACTACATTCCTGGGATGAGGTAATTCTAGCCCCTGGAAAGCATACTGCCACCACAGACAACACTGCACCCACATACCAATATGACAATTTCCATCATTATACACGACCTTACTCAGCTCACAGTCCATCCTTGATCACATAAAATGGCATTGCCAGGATTCAGCTTGCTTATATTCTGCTTAAAGTAGTCAAGGAAAGACTCTTGAACAAGATGCAAAGCAATGAAGGGATAAAAGGTGCTATGAAATGAGAATGACCAAATACTACCCTTTTTACCTCACAGGACGCACTTGGCTAACCCTCTTTAAATGCGCTCCCGGTTCTGTACAACACAGGGAAAAAGAACAGTGGCTTCTAACAATAAATCCAAGACTTTTCCTCCATATCTCAAATTCATAAACTTGTTAATGCTGGACACAGGGAATTATCACATTCCAGTTCTATGCCAAGCTAATATTAGAAAATAAATGGTTTCCTGTCTAAAATATTCTGAAATGCCACTATTTTTCTAACCAAAAAGTTACAGGATTTTTGAAGCCCCAACTGGACCTCAAAGTATGCCCCAGTGATGCATGCAAGGTGAAAAATTTGGGAGCTGTCTTGCCTACAGCTTGCACTGCTCTATGTCACCCCAGACAATTCTGCCCACAGCTAGAAGAGTGTCCCTGCCCTTATTTCACTCTGTAGACGTGTCTGGCATGCACAGGAAAGACAGCTGCCACCAAAGAAAGCCAGGGGATAGAAGAAAGAACAGGGAAACAGACCTAACGCTATCAAGTTTCTTCTTCCCAGTGCCCTGTCTCCCACTGGCCAGCATGGAAGTGCCCTCTCCTCTTATCATGGAATCATAGAATAGTTTGGGGTAGAAGTGACCTTAAAGATCATCTAGTTCTAACCCTCCTGCCAAGGGCAGAGACACCTTCCACTAGACCAGGTTGCTCAAAGTTCCAACCAACCTGGCCTTGACCCACTCCTCCAAGGGAGATGTGCTCTCCCAGCACTTGCCCTCATTTGTTGGGCTCTGCTGACCATTTACCTTGAGCTGTTTATTACTAAGCAGATCCTCACAATGTTTAAGATAAGCCAGAGGGAAAGCAGGAGCAAAGACTGTAACATCCTTCCTCGTTCTCAAAGCTCTCAGCCTGTTTTCATCCCCTCAGACATCCCAGTCGATCACAGGTTGAAGTTAGTCAGTGAAAACAGAAAAGTAAAGGAATTCATGTAGCTGACGTGCACACAGTGACAAAACACATGAACTTCACTGTGAAAAAACAGACATCTCTGTCCTCCTGGGCACAGGCAGTTTCTTTCTTCTATTTCAGTGGATTTATCTGTTGTCATATAGGAAAACCGAGACAAAGTGGCTTAGGTGGCAACCCCTCCAGAGACAGTATGAGAAATATTTAAAACTTCATAAGTTGCCACATAATAGATAAAATGTCCTTTGCTGTAACACTGCAGTATAAACTCAGCAGCAGAAATGAGATGCAGTGCTTCAAGAGGCATCACAACAGGAAAAATACCTTGCCCTAACTACAGTCTCCTTGTGTTTATCATCCAAAACTAACTGGATTAATTAACAGAGACATAGAGGGAAACATGTGAATGCCAATTTAAATTTACTACTGTCTTTAAAACATTAACAGAAAGCAAAATAGATCATGAAGATCTGTGTTCCCTACATTAGGAAGACAAATTTTCTGTGTTTGAACTGTGGCAATTGTGATTTAACCCAGCAGGCAGCTGAACACCACACAGCCATCCGCTCACTGCCCCACAGCGGGATGGGGAGGAGAATCAGGAAAAAGATAAAACTTCTGACTTCAGGGTGACCTAATTGCAGCCTTCAACACTTGAAGGGAACCTACAAGAAAGATGGAGTGACACTATTTATAAGAGCATGTAGTGATAGGACAAGGGGAAATGGCTTAAAACTGAAGGAGTAGGTTTAGGTTAGATGTCAGGAAAAAATTGTTTACTGTGAGGGTGGTAAGGCACTGGAACAGGTTGTCCAGGGAAGTTGTGGATGCTCCATCCCTGGAACTGTTCAAGGACAGTTTGGATGGGGCTCTGAGCAGCCTGATCTAGTGAAAGGTGTCCCTGCCCACGGCAACAGGTTTGGAACTAGATGATCTTTAAAGGTCTTTTCCAACCCAGGCTATTCTGTGATAGCTGGGTTGAGATAAAGAGAGTTTAACAGAACAGAAATGGCAGGGAAATAAATAATAACAGAATTAGAATATACAAAACAAGTGATGTACAATGTAATTTCTCAACACCTGCTGACTGATGCCCAGCCAGTTCCCAAGCAGTGGCTCCCAGACAGCTTTCCTCCTAATTTATATACCAAGCATGACACCATATGGTATGGAATATCCCTTTGGCCAGTTTGGGTCTGCTGTCCTGACTGTGCCACTTCCCAGATTCCTGTGTCCACCACCTCCCAAACCTCCTTGCTGGCAGGGCAGTATGAGGAGCTAAAATCATTGACTTTGCATAAACACTGCTTAGGAACAACTTGAACATCGGTGTGTTATCAACATTACTCTCATTCTATATCCAAAACACAGCACTGTACCAGCTACTAGGAAGAAAATTAACTCTATCCCAGCTGAAACCAGGACAGCAAAACTAATTGAAGGCTTCCAAGCTAGAACTGACATACTTTGTAATTCTCACCCTATAGCTTAAAATGTCACCAGGTTCACAGTAAACTCCATAGCAGCAGGCAATTTTGTACAAAACTCAAATTATTCTTAAAACCATAAATTCTCTTAAAAAGAAAGCACTATCAGAATATTTGCTGCACTTTCAGGTTTATTACATGCATGCTCAGATCACTTAGCAGCACAAATTCCATCTGTAGTGTGTGAGCACAATGTCACCTTTCTGCTGACTTTGCCACAGTACGTACAGCTCCCTGGACCAAGTTTTAATGAGGAGCATGAGGATATTCTAGTGCTTCACAACCTGCATCATGCAGCATTGTGCTGCTGATCTGTCAGGCACATTAAAACCAGACCTTCCTTCTTGCGAATTCACAGCCTTGCAGCCTGGGAAAAACAGTCAATGGGTCCAGTTCCAACCCCTACAAATTCTGCAGTGGGGTTGGTTTGGTTTTTTTTTTTTTTTGTTTAACCTGCTATCACATTAATTCTTGATAGGATTTTTTCACTACAATGTTAATGTATCCTGCCTTATTCAGCACTAAGGTGCCTTTACCACTCCCATGTGAAAAAGTTAACTGGAAAATATCCAAGAGAATTCATTTTAGCTCTATATAGTGACAATAACAATCCAAACAATCCAAAGACCAGATGAAGTGATCATAATTCTCAGTAGACAAGAAATCTCATCAATAATCAGCATTAATAACAATAATAATAATAATTCTGCAATTCTAGATTCTACATCCTGAGCTTCAAACAGAAAAACATGTAGATTTAAAATAAAAAAAACTTTAAAATCAACATTCTCATTCTTTAACTGTTCAAACCAAACTCTTCCCAAAAGCAAGTGCTTGACTGTGATAAAGGACAAGTGCAAGTGTAATACTTAAAAACCAAGGAGCACACTTAGGAGCTTTACCTGACCAAGAGATTTCGACCACATTCCAGAGCTAAAAGAAAGTAGTACCTGGAATCCAATGCAAGATTACTGCAAAGTAAATACACCTCTATTTTTTCTTTTCTTGAATGCAACCACCCTTTAGTTTCTTTTCCATCTTTAGTTTTTCTACATATTAGCTGACTTAGAGCTGAGATCTACTACAAATATGTTAACCCTATCTTCTGCTCCAGAACAGAAAGAAGTGTCACTGGTAACAGACAGATTGGTCACTAACAGAGCACTGTTGATCTTTTTTTCTCTGAAGGGATGTCAAAAAAAAAAAAAAGTGAATCTAATTGTAGGCAAAACTACTTCACAGAATAAATTATATAGTCTAAATCTGAATGACCAAAGCATATTTCAATTTGGATAACTAAAATGATGCAAGCACAAACATAAGCCTGAATTCCATGTACAATTAGACAAACTGTGCATTCAGATATGTGAACTGCATAGCTAAGAGTTCCCATTTGCAATTACAGTTTGGTTGCAACACTAGTATTCAGTGGAGAGCTGATTTTTTCAAGTGGACAAAGTAGAGGAAATTCATTAAATTAGCAAGATAACCTACATAGACAAAGAAAATACAGCCAACCATTTTTCCAGTAGAAAAATCTTGCTACTGCAGGACAGGCCACTTAGAGAAATCACAAGACTTTGCTTCCTGGGGCTAGAAAAAATGGAAAGCTGAATGGAATTAACCTTGGTGCTATTTTGGGAAAGGTGCAAATAACAATCTTCTTGTCTGTTGACTGCTCTGACAGCATCCCTTCTTTCCCTTGCAGGTTGACACTACTTTGCAGGAACTGCTCACACAGCCCACCTCCTACTGTGAGCAAAGGATTCAAGGATGAAACAGAAAGAGCAGTGAATCCAAATTCTGAGAAAAAGAAGGACAAGTGTTTCCTTACACAATTCTCACAGATGACCTGAAGCCTGCTTGATCTCTGAAACTGGTAATAAGCTTGAACTATTTTCTTTATCAGTTCTCTACAAAAGCTTTATACTCTTCACTACTTTGATATAGCACATCTGAAAGCAAAGAGAAAAGCAGTAAATTCCAGTGAAATGCAGGTTTTGTTTTTACCTGGCATTGGCTCCTTTAAGGTCACAGAAGTGCGAGAGCAATGCTTTCACTACATCATTGCAGACAACTTTAACTACATCAATGTGACTCAGCCTCTGTCGCAGCTGCTTGGCAATCTCCCAAAAGTCTTCAGATAGCAGCTGGTACAGCTGCCCTTCATCTCTGCTGAGTTGCCCATACCAGGACAGGATGTAATCTCTATAGCTGTAGTCAAACACTGAAAGGAGAAACAAAACAATTAATGGCAAAAATTGCAAAAGAAGGCAGCACACTTAGATAGGAAAAATATAATCTTCCACCTTTCTCCTCAAAAACTGGATGGGTAATAGGCTTCACATCTACTTCTGGGTTTTAAGTTCTTGCCAAAGAAAGTAAGGTTGGTGAGGTTACAGCAACCTGCACCTAACAGGTTACTGGAGGTCACTTTGCAAAGCCAAGCCTGTAAGTGGATTTGCTCAGACAGTCAGGTTACCGGCTACACACAAACCTCAGACTAATACCTGTCTCTCAACAGTGGCTTTATATGTGGTTGTATGAACTGTCATATAATCTGACTGTGGCTAAGCTGTTGCAGACTGAAACCAGCCTTCAACAGTCTCCATTCCAAGGTCACGGTTAAAAGGGGAGGTGGTAAGATTCTTGGATTTCAAAAGACATATAACAACACCAGAAAAGTACATTATAGGATCACAAAAGCTAAAAGAGAACAAGTAGATTAGTGAGATCACATGAACTTCAAAAATGATGAAGCATTCCAAATCATATCTGTAGGCAATAACCAAGATTACTATGATTTCAAGTCCCATGGCAACGCCATCTTCTACCATTATGACTTTTCTTTTAGACAACCTTTGTGTGTTGCCAGTTTTACTGATGTTTCACGCTAGCAGATGTCCCTGGAGATATGAGGGAGCAGGAGATCTCCAGGGAGCATGCATGAACTGTGTTTGGCAGTTACAATAAGATAAGGAAAAAGCTGGGGTTGTAAGAGTCAATTTGCATCTGCCAGAGGGATAATAAAAAGGGGGGAATAAAGTCGTATGCCTGATAATCTGAGCTGCTTCTTTACCAGACACCTCATGTTTTCATGACTTTTTATATCAAAAGTACACCACATTCGTCAGTGTAAGCCTGCAGTGCAAAGTAATCATATGACTCCAGTATTTCTTACTTTCCACTTTGATAGAAGTTGTTTGTTTGGCAGTTCATTGAACTATTAAAGTTTCCCTGGCACTGTGACAGTGAACTATGAATATACTAATAGAACAATAACTTAAATTGAATACTTTTGCCTGCCAGCAAACCTCATCCAATATCACCTTGTTAAACAGATTTCAAAAGAAATAACTAAAATTGATAAAAGTTTCCAGCCAAATGCTTCATAAATCAACTTCCTCAGGTTTATAAAGAAAGAAGCCAAGTCACTTCCATGAGTACGCTGAAATATAGTTAGAAGCCTTTTGCTAAGTCATTTTAAGGCTTTTCAATTAATAATTCAGAAAAAAAAAACCCACAGCAGCTTAATAAACAAATAAATAAAATGTTTGAAGTATTTATTCTTTTTTCTGATCTAGGAGAGAAAAAATATGTAGAGCCATATTGCAGGATAGGAACTTTCAATATTGAAACATACGCATTACTTTTCATCATATTTCATAATCATATTTCATTGAAAACTCACCCACAAATACTGCAAAGTGATAAAAACAGTTATGAAAAGTAGTCGTCTTCTGACAAGCAAGGTGAGGAATAATCCACCGATACACCAAAGAGCAACTGGGAACAGCATTCTAAAAACTGAAGTTTTATTATTTATCTCAAGTCTCCCATTACAATACCCATTTTAGGTATCTATTTTTCCACAGTGGTCCCCACATCCTTCTGCAGACACCTTTTTCTTATAGCTTAGTTACTCTCTTCTGTTGCAAGATCTGAAATGCTGTAGAAAGCTGACCACAGCACAAATTCTTCCTTTTCACCTACTCTGTAAGAGACCAATAATTTCTGAAGTGCATTCAAAACACACTGCATTGTGGGATTTGTTATCAATGTCACTGGCAATTAATGACTTTTTCAGATTTTCTTAGAGACACCCTCTCTTGCAAAGCAGCAGATTTCTCCAGCATCTTTTGCCTAAGAAGACAAGTCATGTATGGAGTAGTGGCTCCTACAGACGTCTACTCAACAGAACTCTACAAAGCAAGAGTACAAGATAGAAGAGCAAAACTAATATCCTGATCCTTTAGACTATATTGCCTTTCAGAACACATTATGTATACCCAATAAGCCCTAATGTATAACTGTTTTTAAGCAGTTCCTCCCCAAAATGAACTCAGTTTCTAGCACAGTACATAATACACATTTTTGATTCATTTTAGCCACTCATGACTTCTGTCACATTCAATGTCACATCTCTGTACTCTAGGAAAGTACAACATTCAAACTGATTAGAATTGTTATATCACAATACAACTCCTGCAACTTTACTATATCTCTAAAGGAAATACCTGAAGCAAGATCTATTATGGTGGGAAGACTCCTGTTCAAACAAAGCAAGGTGACCATATGGTTCTTCAACTAGGTGTATCAATATCAAAGAACCACAAAATATAGTGGCAATATCTAACTAAAAACAGAAGATCATCAATCATCACCAAAAACCAATCATGCAAGTACAAAATACTTCACTTGTGTTTCTCTCTGAAACTTACACATTTTCAACACCTTAAAAGGATTACACCACTTTAAACCATATTTTCCTGCACCTATCTTTTATAACTCTTCCTTGACATGCTTTCTAGTTTCCTTGTCACTTCTGAGCCTTGTTTCCCTTCCTGCATCACAACAGTGCTGTTCTCTAGAAAACTCAGGGTTCTTTAGAGCCCAGAATATATGTCCAAATAAGCAGTGAGACAACTTTAGGACTTTGTTTAAATAAATAAATAATATTTAAAAAGGACACCAGCCACAGACACAGCAGTCTGTTTAAGACTGAGTAAGACACTACCTCATCCATATGTATCATCCTGGCCATGGTGCACAGTTGCTGCTTTAGTTTCACGCCCATTGATGCAGCTGGTGCCTTTTTCAGCACTCTAAAGAAATACAGAAAACAAATCTAGGAATTTTATAGAGAGCAGCTTGCTTCCTTCAGAGAAGAAATCTGCTCGTGCATCTATTCTCATTATTTTTATACACTGCGTTCTCTAAAACATCGAAAACAACTGGTCAGAAGACAAGGAAGGAATGAAAAAGAGAAGCAGAACACGTTCAGGACAATACCTATGACTAACTCATCCACTACAAACATGAAACAAATTTCTTCTGATAACCATCAAATGCAGTGACCACCATGAGTCCGGTGCAAAACTGTAGAAGCTTCTACTGGGTCTCCTAAATTAGTTCCCAAGTTGTTATGATGTGATTAAAAGTCATTCCCATGTGAATTTGAAGTTGAGTCTCTTCAAACACTTTTTTTAAATACTGTGAAGTAAAAGTGTTGGGAGTAGAGAGCTAGAAGCTTGTGTGGAGCTTTAGTGAGCACACCCATCTAGATCCTTCCTTCATTCCCACTCCCACATAGGTCCTACAGTAACTGCTATCCCTTCTACCATATTCATTCATTCAGAGGTTCAGTGACACCAAAAAAGTTACTGGGTCAGACTGGCTTCAAATCTGCAAAACTTCACACCAGGCAGTTTTTATGCTGCTAAGATTCATTACACAACTTTATTAAAAATAACATCAAAATCTGAAGAACAAGGATTAAATACCTACTCTTTTTCTCAAAGCAATATTAAAAAACAGAGCATAAATATTCTCCCTATGCAAATGCAAACACACACTTCCAAGTTTCAATAAGAAGTAAACATCCTTTTCTGAAAGCACTGGAGAGACCAGAACAATTAATTTATAGTCAAATCTAAAACTGTCCTGTGACTGTGTGAACAACAGAAGAGAGGGTATAGCTACAAAACTGGATTCTAGAGCAGCAATCATTGCTATCTGTAAAACTGAAATGCAAGGGTAATATGGGACACTGCCCCAGTCACTAGCAATAGTAATTTAAAGATTTCAGTTCTCTTGTTAAAGTTTGTGTTTGGAAAAATACTAGTATTTCTTGGTTTACTTGTATTTTACAACATTATTCAAACCCTATGAAAATGCCACGTTAACAGTCTGAATGTTATCATTGTGTATAGGTGGAGAGACCTTGTGCAAAAGCGATCATACCCTGACAGTCCAGTACACATTCTTTGGTTTATTTTTATTACAATTTTCTTGACATTTGTGTCTTTAATATTTTTTACGAACGTGAAGGCTAAAAAAAAAATGAAAATTTCGAAATATATAAAAAATAGAGAAAAGTGTTAAAAATATCTAGGAAATGTATAAAATAAAAAAAATCAGACAAGTTTATGTCCAAATAGTTTACCACATGTACCCTTTGTGAAAAGTTATTAGCTCTCAGTGTTTGAATCCCAGTGCAGAGAGAATAAATTCAAATTGTCTTGCTGGTATTTTGGACCAAAAAAATTATTTTTTGAAAGCTGTGAGGAAAAAAAGCCCAGAGTGGCAGAAGCTACTGCAAATTTTTATCTAAATGTCAACATGTGGATCTTAAGTTGGGAAATGAGATAGTTTAGGAAAAATCTTCTGTGAAGTATTGCCTTACATCCCTAACAGAGTTCTTCTAAGGGTTCAACACAGACAGGCAAGATCTGATCCTTAAGAACAATCTAATTAAGTTCCCAAAATATTTCCAATGAGGTCACCTCAAGACAGGGTTGAAAGACGATAACCCACTATGAAAGGAGAGATGGCTCTCTGGCATGAAATATTTTAAGAGCTAAGAAACACAGGGGAATTTTCACAGCAGAACAATTTCACCAGTAGAGTTCTGCTGGGATCTGTGCTTTGACCTGTACTATTTTACTTACTCATAAGTGACCCAGTAAAGCAGCTAAGTGATATGAAGACCAATTTTCTTGGCACTACTAAAACTACTAAAACAAAGACTGACTGTGAAGAATAACAAAGACCACAAGATGTGGAGCAATAAAAATGGAGGATGAAGTTCAGTTCCTGGGTGACCAAGTACACTCAAGGCAGACAAATCTACTGACAGCTACAGCCTTAGCCCAAACAGTATGCTGTGCAACAGCAGCACAAGTCTCACTGAGCACAGTCTCTCTTAGGAGATGTACTACCACACTACCACAGGATATGGGCTGAAAACAGGAAGTGACCAGACAAGCAACAGGTAGTGTTAAATGGCTAAAAGTATTTGTAGAAATGGGTTATCTTTTCTTTTTGTAAGATAAATGAAGGGCAAATAAGAATCAAATCAATCTATCAAACAGAAAGCACGAAAAATTCCGGACAACTATCTTTCAGTGTTAGTCACTCAAGTATCACCAGCTGAAAAAGGGACTCAGGGCTGACAACTAAAAGGCCTTTTCTTTCTGCCATATTCAACAAGGAAAATCTCTTCATAACTTTACAGTTGTTCTGATTTTGAGCACTTAGATTTCATAAAACACACTATACAGTAGCAGGGCTTAATTCACAGCTTTTCCTCACCTAGTATAGTTAGTAACTAACAGTAAACCCCAGGCAAACTTAACAACACAATGGTGAAAAACAAGAGAAGAAGTCAGAACTAACCAAAGGGCTGTCTCTCTTCATACCCAGCAACAGTAATCAGATGATACTGGCTCATCCAAAAATGTTATCCATGCATCTCTAATGTAACGTAAAGAGAAGTAAAATCTGATCCAAAGGAATAAAAAAAAAAAAGAGCAAAACCTCATTGACTGTGATGATCTGACAACACCTACTCTAAACCTAAAGTGGCGGTAGGAGTCTGGACTGTTCCCCAAGATTAAAACCTCATTGGAATTGGAAGTCTCCCAGCTAAATTAATTAGGCATTTTAAAGCATTTTTTTGAACAGCATGTTACATCAACAAAAGTTGTTTAAAATTCCTAGGATTTATAAACACTTTAATCCTTATCTGTACAAGACTGAAAACAGAAGAGCAGATGGCATTTTTTATATCACTGGTAATAAACTTTTATTTAACCATGAACTTCTTAAAAAAAAAAAAAAGCAAACCCACACTAAAAAACATTCACATCGAGACAACCACAAATTTCAAAACTGTCACAGGGCAAGAAGCCCTGTCTATCTTCAGACAGACTGATCATTTTACTCTAATAAAAAATTAAAGTATTGCTTTGGGGATTCATTCAGTATCTCAAACTTAAGTTGACTCAGTCACCTTCCAAACCCAAAATGCTTGCTTAAGTCTTTGTATGGTTGAGCAAAAAGTACAGTCCCATCTTTGTCAAACCGCATAACAGAGAAGTTGGCTTTCTCACTTAGGCCTGGAAGAAATACAACCAAATCTGACAAGTTTGCTCTCCAAAATTCAGAGTGGGACTGGAGGGTAAAAGCTAGTTTGAAAAAAAAAAATAGCAGAAAGACAAGTGAGCTGTCACAACAGAAGATACTCAACTCTGAAAAGTGAATCATTTACATATTAGTAACTTTTAGCCTTACTGAGGAGGGATGGCCTCACAACCAACTGATTTATCTGCGAGATAAACACCTTAGATGAAGACAGTTCCCATATTTTCACAGGCACGAGTTACTCCTACGTGCAAGTAACTGCAGGGAAGTGTAATACGACTGTCTTTCCCTCTATATTCCACAATACCTGTTGTCTGTCTCCAAATAACCCTACAATCTCCAAATCTGTGATTATGTCAAGGTTTCATTTCAAATTCCAAGACAGGTTATCCAAAATGTAAAGCACACATGTGAAAGAATACCGCAAATAACTTGTCTGTGCTTGTTTCTACGTGTAATGTTTAGATTCGACTATCCTTTTCACATGATCAGGAATCCTCTAGTCTGATTCCAGATGAAAATGTTTCCTAAAAATAGATTATAATAGTTCACCTCCACAAAAACATGACATGGGTAGGTAAAGTGTTCTAATTTTATATTTTAGCTATCTATCCTGCTAACAGCTATTCATAAAAATAGCTTTTAAAAACATAGCACATCCCAGGCCTTCGTAAGACAACCAACCTGTTTACAGCAATGATAATTTTCAAATATACTCTCAGTTTATCAAAAAATATAAGAAAAAGTGCTGCAAAGAAATCTTAAAGGAAAAAGCATTCAAAATTAGATCAAATATTTACAAAAGGCTGATAGACTTTATCAGCCAAAAATCCAAATGTTCATTTTAAATTCACTTCTTTATGGCAAGAATTGCACTAAATAGGAAGACTGTATGCAAGAGTTTACAGGATTTATCATTTCAGGAAAATCCAATCAAGAACATTTTAAATGTAACACCCTTGTTTTGTGCACAAGTATTAAGGACTGTATTTTAACATATTTCTGTTAAAAAAAAACAGCCACTAAAATTACAAGATATCAGCTGAATTGCAAAAACATCACCATATTACTAGAGAGGACGTCTTGGGAAGACTAAGATCTTGCTCTTTTATATTATATAACAGAGGAAAACAGGGTCATATTCTAAAATCCTGGAATACTGTGCAGTTATGGTTTGCTAAGATGACAAGAGATATTCAGACTCCAATGCAGCTTTGACCAAGTTAAGACTCACCTTCTTTCAGTGCTTTATCCATATTGTGAGAAATAACCACTCTCCTTGATTGGATTGAGTCATGGGAGCTTCCAGACCAATTACTCTGAAATTCAAACATAACATTCATCACAAGAGGAAGGAATAAACCAAAACTTTCAGAAGGAAAACTGGAATTCAAGGCAGTAGTACTGTATCATTTGGTCTTTATACAAACATTGTCACTCCACACATTTAACACAGAGGAGTGTCAATTATCTCCAAGGTTATTACATATAGCCCATTAAGCCTGTATTAACACTCACTGTTGTGTACAACTTGCCAAATTATCTTAGGGTTTTTTTGGTAGAAGGGAGCTGTATTTAGTTGCAATTCAATGTACTGAGAATAGGACATACATGTAACAGAACAACTGGAACTCCTCCATTCAGTATTTTCACAGCAAATATAACATCTTCATAGCCTACTCTGACAATAGACTTCATCTAACCTCATAAACTACTTTCAAACCAAAGAGGAGCCTTTAGATCTCCCACACCAGTTTTGGTTCACATCCTTTTGGGCTTCTTCCTTCAAAGATACTTGCAGCTGCTGCATTTTAAGCTGCTGTCCTATACAAACATTGTCTGTATTGGAGTATTCACTCTTACGGTGTCCAAATAGGTGGGCTGATGGAGAAACATTTTTCAGAGTGTAGACAAAGAGAAGTGATTCATGCTGTATTTATACAGAAAGGAGTGTAATTTGAAACAAATAGAAATGGTCCCCACTGTCACCCAGCTTACTTCACTCCCCTTGATGGGAGCCCAGATTCTCTTTGGTAAGGAGATAACACTTCAGAAACATCTCCGTCTCTCCAACATTCACCAAATAGAGAATAAGAAAGCAGTATAAACTTTAAATAAAACCATTGTTTAATGTTCTTAAAGGTAATACACCATTATTTTAGCCAATTTGTAGGCTAATTCTCAGTGTATTTTGGTAAATATGTTTTTTTCCATTGCAAACCAAAGCTCATCTAATGGGACCCAAATGAAGGAGTCTAAGCACTACTGTTAACAGCAAAACAAAGCTTTTCAGGCTCACTCACATTTGACACACAGCATTATGATGGATACTTTCCAGGCCTTGAGTGCCCTCCTTCTGCCCACAGTTGATTTGTTCCAGCTTTTGAGTGAGTACAGCAATACTCCCTAGACTTCTTCCAGTCATCATTCTGAGACTATAACTGCAGCCTTTCACCTGATTTCTTCCCTCCTTGGCAACACTATCAGCACACTTGCCTCCATTTGCAGTCCCTCCTTACTACCAAAACTATAGTTAAAGAGGGGTAAGAACAGAGCATTCAGTGAACCACGAGAGATTTTTCAAGCCCCTTTTTATCTGAACACAACTCTGGTAAAAGCTGAAGCCATATCCACCTAAACAGCTGCACAAAGTATTTTTGGTCTTTGTAAGAACACCTAACAGTATTTGTAAGGCTCCAAAACATAACCTCTGGCAGCTGATGTTGTCACACTTCCTCAACACAAAGTTGTGTTAATGCGAGTCACACAAACACTTCAGGATTTTTCTGCTTTATTTGCAGCAGGAAATCACGTGATTCATAACCACTCCAATTTAAAAAGAGAAGAGACAGACTCAAAGAGACATTAAACACCCCAAATACATTAAGAGAGGGGGAAGGGATCCAAAAAGCCCAATTAAGCAAATTCACTCAGGTTCTTCTGTGAAAAGAGAGCTCCCAAACATAATGCCACAATTCTGACTGAAGTTCTGTGCTCAACACAGTCCATTTTCCTTAGCACTCATGCTAGCTTGGGTATCCTACAAGCTAAGCCTTCTGCTAAAATGAGTCATACCTGCATAGAGGTCAGTCACCTCAAACAGCTAACTTAGGCATCAAGAGTTCTCATTTGTACATATGTTGCAGGGAGTGGGGTTTTTTCACAGCCTAAAGCATCAGTAAGCACTTCGATGCAACACTTGTCAAATTACTCCTTTCAAAAGTAGTTTAAATACAAGCTAAAAAAAAAGCCCTTCAGAGGGGATCTATGGTTGCAAGCAGCTTGCTCCACATCACTACACTATCATCCAATCTACACATTTCCACAAAGCAGGAACTGTTCATTTTATGCTTCAAACTTGAACACTCATTTTAAGGACAAGGCAGACTACTACTGACTCAGCAAAATGCTTCCTCTTTATTACCGAGATACAAACTCACATCTCAGCTTGCAAAAAACACATTCCATTGAGAGTGTCCTCTATGGTTGGTATGTTTGACTTCTAAAAGGCACGGACTATTCATTTAAAAAGAGTTGTTCAAGACATGATCAAAGAGAATGTGAAAGGTAAAAAGTGAATACCACAACTGGCAATAGTTATTTTGCTCCTGCACAGATGTAATTACTGAAGGGCAAAGGAAGATGCATAGTATATTGGACTTTCTGAGAACTCTTCCATGCTCACACAGGTATTGCATACAGTCATGAACTGCTAAAGAGAAAAGCACAGAACAATTTAAAAAATCCCTTTGTTAAAAACAAGGTTTCAACTTCATTAAAAACAAATTTTCAAGAAAAAAGAAGAACCTAATATGTGAATAAACACGAATGTTCAAATACATTGGAGTGATCATAGAATTATTTAGGTTGGAAAAGACCTATAAGATCATCGAGTCCAATCATTAACCTATGATATTGGTTGGGTTAGTTCAGGCTTAAGAAAAAAAACAGTTCAGGGAGACCTTACTGCTGACTCCAATTGCTGAATGAGAGGGTAAGAAGAGGGAGCCAGAGTCTTCTGGCAGATGCACAGGACATTAGGAAACATTGCAACACAGGAAATTCCCATCACAAGGCAAAACTATTTTAATCATGAGGCCTGTCAAGTATCAGAATGAGTGTGCTGAGGCTGTAGAGCCTCTATCTCTCCATCCTTCTCAACAGGAAAAAACCCTGAGCAACATTACCCAATTGAATTTACTCTGAGCGGGAGGGCGGACTAGGTGCCCTCCAGACATTCCTTCCAACCTGAACATATCATGATCCCTGATGGCACTTCAGAGAACTGTGAATTTAATTTCATGACTGATAATGCATCAGATCTTAAGTTTCCTTGTCTAAAACAGCTTATCAAACTCATTTTTCCTTCCCATTTTATAAACTTGCATTTAGCAGAACCAAGTCTTAAGTCTTGTTTAGTTTAGATTTGGTTTCCAAAAGTTCTGTTTCTGTGGCAATAATAATGATGAATTAATTAAATAAGCAGGCATCCCTGAGCTAGATAATATATATGGCAACAAACACCTTAAAACAACAGTAACAACTTGGTAACACAGATAACCAACATCTGTGATAACAGAAGGATTCCAGAAAATTCATAGTCCAAACTCAGCTCTAACAGCTGAAAGAATGAAAAATCCAACAGATTTTACTGGAAGACTTTCTTCTCACCCCTGCCTCAATGGAGCGCATATGCAGATGGAGGGCATATGCAGAGAATAGGTTCAGCTAGAAAGCCTAGATATGCATGTTTTCACATTTTTCTTCATGTCACTCATCTAAAGGAAAACGGTGCTAGATTTCATAAAGCAGTTGGCATAACCCTGACTGAGCCAAGGATGTTTGTAAATGGATTTAATACAGTCAAAGCTCTAGCTTAGATGCTCTTTTATACTGATTAAAACCTGGCATGTTCCTCTAAGTTCTGCCTTGCATTATCACAGCCTCCAAAAACTAAAAACAAAACAAAAAAAGGCTGAAACTTAAACAACATTTAACAAAAGGACTTGCAGGAGTAGGGGTGGAGCACGTTTGATACACACTAACAATGAGGTTGCTAATAAACATGGAGGCCTATTTCCTGGAACACTGCAAGTTTTCCCCAATTTTGACTTTGTTTACAGGCTGAAAAAAGGATGTGTGCATTTCCTGTAGACTTCTGAACAACACCCATTGTTTGATACTTTTGAGAATAACTTAAGATGCAGAAAACAACAGTCTCAATGGGCCAAGAAAAAAAGACAAAACCACCAAGGCTGGCATTAATACTGAAATTTTGTCTTAGGTTCAGTCTCCTACAATGCAAAAATTAAGTTAATATCATAATGTCAATATTTAAACAATTTAAGTAATTTAAAATTAGTTCTGAGGAAAATGGTAAATGTTAAATAATAAAGAATCAAGAAGATATTTCAACAACTAGACTCAATAAATGGCAAAGCACAGAGAACACAGGAGTACCTTCCACTATCAAGAAATCCATCTGCAACACCTGGCCATCAAATGCAATGTTTAAAACATAGCAGCAGAAAGCCAGGCAGCTGCTACATGCAGCCTTACTCTGCTGTGGAATTAAGGCAAGAAGCAGAAAAAAATTTAAAATTATTTCTATTACATTAACTCAATTACAACAAAACTAGAACAGAGTTCAGGACAGATCCCACAGTACAGATGGGCATTGTGCATGAGACTCTCAGTTTAACCACTGATGTAAAAGGCAAAGACTGCATCTAATTCAGCATACACGAACCATCCAGCTACCCATAGCTACTTGCTCCACCCACTGTTGCCCTGTTAACTTTCCTCCTATCTTTGTAAAACACACATTAACATCAGGCTGGACCTTGATGACAGAGAGTCACAGCTTCAAACAATACTTTATTGAACTCTCCATAAATTAGTCTTTAATTGATGGGGATAGACATGTTCTTAGAGTAGTAAATATTACTTCAATTTATGATGCAAAAATAAATTTTCTATTCACGTGACAATATTTTTAATTAACACTTACAGTTCTATTTAAGATTACAAGGCAAGTATGTATGTGTCACATTAAGCATTAATCTACATATATTAAGGGATACCATAACTACCAATTTAAAAATCAACATACTTAAAGCATATTAATCCTATTATCTTAAGCATCATTATCTCAATAATCATGTTATGATATCATCACAACATATTTCCACTAACATAGTAGCTTCTGGAACATGTAGATTGTGGTAATTAGATGGGCATGTTCTATCTTAACTGTACTGTGTTCAAAACTGGTAAAACTGTAGCAGTGTAAAAACTTTATAATTAGGGCAGAACTCTCTTCATCTGAGACTTCATATAATACTAGAGAGATAAGAATAAGAAAATGAAACATTTCTAGGGTAATACTTTCATTCTTATCAGTACAGCTAAGAAATAATTGATAGGTTAGCATTCAAATTTCTGCTCAGCAAAAAATACAGCATTATTCTGTGCTGGGATCTTTATTATTGCCATCAAAACAAAGTCCAACATGAATTCTCAAGGTACATGCATAGCCCCAGTCTATTGAACATTTCCACACTCCACTCCTCTGTAAAAGACAACAAGAACCTATGGTCTATACTTCAAGGCCAAAAGAGCCATATGGCATGAAAACTGAATTGCTGGCAAGCCAGAAAAACCTGCACAGACTCCTGCCTCAGCTCCAGAGTCTCAGCTGACAATCAGAAAGGAACTCCTGCATTGTCTATTGCTATACTCTCCCTCCACTTGACTTTTCACTGTACAAAGGTAGGGTGTTCTGTCTTTTCAACAGAGCATCTCAAAACATGCTAAGTGAACCGTCATCATTAATTTTATTAACATTAACTCTTTCACTGTGTGCGTTTAATAGGGGAAAAAATGGTACAGAATGACTGGTCACAGAAACCTCCCATGGACACAATACAAACTTCTTCCCCTTATGACTACAAAATTTTTTTTAACCATTTAACAAAGTAACAGATTGGGAAAAGATACAGTGTTTTACATACCTGGCTCTTTCCTTGGGTAAATTTTGCTGCTCATCTTTATAGAGAACAAGGAACCAAGACTCAGCAGTAAGAGGGAACTCGATTAGATTTCATTTTCAGAATGTTTCTGGTACACGTGTGCAGTATTTTCAGTGCCAAAACTACCCTGAATGCAAGATGCTTTCACTCTTGATCTTATTACAGGGGTTTTGTATCCACCTTTAAGACTCCCCTACAAGAGACTTGGACAGCAAGATCTCAGTGAGCCCACCATCTGCCCTCACTGACTCAGCATGGCTTGGTTAACAGGAGAAGTTAACTAACTTTCTAGTTATGTTTTCAGTCGTAAAACACCATTCAAGTGAGCAGCAGTCCCTGCAAAGGTAAAAACAGCCTGATTCACAGAAAAATATGAAATGTCAATCTAACATGAAGTTGAGAAAATTAAACGTCAAGCAGAATACAATGCAGAGCTGAAGGTGACACAAGATACAATGAAAGGAATCAGAGAGGATTGCATGACAAGACAAGAAATCTTTAAATACATAATGAATAAAAGTCTGTGTGGAAAACTAAGTCTGCTCACTTCTAGGGAGTTATGGGACAAACAAGTGAAAGACAGTGTCTGAAAAACATTTAATTTCCCAAGGTCAGTCTCCTGAGAAAATAAAGTTATCACCTCAAAGTTACACATGCAGGTAATCAATGTATGCAGTCCTGACAAAGCTTCAATTCTGAAAAAGTTTATAAATCCCAAATTATAACAGATATTCCATGGATCCCTAAAAATAAACTACAGGTCCCTGCTGAACTATAACTGCATATTTGCAATCCATGCAACATTTTTTTTAACATTTTAAAATATTCATGAAATTGGTAGAAAATGCTACAATACCTTTTCATTATTTTAATTCCAGGACTTTCCTAGTAGTAAACTAACCTGCATCATTGAAGGCTGCCTGTTGATTTGCCTTTAAAAGGGACAGTACTAAGAACAAAAGTATGAGACTTTCAGTTTGTTAAAAACACACCAAAATTAAATATATTTTCTCTTTTCAACCCAGAACAACTGATAGTAGATCAGAATATTTGGATCCAAGCTCAAGAGCATCTAAAACTAGCATGACAGAAGAGCAACCAGCAGAGAGTATTACTTCTGCAGGTATCACAAAAAATCCTGCAATATCAGAGCACTGACTATTCCCCGTTGGGCCAGAGAACAAGACAGACCACAGAACATGCTTGACTTTGGGTTAAGAAAAACCCATAAATACTTTTTAAGACTTACTAAGATGTAAAGATCAAAACTGAAAGGAGTTAAGAAGTTTCTCTCCTCTCTCATAGCTCCTCCAAACTGCTTACCACATCAAGAACTGCTTTGCATCCCACTTGAAATTGATGCCCACAGATGGCAAGCCTTCCACTTCCCACAGCTGCTGAGGCTTCTGCAAGTTTACCTTTGCAAGCTTCATCTCATGGCAAAAGTCCAACAGTGAAGGAAAATAAAACATTGTGTGTCCTTTTCCTCTACTTCCCTTGTGTTCCTCACAAAGAGCAAAACACTAAGCTTGGATACCATGGCAGATACTCAACCTAGGCTAAGACGCCATCCCATTAAAATCACTCAGACCATTTCTGGTAATCTCACTGCCCATCCTCCTATGGCTTAAATATAAAACCAGTACTATATTCCAGAATCCAGATATTTCATTGGCTACCTGATCCAATGAGAAAAGATTTACCCATGCTCTCCTGCTAATGCCAGATTCACAAAAAATATTCATGTTCAAGGATGGAACAAGCGTAAAGGAACTTAAAACATGATCAGGTATGTCTCCCTCAGGAACAGAATGCAAGAGTAAACTACTTCTGAAAATTAAGAGCTATTAAACACTAGTGAACAGGAGTTACCAAATACGTCAGGAGCAGAGTTTTAAAGGAATACTCAAAATCACTGACAACTGTTAATTGTAGGAAACTAAAACCAGGGCATCAGAATCAGTGTACCTTTTCACTGGAAAAAAGCCCATTTATTACCATTCTGTTAGTGCTGCAGACAGACTACATGGATCATTCTCTATACAGAATATAATTTATTTAATCTGAATTTAAAATGCAGCATTTAAATCTAATAAATAATCCTTGGGTTTAGCATTATTTAAATGAAGTTGATAACCTATTCCTCTATTACTCAGAGCTTTTGCTTTGAATCTGAGCCAAAACAATATGCAGAAAAGAAAACTCTGTCCTGCCAGGTTTTTTTGGCAGAGAAACAACTCATACTGGAAATGTGGGAAAAAGTCTTTTCCTTTCCCTTCCCACTAACTTGGTTAACATGGTTCTTCGCATGAGTCAAAGCCATCTCCTCTACAAACACATAAGTTAAAAGCAGTGTTGGGAGCAACCTTGCATTTAAAAGAGTGACACATGTTCTAACCAGGGCTACCTTTGCCATGAGCAAGTCCACTGACACTTGAGAATTAAAAATGCCCTTTGAGACAGAGGCTTTTACTAAAAGTACAACAGGGTCATCATGCCTTTTTGCTGTCTAGAATTTTGCTCTTCTCCTCCGTTACAAATAATCTGGTCCTACAACAGCTCCTGAGAAGTGCTGAAATATACCTGACAAAAATGTCAAGGAATCATTCAATTCCCACTATTTCAGTATCAATAAAAACTATTTACCAATATTATTAATGCCTGCAAGTACCTAGAGTAGTAAGTAAAACACTCTTACGACTTGCCTGTACACCTCTCTTAGCAACGAAATGTGGAAGCCAGGAGACTGCCCAGACATACTTTGTAAACAGAGATGTCCCACACAGAAAAACTACGTTGAAAGCACACCTTATCATAGGGATATAAATCACACAGCTTGCTTTGCAGTTCTCAGCAGATTTCAAATGTTCTTGCTGAGATACCTGACTTTAGACCTCCTGTACAGGAGGTCTTCACCTTTCAAGTCCCAAAGAGGTTACACAAACAATATTTAGGACAAAGCACAGCTTCACTTTCAAAAAGATGGCTTTTCTGGTAGCAAGTTCAAGCAAAATGAAGAAAAGGCATGCACCTTGTTCTAATGAAATCTGAACCTACAACACAGCACTTCCTCACCCAAGTTACTCACTTGCATGAACAGGTCCAAGAAAATCCACAGCACTGAACTGACACATAGTAGCTGAGAATGTACAAAAAGTCTCCCTTTTTTCAGCACAGAATAAGGGAATCGATCCAAGTCCCTTTGATGTTGATCAAGAGTACTCCCACTCACTTTCCAAGAACTGAGTCTGACTCCCACTAGAGTAAATATTTATTACTGAATATTTAGTGTTTCCTCAGTTGTTAACCCCAATGTGAAAAATTACTCAAAGAATGAAAAGTGAATCTGCCTACAGATTCAAATGCAGAGCAAGATGCCAGTCATAATAACTTTTGGTTTTTTAGCTTTTTCCTAATTATTAGGCCAACAGAGGGTTCTTCCCTGTTCTGGAGGAAAACACACAAGGCTGAAGAAATTATACCTTTACAGTCATCCTACTACTGGTTCCCAGAAAAGACAACAGGATCATAAGGCTCTATGAAAAATGTGAGAGTAACAACTAAATTATAATAAAGCAGTGTAAATGCAACAGGATGTATAATAAAAAGATTAACCTACAAATTTTTCAGAGATAAATGTATGCAGGAAACTTTGGAAGAAACGTTTTAGTGAATGGCCTTCATTTCTGTATGGTGCCTATCTACACAATTTTATTTTCTTCACCTACATGTTGCTGAAGCCCCAATTAGGAAATTTGCTGCACATATACAAAATTTTGTTCAGAAAAAGTCTGTCCAGAAGCCTTGTAGTCCTGAAGCCACTCTATATCAGAAAGAAATCGACAAAACTGTAAATTAAAGGCATGAAAAACCTAATTAAGATGCCTGGAATTACATCTTCTAAATAGACAGGGTAAAATAACTCACTCTTTTTTTGGCCGTCCCTTTTACAGAGCCAGGTTACATTCTGGGACTACTGCAAAAAGGAAGGAAAGAAAAATTTTAACTGAATCAGTGAGAGGGTAAAAAAACAATCCTGGGAAAAGGGTACTGCTGCTTTAGCAGTGAATTTTAAATGCCAGATTTCAATTCCCTTCTGAAACAAAAAACACATACCATAGAGCTATAATAAATTGAAACACAACAGATTAGACTAACAAAGCAACAGTGGACCTGTGCTATTTACATATACAAATCTAATGGATGGACACAAAAGGAGAACATCAAGACAAATGCACAGTAATATACCACAAAAAGAAGGTGAAGATGGTAGAGTAACTGAAGTGACTGTATTTGTCTCTGGACAGTTCTAGTTTCACTGCTGTTCACTAGACTTATGTATTACATTTTTCACAAAAGGGGAGAGAATGAACAACAAATCTTTTTTTGTTTTTTTGTCTTCAAATCTTGGCCTCCCAAATTAAATTGATTTTTATTATTTGGCTATTAATCAATCTGAAAGTTTCTCCTCATTGTGGCAGCAGGAAGATTTCAATTGCTAAGTTTACATATAGGTTTTTTAGTACTATGTAAAAGCAAATTAACACACATGCACGTGTTCAGATAACTGTAGCCATGCATAAATGTCACTGGAGCTATGGCATTAACACTGAAATATTTAATCTTGTAAATCTGAAAGCAACAGGAATTGTTGTTTTGATGATCAGCTGATGCATTTTTTTCCCATTTGGTGTAAGGTGGTTAATTACAAAAGCATATAGTCCTGTACTACAAGGTGTTTATGCACTTAACACACATTTGCTCCATCGCACACTCATGACAAAAACCAGCCAAACAATCCCTACCTGTACCCACATAATACACTACATACAGAACAGATAGCTTCTGCTTATCACCTGTTTACTTTGTGCATTACATCTTCTCACTTCCCCATTTCCCACCTTTAATGCTCATACACATTATTTATTCATCGCTCCCTTCAAAAAGCTGAGTATGATGTTGAATCTTCAAAGGAAAGAAGATTTTTTAAAAAGTCTACCAAGTATAGAAAATTAATATCACACAGCCACAAACAGATTCTGAATGCACCTTCGCAAGCTGTATTATTCACTTAAGTCACCAGCCCCTAGCCAAATGATCCCTACTGCCAATACCCTGACAGATTCCATTAAATGCAGGTCTGGAAATGTGTATTCCTCCCAAACACAAGCTCTTTCTCTCCACAGGACAAGGAATGAAGGAATAAACCACTATTGCAGGTTGTTTGCTGATTTGATTGAAAAGACAGAAAGACCAACAACTGTATCAGCAAACGATTTCTAACTCTGCCCTGGCGGCACCCTCTGTTTCCTGCAAATTCAGCCGTACCAACTACAGCTCCAGAAACACATAAGTGACAGCATTATTTATTTGCTGATAAGAAGAAGAGTACATGTACTAAATGTAACAAACTGGGTTACCAGAACAGCCAGGCTGTACACCCAGATAGCACAAATTATGCTCCCGTCCTTTGTAGATTGTTCTCAGGTATCCTGCGTGACACTGCTGAATGGAAATAGTACTTACACAGTACTGTCTACTGAGGCAGCGCTTCAGGTGCTAACACACCTAAAACTCACCAGTGAAGGGCCAAGGGTGCCCAATCAGAGTCATCAGCTGTCATATTAAACGCCACGTCCCTGTGACCCACGGCAAAGCAGGAGCTGCAGGAGACCCTCGTTCCCAGCAGTAATTTTTCAGGCCTGCCTAGGATCAGCTCCCAAGCACTGGATCACTTGATGGGGAACAGGGGCATGGATGGGAGAAAAGTTTCCAAATACTTTGTGCTACCAGTCCAATTTAGAAGAAACCAAAAAATACTAAGCAGTGAGCTACGAAGATCTCATCAGTTAGTACATTTTAGAGCATGTACAGAAAATAAAACTGTTTCCCTTTTGCATAGAGCTCTGCAATGGCCTGAGCACACAATGGCACTATGATAACTATCTGAAGCTCCCCAACTTCAGAGCACGCACTTAAGCAACGCTATGCTGCCTCTTTGAGCAAGTCGCTCTTTTACCAATGACATTTCGACGGGAGGAGCAGAAAACGATTTGAGACACAGTCTACAGCGAACTGCCGTGCAAGCGTTCCCGCAATCCGGACGTCTCTCTTAGAGCAAAGTCTAGATTTTTCCCGTGCTACCTTCCAGCACAACTTTTGCCATTTAAAGCCCCGTCGGGGGGCAGAATGCGGGCAGGCTCCTGCGGCCACGGGAGGACAGCAGGACACCAGGTTGGGGTGGCGTGGCGCTCCCCGGCGGAGCGAGGGCCGCGCCCCCTCCGTCCCCGCGGGCGGGCAGGGCGGCCGCCGCCCGCTCCGCTCCCCTCCCGCTACTCACCCCCGCGACCTGCCGGACCGGAGCGGCGGCGGCGGCGACGAAGTCCGGCGGCGGCAGGCGGCGGCGGCCGCGGCACATCAGGACGATCAGGGTGCCCAGCGCGGCGGCGGCGGCGGCGCAGCCCGCGTAGAGGGCGAGGCGGAGCAGCAGCAGCGCCAGGCACGGCGGCCCGCCGCCCGCCGCCTCGGCCCGCTCCTGTCCCAGGTGGACGATAGACACGGCCAGCAGTCCCAGCCCCGCCGCCAGCAAGAAGTGGGACGAGCCGGGGTCCTCGTCCTCCTCGTCTTCCGCCGCCTCCTCCTCGCC
>JAWWLV010000144.1:41143869-41158557 GCA_035041135.1 Platyrinchus mystaceus | reverse complement strand
GGGGCCGCCGGGGCGCTGCGGCGGCGCGCCTCGCCGCCGGGGCCGTGCGAGCCCAGCGGGCCGGGGACGGCGGCCCCCGCCACCTCGGGCTGCCCGGCCGTGCTGCTAGCGCTGTCGGCACCGGAGAACATGCTGCTCCTGGCGCCGCTGGGAGCAAGCGCATCTCCCGCCGCGACAGCCCCCTGCGAAGGTCGCCGCTCCCCGGGCCCCCACTCTCCTCCGCCGCCGCCGCCTCCTCCGCCGCCCACCGCCGCCACTGGCACCGCTGCGGCCGCCGGGGGAGCCGGAGCTCATGCCCGGCCGCAGGCGGGTGCGCGGCGGCCGGGCCGCTTCCTGGCAGCAGCGCTGCCCGGCGCTGGGCGGCGGGAGCCGATGGCCGTGGCAGCAGCCGGGGAGGCCCCGCCGCGGCGCTCCGAGTCCGGCCGGGGAGGGGGGGGGGCGGGGGCGGTGCCTGCCGGGCGGGCGGGCCGGGCACATGTGCGCTCGCAGCACCGCCCCACGGCCTGGCCCGGCCCGGCCGCTCTGCTCCATCCCGTGGTGTGTGCCGCGGGGCTCCGCCGTGCCGCGGCTGGAGGCGGCCCCACGCCCAGCCCAGGAAACGGGAACGCTCGGACGAACCGAGGAGCGTGAGGTGCCTCCCCGCGGGGACCGCCGCCGGCTGCGGTGTGGAGCTGGGCCCCACGGAATGCTACCGGGTGACTCTCTGCCACGGGGGCTGCAGCACACAGCGGGCGGCTCGGCCCAGAGGGACCCGGGGTGATCACATCGCAGCACCGAGGCCTGGCAGTGCTCATGACAAAGCCGTGACCTGGGACGCCGCCGAGGTCCGGATCCTCTCCTGAGTGAGCGCAGTACGCACCGCTCCGCCTGTACTCCTCTCATCAGCCAAAAGAGACCATATATTCAGAAATAAAAAGTTGATAGAACAACAATCAAAATGGTACAACAGTGATTCTGCAAAACCGAGCCCCACTACCCCAACGGAAGGGCAGTGCTTTCCTTAAGGAAGCTAGACTGTGCAAAAGAGGATTTACGGGCATTTACTCATGGGCTTTGTTTTAAGAGCAGGTACCTGTAAACTCTGTAGCAGTGTTCACAATTAAAAATGCTCCGGTAAGCAGTTCAGATTGCCACTGCTCTGTCACTTGTGAAGTGCCGTATCTTACCTCTTAAACACAGCTACTGTTGCAGAGGTTGGAGAAGATTAATTTGCTATCCGTAAAAAAGTTGCTTCTGTCAAATGAACTCTGCTAGCCTGATGAAGGAAAGAAACAAATATCAAGGCTCTGATCTTGGGAATGGTTACATTTACGTATAACTTCAAGAGAGCAACTACCACTGTTTATAACACCAGACTCCAAACTTCCCTGTGCTTCTAGGATGCTAAGCAAGCCAAGGGCGCTGAGCATGAATAGGGTAGGCGTCCAGAAGGCTCAATTACAGCCCAAGCATGGTACTTGTAACAGAGAAGTTGGGTATCAGCTCATGATGCAGAACTGTAATGAAAACGTGCACAGAAGAGGCATGCACCTAGTCAGAATTCTGAGTTACAACTAATGTTTTACTCCACCACAGTATTTTCTAAGCTAGTTCTAACCTAACTCAACGACCTAACCAATGTGTGGTGGTCTGGTCTGGCTCAAAGCAAAATTGTCTTCATATATACCTGCTTGTGTGTAACAGAGGTTTGTATAGCAATGTATTTCTTCTTGAAATCCCAAAGTAGTTATGAAGGAATTTTAGCTCCCCTCTTGGTCGCTGATCAAAAGATACACTGCTCCTTACTTTGACCCAAAGCCCTTACAGTAACTTAAATATAATTTTATTACACTTTGTTCTATTTAGTGGATATTAAATTTCACTAAATCCTTTTAAATACTAGCTCAGACCACTCACAGTGTCCAAAACTGATTATTTAAGTAATATCTCTAGTGTGGTTGAAGGTGAAAATCATCATATCCTAATAGTGAAAGTACTACTGCAATGGCAGTGCCTTCCCAGGCAAATTACCTTGTGGCAAAACATCCTGATGCTTCACTGAAGGGCTTTGGGATCAGGGTTCTTGCAATACATCTGATCATTAAGACCGACAGAGAGATTCTTGCAGAGTCTGAAAGCCTTGGGATAAGGTCCAACATGCCAGAAGGTTTCCTATAATGTTCTTTTATTCTCATCAGGTAGACAACAGAAAGCAAAGATCTGTCTCCCAGTGCACACTTTATCCATCAAAGATTTCAGAATATACAGGGCTTTGGACTGAGTTCAAGGTCTATTCTGGGATCTTAATAAAGATCCACACAAGGAACCAGACAGAGACCTTCTACTCCAAATGCATTCAGGAAACTGCCAGGGCCTCTCTCAAAGCTACTTAAGGGAATTGAATTTTAAAATTAACCTGAAGCAGAGCATGTAATGTTGTTAGTCCTGTGTAAACAGAGATTATTTTCTTATTATAATATTAAATCTCAAAAGTGGAGAGGAAAGTAAAAAAACACAAAACCTACCTGCAGTTACAGTTTAGCCCTGCAGTGCTTATGCACAAAACCAGTTCTTGTCTGAGTGAGTAATCCCAGCAATTTTAGCTAGGATTTACACATCATACCCTGAATTAGATACGTCTAAATCAATTCAAGTGTGTATCCATAGAGCTGGAAGAAGATTTGGTTCTTTTTCTTTTAGTTTTTAATAAGATTCTGTGACTTTTCAACCTGAGCTACAATTCCTAATATTTTAGATGACATCCTAGCTCCACTGAAGTTAATGGCAATTTCAAGTTTACCTCTGTGTTATTTGAACTTCCCCTTTTGTACTTCAAAAATTACTTTTCTGTGCAAGACAAAAGGACTTCAGAGGTCAATTTTCTGAACTGGGAGTTATTATATTCTCTTTCTGTAACTATTTAATTAGTCATGGAACCAGTTTATGAGAAAAGATATTCAAACTCTACCTTATTCAAGCATTAGAGCAAACATTTTTCCTACAAAGATAAGACAATTATAATCTTGTTTTAAAACAGAAATTATGTCTGGTTTGTGGGAAGAGTCATCATCTTCACTTTTTTTCTTTGAGCCAGGAATATAATTTCTCCTTATAATATACCCTAGACAAAGCCCCACTAATTTGAACCCAATTTTACAGCTGCCTTTAGTGACAATCTTTCAACTTGCACCTTCACAGTACTGCAAACTTTACACTTCAGTAAATTTGCACCTTTAAAATATTTGGGCAAGCTTAAAATGAATACTTTCTTATAGGCTTTTTCAGATTTACTTTCTGTTTTGTGAGCCTTTCTGGCTCAGATCCTATTGCTATAAACATTAGCAAGTTACCACTTCTCAATTAAAATGGAATTATACATTATAGGAAAAATACGTGTGTAAAGCGCATACTTGCTTTATATTTTTAGCATACTTACAACTTTGAATGAATTACATGTTTTTTTTTATAACTGCTGTGGTGCTGCATTGCAGTTACAGTCATATTAATATTTATAGAAATTTCTAAGATTCTGGGCATAAAACCCACAAGGGCTCATGAACTTTTAAACCTGGTGGTAAACCAGGTAAACCTAGATAACTAACACTGTTAGAAGCAATCATAGGAATCCTAGCTAAGAGAGCAAGAGAAATGGAGATGGTATGCTATACTTCTCAGTATCTTAAATGTACAAAATATGTGAGTTACATTAATATTAACTGATTTTATTTTTTGCTTCACCTTTTTGAGGCAGTGGTATTGTATTTTGCATATTTGCAGTCAGGAACTTGACACACAGGAAAAAAGGACAAAGGCACTAATTTAGTATCCTGTGTGAGGTACCCAAGACCTCTCATGGTAAGGTCAGGAAAGGCTCAGCATTTTGTAGCACAATATTTTCCAAATACAGCTTCTGTTGATTTTAGATGCAGTGTCATTATTGAATGTTTCAACAGTAAACTGAGTCAGGTGCCAGAAAAATAAGAATGAAACACACAACCAAGTATAAAAATTTAGTCTACCTAATTTTCAGAACCTCCATTAAACACTGTGCACCACAAGTAGAACTTGACTCTGGTCAACATAGACACGTTCAGTTGTTTTACTCAAGAGACTTCTTTCTTTTCTTGTAGTGTTCTGGCACATTTACTACATATATTTAAAAATATGTGTGTATATACACACACATACATATGTGCCTCTGTGTGTGTGTGTGTTCATGTGCCAAGTGAACTAGGGTGATATACACAACAGTTGACTTGACTGCACAGCCCTGATTTAACTAAAAATTCAGTATGCTCAGCAATTGTGTCATTAAATCTATTTCATGATGAACAACGGGGCCAAAGTAAAGTTGAATTTTGAGGTTTGAATATGTGGATCAGTAACATGGAAATCTTTCTTTTCACATAATTCTTTCCCACTTTGTTAAAAAGTAACATTACTGTCACTGAAGAAATGCCAAGGTCTGCTATTGCAACTGAGCCCTTTGAAAGAGCTGGAACGGTTTCCATCTTTACATAGGACACTTCCACTTCCCAGTGGCAGATCACTTGTAGGTAATCACCACTTACCTAGTCAGTGGCAGAAGTAAAAAAACTGCCAGAAGGTTCTATCCATGTTTCTACAACAATTATACTGAAATTCAAGAATATTGAGATCAGGTTCACTTGTGGAAAGGTCCATATCCAACCACAAATATTTGGATCAGATGTCCCTAGAAGCCCTTCAGATTAGTTTCCCCTCTCCATTTCCTCAGGATATGTCACCCAGTGTTGCCCTGGCACTATAATGTAGGGGCCCTTCACCTCAATGTGTGGTCCTGTTTTCTTAACATGGGACACCATCACCTTAGGGTGGCTCACCTTAACCTGGGGAACCACCCTCTCAGCCGGGTCACCATCCCCTCTATGTAGGCTGCCAGCACATCAACCAGGAGTGCCATCATCCTGGCCTGGGGCACCATCATCCAGTATGGAGCACCATCACCTCCATATGGGGCGATGTTACCCCAATATGGAAAACCATCATCTCAGCATGGGGCCTCATTGCCTTAACCTTGGGCACCATTATCTCAAACTGATTCTGTCACCTCAACCTGCAGGGCCATTACCACACTCTGTGGGCAATCATCTCAACTAGGGACATTATCAGCTCTGCTTGGGGCTGGCCCCATTGCCTCAATATGGGGGCAATCACCTCAGCTAGGAGCACTATCACCTCAGGGCCCCGTTATTTCTGCCCAGCATATCATTGTCTCAACGCAGAGCCCCATGGCCTCAGCTTGAGGCACAGTCACCTCAGCATGCAGATCCATCACTGCAACCGGGAGCAACACCAGGTCATCCTGAGGCACTGTTAACTCAACCTGTGGACCCATCACTTCAGCCTGAAGCCATACCACCACAACCTGGGGACCATCACTTCAACTTGGGGCACAATCACCTCAGCTTGGGGTCCCATGGCCTCGGCAAGAGTCTCAGCTCTCTGTGCCATTCCTGCGAAGCTGAGAAGGGTAGGAAGGCACTGATGTCTGTATCAGAAGTATTGTGGCCAGAGGGACTAGGGAAGTGATTCTTCTCCTGTATTTGACACTGGTGAGGCCACTCCTCAAGTACTGTGTCCATTTCTGGACCTCTTAATTCATGAAGGAGATTGAGGTGCTGGAGAAAGTCCAGAGAAACAAAACAAGTCCAGGGAAACAAAGCTGATGAAGGGTCTGGAGCAGGAGTCTTATGAGGAGCAACTGAAGGAGATGGAGTTGTTTAGCCTCCAGAGGAAGAGAAGGCTCGGGGAGACCTTATCGCTCTCTGCAACTACCTGGAAGGAGGTTGTAGCCAGGTGGGGATCGGCCTCTTCTCCCAGGCAAGCAGTGACAAGATGAGAGGGCATAGTCTTAAACTGTGCCACGGGAGGTTTAGGTTGGACATTAGGAAGAATTTCTTCACAGAAATGGTGATTAGTCATTGGAATGGGCTGCCCGGGGAGGTGGTGGAGTAACCGTCCCTGAAGGAGTTTAAGAGAAGTCTGGACGTGGCACTTAGTGCCATGGTCTAGTTAACAAGGTGGTGCTCGGTCATAGGTTGGACTCGATGATCTCAGAGCTCTACGCCAACCAAACTGTTCCTGTGGTTCTGTGGACTGCCCGTGCCTGAGGGGCACCTCCCACCAGGCCGTCCCGGCGCCCCGCTCCCTCCCCGCCCGCTCAGGCACCGCCTGTCCCCGCCCGCTGGGCGGGGCTGCGCAGGAGCCGAGCGGGAGGGAGGTGGCGGTGGCAACGCTGCGCAGCGCCCGCTTCGCTCCTGCCGTCTCTGCCTCCTCCCTTCTCTCTCTTCTCCCGTGCCTGTGAGTATCCGCCCCGGCAGCCTGCGGGGTTACCACAACAAAGCCGCGGGAAAGGGAGGGCGAGGGGGGAGACGGCGGCGGCGGCTGCTGCTACTGCTGCTGCTTCTTGGCGGGAGCTGCCGGGCCGGCGGTGGGGCCTGCGGTGCCTCCTCCCCACGGAAGGTGCCGGCAGGGCGGTTGGGGGCGGTTGGAGACGACGGGCATGTGCTTCCCCCGTCTGCGGCAGTTTTTTCCCGAGACAAGGTGGGAGACATGTTTTCTTCGTATGTACATATATATTGTTTTTAACCAATATATATATATAATGTCTTCCTTTTAACTTGCCGTCTTCCCACTCGGGTCCCTGCCTGAGCGATGCGCACGTAGGTGTCCCCGAGCGCGTCGTGCGCGCTGTCTTTGCAGGGCTGGGGCTGGCATTGAGCTGCCAGAGTTGGTCATAGCGCCCCGAGACGTGTGGTACGCCCCACATCAGTGCCATGCCTGCCCCCTTTGCTCCTCGGGGGGAATTGGAAAAGCGGTGAGAGATTCTCTTGTGAGGCACCGGCCCTCAGTGGTGTCGTAGCCGTCGGCTTTGGTAGTGAGTTACAGTGTCGTGCGCGCCATCCTAAAAGTTACTGGACTGGAAGGGACACGTTGCAGTGATGCTGAAATAGAGTTCAGTGGAGTGCTTTGGTTGGGTTTAATTAGCGGTATTTAAGTCAGCTGAAATGGTTATTGTAAACAGCTTGCCTCGAGCGTGTTAAATCATTGCAGAAGTCACGCCTCCACACTTTCCTCAGTATGAGTCTTTTAACTTCCCCTGCCCTGCAGAGTTCTGCACTAACAGTTCCCCAAGTGGGACTGTAGTTTGGAAAAATAACCAGCCGCCAAATCTCTCGGTCCCTGTGGATTTGTATGGAAATCACTAAAGAGGTAACTGTGAAACCTGGGCTGCTGCAGCAGAGCAGAGTACCGAATGCATTTGAAAGCGACTCAGCGAGATGGTACAACACAGTGCAGTGTATGTTGTCTTTGTCAAACTCCATTCTTTTTCCTGGAGTTTTCACAGCACGTTATGGAAATTGGCATTTTCAAATATAGTTCAGCATGTCTTATGGCACATCATAATGTAAATCATATAACACCTTTATGCCTGGCTGAAGCTTTTTCTTTGTAATTGTACTAAACAATTTTTCAGAAACGGGTATAATTATAATATGCAAATACTTACGCTTGTTCATCCTTACTATAAAATATATATTAAAAAAGCGTCTAGTGTTTGCATTTGGACATATATATTTAAAAATTGTGTGGTTAAAATTCTTATGCAACATTCATAAAAACACCAGGACAACAATGTGAGATGGAATGAATGTAACAGAAATAGCAGTGCTAAATTTGTTTTGTATCTCTCCTTTTGCTGTAGTGAGGTGCTCAATATAGAGCACAGAGTGCATTATGCACATTTTTGCCTCTATGAAAAAGTAGTTAGTCTCTGTTGGATAGAAAGTGATTGCTCGAGTTGTCAGTGGAGAGAGAATGAAGTTCCACAAAATTAAATTCTTCAGAGGAGTTATTTGAAAACTAAAATGAAGTTGTCATTGCTAGAAAATAAGTAAGCATAAGAATGGGTTTGTGAAATAACTGGCATTTAAGAATATAGTTGTCAGAGCTTTGGACTCTGCTTTTGAAATGTCTCAAGCTTTCCCACCACTTTTTCATGTGTTTTTTTTTCCTGCAGTGCATATGTTGTTCCTTTGCTTTTTCTCAACCTAGATAATACTTGTAATGGTTTAGAGTACAAACCAAAGAAAAGGACAAGTAGTTTAGGGACATTCTATTCTTTTTCTTCAAACTTAAAACTTTTATGATCTACTGGGATTTTTGTTTTGGTTTCATGCTTGCCCATGTTCAGTAGGGCATTCAGAGGGTCCTGTGTTTCTTCATAGGACTTACATGGGCTTAGAGGACCGTCAGGACTGCAGAGCCTGTTGAGACTTCGAAAGTGCAATTGGCCAATACCTTTAAAAGCTCGACCCAGGAACACATAAAAGTGCAACATTTGCAGGGTAGGTGGCATATGGTTGTGTGTGACATAGGGGACAGGAGCATCTACAAGCTTTTAGAAGTCTGTCCTTTTGAATGACATAATACTGTACCTGAAGCTTTGATGTAAGAGTCTGAAAGTGAGCTGGATCCTAGATAAATCTAGGTATCTCACTAAATTCTTGGGAGATTGGCAAACTTACTGTGATGGCTACACCTTATTGCTTTCAGCAGAGCTATTTCTTAAAACTGTTTCATTCTTTGCTTCTTGGTGTTATGTTTGGCTAAGACTGTAGTGACAGTAATGGTCTAAAACATGACCTATGTTCCTTGACTAAGTTTTTTTTCACCCAACAATGTCAAGGGATGTTTAAGTCACAATTCAGCGACGAATATTTGTTGTTCTTAAAGGGTTGCATTGTAATAACACTGGAACTCCAGGAAACCTGTATTATGTTGAATTTAATAGAGCCCTATGTTTCAGCATCTTATCTGCTTTTCCATACTTGATATCATCTCATCTGAAGAAACAGGTCAGAAAAATATAATGCAAGAGATTATCTCAAGAGGCTTTTACCTCATTTGCTCCATACACACATTTTGAGGAAACAAATATATTTAGACTCTTCCTAAGTGATATTTGTTGAAGCTGCTCTTTGTATACTGATTTAGTGACTGAATTTCTATACTTCCCCCTGCCCATCTGTACCAGACAGTGCTTGTTCCTCCCACTGAAAATAAAGAATTGCATCTTATTTTTAGTGGCTGAGGAGAATGTAATTGTTACATCTGTAAAACTGTATGTTTAAAACTGTCATAATAGGCACATCTTGGGATGGAGGGCCTTCCTTATGAAGGAAATCCTTCCAGAAACTCAGATCTGTTTGATGTGTGTGGAAGCACATCTATGCAAAACCTTGAAGGAAATGCTGATAACGCCTGTTTGTGTAGTCAGATCACTAAGCATACTAAATCCGTAACATTAGAAGCGTGAAAACACTTCTAGTTCAGTGAGCATCTCTGTTGTGGGAGACAGGTCAGGTGTTGTGCCACTTGTTAGGGATGGCCTGATATTCTGAAGTATCTTTGATTTATCTGCTGCTGGACTCCATCAATAGTTTGTTAAGTGGTGTACTTGCTTCTTTTGTGGTCCTGCCATCTATTTCAGGGCTGGCTCAGAGACAAATCCAGAAAAACCGTGAAGTGGGTGGCATGTGAACAGTGTAGATAGTCAGCTCTTGGATAAAAGTTTCAATGCTCTTGAATTGTATGTATATATATATATATATATATATAAATCTTGCATTATGGGTTTATTTTTGAGGTCTGGCTTCCCAACAGTAGCAGATGGACATCTGTAGGTTCTAAACATTTCTGGGCCATACCTCTACTCCATGCAGTGAATGAGGCAGAAGCACGGACTGGTCACAACTAGTACTTACGAGGTGAGGCTGGGGGAAAGTTACCATACAGGTATTGGTGAAAGAATTGCTGTTTCTCATTTACTTTTGAACTGTGGTGAAAGAGAGGTTTTATGGCTCTGTGTAGTTTCAAATACCTGACTCCCAACAACTGCAACAACTTAGTGGGTCCTGAGGGATCTGATCTTTGAGTGGTATTCTTGGATCTTAAGGAAAGCACTTGCAGGTAGTCCCATGAGTGATGCACCAGTATGATGGCAAATGTAACTCCAGCCTTTATGTGGCAGATATGTTGAAGTTTTGCTTTATTAAGAGGAATTGTTTTCCTTTTTCTTGTATGCAGTTGTGGACTACTCTGCCAGACTCATCCCCTTCAGTTGTGCATAGTCTGGTTGGATACATGTTGTCCCAAAATTTAAATCTTGATGTTGGGCAGAAATACTCCTCATAGATGTGTGCAAGTATAGCAGGAGTGGGAAAATTAAGCTGCCTTTTACTTTGCTCTTTACCCTGAGTATCTGGTAGTACCAGAAAGGTAGCCCTTTTCTGGGCTTTTTGTACCTGTTCTATGTTGTCAGAAAACTGTGGCTGTGGGTCACTTTTGGGAAAGGTGAATGCCAGTGACAGGTTTCCCCCTAGCAACTTGCCTTTTAGTGTCTGAGGTAGCTGGAGGTGGGACTCCAGGTGGTAGCAAACTGTGTATGGCAGCAGGCCCATGAGACTTTGATGTGGGTGGTGTCACTTATGCTTGTAGAGATGGAAGGCCTTATGAAGGAAATCCTCCAGAAGCTGCTGATACTTTTGTCAACCAACATATGACTCATTGTCTTTATTTTTGGGTTTGATTGTATGCTACTTCTTTTCCCCCTGGGTTTAGAGGCTTTGCCAGTCATTTTTTGGGATTATCAGAAGTCGGTGAGTAGCCATGGTCTGTTTAGACAGGCCTGATGGGCATCATCACTCCCATCATTTAACCTCAGTATTGTCTGGCCCAGCCTTTTTGCTCAAGAGGTCACAAGGTGACCTATGCTGAAGAACCTAAAGAACAAATATTTAGTGTGTTTGTATGAGTAAAGTCCTGGAGCTACAGATACATGCCTCTCAGAGTAATGTATTTCAACTTTTCAGTAGGGGAATGGCTTATTTTTGGCTCAAGAGGAACTTTTTTACTTTATCCTTTTTTCCCCCATTTTTTTTTTTATTCTGCCTGCTCCCCCCACTCTGTGCATTCACTTAAAAGCCTTTGCCCTGCAGTCATCTAGCGCTCTTTGGTGGTCATGTGCTTTCATTTGCTCTAACCAGTTATGACAATTGACTGTGTTCCAGGATTCTCTAGTGCCCATTGGCTGAACTGAACTCTTACTTAAAATAGCCAGGAGACTCAGGACTTTCTGTTGCAATTCTTTTAAAAGGATTCAGGAGTACTTTAGAGCATCAGCAGTGAGCCTACTTGTTTGGTACAGAACTGCTGTTCTGCAGGCTAATCTGTATTAGGTTTGGGAATTACTAAACTGTATCTCAGAGCATACAGGGGAAAATTCTTCCATGGTGTCCAGCAGAGAGAACCAGGACAAAATGCAAACCAAAGCAAACAATGGGACCCTCTCCTCCACACTCCCCCCAGGAAAAACCGAGGAATAAGGGCAGCCGTGGCTGTGTGTACTGACCCCATAGATTTGAAGTAGCAAGTCTTCCCTCCTTCCTCTTCTGTAGCTAGGAGAGAGAAAAAGGCAGTGAAGGGTGTTAGAAAGTCAGCTGAGAATCAGACAGATAAGTGGTTTCAGGTGCACTAGAAACAATGGCAGTTCTGATCTGAGCTTGGATTAGGCCCTATGAGATCTGGTCTGTGAGGGACAAACGTGGGTCTGTGGTCTGTTCAGATTACTTAGTTCAGGCATAAGTCTGCTACTGTCTCATAAACCAGCAACAAAAGGTTTGTCATTAATCAGTAAATACTTATATGTAGGTTGTAATCTGAGCAAAGGGATTCACTTTCACATAGTTGTCTGCAGCAGCATGGTTACTTGTAACTGGACAGAGCCAGATTTTTCTTGTAGGTGAACCATGAAAGAACAGAAGCTAATAATAGTTGGAAAATGTGACATTATAAGATCCCAGGTTCTTCTCATGAGCTGATCGATGGGGTTTTATGTTAAAAACATACAAGACTGTGTTCTGTAATGGTTTGGATTGGGGGAAATTGGTACCCAAGTTTGAAGAACTTATGGTGTGCAGGACATCTGTAGCAGATATTGTGTTCTCAGCTTGGAAAATCTGAATAACTACTAAAGAGGCTGATTGTTTCATTCACTGAGTGTTTCCCAAGATCTGTATTTCCTCCTTTGCATGCTTTGTTGTTTCTTACTAGCAAATATGAAAACTATTTGAAGAGGAGGTAGGTAGGGGTGGATATGAGTGGTTTGTCAGATGGTTGGAAGCAGGTGCACTAGCTGATCTTGACGACTGTTGAATGTATTTGAGAACAAACCAAGTTTTTTGTTAGTCTGCTGTACAGGTTTTAAGCCTCGTGTTTTCCCTTGTTTCCTGTCTTTTAAACTACAGAAACCCCCAGAAGTAGGACTTTTCTCATCTTAACACTTTTATTGCTCTCTTCTAGACATTTTCAAATTTGTCTTTTTTGTTTGTTTGCTGGGGTTTTTTTAAGCCTCAGCCAAAAATGAGGAAGGGAGGGAGAAAAAGAGGGAGTGTGGTTCATCCAGCATTTTCAGTCTCTCCCAAGTTCACCCTACAGAGAGGCGATTTAGCGGTAAGCAGGTTTAAGGGGGCAGAATCCCCAGAGGGGAAATAAAGAGTATGTAGAATTAAAGGATTTGGAGTGTCATATAGAACATGTGCCACTGGTAGTATAAATCTTTTAATTAAAACACTTTAACCTGCCAACCCCTTAGCTCTCAGACACTTGTTTCTGCTCTTTGAGATCAGGAGGTTGGGTCACTGTTTTGAAGAGGTAGAACTTTGCAGCTGAAAGGATAGATGTCATCTGCAGAAGCACTAATTGTTTTGCCTGCTTGGTTACTTCTTTCATTATCAATTATACTTAAAAAGCAAAATTAATAACTCTAAACCAGAAGGTGCCCTATTGGAGCTAAATACAATATTATATTGCTCCTGATACTTCACATATATGTTTGTTAATACATCTTAAGGTGATATCTGTTCCCTTTTGTTGCTGGAAACATACTATTGACGTATTTTGTGTGTACTATAGCTGTGCAGTGTTACGGCCTTTGTGGTGATGCACTGTATGTACACAGTAACATTAGACATTTCTGATTCAGGCCCTAGCATGTGTAAAGGGCTTGTTTTCCACTTTTATCAAATACCAGAGACTTACAATGTCCTGAAAACATTTAGGGCCTTTAGAGGACGCATAATGTACAAGCTCAGAGTGTGATGTTCTGCATGCTAGGAATCTGTATGTTACCAGATAGGAAAGAAAAACCAACTTTCCTTGGAGTGTGATGTTCTGCATGCTGGGAATTTGCATGTTTTGAGATCAGAGAAAGAAACAACTTTCCTCTCTATGTGAACCATCCTCTTCCTCAACAATGAAAGTGAAATGGTTAAAAGAAAAGAAGTTTGATCACTGCTTGTACTTGAATGTTAAGCCTGCTCACTTGAGTTGATCGTATTTGTGTTAGAGGGTTTCATGGCAGAAAGCCACAAAAAGCATGTATTGTTTTGTAAATAAATACAATGGTCATTCGAATTAGCAGTTAATGGTAAGTATTTGACAGTAATGAAGGGTTGTTTTGGATTTTAGAGTATCACTTGTTGATTCTGTATTTTAAAAATTGACAGTGTAACAGTATTCTGTACTTCTCGCAGTAATAAAATTACACTCTATGTTGTATATAAATGGGTGTGAGAACGTACAGGGAACCAATTTATTAATTTAGGCATGGTTTATCAGCAAAGTTGCTTCTTCTGTATTGTGTCTTAACAAATTCCAGCTCTGTTACAGACACTCTAGGTGCATGAGTGGAATGGGATCCAAAAATACAATCTCCTTGTTTATTTCCTCTTGTTTATTTTTAATGGAAACGACAGAATTAATTAAACTTTAGTTTGTGAATGACTGTCGGTGAGAGAAACTGACCAACATGGCGTGTCTGTTTCCCGTTAAGATGAAGGCTGAAGTCCTTAGGGACTGGTGCCAGAAGAGTGGAAGATGCTTGTAGCAGTGAAATGACTGGTGATGCTGCTGCTGCTCCTTGGGTATGGCCAGGCTGCTGAACTGTCTTTCTTCTTTTTTTCTATTGTGCATCTTTTTATATATTAAAATGCATTATCCTTTTAGGAAGCTGCTCTAGGAAAACTTTCAGGAATACACATGCTAGGTGCGTGTTGCAGACTAAGCAAGCTGCCTGAAGCCAGGTATCACAAGAAGTGACATGGAGGGTGAAATCAATAGCCCAGCTGAAGTGCATGTACACCAAAGCACACAGAATGGGTAACAAACAGGAGGAGCTGAAAGCCATTGTGCAGCAGGAAATCTATGAGGAAGTCACCATCATGGAAACATGGTGGGATGACTTGCATGACTGGAGTACTGCAATGGATTTATAAGCTCTTCAGAAGGGATATGTGAGGAAGGAGTAGTGGTGGTGTGGCTCTCTACATTAAGGGAGTGTTTTGACTCTATAAAAGTCAAGGATAATGATGAAAAGGTTGAGTGCCTGTGGGTAAGAGTTGGGGCAAAGGCTAACAAGGCTGTCATTCTGGTGGGAGTCTGTTACAGACCACCCAGCCGGGGTGAAGAGGCAGATGAAGTGTTCTGTAAGCAGCAGGGTGACGTTTCATGGTCGCTAGCCCTTGTTTTTGTGGGACACTTTAACTTGCTGGATGTCTGTGTTCCTAGGTGTTTTACTCCTTTGTTCTGTTGCTCTTTGAAGAGCTC
>JAWWLV010000144.1:41130479-41143769 GCA_035041135.1 Platyrinchus mystaceus | reverse complement strand
GACCATTCCTCTTGTAAAATATGCTGGTTCTCCAGCCTTGTATAGTTGCTTCCACTGTCTTCGTGTTTGGTTTCCTTGGGTCTAAGGAATGTTACATATTAATTGATTGCAGCTTACAAAATTATGTGAAATCTATTGAAAAGAGTACGAGGACAGTGCTGCTGGTGAGATGGGACCCTTAGTCTTTGATACTGGCTAATTTTGTTTGGTTGTGGGGTGTCTGGATTTTTTTATTTTAACTCTGTATGTATACTACTAATAAGTGTAAACTTTCTTATCCTCCTGCCACATACATAGGTTCAAGCACCATATAATTCTGCAACAAATATGACACAACAGGAGCAGATTTGTGGAGCATAGTGGTTAGCACTGAGTTGCTGATATCCACAATAATATGTATTTGGGCTAGTCATAATCTGGTCCCACAGACTGAAGAGTGACTGCTGGTTTAAATGCATTGGTTTCATGCCTGGAGCACACTTTTTAAAGCCTAGATTCATCTGAAAGAATAAGCTTTGTTTCTGTAGTGTGGAGTGTGAGTTACAGGGGACTGTCAAGAAAAGCAGGCTCCTTATCCAAACTAAAACATGAACACTGAAACATCATACATCTATCACAATTTAACCTACAGAGCCACTGATCTTTTGATGTAAATTGTAATTGCTCCTACTTTTAACTGCTGAAAGTCTGCAGTTTGAATGGCTGTGTCAGCCAAGACGGTGACCATCATATACTAACAAGGTTTTTAATACAAAATTCAAACTAATGATAGCTCATTAGTGGCTCTAACTTAAAATGGCTCTAGCTTAAAGGGACAAAATAAGACACTTCAATTCCTTGTTTTTAATAGTTAAGACTTTTTAGCCTCTAACCACGTTTGACTAATTTGCTGAGGAGTAATAGTTTTGAAATTGTGATGAGTTTTGTTGGCTTAAACTGAAACTTTTCAATCTAACATAAGCTGTGTGCAATAAGGTGGCACTAAATTTCTTTCATGAACTCATTATGGAATTGTCTGTAGCAACATAACAATTAATTGCAGAATTATAAATTACTACAGCTGAAAGAGTAAAGAACAAAACTGTTATACTAAAAGTGTCCCTGGATCTGTTTTTACACTAATCTTTGGAAATGTTTTCTGATGATTGCAGGTAGCACTTCGCATTTCAGTATGGACCGTTTTGAAGACATATCAGATGGTGAAGTGGATCATGCTTTCTTTGACAGTGATTTTGAAGAAGAGAAAAAGAAAGCTGAAGAAAATGGTGAATGTATAGAGAAAGAAAGTACAAAGGCAGCTCTTGCAGGCACTGATTTGGTTTCTAATTCAAAGGATGCAAAGTGTTGTAAGGAGGAAAGTGAAGAAAAGCAAATAGATTTGCAAAAGCATCAGTCCCGAGAAAATAGCACAGATCATCTTGGAGATGCTTCATCTCTGTCAGTTTCTCCAGTTGTGGAGAACGCAGGTGCATCTGGAGCGACACCTGCAGCAAACAGAGGAACACAGGAGAACGTTCCTGCTGGAATCCCCAAAATCGTTAAAGAAGGTGAAGAAGATTATTACACAGATGAAGAAGATAGTAGCGATGATGGCAAAAAACAGAGGGTCAGACCAAAGTCAACTAAACAACCAAACAACATAAAAAAGGCTAGCAAAAAGTATACTAATATCAGCTCCTCCTCCTCTTCTTCCTCCTCCTCGTCCTCCTCGTCATCATCCTCAAGCTCAGATACAGATTGTTCTGATACAGATTCTGATAGCTGTTTATCAGATTCATCTCATTCTTCCCCAAAGAAGAATGTTTGTAGAAATGCTCTTTTGTCTCCAAAACAAAAATTCAAGTCAGCAATTAAATTAGTGGAAGGAAAACCAAAGCTTGGTGAGGACTTGGAGGAGTCTGAAGACACAGTGACTGACGTAACACCTCTGTCAACTCCAGACATCAGTCCTATCCAGTCTTTTGAACTTGTAGCATCAAATGATAAGAAACTAAAAGTAAAGAGACAGGAAAATGTGAACCAAGAATTATATGGTAATTTTGAGAATTTAAGTATAACACAAAATTTGCAAAACACAGGGGGCTGGGAAATCCAATCTTATATCTCTGTTTTTTTCATTAGATTCTGAGTTTGATCGCAGATATAGTCGAAAAGTCTTGCACGATGCCATGGATCTGAATCAGCTTTTGAAAGGTGACTTTTAAATTTTCTTTTTTCAAAGTACATCTGTACGTTGTTGAGAGCAGCTGAGTTCTAGTGGAAGAGAATGAGGTTTTAATGTGCCACATGTTTTTCAAACCGATTGATGTTTGAGTGATGTTGATATAATTCTTTGAATTCTTCTCTATGTAATGGTACTAATTCTACAGTAGGAAAAAGAAGCATGGGTATGAGCATGTGTAAGTTTGCATATACCTAGAAGTAAGATATACAAATGGAGTGAATTTCTAAAAAAAATTTAATATATTAACGAACTGAAAAAAAAAACTGCACATGCATTTCAAGGTGTACTGGACCATGCCACAATTTACTATCTAAATTAAAACACCAACTTTTCTGTTGAAATACTGGATTATCAACCTCCAAAATTGAGAGTCCAAAATTTTGATGCATGATAAATAGTATTCATATATTTAAACTTCTTTATCATTATCAGAAGGGTACTAGAAGTATTTGAAATTCTTTTTCTGAGCTGTGTGCTTTCTAAAATACCATAGGTTGACTAAAGGTATTTTAAAAGAAAAATGGCATATAATCTTTACTGAAACTCAAGAGGTTGCTCCTGGCCAACAAACTTAATAAATCATAATAATGAAGTCAAAGAGAGAACTTGGAGGCTCTTTCCCAGCATTCTGTACAAACCTTCTTTTCATGAGGTGAGAATGCACCGCATCATCTCATGTGCATATTTTATGGACTACACGGTGCTTTTGCGTTTCTTCTTATGGCCCAGAGTTTTCAGTAGTAAAATCTGTAGAATAAAAGAGGCTTGGCTCAAGAAATCTGCCGATCTCAGGTGAGGAAAGCCTCTTACAGTTTGACTCTGGTACATTTCAAGCCAGATTTGCTGTACTGAAGTAGGCTTGGATGGCTAAAATTGCATTTGTTGTTTTCTTCACTTTGGACCTTGCCAAACTGAGCTTCTAGTGAATAAGGGTTCAAAATGTATTGTATACGTGATTTAACTTTCCTATAAGTAAAAATGAGGATTTTACTTGTATGGGAATTCTTCTGATGATAAGTAAAGCAACCCTAGCCATCAAGAAAGGAAGAGCTTGTTCTCATTTCTGACAGTCCTTGTACTTCAGCCACTCTTTCATGCTAGAATATACTCCAACCAGTTGCTAAAACATGATGTCAGAGGAGTTGTTTCCAGGCAATCGAAATTATTATGTCCCACATCTTCATTTGTTCCCTGTTAGCAAGAAGCTTTTTAATAACTGGTGATTATAGAAGGATTCATCTCATCCCTAAAACAAATGGGTATTATAGCTCAGAGTAGGTGTTCTCAGACGTGAATGAATCTCTGTTGAGGGAAGGAAGTTTTTCCTCAAAACTGAAAACCAATTCCAAATAACAACAATAAAGATAGAGTAATGAGAAGTAGAATTCATATAGTCTGGCAGCTAATGTTCCTGATTAACATGCATATTACTCCCAAGCGCCTCTCTAAATCAGCAAACACAACATAGCTTAATTAGTTTGGGCATTTTGAAGTTTAAATGGGGCAGTGTTATTAATGGTGTAAAGTAACTAGTCTGGGAAATAGGAGCTAATCTTATTCTGAGTTATTGCTTCTAGATTTTTTTGTACTTATTAGGAAATAAAAAAAGTGCAAATGATTTCCCCCCCACCCTCCAGTCTCTATTATCAGAACTGCATAGACATTGCTTGAAGTGTAAACACAGAGCTGACTGCATGAAAGATTATTGAAATTACCATGATTTGGTTTTCAAGTATAATATTCTTCCAGTAATCTATACTGATGAAGCATTTGGTTTAAATTTTTTGTCAAATATTCTTGTAATATAGCAGGACATAAACATTTGCAGCAGTTATGCAAGTTTACTTTCCCAAGGTCCCCAGAAACTTGCAAAATTTCCATGTGATCTGTTACTGTGTTGTTTCTAGGGGTCCTGCAGTAATTTATTTTGTGCAATTATTCACATTACCAGTGCGTACATTTGGGAAGACTAGAATCTCTTGTATTAAAAAAAAAAAAGAATTGCAAGAACAAAGAAAGGAAAGAAATCTGTTCAAAGAACAAGTTTCAGACTAGAACGAGAGTCTGGTTATTAGGCAGCAAGGTAGTTTATGTACCTCAAAGCAAAATTAATTTGAAGCATTTAGAAAATGTTGCAGTTATGTTCCCTTGATACGTATTTTTGTTCATATTGAAAACTATTCCTTTTTAAGGAGTTTTAAAAAATTATATGTAGATAAAAAAAGAATTATCATGCCTTTACAACTCCTAAAGCTATGCTTATCTTTGATAGAAGCCAAATTTTCAGTTATGCTATTCTGAGAAATTAAAATCTGACAATTAACACAACTATAGCTGCTCTTGCTCTCTGTCTTTAGACAAGTCTCTCTATTTCTGTAGTTCAGAATAGAGTTGTCTGCTAAAATTGCTGTTTATCTCTATTTGAATTTGTTTGGTATCAATACAGTGGGATTGCCCAAGGTATATACAGTGCTAAAGAATTTAGCACTTCATCTTTTCTTCTCTGTAAAATGGGGTTGATACCTGCTTATTTTACTGAAGTGTCTGCGAGAATTAGTCTGTAAATCCATGGTATTAGCTATTATTAACTTGAGGAGGTGGTGTGATGGGGTAAGTAGGGCAATTGGCCACAGGCTGAAGACCAGTTGTATCCTTGAAGCTCTCACTGACCTCTGTGACAATAAATCTTTTTGCCTCTTCTGTGCCTTAGATTTTTAAAATAGTCAGAGCTCCCCGTGTGAAAAGCAATGTGATATAAATATCATTATTGTGAAAGTAAAAGCTCTGTGTTTCTGAATAAAATCTGTTGTAGAAAGTTAAATAGCAGCTTCAACCGAACATGTAGCAATTGCTTTCACTTTTTTTTTTTTTGCTATGATTTGTTACTCAGAAAATAGAAAAAGTTTTTGATAACTGAAACTTTATCCTCCTAGGGATATGTTTTCTATGTGCTCGTTCATGCTGAACTAGTATATTTGTAGAATAACTGTTAAGCGGTATCTAAATTTAAAGTAGACACTGAAATATATATGTACCCAAACTGTAGAGTTGAACTAAACATATATAGCTTTTCTGTTGAGTTTCATTTATTTTGCATTTTCAGAGTTTGAACTAACTCTGTGTGTGCATGTGTATGCATATGCTTTGCTCTCAGATCTAGAAACTCATGTTGAGGTAGAAGACCAATTATCAGCTTATTCTTATATTTAGAGTTTGAAAACAGATTGAAAATCTGTAAGGTTATGAAGAGATTTAGAGTTTTCCAACATCCATGAGAAAATGTGTAATTATGGGGGGAAAAAAAGTTCAGCTCCTGCAATATATCTGTTTTCTTTCTCATGACATCAAGATAACTAGCAGCCCTATTTAAGCATATTTAAGTAGGGAAAATTTATACCTGAGAAGGACATTCTCCTTGTAAGAAGTACTATGCACACAGGTAAACCCAGATGACCAAACCACGGCTAAGGTATTAAGGAAGAGTTTATTCTGAAGTCTGAAACCCTAAATACACTGCTAAAAATCGTGCAGCAGGCAAAAAAAGCAGCCCTGGGAGGCCCGTTCAGGTGCCTTTATAATAACACCTTTTGCATGCTGTGACTTCAAAGCGATAATCTCCTCTGTGCTTTATGCTTTCTTTCTCTCCCCAGAGGCCTTCAACAAGTGTGAGAACTGTCACCTCGTCTTGCAAAAGGGGAGTTAACTTCTCAAAACAGGCAAAAAATAGGTAGTACTGTTCATGGGAAAGAATTTTCTCCCACACTGCGTTTTTCCTAGGCCTAGTTTTCTTAGCAGCAAAAACCTCCTTGAATGAAACTCCTTTTTCTTCCTCGAATAAATCTTCCATGTGTACCCTTCTTTCCCTACACTCCTTTTCTTAAAAAAAACACTGAATCATGAATTCTTAAAAATCCCTTTTAAAGAGCTCTGTGGCATGAAATAATGGATGTTCTAAGGAGTTATTTGTTTAGAGAAACCACAGGGAAATAGTTTAAGATTGAAACAACTAGACATTGGTGAAGAACTGTAATTGATTTAATCCTTTAGTATTTTTCAGATGTGTTACAGATATGGTAGTGGAGCAGAATAAAACAACATCAGGCAAATGTAAACACTGAAGCAATTTGTACTGGAATTGCAGCAGATACACTGAAACATGCATGATTTTGATTTTAGCCTTAATCCCATTAGGACAGCTGTATCATCCCATCCTAATGCAGTTGACTTGCTAATTATAATTTGTATTTTTTATAAGGTTTGGCCTTTCTCATTCTGTAGGTCATTTCAATGCTTAGAAATTGAAAGCAATAAACAGCTTGTTTATTGCTTAAAAAAAAGGTCAGGTATCTCTCCATGGAAACCAGCTTTCATAGAAACCCTGTGAATACCAGGGAATACCAGGAATAAATGAGAATTAGACTGCACACTGTGAAGTCGTTATGCAAATGCTGCTGCTTATTTATCACCTCCCCTAAATTATATTTATGGTCTGACTGACAAAATAAGTAGGGGTTTAAGTTAAATTACTTATTACCCACAGATAGAGTATGGATACAATAGGTAAATCATATTTAATTTTTTCAAGATTCACAGACTCTTTAGAACCTTAAGTCATAACCTTAAACTGCAGTGTTATCTGATGTTGTCAGTGGCCACTGCAAAAATACTTAGGTAAACCGTTCAAACCCTTATGCCTTGTGATTAAAGAATAGTGTGGGTTTTGGTTATTGGTGGTGAATTGTCCCTGGTTTTGTGGGCGTGTGCTGACCTTTCTTAAGACACCTACTGTCTCTGCCATGAAAGCGGTGTTGTTGGCAGGTGTTGAATGCTGAAGTACATTCAGTGCATATTGGACATAAATTTCTGCTGGAGATTACCTAATTTTCTGTCATAGTGTGTGCAGAATAGGAATATGATGCTGTATCATCAAAGTGGTGTTTTGCAGAGGCAGGTTGGGCAGATTTTCAGCCAGGTAACTTTGGAAGTAGTGGCAGCTATTACTGCTGATTTGAGGGTCGGGGGTCAGAAGCCTATTTCTGAACTATGGAAAGAGTGTCACTTCTGCTTCAGAAAGACCTGCAGAAGTTTTTGCTCATTGCCTTCTAGATTGCTTCTACGATACACTTGAGCATCGTTTGAGGAGTAGTGATTTCAGGGATGCCCCCTGCCTTTTGCTTGTTTTGTTAGGAACAAGCAGTTATGCTGTAGTATTAGTGATACTTTCTCAGTAAAATGACACAGCATGCATTTTTTTTTATACTAGTAGTCATTTTTTCTACTGTTAGTCCTTTTTTTTCTTACTGAAGTTTAAACTCTCCTGTCACACAGTTCCTAAGAAAATCAGTGTTGCATTTGCGAGGTTTAGGAAAGATCATCTATAGATAGCCTTTAGTAAATTATGGTTTGCTTTGGAATAGTGTTTGCAGCTTAAATTCTTCCTTAACATGGATCTTAACTAAGTAACTCTAATTTATTAATTTACCAATTTGAACACCAGCAAACCTACTAGTTTTACATGTTACCTGATCCAATGCCTTGGTGTATTGGAGCACTGTTGCTGCAAAGAGCTAGTTGTGAAATTTCAAATGTTGTTCTTGGGTCATAGGGAAGGCTGATAATAAAAAGATTGTTTGAGGTACTGAAGAAATTAGTGAGAAACTGGAGCGTTTGGTCTTTTTACTCCATCCACCTGAAAAAATTTGCTGCTGCATGTGTTGTATTGGGTCTGAACTTCTGGTGCAAAATTATTGAGTTTTCTGTAATTCAACAGTGTATCAATGGATTACTTGCTTTTGGCAGTCCTCTGATCAGGCCTCGCTGAATAACTTCACAGCAAAACCTTCGTGGTTATCTTAATTCTTTCACTGTATTAATATATATTGCTTTTGAGCTGTGATAAATTAAGTCAGGACTGTTAGCAAGCTCTTAACCTTAAAAGTTGTCAGAAAGCTGTTTGCCATAGTAAAGTCAGTTTCTACACTAAAAATAAATAATAAGTACTTTTGAGTCTAAGAATGAACAGCATACTGAAGAAAGTGAGCTGGAATCTCTTTCTGCCTGACACAAGTGGGAAAGGCTGTTTTTGTGGTGAGGTGATAAAAGGTGTGGATGAGGCACTGAAGAAGTGTAATATATTGAAAATATATTGAGAGGCTAGGGAAAAGAAGAAGAATGAAAAAAGTGTGTATTGGGGGGAGATGTGACTGAAGGAGGTCAATGTGACTAACAGGTGAGAGTAAATTCATAAAATTTTGTCATGCTTTATTCACATATGTATAAGAAGAGTAGAGCAGTGCATGGATATGTACGTAGATATGTAGTCACAGCAATTGCCTGAGAGCTGCTTTCTGGTAAAATACTGTGGTGTTTAATGCTACAGAAGTTGTAGATCACTGCCCCCTGGGGATCTGAGGGACAAAGTGCTTGTTGAACCCTGTATGTAGCTATCGCTGCAGGATACTTTGAATCATCATTTCTAAAGGCATTTAGTGACCAGCAGTAATGGGAGGAAGGGGAGAGATTTTTGTACCATGTTCCTGCTCTGGTTTTGTTTTTTTCATCACACCTGACAGGGGTTTACCAGAAACTGAGCAAGTCAGAAAATAGGTAATTACCTTGAAGCATTTTTAATCTCTTAAGTGGTTATAGTTCACAGCTGCATCATAGGCATATGCCAAAGTATAGCCAGCTTTTATCCTACAGAGAATTAAAAGTCACATACCACTGAAGACATGAAATCTGTATTTCTAATTGAAAATGTCTTCATCCAGAATATCATTGCTCTAAATTGAATTTTACTAGTTCACACCTTTCACAGAAACAAAAGAGTTGCTGTAAATTTCAGCTGCAATTGAGAGTTATTCAGAAGCTTAAGTGTCTCTTGTAAGTGACTTCATCACCAATAGCATCAGTGCCACAAAGCTAGATCAAGACTCGAGTTCAGGGGCTGTTCTGTGCTACAACCTGATTACCACTCTTGCATATGATGTGCAGTCTTCTTTAACCTGTGAGATGCTATGGATATAAGGCAAAAGGTAAAATTACCTTAGCTCCATAATAATACAATTATCCATTATGTAAAATTTTATCTTCTGCAGATGGTTATTCGAATTACTTTCTTCCACTTGTGTTCTGCAGTGCTGGTTTTGCATGTTCCCATAAAGACATATTTAATTATTTTCTACTGAGAGGTATGCTGCAGCTTGATGTTGTCTTATGAATTGTGTGGTTCTAGCTATTTTCTTTGCATTTCTTTTTGTACCTTGTAGGCTTATCCAGATGAGTCTTATTCCAGGTTTGTTTCCTCCAATGGCATCAATGGCTGTACTAGTTTTCCCTTGGGAATAACTTACTAAACTGTAAAGATGTTTTTCAAGGCATTTATGCTTTATTAACCTGTTGGTTGGCACACTTGGTTTTGTGCTAGTTTGCACTGTGTCTTGGTTTTGAAGTGACTTGCATCTTCTCTTGACAAATGAAAGCAGTATTTGCTAATGTGGGGAACCTCACTGTTAGAGCTGCCTAGGGCCAGTGCTTGCCTGTATTCACTAGCATACTGATGGAGCAAGCTTACGAATTTCCAGAGGGATGTTGAAATTCGTGAAGTGTTTGGATTTTGCTTTTTGGATACTTTTCCTAAATTTCTCAAAGACAATAGCAATATTTAGTTGCATCAGTTCTGAAATAAACTCAGTTGAGATACTGCAAGAAAGATTTTTGTTTTGAAGTAAGAAAACACTCAACTTTGAAGTTTTTAAGCTGCTACAGGCTGACTCAGACATCCCTTGCCAACAGGTTGCTATTGTGGAAGTGGTTGCTGATGAAATATTATTGCATGCCTGGTTGGGTTTTTTTTCTGCTTTGGATGCTTGTTTTGCTTGTGTGGAGCTTTTAGGGGTCAGACTGAGGGGTGTCTTCTGAAGGCACTGTGATATTGGAGGAATGTGGGAAATGGCTTGAATAAGGCTTCCTTGTCTGGGTCTCAGCTCCAAAAGTCTGTTTAATCTAATGCAGTACTGCCATTCCTGCACCATAGATAATGCAGTGGTTTGATGGGGTAATACATGACAGCATAGCTCTTAAAGCAGTTACCAGAAGATGTACTGCACAGCTTTAGAAAGCAAAAGCTTAGAAACAGGTCAACAGCAAAGCTCCAGTGGAACTATAATAAATGTATATAGCTGTCTCAGGCTAAGAGTGAAGTTTTTCCAGTTATCTTGCAGTTGTGCAAGTCTGACTTGCTGTGTGCATTCTTTGCCTTGAAACCTTATAGCCTGGTTTAATTTTTGTTTGTTTGCTGTTTTAAATTCCCAGGCCCCGATAATTTTTCTTCTGTTGTATGTGCTCACTCATTTCCATCCATTAAATTTAATTTTAATAATTCCCTTTGCATTTCCTGCACTGGCATGATGTAGGATTGCTTCAGGAGCAAAGGATCAACAAAATCACTTCAGGGACTGCAGTTTGTGCCTTTGAGTTATGCTTCCTCAGTGTCAGCTTTCTGTCTGAAACATAATTTCTATTCTGCCTTTCAGCTGAGACAGATACTTTAGATTAACTTTGGAACCAAGTTTAAATCTTTTTCTATGTGCAAACCACTAAATATTAATTTTTGGTTTAATTCTTGCTTCTGTAATATGTTTCAATACTGAAGCTGTGTTTTCTAATCTGTATTTTTTTTTTTTACTGTTTGCTATTTTAAAGCTTTCTTACAGCTGGAGAAAAAAGAACAAAAACTAACCATTGATCAGCCATCTAAAGGAATAAGGAAAAATTATTCTTTCACAAATGAAGAAGTAAGACAGATCGATCGGGAAAACCAAAGGTTGCTAAAAGAACTGTCCAGGCAGTCTGCAAAGCCAAGAAGAAGTACCACGTTGAAGAAGACATCTGTACCGTCTCCTAGATTGTACCACAGTGCCCTCAACAGGCAAAAAGAGCAGCAAAGAATTGAAAGAGAAAACCTGGTAAGTTCTGAGTATGGATGTGGATCAGTAAATTGGGAAGTACCATCTCTTGTCAGGTGAGCTATTGCTAAATATTTAGAAATTTGATGAGACAGTACTTGGACCTTTACTGCATTAAGTCTTCAATGAATTTCCATTACTATTCTGTTTGCATAATTGTTCATATGGGCAGGTGGTTTTTTGGGGGGGGAAGTAGGGACTATGATGCTTTTTTCAGATGAAAATAGATTTTAGTTTATATGAGTTTGCTCTACTTTGTTATAGTGTAATTTAAGAGGAATAACTGTTATTATCAAAACACTCAAAACGTTGGAAAGCAGTCTGACTGTTCATCCTGCTTCATGCATCATCATTACTAGTCTCTCAAGAGCAGGCTTGCTGAAGATAAAGCAATCAATATGATAGCATCAAATCCATTATATTTTAAATGCAGAGAATACAAAGTCAATGTGATTTTTGTTTTTTGACTCGTAGGTGTCTGTCTGAATATTTGTAGCGCTCTGCTTGTCACAAGGTTTGTGATGGCAATCACAATAGCTTACTTTAATGGAAAACAAAAATTCAGACTCATTTGTAAGCATATTGGCAGAGTACTCAAATAACAAAAGTAACACTGGTTTGAATAAGATACTTTTAGTGATTGAATTGTAATACATACATGTAATGACATTTTCATATCTCCTACTTATTAGTGTGTTTGAAAAAGATAAAATATAATTAAAATAATTTTAAAATGTATACTGGAAATAATTTATTACTTCTTTCCCTTCCATGTAAGTGTAGGTTGCAATTTCCTTTTATATACACATAGACTGAGATACAGATTCAACATGGAGAAAGTCTAATTGCCCTGTTCAGGGGACTCTCTTACGTTTTAATTCGTCCAGTTTTCAGACGTCTGGATTGTTAAAACTTCAAAGTAGGAAATTTTCTCCCTAGCTCCACTGGACTGCAGTTGACATTATACTTCACATTATTATACTTCACAGTCTAAAAGAATTCAGCACAAGAATTTGTTATAGTTGTGTGATACTTCCCAGGGGCTGGGCTGGTATTTTGGTGTGTTCAGGTTGGTAGGAGGGCTTTTTCATGTGTTGAGGGCGTTGGAGGTGTTTGTTTAAAACGTTGAAAACAGGACTTGCTGTAACACAAGAGCCTTGATAATAGGAGTGTATTCTTGGGCTGTGGGAAGGAAGTGCTATGTCACAGATGTAACTGTAAGATGCTGTATTGCATAACAATAGATTATTCCAGTAAATTAATGTATGGGATGTTTTACAATACAGTTCTGTTTACACAAAAAGACACAAACCTTTTCTCTTATGATATATTGCAGTATTTCTTCAAGACTGTCTTGCCTTTTCACCTTTTGGATCAAAAATGCAGCAAATCTAAACACATATAGTCATTGCACACATTGCTGTTTTAGTGCACATTAGATATTTATGGTGGTTGCATGTAGTCCAAGAAATAATATTCTTCATTTACTTGTTCATTTATACTTTAGTTGTTGTTGTCAACAACGTGGGCAGATGTTTGATACAAGAATAATTCCTAGAATTTATGTTAGGACATCGTGCTAGTTTAGACTATAAAATTTGGTTTATTTTTTTCCCCAAACTCAGGATGTTATATATATTCTGCTCCTCTCCTTGCAACAGTGATTCATCAGTACAGCTCTTATGTTTTGTTTAACATTGCTATTGTTTCTCAGCAATGTTTTTTATTCTGCTTAAAGTGTAGTGCACCAAGAGCATCACAGTTGTAACATACTGATTTTTCTAGCACTACTTTTCGGCATTACAGGTATGACATACTTTTCTCTGAGACTGTAAATAAAAGAGCATCTGTACCCTGCCCATTGATGAATTTGTTTTGCTCTATTTAGACAAAAGTATGTGCTCTATGAAGTTGTTTTCTTCTGGTCAGCAGCTTTCTTCACCTTTGCAGATTTGAAGAGGCAGAACTTCCTTATAATCTTCTGTTACTTCTCGGGAGTTCTTTTGTACAAGGCCTGAGGGTACTTCATACTGGATGCTGCTTGATACACCTTAGCGAAATGTTTGTTGGAGAAGGATAAAGAGTTTTGTAAATAATTCA
>JAWWLV010000144.1:41096529-41130379 GCA_035041135.1 Platyrinchus mystaceus | reverse complement strand
TTTTTTATTCTGCTTAAAGTGTAGTGCACCAAGAGCATCACAGTTGTAACATACTGATTTTTCTAGCACTACTTTTCAGCATTACAGGTATGACATACTTTTCTCTGAGATTGTAAATAAAAGAGCATCTCTACCCTGCCCATTGATGAATTTGTTTTGCTCTATTTAGACAAAAGTATGTGCTTTATGAAGTTGTTTTCTTCTGGTCAGCAGCTTTCTTCACCTTTGCAGATTTGAAGAGGCAGAATTCCATGGAACTTCCTTATAATCTTCTGTTACTTCTCGGGAGTTCTTTTATACAAGGCCTGAGGGTACTTCATACTGGATATGCTGCTTGATACACCTTAGCGAAATGTTTGTTGGAGAAGGATAAAGAGTTTTGTAAATAATTCAAGAACAGAAATCTACAACAGTAGTCTCTGCAGGGAGTTAAAGAGTTTTGATGCAGAGATTTTTTTTTTTTCCTGTTGGTGTAGAGCTTTCATTATTTTTTGCCCTGAGGTTAACAACTTGTCTAGGGAAAACTTCCACTTTTTCCATTAGAACGTTCTTGGAGTAATGCCTATACTTACTGTTATCAGAAAGCTTGATTTCTGGTGCAGGCATTTGGCATCAGAGGTGATGCAGGGAGAGTAAGTCAAATTTTAGGAAATTTGAGGGGAATCTGAATGGTTTAGTGCTCTCTAGGTTTGTGAAAGGGTGCCAGGAGGTACAGGGAATATATATTCCCATAGACTCTGTTAGAAAGGGCTAAGGTGGAATAAAAAGGTGCATTGCTCTGAAGAACAGTAGTTGTAAAGTACTGATTAGCAATTTATGGAAAAAGCACAATTAGCAAAATAGATTGCTGCTAAAATTAATGCCAGAATTTTGTACTTGCTGCTTTTGACTGTGTGCTTTCATAAATGGAACCTGCTTTTGGTGGCTTATCTGAGCTAGCAAGACCAGAGTGCCATGCTTGCCAATAGAGGACGCTGCTGATTCAGAAAACATTCTACTCCTGTATTTGAAGATATTCTCAACCCTGTCTCTTCTTCAGTGGAAAGGGACTTAAGTGTGATTGATGTGTTACCTTTTTTCCCATATCTGCATGTAGTGAGTCTATCTGTATTGACATATTAATCATTATTTTTGCCACTATAAATAAGATACTCAACTTCATGGACCAGCCACAATACACCATTGAAACATTTAATGGTTTATTGTGTAATGCAGAAATCTATACTGGCATATACAGGTAAGTTTGGGGTCCTTGAAATACAGATTTGCAGCCATCACACTATTCTTCAGGCACTTCATTAGAACTTAGAAGTAATTAATATCTCTGTGTTGTTTTCTCTTGTTTTTTTTTTTTTCTTCAACTAGAATTTAGGTGTTAGATGATGACCTTGGTGAGCTAAGCTGCTGTGTTCAGGCAGGTTCCTAGGGGACAAGTGACCTTTTCAGTTCACACTGGAATTTCATTGGAAGAACTCAGCAGCTCTGGTACAGCAGTTCTCAAACCTTAGCTTAAGGGAGATAAGGGTGTTCTTTTTTGTGTATATTTGGTCTTTCTGTGCATCCCTGTGCATTCTTCCTGCCCCATGCTGTTATGACTCACTGTACATAACATTCCATGTTCTTCTTTCCCCACCTCATATTCCGACAAAGTGAACTCTAAGCCCTAACAGATCCAACTCTGATCTCAGTTCCAGTATAGTCACTCTTCTGCATCAATTAAACAAATCACTTATTGTGTTCCTCTGCAAGGGCAGTCTTTCTCTTTTCACTTGCTTGGTTCCCCAAGTCCTCTCTGCTGCAGATTCATTAATGCTTCTCACCAGTACTTGCTGTAGTCAGTGGCCCCTACCAGCACACTTATATGGTTGTAGAAAGAATACCAAGGTTGTTTGTCCTTACTGGTCTCAGTCAGGAGAAGAAAGCTGTAGAGAATGCAGTTGTGAAAGAATGTGGTCTACTTTGTGGTCTTAGGAACTAAGAAGTACTCATGTTGGGTTGGTGGCTCCTCCGACACGCAAGGACACAGTGATGATGATATGAAAATATGATATTTTCACTTACTAAGTTCAAAGGCATTGTATGCCAAGATTAAAGACAAAATATTGATATTTCCTGAGATCACAAAGTGCAATGCAAAAAAAAACTTTCCATGGCCTCTCATCAGGGGAAGCTGTCAGGATGTGGGATTGGCACACAGATGTGCCTGGCTAAAATATACTACAATATGGTACAAATATAGTGTAGTTCTGTGATGATAGTATTTAGACTATAGGTTCTTTGTGGTCAGATTTCTTATGGTCTTCAGATTCCTGACCCGGACTTAAGATTCCTGAATACTGCTATGGTAATTATAATAAAGACTGACTTAATGACATGTTCAAGAAAAGTTTTGAATATTTTGCAAACAGCTTGATTTTGTGGGAATTTTTTTTCTGTACTCTTAGCCTACTTCCCTTGTGATGATGTGAGCCACACATAAACTTGACAGCTGCTCAGTTAAAAAGACCTTTCTGTAGATTGAAGGACTCTAAGAGTTTTTTGACATTTAGAGTTTGTCAGGTTAGAGCTAATTAGTGCAACTGGCAATTAAAGAAAATTACAAGTACTTGTATTGATAACAACAGAAAACTGTCTTTGAATGCAGTTATCTGTTTGCCCCTCCCCCACCTGGACTCTGCAAAGGGACAGTGTGGTCACTAACATCAGTGACATTAGAGCAGGCATAATATAAATAAATTTGAACAGCTGTCAAGGCACACTAGTCAGCTGGTTAGGATTCAGAGGAGGTGAAACTGAAACCTTCATGCTTTTAAAAAGCAAAGTACCCAAGAAAAGGTAACATTTTTTACCGTCTCTTGAACTCAGTTTAAGGGTGCTACATTTTCAGTGATTTTTGTTTTCCTTCCTTTTTCAACAAAGCTGCAGGAAAGTCTGTACTGATTATTTTTTTACAGAATCACAGAATATGCTGAGTTGGAAGGGACCCACAAAGATCATATAGTCCAACTCCTGCACAGGACATCCCCAAGAGTCACACTATGTGCCTGAGAGCGTTGTCCAAATTTTTTCCTCTTTCTGACAGAGAGCATTAGAATTACCTTCAGCATTCTCCTGATGTGTCCAAAATTGAATTACCAGTATTTATTTTGGCCTACTGTATAGAAGCAATTTTTAAATTTTGTTGGGTTTCTTTGTTCTCTGCTTTTTGGAAATCTGACGTTTCCTTCCATCACTGACAATATATATTTTAGTGTCTTTATAGATACTTATCTGTGTCCAGATGCCTAGATTTATAAAGGATTATTCCATTCCTATAAGGTAATCATGCAGGAACACCCACTGTGATTTTTTTTTTTTCAAGTATTCTACTTTTACTATAAACTCAGTATTAAAGTCAAAGAAGATGGGGAAAATATAAGCCTGGGAATTCTTTTGCCAAGCTTGGGAGGTCATCAGTGGTATGATACTATGTATGTAGTGAGCTTGAATCAAGAGCTATGAGGAGCTACAATGGGATTTAGAGCAACATTCCTGCCATTAGTGTCTGCTTTTCATTATTTTTATTCCTTAAAATTTGATTGGGAACATATATTTGGTTCTAAACACCTGGATTATGTTCTGTGATCTGATTCTTTGATCACTGAGATCAGTGATGAAATTTCTGTTTACTTTAGTGATGCATGATTAAGGCTCCAGAGATTTAGTACTTCAAAAGAACAAGGGAAGTGGCAGCTGTCTTCAGTCTGTTTCTCAAAAGGAGAACATAATGAAAGAATTAGTACATTTATATGTGCAACTGAAAAGGAACGTTTGTTCAAGGTACTTATACCTGCACAAAGTAGTTCTTCACTTAAGAACCTCAAGATTGTATGGTTGGTAATAAAAACATAATAATTGGATTAGTTCTGGGTTACAGATTTAGTAGGTCAGGGCTGCCATTTCAGTGTGTTGATGAGTTCATTTCTATATGCAGCAGGCTGTTCTCCAAATGGCAAAATTCACGTCTGCAAATAGTGCGTAAACTAACATCCCCGTGGTACAATCTGCAGCAGAGGGCAAGGAAACCTCAGGAGCTATTCTCCTGTTCTCTAGAAAAGCTTTGCTTCAGACTCTTCTGCACCACAGAATCTGTATCTGCTCTTTCCATAGCACAGGGCTGAATCAAGTCCAGTGATAACCTGTTCAAAAAGTAATATTTTAGTACTGAGAGGTCTCTTTTTTTTTTTTTTGCTTTAGTAATGGGGACTTGATACTTGTTGAAATACAAGCATAAAAGCAAAAGCAGACAATTGTATTTATTTATAAAGAATAAATATATGTAAATATTGTATGTTCAGAATCAAGCTTGAAATTACTGCACTGGTAAGGTATGCAAATTTTATGACACTGTTACAGTTGAGTGCAGACTTGAAACATGCTTGACTCATTGGCAAGTTATTTCTACAGTTTACCTGATCCATTTGTGGTGGAACTGAATGTATTGAGAGCTTCCATTTTTAATACTGAAGGTAAATGGGTGATCTCTGCAACTCTAAATGTATATAACTGTACTAGGAGATGCAGATGAAGTTGTTAGTAAAATGTTGGATGTAACATTTAGAGACAAGTCTACCATTTCATGTTCTGTTACTGACTTTAGTGAAGAGCTATTTCTAGCTGAAGTCCTTCCTTTGACTTTTGCTTACTTAGGTATTTCCACTTGACTGTGAACTGGCTGGCACTTGTTGCAGGCACTTATGACATGTTATGTCTGAGCCAAAATCACTTGTCCTTTCTCTCTTGTGTGCTCTGTGCAGGATTCTAGTGCCCATGCATAAACTACCAGGAATTTGTAGATTCCTGTTGCAGTTAGACAATGACAACTGACATCCTGTGAATCCTATACCATTTCCTAAGTCACTTTTTGTAATTTTTTGTATTCTTATATAAAAAAAAAACCAGTATGTGATTGGGGCTGCAGTTTAATGGTGATACAGACACCTTCTTGACTTCTACCATATAAGTATGCATCTAGACAATACATCCTATTAGCAGAGTTATGTTAAATGCTTTGGAGACTTCTGTAAGTACAGTTTGCATTGTTTCTTGTTCATAGGATGCATGTCGAACCCTGAACAGCAATGGTTGTGTCATTGCCAAATGTTTGTAGGCCATGAAATGAACTGAAATTAGTTAGTAGAGGAAATGTGTAGATCTTTGTGAGGAAACCATTGGAGGTGAAATATATTAAAATTTTGAAGTTGCTAATTGGATACTGCATGTAGCTGGGTACTTCCCAATTTGTCCTCTTATCAGATTCTTTTTTTAGATTATTGAAATTTCTTAAATCCTGTTTCAAGTAGAAGTAATTACAGAATAGGAAACTGTATCTTACAAGTACTATGTAAGTAGCTATTCCAATTTATCACTTGCTGCATGATTGCTGGGGCTAATTTCAACAAGAGGAAATGATGTCTGTATCAATAATTTCAACTAGAGTCTCTTAAAATTACATTATGGATAAAACAAAGTGTGTCCTGTGGATGGATGTGTGTGCTTTCCTTTTGATTTTTTTTTTCACAGAATTGGGGTCAGTAATCCTCTCTGGGGATCATATAGGGCAAAATAAAGTGGTCTAAGTATGTTTGCAAAGCAAAGATTAAAAAAAAAAACCCCTAACTTCTCATCCTTCTGGAAATTTAGAAGGGAGGACTAACCAAAGGTCGGATTAGAAGAGTGCAGCCCACTTCCTCACTACCTTTACTATCACCAAACAGATGTATTATTTCAAGTTACCATAAAGTACAGAGAACTTTCAGATACTAAAGATGTACTCAATGTAGAACTGATGATGTGCAAGGGATAGTTACAGTTTGTGTCATAACACTGAGAAAAGAATTGAACATGAGCAGAGTAGCTTGTGCTGGTCACCAGTGGAGGAGTTCATGTTATGCACTGCTAAAACTTTGGGGGTTTTTTGCAATTCAAATAAAAATGAATTTGTGTTTGTTTTGTAGCACCTTGTTCATTCTTTCTCCTTGATGGTATTTTTCTTCAATATTAAGGCTTTCCTGAAAAGACTGGAAGCAGTGAAACCAACAGCTGGTATGAGACGCTCTGAACAACTGAGAGACTATCAGCGCCAGATGAGTTATCTGAGTTCTTCACCTTCTGTAAGAAGGGGTAAAGCTACTTTCACCCAGCTTAGTCCTCCGAGTGAGTACTTTGAAGTTGCAGATTATTGCATTTCTTTGCATGTTTATCTTTTTATAATTCAGAATTGTGAAGCACCTACTGTTAAGAATAGCGAATATGTTCCTTTCTCTGTTGTCTTTAGATTGATGATTTATCACACAGAAATCATTAAAGTGTTTTTCTTTTAATCATACCAAATATATGATGACTATATGCATTGTTTTGTTACCCTACTAGATTTCTAATAAATTATCTTGTCCAAGAAGAAAAAATCCCTGTTACAGTGTGTTTTGCCAGTATTGAAAGGAGAATAGAAGGGGGGGAAAAAACCCAACCAAAAAACGCACAGAAACTTCAATGAAGATTCAAATTCTCATTCAGAAAATGTAGATCTGCTGATAGTAGCCTTGTTTTTCTCAAAAATTGTTGTGTGTAAGATTTGGAAGTAGATAATATGTCCCTATAGACCCACTTATGTTGGGTTAAAGAACCACAGGCCCGAATTCTTTGTCCTGGTCATTTACAAACAACTCATAACATTTTGGATTTGTATTCAATTTACTGTGATTTGTTTGGGGTTTTTTTCTGTAAACTGTAGTAATGACCATTGCAGTAGTAACATATCATGAAGTTTTCTGTTGTACTGAGCACAAGCATTCTCCTTTTCTGTGTGTGTTAACAGGAGGAACTTCAAGATTATCCACTGTACAAAGTACACTGAGCCAGAGAAACGAAAAGCCCATGTCTGATTTAGCCAGTGGGGTATTACAGAGACCTAAACCCACTAATGTCCGTGCTGCTTGGTTGTAAGTGTGTTCTTTGCCTCGCATTCTGATATGATCCTCAGACTTCTATTTTTAGTGCTTTTGTAAATTAAATTCTATGTGCAAAAATACGCATTGTTCAGTGATTACAATGCATTGCATTTGATATAATTGCTTATAAAATGTTTTTAAGTGAACACTTTCCCTTCAGTCAGTGTTTTCCATGACAGGAAGAACTTAGGAAAGAGAGGGAGATATCTAAATGGACAAGTTAAATAGAAATTTAACTATTATTTTATTCTCAGAAGTGGAATTTGTATCCATAACATGGAAGGACAGAATTACTGCACTATAGGTGCAAGATGTAAATAAAATCTTTTAAATATTAATAAGACTTTAAAATACTGCTTTAAACTCATAAGAATATGCTTCATTCCTGGATTGTCCCTGCTTTTCATGCTGGCTTTATGTAAGCCTTCTGAAATTTGTGGGTCATGTTCTTGTGACTGAAAGAATCTTTCACAGCAGTGTGAAGGGGTGCAAAGCAGATTGTGTATTCTTGCATGGTAAGCTAGAATACTGAGGCTGCAAAAGATGATATTTAGCCACTCTTAAATGTTCAACACCTGGAGTACGTTTTGTACGCAAGGCTGTGTCTCTTCCAGAATTAGAAGGATTTGGGAAGTTGTACTGGATTTTGGAAGAGGCATTGGGACATTTGTGTAGGAAAGAAGCATCTGATATTACTTGAACAAGAGTAAAGACTGAAGTGAACAGCACTTTCAGAGTCAGCAGTAAACAAGAGTAAGTTCTAGTTATTGCTCAACCTAGAGAATAATATTAAGCGAGGGAAGTACTTCATGGCCCTGCTTTTGCAGATGCTTGCTCTTCTCAGTGGGAAGATGCAAACTTGAACCACAGGAAACATCTTCAATATTTGATTTTGAGAGTGACTACTAACCAGGATTTAGAAAAAAAAAACAGTAGAAAGCAGTCTTGTTATGCTTCTTAACCTGTTTTTAAATGTCACGTTCATACCAAATATTTGTAGTAATGTCAGGTAAACTCCAGTAGCAAGATCCATTTACAAGGGAGTAAAATCTAATGGACTTGGTAATCACAAAGAGTAGGTGGTGTGGTTTATTTCTATACATAAAGGCAAACTTTCAGTGAGCTTGTTTTGTAGGAATGTAGCCATATAATAGGAGCATAAATTGTGATGCTGCTGTCTATGGATATTGCTGAAACCTTGCTTGCTTTCCCAGCTTCTTCCCAGGAGAGATACAAGAATTCTCTATATTGTGAATAAAGAATATTTGGTAATGCTAGGTCTTAGCCCCATGACAAGAAAAGTTTATTATTCTTTGCTAGTGCTTGCATGAGGGTTTAGGCTTTTGAGTATTCTGCATTGTAACACACTTTTTACTTGGTCCTGTGTGATAGTTTGGCAGAGCTGCTGCACTTGGTGACCTGCAGATCAAATTTAGCTGTTTGACAATATTTGAACTTTTAACTTCAAGCAACATTGTGGCAAACAGATTTGTATTGCGATTATAAGGAACTTTTTGTATAGTACTGCTGTATTTATTTGTATTATTGTGCTAATTAAAATTACTATTTAAAGATTTTTGTCCTTGAATCTGAGTATCAGAGTTACAGCTTAAATACTTCTGAGTGTTCATATGATAATTTTTTAATTACTTTCAATTGCTTCATCTTATTTAACTTTGGTATGAAAGACTGTCAATTTTGTATGTTGTTTGTAAATCATAAGAAATAAAATATTTAACATGAATTGTCATTGCAGTGGTTTCTTTCAGAATTTTATAAATGGTATTAAGATACAGAGGAGGTTGAATAGCTTGGTACACAGAAACCCAGAAAAAACACAGGTTTCTTAGTTTTCAAGTATTAGATGTAAGGGAATAATGGTTTTGTCACAGGCTTTAGCCTGCATAGTTTGCCTGTGACCAGGTATTGCAAAGGTGTGAAAGGAGTCGTATCAATTGACTGTGACAACAGGACTTCAAGCAGAAATTAAAGACCATCTGGAAAGTCTTCTACTTTCCAGAGCTTAGAGCTGCATTTTGAAAACTAGTAGAAATACTTTTTTCACAAACTTAGGGTTTGATAGATTGTGACCATGGTTATTTACTATGGGAAAGAAAACAGACCAGATACCTAGAAAAGCAGGTGTTAAGATAACGACCTTGAAAAAAGGGAGATGTAAGAATCAGGCCAGGTTTTGTCTTGGGACAAAAACATTTAAATTTGGTTAATTTAAAAACAGTATTTTTTTTTTTTTGGACCATTTTTTTCCCCAAATGCTTCAGTTCTTCAGGTGTTTAGATATTGTTTCCAAACACTGTTTAGCAGCCTGTACCTCCCTTCAGGGAGAACAGAACTACTGGTTGAAACCTGTGGCAGACACAGAGCCTATCATGCCATGGGACAGAGAGCCAGAACCACCTGCATCTGACAATAAATGTTTCAAATATAGAAAAGGGATAAGTGGAAGGCATACGTATGAAGGGATAAAAGTGAAATAAAAATTTATTTGATGATTACTTGCTTAGTCTTACCCTTCAGCCAGGTTGTCCAGAGAAGCTGTGGCTGCCCCAACCCTGGAAATGTTCAAGGCTAGGTTGGATGGGGCCCTGAGCAACCTGGTCTAGTGGAAGGTGTCTCTGCCCATGGTATGGGGTTGAAACGAGATGATCTTTAAGGTCTCTTCCAACCCAAACCATGCTCTCATTCTACGATTCTTTTCCTAGGCAGCTATATAGCAAATTTTTGTTTATATATAGCCAAACTTAACAACTGAAACGGCCTCAACTCACTTTCTCTTCTTTGCCTAATGGACAGCCTATTCTTCAGTGAGTTCACAACCCTGCAGCATCTAAAGTTTAAAAACTGTATTGAGCATGTTCTGATCTCACTGGTAATTAATGGCTCAGTGTGTTCATAATGGTGTAGTTGAAAGTGTAGTTATTTTAATAACTCAGGAGTATCCCACTCTAGAATACTTTTTCAAGTAAAATAAGCAGCAATGACTTCACTATTCAATGAGGACACACTTCAAAGTTAAGGATAACAAATTATCAAAGCAACTAAGACTGTGGAAGCTCATCTCTAAGATAACTAACTGCAGTACCCTCAAACTCAGTCCACTTAGTTTTGCAATTGTAGAATTATCAATAACCACTTCACCTACCCCTATAACTCTGTTGAAAAAACTTTGAAGAGACAGTCACTAACAGTGTGCTGATTAGCACATCACCTTTGAAGACACGTGCTTGTAATGTGTTCAGTGTACTGAAAACAACAGAAAAAAATTCATTAATATATTAATTTATTTCATTTCAGTTTTAGTTCAATTGAACCTCAGAGCAGACAACTTTTTGCTTTGTGACAATACAGGGAACTTTTGAAACACTTTATTTCCATATTCTGCAAAGAGTGTTTGAAAAATCAGATTATGGTTTCAACCATATAAATGTGTAATTTATCAGTGAAGAGGCTGCAGTTAGAAACTCAGCCTGGTGCTTTAATATAGTTTATAGTTTCAGACATTTTCACTTAATATCATTAAAAAATAGAGCTTTAGAAGAAAACATGGTTTTAATTCATGTTGTGTCATCACACTTGGGTAGCTAGAGACATTGCTTAATACCATAAATATTTCTTATGTGAATAAGAATTCACAATATTAGATTTTAGACTAGATATAGACCACCCAAGTCTTGTCTCTAGACAAAAATCTATTACCTGCAATTTGAAGTATAATATATACACGGGTTCCAATACAAATGCTGGAGGAATTCTCATACAAAATGTAGCTGTGATGAAGTGGACAAGTTTTAAATAATTGCATCCTCATCTCTGCCAGGCACTTTACTCAAATTTTATTCTGTTTCCCTAGGAAATATTTTGTTGTCCATTACATCACAAGAGCATATTTTAAAAAAAAGTTGATTGAGAACAATTGAACTTCTACATTATCATGTTCAGTTTTAGACATACTTCTTGATTTCATCATAAAGTACTAATACAAAAGCTCCGCCCATGCCTCTCAACACATTCGACCAGGCACCTTTGAAGAACGCTTTGGATCCTTCATCTTTAGCTATCTTCTTCCAGCAGTCAATTGTGCCCTTATACATAATATCAGCTGTGGAAACAAACATAAAGGTCATAAGGCTTGAAGTTACACAGCAAATATGTTTCAACTTCCCCATCTTTAAACCCACAAGGAATAAGCAAAGTATAGCCCAGAATTTATGTAATCAGTTAAGGAAAAGTAATTCCCCACATGGAAATCAAGTAATTTCTCAGTCCTTTAAGTGAACATGACAGAAATAACCAACAATGTGTTTCCCGGAGGTTGTTTTTAACGGATTCCAATAAAAAGGTCCTTAGTTTTCCATAAGAGAAAAAAATACCCAGTGTCTCCCATCTTATCTCGATGAAGAGATAACTTTCTGCTGCCAGAAAACCATTTATTCTTACCTCCCTTTCGGCCAGACTGCATCATCATCCTACGTCTCACAGTATCAAAAGGGTAAGAAACCAGTCCTGCCACTGCAGTGACACTCTGGGCAATCATCCAGCTCACTACGATATGCACGTTCTTTGGATCAGGCAACATACCTGTCATCAAGAACAAATGAGCAGAGTCAGAACAGAGGGAAAGGGTTGTGGGAAAGATGGCTGTGGAAGGAACAATCACCCACCAACCCCAGGAGTCAATCCAAACCCAAGGTGTCTGCTCAGAACAGCAAGTTGAGGGAGGCAGGAATGCATGTCAGTAACACCTGTGTGCGTTTTAGCACTGCACTCTGAACTGGTGCTGAGCCAAGCCCTGCTTGTCCTTGTACTGCCAAGTGCCCTAGAGCACCTTTACTGGATGGATCTTCCCTTGCAGTCACTCCTCCATGCACTTCTTACCCTTGGCCGTGTCGTACACCCCAAAATAGGCTGCTCTGTAGATGATGATGCCCTGGACAGACACGCTAAATCCTTGATACAGGCCCCTCAAGCCATCAGACTTAAAGATCTTCATAATGCAGTCGCCCAGCCCAGAGAACTCCCTCTCTGTAGCTCCTTTGCCCACATCAGCCGCCAGCCGGGTCCTGGCGAAATCAAGCGGGTACACGAAGCAGAGGGAGGTGGCTCCCGCGGCACCCCCGGACGCGAGGTTCCCTGCGAAGTAGCGCCAGAACTGCTTGTGCCTGTCCACTCCGCCCAGGAAAATCTGCTTGTACTTGTCCTTGAAGGCGAAGTTGAGGGCCTGGGTGGGGAAGTACCGGATGACATTGGCCAGGTTGCCTCTCCAGAAGGAGGCGATGCCTTGCTCCTTGGGGATGCGGACTATGCAGTCCATGATGCCCTTGTACTGCTTATCGGCCGTGATCTGTTTGCTGGCATGCTGGACCTGCACGAGGGGGAAGGAGGAGAACGGGACGGTAGAGAGAGGGCACGGCAGGAGTGACCTCGCATGCTGAAGGGCACGGACAGGGCCGGCTCAGCTCCCGCCAGCCCGAGGCGGTGCTGAAAGTCCCGGGCAGCTCCCGCGTAACCGGAGCCGGCCGAGCTCCTTCCCATATTTAGTCACGCCGGGCAGTGCCCGCCGCGCCGGCACCACCTGTGGCGCGGCCCCGCCGCCCGCCCGCCCCCACTGCCCCCTCACCTGCAGCAGCAACTTCACTCTCTCGATGGGGGCGACAGCCGTCTTGGAGACGGCGGCGGCAATCCCGCCGGCCAGAAAGTCCTTGACGAAGCTGAGCGCTTGGTCTCCCATGCCGCGAGCCGGTCCGACACCCCCGCCCGGAGAGAGACAACGACCGCGCACTTCCCCACCCGGCCGGCCAAATGGCCCCCCGCCCCGCGCCGCCGCTCTTATACCCCGCGGCCTCTCGCGATAGGAGGAGGTGCCCCCCGGGGCGCGGGCATTGGCTGAGCCCCCCTCGGGCCCGCCCTCCTCGGTTCCCCCCGGGCCGGGGCCGTGAGGGGCGCGCGGCCCGGGACGTTTAAAGGACAAATTAAAGTTATCTGGGGCTGCCGGGGAACGCGGCGTCGGAGCATGTGCCCGCTGTATTAATAGCACAGGAGGGGACACGGGCAGCTGGCAGGAGCGCTCCGGGCAGAGTTAACCATTCCGTGCAGGCAGGAGGCCGTGGCTGGGGGCTGCGGGGGGCGAGGGGGCTTTAAGCCTTGGCTGGTGTGCGGGGAGTCACACACAGGGGGTGAGCGGCACACGGATGTCCTGCCCTACAGCAAGGCTCACCAGGGCTGCACTGTCAGCTTGGAAGGTGGTGCCGTGTTGGTGAGCATCAGTGACCAGGAATGGTTTGGGGCCTCTCAAGTCAAGGCCAGAGAGCGGCTTCGTGTTTTATGCCCTGTGTGAACTTGCAGGCATCGAGGTTTTCAAATACCCAACATGCTCCGGGACGGCTTTCCCAAGGAGGAGGCAACATGCTGTCCGGCGCTGTACCCACATTTCAGCCCTGCAAGGTCAGACCCTCACAAAAGTCTCAATCAGTCCCCTCTGAAGGAGTGAGGGAGAGGAAGGGACGCTGGGAAGCACAGATGTGCTTAAGTCGCTTGACTCGCGCCACCTGTGAAAGAAGAAAGGCTGTAGTAAAATGCTGCCTTCATGCACAGTCTGGTTCTTAAGGAAACAACTGAGTCTCAAATGAAGATTACACTCATTAGTTTCCCCATTTCACAGTATCATCAAGGTTGGAAGAGACCTTTGAGATGGTCAAGTCCAACCATCAACCCAGCATCTCTCATCTGTTCTTTCTGGCTGACCACCATAAGAAAGCAAGAGCTTATGATTCGTTGGGTGACTTGGTTGTGTGGAATAATTACATGAAAGGCAATGCAGCAAGCTGTAGATGCATACCTACAACTTTGTCTTAAAAAGCCATTAAGATGTGCCCCTGGGATTATGTTACACTGAGGAATTCATAAGGTGATGGGTCTGCTTTGATTTGGTAATACAGTATCAATAATGAAGATAGGATTCATCTTAATGTAGGTACTAAAAGACTGGCTGTTCCACTAGGTGACATTCTCTCCAGGACAGCAGATCTCTTCTCTGATATGTTTGTTAGCATAAGTCAATGAGACAGTAAATTTGATCCCTCATCTCTCTCGTCCTCTGCCACTCACGTCTGTTGAGGCAGAGGTCTCTTCCCATGAACCACAACTCTGAGAAGTGGATGCCAGCTATAACTTCCAGGAGCACCCTTTGCACCCTGGCCATCCTGAGAAGATGGAGCCTGTCCCAGCTTTTAAGAAAGGGGAAAAGAGCTCCCCTGAAGAGGCATTTCCCCAAGCAAGGACCGAAAGCAGGTGCAAGCAGGAAGCATAGGGGATCCCTAGAATTAGACTGTGAGTTGAGGGCAGTTTTGTTTAACACATGTGGCTGTCTCCTACCTTTGACCTTTCCTTTTTCTTCCTCATACTTTACTCACCATGTCTGGTGTCTCCTCTCTTCACAGGAAAGTAAATATCCCTTTAACATATTGGGGTTTCTACTGCTGGTTTCATACCCACACGGACCCATGGGATGCTCAAGCTGCTGCCTGACTATCCAGAGTGATAGAGTCTCCTCAGAGTGTGCACTCAGGTGTCAGCCAGTGCCCCACTGACTGGTGTATGGTGAGTGAGAGGGGGGAGAGTGGCAGTGGGATGCTGCTGGGGAGGGAGGGCAGTGGGGGGCCTGGAATGAGACTGGAGTGGGGGTCTATGCTGAAAGGATCATTTGCCTGCCTCTCCTCCACCATCTTTGGTTTAGCTCATTTTAATATTTTTAATTACTATTTTATCTCATTAAATTGCTTTTTTAAAATGACTTTTTAAAAAAAGTCTTTATCATAAGAATTCCAGTTATGTTTTGAAGTTATTATTGTGTATCATCATCACACTCCATAGAGGTTCTTTGATTTAATAGATATTTCTGTACTATTTACCCATGGCTGCCAGTACTCAGAGACAGGAGTGCATATTTTTCTCCTTCTGCTTTCACTTTTTTGAGCCTAGGTGTCTATTCTCAGGAAAGACATGGTTTCCAAACAGTTTTAACAAAAGTAGGGCTGGACCAGGACTTGTGTTGACTACGTTGAGGCTTATTCTTCATTTGTTTGATATTTGTTCCAAATGCCTGTTTTGGATCTTTCCTATATATGATAATGAGGTTTATTATGCTACCTATTGTAGAAGTTCATATGTATCCTGAGAGGAACTTACTGCTAACTCCACCAGTACCACCAGCATGAGCACAAGCATTTCCACTAGCTGGAAATGTAATTTAAAAAAAAAAAGCTAAAGAACCTTTGGCTTTTCATGCAGTTAGTTGGTGTTTGTTATTCAATATTCAGAATAGTAACTGATGCTTTTGTAGAGAAATGATTAAAACAGTTTCTGCAAGCTTTCTGAAATGCAAGCTTTTTGAAATATCGAAAGACAACTTTTAAGCCTCATCTTCCTTAGATCTTTACAGCTTTGGATGCATTATCTGGCTTTCCAGGCTGAGTTTATGGGTGTTTGGCACTGCTGGGATAGCACAAAGACACTGGAATTTGTTGTGAAAAATTCTGAGCTAAAAATAATAACCTAGATCTACATTTTCAAGAGAGATTAGTGACTGACTGCATTGTGCTTTGGTGTGTGAATAGGCAGCTAAGCAAAGTTGTGCATATCCTTGTTTAATTACATTTTCAAGACAGTGGGAACCCTGGCATTGACGCTAGGCCAGACACAAAATAAAAAAGCTTTTACTCAAAAGTCAGCGGTCCAAGCCTGACAGCAGATGCAACAAGGACCACAAGGAATCAGTCAGATCGTCCTGACTCCCAGCATAGACAGTGATGGGTAGACAGACAAGATGCCAAATAAAAATATGTGGGTGTTTTCAGGAAAGATTTGTAGGGTTGTAGTAACTTCTTCTTGTGTAAGATTGATTTAGGTTTATGGTCAGGAAGAGGAGAGTAAGAGAGCCCAAACAGGCTAAATGAGGATAAGAGCTGAGGAGAAATAACAAGGTTGCCACTGATAGAGGTAATCAAGCAGAATAAAATCCTGTGTTCTCTGAGTTTTGTTTCGGGCAGATAGTAGTGTGGGTAATTTTACCGGGGTGTTGATGTTATCTTCTTAGGAGCCAACATTGATCTGGAGAGGGCAAAAACTGGACAGTAAGTGTAAGCAGCATATTGAGAAGGGAAGTGATAGTGCTGGAAATAGCAGTGGGATTCAGCATAGGGTGTGTTTGTTTATTAGAGCATGTCTGTAATGTGAGGACGAGGAGCTGGAGGAAGGTCAGAACTTCAGAAGAAAACTGAGGAAGTGAATGAAAATTAATATGAAACAGATCAGAAGTTATGTTGTAACAGGACAAGCACAGGGTGTAAAAGTAGGAAGGATAAAACACTCAACATGTGTGACAAGGAATAAATGTGTAGGAAGTGAGCATATTAATATTTCCTTTGGCAAGGATTTGTGCAGAAGATATTAAGGGAAAGAGCATTTGAAAAGTGCATTAAAAGTGGTGAAAGGCAGCCAGGTCTTCATTTAACTTGGAAAAGTAGGAGGAAAAGTTAGAAGGATGTCATAATTGGAAGGGGAGACAATCAAATGGTTGTGGATGAAGTAAACCTGATCACAGGTCAGCCAGGAAATTGAAGCTGAAGGCAGACTGAGGTATGTGTTTGGCAACCAGACTTCATGAGATAGGAGTGGAGAGTAAGAAACAGAGAACCTACAATCAATCTGTGCTAGAGAAGAAAGGTAAAGCAGGAGAAAGAGGGCTGAGATTAGATGGGATTTTATCAATCTGATGAGATTAAAATAATGGAAAGAGCAAATGAGAGGACATGAGGAAGGACATGGCAAGAGAGGAAAAAGATCAGAGAGGAAGAGTGGGTCAACAGAGGCCAGGGGAAAGCAACGGTTGCTGCAGACACCATCAAAGGAATAGCTCTTCCAGGGTGTAGGACACTGAGTAAGAGGTGCAGGGGAAATGAAGGAACCAGGGCAAGGAGACATACAGGTGTATGCTATAGGGTCAGCAAGGACATCAGCTTGGAAGCTTCCTGAGGATGAGTGTGAGAAATTGTGACAAAAGGGAGTCAGCTGAAATCACAGAGGAGGGCTGATCAGGAGGACAGGACTGGCTGATTGACAGTTCTCCACAGAAATGAGATATGGTTCAAAATCAGATAAAAAGTGACAGGGATGGTGAGGGCAGCCTCCATGGAAGAGTAAGGCGTGGGATGTCGTGAGAAACTTAATATCTCTCTGGGAGACTGAAGCTGCAGAGAGGGAGAGTCAGACAAGGGCATCCAAGACATGTTGACACTGATTTTTAATAGGCCTGTAGGAAACATTTAAAGTGTATCTTCCAGCTGCAGCAAGTGAAGAGAAGAAAGGGGAGTGGACTGGTCAGAAGGACAGAGTAGGAATGCAAGAAGGGTTGATTGTGCAATGGTAAAGACTTGAGAGAGCAATAGAGAGATGTAGGTGTGGCAAATGTCACTAAGTGCAAAAAGGAGGCAGAGTAAGAGGTAGGGCATGTTGCCTCAGGTAAGTTGTTTAAGAGACAAGAAGCAGCAGCTGAAGGAATAAAAAGAGAGAGAAGAAACCAAGCTAGGTGGGGAGGGAAAACTGGAGAAGTACAGAAATAAATTGCAGCAAAAGTGCATATGAGAGATGTGGAGGAGTAGCCCACAAACAAGGCTAACCAACTCAGACAGTCTCCAATGACTGGATTCCTCTTGTTCAGGTGTGTGGCCAGGCATGTTATACTTTTGACATTCCCTGTTGACTGAACCAGTAATGAAAGTATATGTGTTGACTGAATGTCTTCTGCCACATTAATTGCCTTGGTAAAGGCAACTAACCTAAGGTTAATATGTTTTTTCAATTTTCAATGCTTCATTGACTTCACTTGTGGCTGCTCTGAGGTACCAGTGGAGAAGACAAAGTCCCTGAAATGAGTGGGATGTAGAGAGGCAGGGAGAAAGGAAACAAATCAAGCACCAATCCTGCAGGATTTGGTTCCTCATCAGAGATTTATTTATTTCACACAGTTTTCAGAACCTTAGTTTCTTGTTCAATTCTATTGCAGTATCAGGTATGGCAAGACTGCTTTGTCTCAAACCAGTCAAGTACTTATTCCTGCTACACTGGTTTGAAAAGCTGAAATCACAGTCTTTACTCTGAAATTAATTTAACTTCTCTTTAGGACTGTACAGTAAATCCTTGGTATGCTTTAGACAGAATAATAGTATTGCTAAGATTTAGAACTTAAGTGATTTTTCCTCATAGGTCTCAACATACCTTGAGAATAAAAAACAACTTTTATGTCACAGCTGTGCATTACAGTAAATAATTAGTGGATGCTAGAGGCTGTCATAAACATGTACAGTACTCTAGAATATCTGTTAATTGTTTGATTATTAATGCATTCATGCCACAAACATAACAATATATGTTACAGATTTTGGTAAACTCATAAAGCAGAACTATTGTGGACAGTTTCCAAACCATGAATATAACAAATTAATGACCTTTAGACTCCATAACAGTTAATTTACTATTTACTAACTCTTCTTTGGTAAATATATTTTTGATATCAAGCATAAAAGTGACTCGCTGAAGGTCATTCTGCCAGCATGTGTCAGAGCAAGGCATGAATGCAGGTTTCCAAATTTTGCCAGATCTCTCTTGTACAAGCCATTTGTATGTATATTTTAAATTCTTTTCCCTCTCCACCTCTACGTTTTATGGCTCAGGACAACCAACTAAAGTTGGAAACTGAGCCAGAAGCAGAGGGAGTTCTATCAGCAATAGGGTCAGCTTGTTGTCCTAGTCTGGAACTGAAGTGCATATAGGTAGGTAGATGGGGTAATATAAATCCTGAATTCAGGTTTTGTATTTAAGTAAGTGCTCTAAAAAAGTGTAACTGAACTGTAGTTTTCATTGCTTTTTAAGTTCTGTTTCCTGTCTGGTTTGATGTGTGGTTGTGATGATCTCAATCAAACAGAAAAGGTTTGGCATAAAGTTGTGCAATTCAGCTGACAAGTAACATTCTGCACAACTATAAGTGCATAACTGCATAATGTTACACACACACACACACACTACTTCATTGTTATTACAAAATTAGTTTATCCACGCTGAACTGTGCCTTCACTCAATCCTTATTCATGGGCAAGACCTGCTGAAGACAATAGAAAAGGGTCTGAAAATAAGTAAAGGTATCAGAACTGGGCTAATGGTTCATTGACTTTCTCAAAATTGTAAGGTGGCAACATAAATTACTGCAATAATATGAAAAGAGTCAAGATTATATTTATTCCTATAATACCAGTAAAGATTATTTAGAACAAACGTAAAGTAAAATTTGAAAACCTACTTTGCAAGGAATATTGTACTTTTTCTTTTGGTGTAGATCTCTGGAGAAAATAATTTCTTTAGTCATTGCCAAACATGCATCATTACATGGTGGAGCGTATATCCCTTCTTGGATTCAGTGATTTTCAGGTTTTGTGTTTCCAGGGAAAAAATACCTGATGAGAGGATCTCTGATGTTTATAAAAAATATGTATGTGTGTGTGTATATATATATATATATATATGGGGGTTTTATAATTCTAATTGAAATTATTCTGCATGAAAAGAAAAGAGATCTGGAGATTTTGTTCTCTAACAGCTATGCAAAAACTATGACCTTCAGGGCAAAGGAAAGGTCAAGGTTAGCCTCTCAAGAAAAGCTTATATTTCCAGGGTCCTAGTTGTTATGTTTCATAGATACTCAGAGCTTCGTTTTCCTATTTAGTACCTTGAAAAGTTCTATTTTCTATCATGTTTTGTCTTATTCATCCTAAAGGTAGTGGATTGTGCTAAGAGATATTTAGCATGTACTTTGCTTTTCTACATGTTCCAGCTTATTCCCAGAGATCTGCTTCTCATGGTGTTGACCGGATTTCTCGGAAGGTGTGAGAGCTGCAAACAGAATCAACAACGTTTGGGCAGGTGTGTGGTCAGAGCAAAGCTCAGTTATGGGCTGAAGCCCTCTATATTTTCCACAATATACAATCAAATTTTCTCCTGCTGCTAGGAGTAACACTTCTCTGCGGTGGCATTCTGAATGTGTATTATGTCCTGATTAGGAAATTCAGTTCTTCACTGAGTTCTACTTACTTAATGGGGTTCTTTTAATGTTGGTTTATTTCCAAACTGGAGGAACACTGGGTTGGTGAATGCAGAATTCAGATTCACCTGCCTGAGTTCCATGACCTAGAAAATAAGTCTGATTTGTTTTCAAAGTTTAGCAAAACAGAGCTATTAAAAAGTGAAACTATTAATATATACTTTTCTGACAATATTTGCAACATGCCCTTCTTCAGAAAATCTTTTGTGTTGGAAGAATGTCCAGTAGGTCCCGTAGCCCTCTTTGCGTAGTGCAACATTCTTTTCATCATTCATGCAATGCCCTGTGTGATGACTGTCATGTTCAGCTTTCCACAGCTCTGGGGACTCTGGCATATTTTTCAATTGCCTGCCTCTTCTTAGAGTTGTAAGGACTTGTTCTTTGCTCAAGCTTACCCTTCTAAATATTATTTTAATATTAATCTTAATGGGATAATGCAAGTACTTGGTCTTTGCTCTATTCAATTAATTTTTTTATTGTTCAGTAATTTTTGAGTATAAAAATTATTTAAGTTGATCTTTTTATGTTATGTTTATGTTTTTAAGTTAATCTTCTGGTTTCTTGTTGCTGAGTTGCTTCTCTGTGTGGTTTTACTGCTCTAGATATTTTAAAAATCAATTTTTTCAAGCAGACAGATTTGAATTAAGTTAAATTATTTAAGTGATTTATTTGGTTTCCATCTGCTATTTCTGACAATACATCCGGTTATAATATAATAATTTTCTTTTTAATAACAGTGTCAATATTGTTAGTTCCTGCTCAAATTGCTACCTCTCCCTGCCTTCAGATATTCTGTAGAGTTTCTCATTCTGTGATTTTTACTTTAGACTAGTCTTTCTTCTGTGAAATAGTTCATGATTTTATTGCTGACAATAGTTTTATTTTCATATATTGTAGGACAGACTGAAATTATTTCTGACAACAGTATATTTAACTGAATCACAGCTTTGTGCTCAGATAACCTGCACTGCAGTAGCAAAACAATCATATTTTTAAAATACAGAAACAGTTTCATGCATGTCATGAAAAGGCCACAAATACATTGTTGCTATAATTCAAAATGTACTGGCTATAATGCCAGAGGGTTTTTTATAATAAATTGAGGTACTAATCTTTCTATATATTGCAAGAAAATGGCAATTTAAGACCAGCTCCATACCACACATTATTAAAATACATGAAGGGAAAAAAGGTCTGCAGAACAGCCAAAATCTCAGCAACTGGGATACCAATGTTGAAGATGATAACCATACTGCTGAAGAGTGAGAAAACTGTGTGAGAAAGTTTTCAGATGTGAGAGTTTATGGTTTTTATGACGTCAAACCTTGTGTCCCTTGATGGAGTATTTTACTTCAGAACTCAATTTGAGTCCCAGGTCCAAAAATTCCTTTGGATTTGAATTTTCCCAGCTGAGCTGATATATAAGATATTAAAGGGAACAAGTTACGGGGACAGAAGCAGAAGACAAGAAATAATTAGATTATGTGGTATGTTACCTCCACTTGATGAAAAAACACCATTTGTCTTCCATTCATTCTTGGAGAATGACTGCCAGTTTCTGATTCAGTGGGAATTCAGTTTAATACTTTCCTATAAATCACAAGAAATAAATGAAGATACTTTATTAATATACATTCTTAAATGTTGCTGTATTTGAAATTGCTATATATGTATGTAGAGTTGTGTTATAGGTAGTTATGAATTAATATATGCTGTAAAAGTGTCTTGCAGGTTAACACTGTAAAAAGAATTGTCCTTTTGCTCCATTTAATTTCTTCTCCTTTATGGTAGTATAGAGTAAAAGAAGGAATTGAGCTATTTTCTGTTTTCCAGACAGCTATAATGGGAGAAAAAGAGAGGGGATATTCTGAATACATGTAGTGGGGAAAACTGAGATCGTAGGAACAATTATCCAGACATGAAACAGTCTTGAAATGGTGAGCCAGGGATAAATTATCTGGACCTCATAAATTACTTCCAGGATCATAGTGATAGAGAGGTCATCCACAAGCTGTGTGAGTCTGCTGCTTGTTTATGATTTGCCTTCCCTTTCAGATGTCACAGTGTTGTAGGCTGGCACCCTTGTTTTCTACATAGAACTAGACCTACATACGTTTTTCCTACATAGAACTAGTTCAAGTCAGAAGTATCAGTTCAAATAAAACAGATAGATCTTTATGTAATTTGAAATAGTCTCTGTGGCTTCCATGCATTTCCATCAATGCCATGCTTCATTTTTGTGAGGCATTTTTGAAGCTGCAGGTTTTCTTGTTCACTGGTAATAATCCACCAACAGGAAGAGCTAAAAGAAGGAAAAATTGAGACAGCAGTGTTGCTGGTATCCAGCAGCTTACTATTATACATTTTTGTCTCCAGTTCAGCACCTCACCTCTGCAGAATAAGATTTTAAAAAAACCACCTTAAACAGAGTACTCCTCTTCCTCTTTTTCCTCCACTTCTGAAACATCCTCAGTTCGAGAGAAGAAGAGATACCATTGACATAGCTTTTGGGAAAACTACCCTGGAGCTGTGCACTTTCTCCTACTGGGCACTGCTCAGCAGGGGAGGTTGTTCCCTGTCTTGAGCAGCAGTGATGTGGATGGGAGGAGATTGATTATAGCAAGGGATGAGAAGCATGCATTTACATAGGCTCTTTTTCCCTGCCACCTCTCCACTCTTCAGCAAGCACGGGTTTATTTTAGCACTGGCCTTCTGAAGCAGGATTAATTTTCCCCTGAATAGGTCAGGCTGGGACAGAGCCAGGATCCATGGCCTTTCATAGCTTGGGTGACTCAGGAAGCCAGAGATACCTACTAAGTAGACAAGGCCTCTAACTGCTGGTCCTATGCCCAGTGCAAGAGAAGTATCCTGGAATAACCTTTCTGATAAACAGAGTCCTTATGGGGTCTTTTTCCTAAGGCTGGTGCCAGGCTGAACCAGGCTGTAGGGCTGCCCTCTGCTGTTGGGATTCGGGAAAAACGTAAGAGTCAGTGACAACATCCAGGAAAACGGTAACGAAGTATAACCAGGAAAGCAGTAGTAGGTGAATACGTGCTGTCAACCTCTCATTTCATACAGTGCTTCAGCCAGTTGAAATGTGCCCTCATATCTTCACTAGCAGGTCCGTTCATAGCAACAGAACATAGGTGATAGTTTTCTTGGGTTTTAGCAGTGGTAGAGTTCTTGTGGCTCTGCAAAGCAACTTGTGACCCAGAAATCATGCTTTCCAGAAATCATGCTTTCTGACATGCTTGTTTGTGTTTCAGTGTGCATGGGAGATGCAGAGGAAGGAATTTCCATCACTAATTCAGATTTTAAAAGCTTTTTTATTTCTTCTTATTATGTAGAATTATTAAATTCCCTACTTATAAGTATTTGATACAAAGTTGTATAGAAAGCTATAGCCATCTTATATAAGCACCTGATGTCTGGAGGGGTGTAGGATCTTTTTTCCTGTAGCTAATTTGTGAGCCAGTGTGGAAGCATAATGGAAGTAATCTGGTATTTCTTTTAGAACCAGAGGGAAGTGCCATCAGGGTATTTCCTAGCCCTGGTGTAGTACACCCCTGCTAGACTTGGAGCATGTGAACACTTGCACATCTGCAGATATCCCAGCAGCTGTAAGAACTGCATTTAGGGTTCTGTTCTGGAACATAACAGCTGTATCTGGACTGATTGCATGGCCCTACTGAAGTAAATGAGCTGGTGGTATATGATTAAGGAAACTCACTGCTTCTCTGAAAAACAGGTTTTAATGTTAGGGCTTGATTCTCATCTTCATGTTCGTATCTTTGAATGTGATATGCATGCTTCACTTTTTGATACTGATTTTAAAATCCTTGCCTTCAATTTCTTTGTCACAAACATCCTATCCCGACTGTGTGGGGTTTTGAATTAGCTATCAATGTGCCTTAGAGAAGACAAGTGATGGCTCCCTTTCAAAGAAAAGAAACTTCTCATTTTCTGACTAATAAAAATCTATAAAATCTAAATAAAGGCAAAATTGACCAGAACCCTGCAACTAATGTTGTATGGTGATAAATAAAAGTAACTGTAGTCATTAATCCTGTCAGCAACAAATTGTTGTATAGTGTGCAGAGGTTTGTCGTGACTTGTTTACACAGGCAGTTAATTAATGATAAAATAAACCTTCTATCAAAATATGTGAGTTAATTAATGGTTTTTAGAGATGGTATTTCACTTTGGGAAGTGGCTGTAACAGTGGAGCTGTGAAGCTGTTTATGAGCTTTCCCTGCCTTCAGGAATGAATACTTTTTAATTCTCTTAGAGAAAAACTTTCCTAACATTCAGGCCTGCAACCTCAAACTGAACTTTAAAGATGATGACTTTTCTGCTTCTATTGTAAACAATAATCAGGCCATGACTCTGTGTCTGTTTGGGGGAAAACAGAGAAGCAATATAAGTACCTGTTTGACCTTCTTTTCCACTTGGTTTACTCTTCAGTTTTGGGATGATTTGGCTTGATTTCCCAGGCTCTTGATAGCAGAAGAAAGAGACTATACCACTGTCTGGCTGAGATGCTGATTTGTACAAGCAATATTCACAACTTAGCCAAGGTGGCAGGAGGACCTGGTTGACTAGAAGTGATCATATTGCTCTCTACAGAGCCCAGGTGTTTGATTGGCTAGTATTTGATTCTACTATGTCAGCATTTCCAGCAGAAAACAATCCTAATGGAAGATAAAAAACACATCAGTTTTGCTTCTAGTCTCAGAATTTGAGGATATGGGCTGAAAAAAGTGGGAATAGCTAAAATATGATTGTGTCTTTTCTTTCATAGGTTTCACAGAGAAATGGGAGATGGGGGAATCAGTCCAGCATCTGGTGTGACTGCAATTGAAGCAAAGTTGACAAACTTAGTTCAGTCTGGTTTCATTTCACACTTGGCCACATTCTAGTAAGCATCTGTCCTTGTCACATTTATTTTGGTTAATTTGTGAGTCCTCTGTGAGTGTAAACTGCAGAAGTCACAGAAGTCTGTGAAATTTGAAAGACTGAAAAATCACCTGTCATAGAAGAGAGGGATCCACAATTTGACCACATGGGCACCTTCCGAGATGTGTCAAGAAATCAGGCATTAGAAATGTCTGTATCTTTCCTTTACAGTTAGCTAGTTGACTTGTAGATAAAGTCTCTGTGAATGTCTGCATTGGAACAGGTGAAGTGCACATCCATTTCTTGCCTGCACCAATCCTGCAGTGTGAAAGAGTTGCTGAGAATTTATGTGCTCCATTGTGTGGAAAGTGGCAGCATCACCAAGTTCATTTCAGGAAGGGACATTTGCACACTTGCAAAGACCGTCATTCTCCTTTCTTTAGGTGGCTTTTATAGATCCTAAGTATTTGTATACTAGGATGGATCTTTTTTTTGGTTACTTTCTGTAGCTATGCAGGGTCTCTTCCATCAGTGTGCTCTCAGTCCCTTACAGAGGCAGACAAACCACGAGCAGTGATCAGTGGAGAAATCCTCAGTTTTTATCACCTTTGCATTCCTCCTGAACCTGATGGATAAATGTTTTAAGGAACCAGGTGGAAACACCCCTTGTGGAAGAGAATCCGTGGTAGCTTAGAAACTTTGGCATCTGGCTGTCAGCTGGTGGGTGTCTGGCACGTTCCATTCACTGCTGCCCCTCAGTCACCAGAAGTGCTGGTCCCTGGACCTCAGAATGATGCCTGCTCTCATCTTTGCAGAATGTTGTGTCCACCCTGCAGTTGGGGTTTGGCAGTGTTAGCAAAAATTGAGTATGGATCTTAGGCTGTACTTTTTTGCCAATGCTTCTTAACTGGAGACTGGGGGAGTTTCTCAGCAGTAACCTTTGTTCTGGAGGAGTTCTGGTCACAGAAGATCCGTTTGGAATTAAATGTTTAGTTTGAAACATGCCAGCAGAGTGTTCTGAATGATTAATTACTGTGCTTAGTTGGTTGTTTGAGATCTCTGATGTGCTGTTTATATAAGGCAGTATTTTTGTAAACTCCACGAAGTCTTATGCCGCTCCTGAACAGTGTGGGCTGGAGCTGTATGCTGGGAGGGGGAAGGGAGTCAATTTTTCACTTACCATATAGGGTAGGCAACGTACTTGAAATGGAATTGGACTCTTTCTCCAAGTGATGGAATCTCTGGTTAAAGTAATTCAATCTTTTCACTAACCTAGGCCTCATTTGTTTTCAATGTGTATGAAATTATGCTTTCTTAGTATTGTTTTGTCTTTTTTACAATTTTCTTGGGAAAAATGGACAAACATAAGGGAAAGGTGATTAATAATCAGGAATTTCAGGAAGCAATTGAATGCAGGTAAGAATGATTTTCTTTATCCAGAACCATCTCGCTGTGGGGAGGTAGAATTTTAACTTCCTGGGAGTGTTTCCTTAAGGACCCTTTCTCACAGTGCCTACAGCCGAGTACTTTCAGGGCACTTGTGTTTCTGTATAAGGGAAACTATGTGAACTAATTGGATTATTTAAGAGGCAGCGAAATAATGGATTTTTCGGTTGATTTTTCATTTTCAAGCCACAACTGGACAATCCTCTGCCATCCCCAGTGTGCCCAAAATACTGATGATCTGAGGACTAAAAATCTGAAAAGTTTTTCATTATTCTTATGTCAGTCATGTTTCAGAGATTCAGAGACAGAGATTCTTGTCTTTTGTCCAGGGGTGTGTCATAGCTGCAGCTTAAAATATCCTATATCTTTAAGGGGAATATTTCATTATCAGGTTTTATTTGTACTTTATTCTGAGTAATTACAGAGAGCAGTTCCTGCCATCCGTCTCTAAGAGGGAGATCTCAACACTCCAGGAATTAGTTTGGCAGCTCCTGATAGTGCTTTGGTTGCAGTCTCTCTGAATGCACAGAAGCGTCAGCTTCATGGTGGTTATTAGTCACCAACTTATGTTACTTCAGCACAAATTTTCTTCTTCTTCAGCACTTTTCTGTGCCAGATTTATTTCAGATGTGGAGGTTTTTTATTGCTGTCAGCAACAGATACCTTTACATCAGGGTGCTCTTAATCCTTTCAGTTGGAAGCCCAGCTGCATCCTGCTTCTGTTTTTTCTGGCCATGGTATGCCTGAGGATGGCTTGCACTAGGTGTCTGGGATTCTTTAGGCATTTCACCCATTTCACTAGTGGGCATTTCTGAGTGTTGTCCTGGATAGAGGGGAGTCACTCTGAGCTGGAAAGTAATAGATAATGATTGGAAGAGATCTCACTTCCTGCTCCCACAGATACAACTGAAGTTTCTCCAAGATTATGGGAGATGTGAAGATGTCTTGGCAAATAGCTTAGAAACTGGTATTCACATAGAGCTTTCTTCTGTGTTCACCTTTGCAAACAGATTCCTTTTTTGCATTGCTTATTCCAGGCTGGGGACACGAGGCTCTGCTGCACCTGCTACAGTCCCCTTTCAACAAGGAAATAACAGCTGTCTTGGTTATATAGCTTGGTAGCTATAATTCTTCACTTCTTTTTACCTCATTTTTTCTTTGGGTATATTTGAAGAGCTCCTTTTCTTGGAGATGCCTTTTCAGTACATTGTTGCATTATCAGTGAAGCAAAAGAGTGGTGTTGGACTGTCTGTTCTGAAATGCCTGTCTGTGGTATCTGCTATGATAAGCTAGTTGGATGGATGTGATGGGTTAGCTAAGTACCCACACAGCCACTCACTCAGTCACCCCCAGGCAGGGCAGGAGAGAGAATAGAAAGAGCAAAAGTTAGAAAACACTTGAGTTGAAGTAAGGATGTTTAATAAGTGAAGGAAAAAGTGCAAAGTGATGCAAAGGCAATCATTCATCTCCCACAAGCAGACTGATACCCAGTCTGTCTCCGAGCAACAGCTACAATGACTGCCTTGGAAGACAACCCCACTCCCAATTTTTATTGCTGAGCATGATATTATATGGTGTGGAATAACCCTTTGGCCAGTTTAGGTGAACTGTTTTGGTACTGTCCCCTCCCATCTTCTTGAGAGGACAAGGGGTAATTGCTTTAAACTGAAAGAGGGTATGTTTATAATAGATATTAGGAAGAAATTCTTTACTGTGAGGGTGGTGAGGCACTGGAACAAGTTGCCCAGAAAAGCTGTGGATGCCCATCCCTGGAATTGTTCGAGGCCAAGTTGTATGCACCTTCAAGCAACCTTGACTAGTAGAAGGTGCCCATGGCAGAGGGGTTGGAACTAAATGAGCTTTGAGCCCCTTCCAGTCCAAACCATTCTATAATTCTTGTGCCCGCCTTTGCCAGCCTACTCACTGGTCAGTGTGAGGAAAAGAAAAAGCCTTGATGTTGTGCAAGCACTGTTCAGCAGTAGCCAAAAGACTGGTGTGTTATCAACAACACTATTTCAGTCACAAATCCAAAACACAGCAACATATGGGCTTCCATGAAGTTAACTCAATCCCAGCCAGGCCCAGTACAACAGAGCTTCTTTACACTAATTCATAATAGATCAGAAATTGAGGGTAGTTTCATAGGTTGCGTAAGGATCCTGAGGACGCAGTGGCAACTCAAGTTCTTCTCCCTTCCCATCACGTTCCCCATTTCCTCTCATGTCAGCAATAGCAATCACGTAGTCTTACAAAAACTGATTTTTCAGCACATCCTCAATAGTGAGTCAAAGCTGTTACGTAGGCTGGGAACAGCTGGCTGGGGAAAAATACAGAAGTGACCTTTCTGTCACTTGTGTCAGTTTGTGTCATTTCCCAACCTGACATGTGTCAGTTCGTGACATAGCTGGGTGGTTGTTATACTGTGCTTGTCCTTCTTCATTGTTATATACTCCTAATTAATCTCCTCCACCTCCACAGACTTCCTTCTACATAATTGCTATTACATGGGTTTTTTTGTTAAATCTGAAACGTGCAACAATGTGGGAGGGTTTCCACATGAAGTTCTTCTGCAGAAAAAGCGGAGTGGTATTTTTGGAATGTCCTTGCCACTAGATGGCAGGGTGCCCTTTGGATAAAGAAGGCACTAGGCTGTGTTCAACACTAATTTGCTCTCAGTTTGGCAAACTTCTCATTGAGCTTATCGAGAGGTTTGCTGGAGTGAGGAGCGTGTACAGTGCTGGAGAGAACTCTAATTATATTATGACGCTTTGACAGCACTGATGTGCAGTTTTAAATTTTCTCCAGTACAATAGATACCTTAATTGAATTGAACAGAGCTTGACATAATAAGATAATAAAGAAAAGCTGTGTTTTAACCACAATTAAACCATAAGTTAGTGAATATGTTGGAGAAATCTCTGCCTCTTGTGCACGTGCTGCATTTGCTGTGCCAAGTTCTGAAGTACTCAGTCCTTGAAGTGAATTGAAAAGTGGTGACAGGCCCAAGCTGTGACCTTGGAATCTGGCTTTAAATAAAACCTGATGGTTTGCTGCAGGTGGAATATCCAGTTAGCATTTAGATGAGTTATGAGCTCTAATTTTTACTCTTTCACACCAATTTGATCTTAGTGTAACCCTAATAAATTGAACTGAATGAAACTTGTGTAATGGTGCTAAGAAACCATAAGGATGCTTTTGTTTAGACTGGAGTTATTACAGTATTCATGATATTAGGATGAGGAATTTTTGCACATTTACTATCCCAAATATAAATCTGCATCTGGGGAAGGTGGGGGTAACACCCCTCTATTCTCAAATGAAGAATTAAGCATTGGCAAGTGGAAATGACAACACTAAGATCGGGTCCATGTCACTGTGTCTGTGAGCTAATGAGGGACAAAGGTAAAAGATGTACCAAACTGGGTTCTTTGTTGTGGTTTTCGTAACACTACACTTCTTTACAAACTCATCTAAAAAACTTGTAGGGAAATTCTCAAAATTTTGAACTTTTATCTTTTTAGTTTATAGAAAGCTATTTCTTAAATTAGTTGAGTCATTTGATAAGTATAAGTTAACATTATCAGGGTATGTGATCCTCTTAACACAATTGCTTAAAACACAACAAACTAACGAAAATCACAACATTTTCAAGTTTATATGTTGTGGTGTTTGAAATTGATTAATTTCTCTTTTTCTGGAATCGTTTTTTATAGTTTATTCAAACAATTTAATTGAAAAAATATTTTAAATTTGTTCATTTATAAAAGGAATGTGGTTGACAAAATGAAAAGTGTAAGTTCAGTGAACCAAATAGTTTGTGAAAAACTGTTTCAGAGAGGACATTGTTCAACACATTAACTTGTGCAAAATATATTTTCAGATAGTGTATGTTGAGATATGTTGTGCAATTTTTTAATCCCATTTTCAGAAGCTCCCTATAGTATTTGCCACTGGCTAAGCTTTGTTACCAGTTACACTGCTTAAGGCTGTTGGATCATGACTTTGATCCTTTGGCTATAGTGAAATATAGGAATGTTTTTGCCAAATTTTGCCCACACTCACTTTGGGAACGATCTACATCTGCTTTCACAGGAAAAAGGTATCAGTTTTCTTAGTGTGTTACACAAGAGTATCTGCCTGCATCTCACAGACACTAATAATACACTACTTTAATGTGCACTCAGCCTTCTTATCTGTCTTACTCATCTGTGTGCAAGGGCAGATTTTAGAGCAGGGTGATCTAACTGGTGGGCTTCCAATCACATCTGAACGGGAGTTGAACATGTGTTTTTCCAGGTTATCTGGCATGAGGTATCTCTTGTGCTTCTGTGGGAGATGCTATATTTTTAGCATCCTTGTGGGCATGAGGGAGCAGCTGCAGTGTGCAGATCCCAGCTGTGAGGAGAGCTGGCAGTGCTGGCAAAGCTGCAGCTGGTACACTGCTTCTTGCTGAGAGGCACCTGGTGGAATTGCCCAAACAGCCTCAGACAAAATGAATGGAGTAACAACTGCTTTATTACATATACTGTAATATTTCTGGCTTGCTGTAGCGAAAACGCCTCCAAGTCAGTTGGGACATTTTTAAAGTTCTTCTTCAGAGAAAACATCCTGTGTGGATGAAAAACTCTCCTTTTGAATATCACTCTTTTTTTCTTTTGTTTCATAATAAAGACTCTCTTTTACCACCTGCACTCTCTGAATGGCTTCCTTTTGCTGTGTCTACATCTAACTTCAGAAATCTGCTGTAACATCTCCAATACCTTTTCAGGGTTGGGAAATGGCAACTTTAGTACTCTCCAGGTACCAAACACCTCAGGTCTTGGATCAGGAAGCTGCTGCTGAAAGAAGTCCTTTTCAGTGAGAAATAATCCATTATTTTGTTTGATAGCCTTTTACCCAGCCCGGATTTTTCACCCATGCTTTATAGGTTGGTGTTGTTCCTAGGATCAGCCAAAGCAGTTCACACCCTCCATTGCATGTAATGTCAACAGTCCAGAAGAAGAGCTGGGTTTTATATCATCCTCCTTCATATATCTTACAGACCTAATGGAAAGCTGGTGGGAAACTCCTGGATAACAGATGTTCTCAGGCCCCAGTGTCTTGAAAGGTAGACCTGGACACGGGGTAAGGAAGACCTGAAGGTGTTTGTGGAGGACATAGTAATAGTTCTGCATGGTGTATCTGCTTATGACATCCTCTCTGAGTTTTGCACCCAGAGGAAGATAACTCTGATAATGCTTGATCAGATATTCTGACAGAATCTCCATGAGGCCCCTCAAGATGGTTTTTTACTTGTTATCTGCTGTTGAAGCAGTGGCAAGGAGATGGAATGAAGGTCTTGTACTTCCAATAATTGATGAGAAATTCTTGCTGCAGCTGATCCTTACAGTGCTGCTATAGGTCTGTTTTACCATGGAAAGCTATTTAGTAGTCAAGTGCAATTACTTTTTCTCTTTTCATTTTTGACCAGTTCCTGTTGTTTCTGCTACTTACTCAGCAGCAAGGGAGACTGCTGCTGTGGCACATTTAGTACAGAAAGATGGTGACAGCTTGCAGCATTTCAGCCACTACTTGGTTTAAGCCTCCTCTAATCATGAGTTTTACAGTGCTACAGAAAACATATGGTATCAGTGAAATAGCTTTGCCTGAGGGGAAGATGCATAGAACTGGAATCTGGGAGATTCCGTTGGTAAGGGTAGAAAGCTATTGGATTAAGGGGTGGTTTAAGAGGCATGGCATGAGAGTTCATGAGACCTGGTTTTATTTCCAACTGTTGTGTGACTGTGGAAAATGCGTCCCTTCTCCCTTCTGTGGCAGGCAGAGGCCAGTAACTGTAAAATCCATCAGTTTGTGAAGCACACAGGTGTTAGAGGATGACAGAAAGTCATACAACTATCTAGACATGCTGAACAACCTGGTTTATGCATATAAGGAGTAGAATAGGATACACGAGGGAAAGACACACAGTGAACTGAACAACTCAACAAAATACTGTATTTGAACCACACACAATATTGCAAGCTCTTAATAACAGACATTTTGACATGGTATGGACTTGCTTACACCTTCTTACAATATATATGGGGAATAATAACAGGGGATTATTTGCTCTTTGCTTCTTGTTTTTTTTACATTAACAGTCAGAGCCTTTTCCTCAAGGTGTTACTGAGGAGGTGGGCAGGAGAGTTGTGAGGCTATAGGGATCTTGGCTTGCCAGTGATCCAGAGCCTAAAACATGGTGATCTGTGCAAACCCGCTTGCCAAACTCCATCGCTTCCCCTGAACACCCTGGTGCTGTTGTGTGCTTACCTAAACGTTGGACCACTTTCTTTTTATAGAGAAACAAAAAGGTGCTGCCTTTCCTCTTCGCACTGGTCCCATGGAATGAATTTTGCTTGATTGATTGTATTTAAATTATGAGAGACTTCTGGGCCAAATTTTGTAGGGCCTCCCACTGGGAGGAGGTTGTGCTCTGAATAGCCTTTGGTGTTACCAATAAACCTGGTAGGTTTTTTTGCTTACCAGAAAGGTCTGAATGGCAGGAGAAAATTAAGAGTTGGAAGAATTTGTGGCTGTAGGAACACTGTGTTGCCTGGAGCACTAGGTTAAGCCCTACTTTGCTGCTGAAGTATATATCATGCTAGAGAAATTGTGATGAAATGGGAAAATATTTGTGTTGTGCTACTGCTTGCCTAAGTGACTAAAGGATCTGGTTTTTGAATTAAGCATGCTCTGAAAAAGCATTCTGGTTTAAATATTGAAATGCCAAGAATGGAGGGGCTTGGTTAATGTGAAATGTTGGGTATTAATTGGAAAAATGTTCTGCAAGAAAGATGTTATGGCAATATCATGAGCTAATGATGACTTGGAGTTGAATTGCAATACCTGGGTTATTTAAAACATTACAAACCAGAGGGGCAACAGCATATAAGGAAAGAATGAGTAGGAGACAAGCTGGTTAATTTTCCTTTCCCTGCCTCTAAATCTTGCAGGTCAGTTTTCCCAGGTAGTGTTTTACACAGAGATTGCAGTGGTTCAGCTTTCTAAGCCTAGTTTTTATATATTAGGTATCTCCTTCAAGAAAGTTGCCTGCCACGTGAAGATTGGTGAGATACATATGGGGTTTTCCTTAAGAGTGATGAGAGGATCAAGGAGCCACATAAACACCAACAGCACAGATAAGGACACGCAGATACTTTTAGTATTTTTATCATAACAGATAACGGATAACGTGGCCAGTCTTCGCGAACGAAGATCTGGGAAAGGTCTTTTTACAAGCCTGCGCAATGGATTTTTTAGGTGAGACACAGCCTGCGCTGAACTGAGCCCACCCTTTAATCCTAAGGCTCAT
>JAWWLV010000144.1:41084573-41096429 GCA_035041135.1 Platyrinchus mystaceus | reverse complement strand
GTGACCTTCTCTTAGATGGATGGCCTTAGGGGCTGATGAGCTCCATCTACCTGGGGGATTGTCCCTGAAGCAGGACCGGGAATCGAACCTGCGACCACGGCGATGAGAGCGCAGCGTCTTAACCACTAGACCACCAGGGGTCCCCTATTTTTTTTTTTTTTTTTTGTCATAAGAGGTGGAAAAATGAAGGTTTTCTGGAGGGAATTGGAACTGGTGATTTATGCCAATAAAATATAATTTCACGTGCCTTGAAGTCCATTTTTAAATTCTTTTTTCACAAATATTTAAATACTTGCCCAGCTTTTTGTTGTTGATTCCTTAAAAAATGCAAAAAGAGAGAGATTGCTTCTGATTTCTTTGTGACATTGATTCGTTAATGTTGCTTTCACAGGCAAGATACCTGGTGATCTCTTATAAAATGCACAAAGGGTGATGAGGAGAGGCCATGTTTTTTGTAAGCAAATGCAGCATGTAGTTAATTCATGCTCTGCCTGCTGGCAGAAACCATGGTTTCTACACACGTTTGCACATAGGAACTGTATGGTCTTACACCCCACAACTGCCTGCTGCTTCTCAACAACTACAAGTATCTCTGCCTTGCCCTTGTTCCTGGGACAGATCTGAGGTCACACTGCTGGAATAATCCCCTTAGCTTATCTTTCTGGCTATATCATGCCCTGTTTGAAAATTCCTCCCACTTACTTCTTCTTACAATCACATCACTATAAATGTCTCATTCTTGCTTCAAATGCCCATCAGAATTTTAGACTTGCTTATCCCTCTGACATGGTCTGCTGTCTTATTTGCCTTGCCATGTCTGCTACTGTAGCATGCTGGTCTTGACAACATGTTAAATTCTTCGCCTCTGCTTTCTATGCTTCTTGTGCTTACTTCAGAGGATGTGTTTTTGCATCTTCTCTTTTCCACTTACGAAAACACGCTGTTAAGTTGGTACCCAGGAGTGGTGTCTTTATAGATAATTAAAAGACACTTCAGTAACTGACTGAAACAGTTGCTGAATTTCCCAAGGTACCTTATCTTCCTCTCTGTCTCTTTGATGTAAGATCTGAGATGTAAGAAATTCTTCTATTTGGGGATATTGCAGATATTAAACATAGGAGAAAACGGAAATAACAATTTCTCAGTTTGCATGTGCAAGTTTAGGTATTGGTCCGGTAAACCACATGTGACTTTTTGCAGGTGTTCCCTTTGCCAGTGTTCTGGGCTTCTGGCCAAAGCATTTTCTCTCAACCTCACTGTTAACCAGTCCCTTGCATTTTTGCATCAGCTTCTGTCTCAATAGGCTTAGCCCTCCAGTTAACAGATATCTTTTTCTCAAGCCCTGCCCATTGCACCTGCTTTTGAGAATGTGCCCTGGAGAACACAGTGATTCATCTGCTCTGCGCTGTTGCTGTTTGATTACATCATTGCTTAGTTTCAGGTGGCTGCATTTGTGTGCTGGAGCACTTGATTGTCCTGTTTACTTCTTTCGTACATTGTGGAAGTGTTTGTAGAGCTTGGGGGGAAGTTCAGAATGAAATGTACTATATCAGTGTTTGGGATAACAAATAGTATAGGCCATACACTCTCTTCATTCAATGCTTTTTCTGTTTCCACGCCAGCGAGCATGATGGATGTAATGTAGTCACAGCATGTTTCCAGAAATCCTGAGATCAGTAATGTAAAATAGGTCTTTGGAATTTTAATAATGGAGAAAATGTCAGTATGCAAAGTTGGTGCAGTCTTGTTTCTCCCTTCCCCCAGTTTCCCTCCTTTAGACCAGCCTATGTGTTTTCTGACCTTGCAGATACGATATAAAGTGGGGAGGGGAAACCATCAAGGACCTTACATCAATTTCCATCCTATTCCAGGATTGACCACCCTACAGAGTAAATGTATACAGGTGTGCTTTCAAACTAGACCTTCGGGATCAGCTCTTGCCTCCCTGGATGCATTTGGGAAGCTTGGAGGCCTTCAACACTGAAATGACTTTTAACATATCCTATGAGGGACTGTGGCACCCAGAGATCACTGGGTTCCTTCCAGAATGCTGGTTTTCCCCAGCCACATTTGGAATGGGTTGTGTGTCACTGGCAATGCTTTGGCCATAACAGCTGGAAGGCTGGGGAACAGCAAAGTGTTGAAGGGAACTCGATTTTGACCCACCCTCCTTGTAGAATGACATTATTTATTTAGCTCATAAAATATATTTGTACACTGTCAAGTATATGTCTGAGGTTTCAGAGATCAGCTGTCCTCATCAGGTATCCCAGATCACAGTTATAGGCTAATGCTGGGAATGGGGAATTATATAGTGGAAAGAAGTAGTTAATTTTTCCATGTGAATATAAATATTTCCATATTGGCAGTTTACAGTTGAGTAACTTCCTTAAGCATTAAACTTAGACAACCCTTTTTCACTTTTGTAGTCTCTTAATGTAGCTGGGCATGGAGAGCAGTTTGAGACATTCTTCTTTCGAAAGAAGTGTGATCAGAAGCCCTCATTGTTATTGCTGCAGTGGTTTGGTCAGATTGGGTTCAGTACCAAGAAAATCCTTACTCATTTGCCTATTAAGGCGTTTTGGTTTTTGTGGGGCCTTTTGTTTGTTTTGGGGTTTTTTTATCCATTTGATTACCAGAAGGGAAGATTTTTCTCACTCATTTTGCATCAACATTTCTTCTCAGTCAACACAAAAAAATCATAATGTCTGTGGTTTTTTTCATACACTTAAATTGGAGTGCCTATCTTTTTCTGTGGAGAGGAAAAAATAATATAACTCAGAACCCGCATAGAAGTCTGCCTGATTAGTATTAGAACTATTAGAAAGATTTCTTTGGAACTGAAGGTGCTGGAGTCATCTGTGTGTGAATTTCTGTCTCCTTTTAGGCTTTACCAAAATTCTTGTACTGAAGCAAATGAAGTTGCCAGAGAAGTAGGGCCTCCCTTCAGTAATTATTTAGTCTTACTCTAAGAGAGGAAAAAACAGATAATAAACATTAAATAAATGGATAATAAACATTAAGACATAACTTCCAATCCCAAGAGCCTATTTTCCTCTCTTTATTCCTACTTTTTAGATCACAGCAATTCTTTGTCTTTAGATCCAAAACACTGCTCCAAAGCTCATTTTGCTTTTTGAACAGTTTATGGCTTTGTTGCTCCCCTGGCTATTTGAAGACAGTGATGATGAGTATGAAAAACCATTTTCTTTACCCCAGATACATATGCTTGCTATACAAAGCCATAAATGTTGCAGTTGGTGCTGGTTTTTCTTCCTTGGATCTCATGGGTTACTTTAAATGGAACCTGTTTAGCCTTCTTTGTGACTGTGATTAAACACAGAGAAGTAATATAATGACTAAACAGTCTGTCTGTTTTAGTTGTAGAGCTAGAAGTTGGGCCATTTACCTATCTTTTTGGTTTTCAACCTAGACTCCCCCCTGCTTATGCCTTATATACAACTTAAACTCATTTCTGGAATGGCAGCCCTTGATGTAAGTGATGGAGGGAAGGATTAGGAGAAAGCAACAATCAGATTTTGTTTAACTGATCATGTAAGCAAATAGAGTTTGCCCATATGCAAATAGCTAGTCTTCAAATGACCTGTGCAACAGTGTGAAACCCCAGAATAGTTATGGATTCCTGGAAAATTGTTCTTACTGACACTCCCCAGCCAAGTTAAGGTTTATGTTCTTCATAGGTAAAAAATGCTGCATGTTTGAATTGTTTCTTTATGGGTTTATGTGTATTGACCAAACTCAAGCTTCCCTAAATGCATGTGTCTAAATGAAAAGTGAGTGTAGATAGATAAGTGAAGTTGAAAGCCAGTAAAATAAGGTGTTGTCAGCTGAGGGCAAATGCAAAAGCAGCTGTATCTGCCCTCCTCAGCAGAGTTCCTCAGAAATAAAGTAAGGGATTCTACAGAATGAGCCATTCTCCAGAGCCATCCAAACCTCTGAGTCGGAAATCCCCAAAATAAGTTAAGGACAAGTGGCATTCTTAACAGGAGGGTTTCTTGCGTTATGTAAAATAGGAAAGCATGATGATGAAACCAAAACAACAAATAAATACTTTATTTTGTATACACTTTAATTGCTTTGTCAAAAAGAAATATATCCCCCCAGAAGTCAGCTGAGTTTTATCAGCTTTGCAAAATAATGAATGAACGCCTTGTTCTTTATTATTGCTTAAGTCATTCCTGTTTATGCCAGTATTTCAAGGATTATGTTTTGATTGTTCTGAAGAGGTGAAAACACTTTCGTGCTGATGAATAAACACTGCCACTTTTAAATATTTGTATGCAAAATGTCTTTAAAGCCATTATGAAATGCTTTCCAAAAGCACTAAGAAGCTGTTTCCCAAAAAGACAGTTTTTCTCTACATTTTCTTTCATGCTAAACAGTCCAAATGAAAAGGCTTTCAGAGGTAACTAGTTAAAGCAATACCAGTGTTTTAGTGTAATGAATAACTTTTTATAGAGGACAATTGCACACAGTTCAATATCCTAGTATTTCTATTTCTGTGCCCCACCAATGCCGGGATTCTAGGGTAGAATTTCTTTCTTTGAGAAAGCTGAAGCGATCAAAACCCTGATTAACCTCTGATATTCACGTGGTGCTCTTGATCTTGAGGACCGAAGCAGTAACAAAGAGTTAATGGCAGCCATATGCTCAGGGTATTGTGGGTACTGTTGACCCAAATGTGAACTCCGCAAGTGAGTGCTGCTAACTCCTGTTTGTTTCAGGTTTGGTGTGGAGATTACTGATGAAGAGTTTGAGCTGCTACTTGACAGAATCCCCCTTGATGAAGATGGAAATGTCAGATACCCCCAGTTCATGCCCAGGTTTGATTTCTGGTATGCAGCGTATGCATTTTATTTCTCATTTGTGACTAGAATTATTTTTTAATCTAAAAGGCATACATAACATTTCCAGACTGATTCTCATTTCTTAACTGTGCTCCTTTATGACTTATTTCTTTCACAGAGTATGCTGATTACATTTAGAATTAGCTGATGTTGTGGGTGTATGCCATTTGAAATTTAGTTGCTCTTTATATGCTATTTACATATTTTAGAGGAAAGACTTCAAAAATATATAACAAACCTTCATGCTTTCTTCAGGCTGGGAAATATGTCAGACCTCTGAATAAAAGGTAATTATTTCCAGAAAATGGTAGTAAATGTACTTAGTATCTCTCTGAGAACTTGAAGCATTTATAGGCCCTATATGTAGTCTGAAGTACTTTTGAGATGGTGATACTGGTTAATAGAAGCTCTACTCAGCCTCCAAAGCCTAGCTGTAAATTAGTTTGATTAAAAGAAAGAAGCACTGGGATAGATAGAGATATTCTATTATTTGCAAAAAATTAGGACTTGATCCCCAAAACTGTCATGCCAGTAGCAGGGCAGAAGCCAGTGTCATTGCTGAGGTGAATGAAAGACTCATGGAATCTGGAACTGAAGAAAGCCATTCCACCCATGATATCCATAGAAGTAAATTCCAGCACTTTGCCACACACTTTCCTGTACCCATAAATTAGACTGCCCAAACAGCTATTTGTTTTGAGTTATTGAGCACGTAGGGGTGTATCTAGTTAACATACTCACAAAAAGGGTAGGAAGAAGTCTGAGCTCACTGTGTGGAAAACACATGGTGTACCTTCCTGCGCTTCAGGTAGCAAACCAACTAAGTACTGCAAACCTGATGCATTTGCTTCTTCCTTCCCATTCCATTTATTGCTCTTCCACTCTTTCTTTTCATCTGTCCTTGCCTTCCTGCTTCAGGAAGCTTTGGGGCTGAATTCATCTGTGTACACATTTGCACACAAGGCTGTTGGACACAGGATTCATGAGATACGTGTGACCTTCTGGAATGGTATCTCCAAGGCAATCTCCAAATGTGTCTTAAATAACCCTTGAATGCATTTGGGTGGGCTCCTATTCCTCACATACTTTTACTGCCAAGGCCTTCACTCCAGTTCTTTCTTTTATAGCCTTCTGACTGGGTTACAGCTTGCATGAATTTCTGTGGCGTGTCTTAGCTCCAGGAGTATTCTCTGGTTGTCCTGCAGCAAGGAGGACAGAGGAGACAGAGGATAAAGACCACCTAGCAAAGCTTTGAGACCAACCTTCGAGAAACCAAAAGCATAAAAAATAAAATATACAGAGATGCACAACACTGGACCTTACCTCCCTCCTCTTGCTGTGCACTCAGCTGTGCTCTGTCTTAACTGAAGAAGAAAGACATTAATCTGTTAGATTAGAAACTCAGAATAAGAGAGGAGAGGGTTTTAGAAACTAAAGTTACAGCCTGATCATTCAGTGTTGAAATGCTTTCTCTGCAGTCTTTTTTTTTAACTGAAGTCAAACTTCAGAATTCACTAAATCTTTCCATTTCAAAGTTTATTATTGTGCTTAGACCTGTTGTTTAGAAGTAATTAATGTTCATACAGAAATCTTTATATCTTCAGTGCCAAAATTCTGTACTTGAATGTGATCCAAACAAATAATTACATATGCTTAGTGGGGCTATTTTTTCTTAAGTCGAGTGGGAGGAAGTGTATAGGCCCCATAGCATAGCTTAGGTAATAGTTCTTTATTTGCTTTATTGTGAGAACCAGAGGCCAGATGCTTCTCTCAGATAACTTGTATATTAATATGGGGTAATTTTATTCACTCTAGTGCAAAACTAGAGTGTAACTGGGAATGCAGTGTAGGACTGAGATATAATTTTGACTTTCATCACCCACTCCCCCCTGTCTTTCCTTCTATAAACCCAAATCTTTCTTGCAGGCATTGTCCTAGATTCTCTCCTGTATGTAGTGGGTTGGCCTCAGCCAGCAGCAAAACCTTCACTCAGCCATTCACTCACTGGGATGCAGGAGAAAGTGGGAGGAATGGAAAGAGAAAGCCCATGGGTTGAATTAAAGACAGGGAGATCACTTACCAGTTTCCACTGTGGGCAAAACAGACTTGCCTTCTGGCTTAGGGGAAATTAATGTAATTTATTGCCTTTTCATATATATATATATATATTTAAAAATACTAATTTAGGAGAAAGAAGGCAAATATTAAAACAGATAGGGAAAAGACCTTTCTCCTCCACCTTTCTGAGGATCAGCTTCACTCCTTCACTCCAGACTCGTCTTCTTGTTACCACCCCCACTTATACCCAGTTCCTTCAGTGAGGAAGTGGAGTGGTGTGGAGTGGGGAGGGGGTTATCTTCAGGATGTAATGTTTTCTCTCTGCTGTTCCTTCCATCTTGCTGTTTTCTTCTGGTCTGTCATGGGACTTCCATGGGCTTCTATCTGTTTCAGGGTGGAGGGAGGCCTGTTCTGGAAGGCAGGAGGGGTGCAATGTGTTTTCAGTAGCTGAGTTCATTTATATCTCATGAAGCTCTGAGATGGTGCAAATGCTTTCTTCCTACTTGATGCAGCTTGTTGCTTGATGGGCTTAGAGGACCTGACCAGAGGCAGCCTCCACACACTCCTGCAGAGAGCTATCCTTCTGACTGTGCCTGCCTACACGTGGAGAGAGGGCTCCTTCTCAATGGACTTTGGAGATCTAGTTTGCCAGGGAGTAATAGAGAAACTTCCACTGGGATAAGTTAAGACTACATCTAAGTCACACAGTTTGCATGAGTTTCAGTTTGCCCTAGAGTCACAGCTGCAAGCTGCTTTGTATCAGGGATGAGTCTGGAATATGTTGTGGTTCCTTAATTTTTTTTTTCATACCTATTCATCTTTAAATAACTTCTATGGAATAGGAAGTTAAAAGCAGCATTTAGGAAAATCTAAGATCTCTCATTAGAATAGCAATGAAGGGGTTTCATTTACTGAATTAATATTTTAATTGGGAATTCATTTTGCTATAAATTAAATGTATTCTTTATCTTCAAATAACGTGTTACTTTGTTTGGAAAGGAGTATTCCAGAAGTTTTGAACCTGGCTGTGCCAAATGGCTCTGCATTGGTTTGTGATGGTTTCTCCTTTTCCACAGTCATCTGACTCCCTCATCCCTCGCTCATTATCCAGCCATATAGGACTGAGGCAGATCATAAAAGTACACAAGGAGCCTCAGGAGACTCAGCACCGTGTGTTCATTCCCAGTCTCGTAGATACTAACCAGAGTTAACCTTATGATCTGGGTTTGGCTGGTTTAGAGTTAATTAGTTAGTAGCTGGCACAATGTTATGTTTTGGATTCAGTATGAGAATAGTGTTGCTAAGTAGTACTTACCCCAAGTCAAGGACTTTTCAGTGTCCCATGCTCTGCTAGGAAGGAAGTGCACAAGAAGCTGTGAGGCAGCATGGCCAGGACAGCTGATCTGAACTGGCCAAAGGGATATTCCCAACCACAGAATGTCATGCTCAGTATGTGAACTGGGGAGGAGTTGGACAGGAGCTGTCGATGGCTGCTCAGGGTCAGGCTGGGCAGTGGTCAGCGTGTGGTGAGTAACTTTATTGTGCATTGCTTGTCTGTCTTGGAGTTTATTCCTCTCCCTCTCTTTTTGTTGTCTCCCTTCTCACTGCAATTGTATTTTATTATTACTGTTATTGTTATTAGGTTTGTTTTATTTTGTTTTCATTTATTAAATGGTTCTTAACTCATGGGTTTTCTTTTTCTTCTGATTCTCCATCCCCTCCCACTGTTGTGGGTGTGTGTGTGTCTGAGCAGGTAGCTGTGTGGTAGTTAATTGCTGTCTGGGCTTAAACCATGATACTTAACAACTTGCATTGACTGGAAGCAGAAGATTATTTGTGAGCCTGAGGGAATATAATCAGTAAGGGTTAGCATGGAAACTTTAGTCCACCATTGTCAGTAAGGGTTAGCATGGAAACTTTTGTCCACCATTATAGATAAATTATACAGAGTGTAGCATGAACAGTAAAATCTAACTTGTTTTTCTATTATGGCATTTCATACTAGTAGGGACGGTAAATGGATTAATAAAGAAAAAAGTTATTAAGAATCTACCATAGGGATATTAGCCATAAGTGAGAGAAGGTTTCTAAGGAAAGGTAGTATTTTATACATTATTTTTGAAACATTAAAAAAAAGACTTATGTGCTCAAAGCTGTTCTGTTATCTCTGGCTGTGTCAGCTGACTTAATGAGACATGTTCATAGACCATGTCATGATTACCCTCATGCTATAATATGTGTTCATCTGATATTAATCATGGACACTTTAGACTTTATTTTGCCATGCTTGCTATGAGCATTTACTGCTCATAGACTCCAAGAGGAGGAAGCTATCCAGAAAACAAATACATCAATAGCTTGGCTCCTTTTGCACAATCTACAAATTGCTGACTATTGTGGTAGCAGGATGTTTGCATACACTACATAGAAAGGAGATGTTATGGTAGAATTAAGACACTGGTTACAGTGTTTCTGCCACTAACCTCGTTCCCCTCACAGTATATTCATAGTTCAGTTTTCTTGATTTATTTTTAATGATGGTCCTTTTGATCCCTTGCCTCCTACAGTGGAACTTTGTTGTCACTCTTGCCTTGTGCATTGCACAACTGAAACTGACTCCTTCAGTATCTGAAGGAATATTATGCTGTGTTCATTCCTTGTACAGTACATGCAGGAATAAATTATGTGGGATACGGTTTGAGAAGTGTTCAATATATACCCTGATGTCAGTGAAAAACTGTGGTTAAACTCTCTCCCAAACTTCATCTTTTCAGATTGAGCAGCTACATAAGAAATGCTTTTGAAAATTCTAAGTAATTTGCCTTGGAAAATGCATTTATTATTATTCTATAAGAAGAGGAAATTGGGGTGCTAAAATATTGCGTGAGCTATTCTCCCAGCTGACAGCTTCCTTAGGGATCGCTGACAGCTTCCTTAGGGATCACTGACACCAAGTCACTTGGGTGAAAAGCAGGCAGCCATAGGACTCTTCAGAACAGTTATCTTGCCTTGCAGACAACCTTTTCACAAGCTGTATGTTTTTGATGATGCTGATTGGAAAGTTACAGTGTCACCTATAGACATCGGTGAGCTAGGCCTGGTTCAAACCTACAAAGGTATAATAGTGTGCACTGCAGAGCAAATACATGTTAGCTACACCTGTATAGTTTGCTGTACCATTTATAGTGTTACACTGATAGCTACAGCCTGTGCTTGATTTTGGAGACTGTTTGAGACAACAGGCAAGAGGATGAAGGCTGAATGTCACCTTTCAGTGCTGCTTCTGATAAGCAAAGAAAAGAGGTTAGCTACAAGTTAAAACTTAGTCCCATCCTTCCAAACCCCTATGTGCCCTTCAGTCTCCCATCCTTTAAAAATAACCTTCTTTTTCCTGTTGTGTCCCCAAGTCCAAACTGTATGTGGGAGGTGAGTGTTCTATTTTTCTGACTGCCAGTCATTCTCTCACACACAGATTTTTCATTCTTGACCGGCTGTCAGACACAGCCCCCCCGCCACAGTACCCAGTGGGTTGCTATGCTGTCCTGCACTCCTTGCTGGATCTGCAGGTCAGCCAGCCTCAATACAGCTTCATTTTGTTTCTTAATTTTCTAGCCTTAGAGCTCTTTTTTTTCACCCTAATTGGCTGACAACAGGTTTGGAAAATAAATACTGTATTCACAATGTTAAATTGGAAACAAAAGCTGGAGAAGAAAAAGGAATATTTAAATAACTACTTTTTTGAGATGTTATTTAAATCTTGTGAAGCTTCGATAGAGCAGAAAAGGTCTGGCAGAAAGCCAGACAGCAAAGAAGCTCTCTTACTCACAGGAGAGAGAGATTAGCTAGAAGGAATAGGAGAGAAAAATGACAGGTGATGGGAAGAACAGAAAGGTGGTAGAAAGACTAGGTCAGAGCAATTCTGTGTTACTGTCCAAGAAGAGATTTTATTAGAACCTGAGAGCTGACACATTTGAGGATGAACCCTGCACATCTGCAGGTCTTTATTGCCATCAGCTCACTCACCACTTAGTAGCTCAGACGTGCCTTATCCAGGCCCATCCCTAAATGGCACAAATCTTTTCTTTAGTGTGAGAAGTGCCGCCAACCAGCTTCTGCTTGCCAGGGCTATAATTTGTCAGCAGGTGGAGATGTCCCCTAGGGGTGGTTCTAAATATACCATGGGGTCTGATGGACAATTCCCTACACACACAGAAAGTCATGCACATCCTGGTGGATATCTGATATTGCAGTCTTGCTGCTCTCCAGTTAAGTAACTGTACTACTGAACTGTGGAGTGAAGAGTGAGAGTAGAGATCTGAGATGCTCTATCTGTGAAGGACCACAGGACGCAAGACCATAAATAATAAGATTCACCAAAGTGTGCCAGTGTCTTCTATTTTTCCTTTTGTGTTCTTTCTTGTCTCTAGCTCATCACGTCCATCTGAAGATTATGTTTCCTTTTCCTATGTTAGCTTTCCTGCTGCTTACTTTTACCCACTTTTTTTCCTCCTTTTCTATGCCTATACTTTTTCTTATCTGTTAATGGTCTTTTTCCCCCTCTTTCTCATATGCCTGTCTGCAGGCTCTCTTCCTGTAAATGGTACATGATTCACCTTTTCCCATTCCGCTCTTCTTTCTCCACCATCAGATGTTAGTTTGCATGATGGTGTTTCTCACATCCTTTCTCTCAGGAATCTCATGTCTCTTGACATCTCCCCTGAAGACTGTCTATGCTCCCTCTCTGAAATCCATGCCACCTTTCCACTGTTTTGTCTGTTACTGCTTCTCTTCCCTCACTGTTTTTTTTCTCTGCCTTAAGTGCATCTCTTTCCACCCTTAATACAGGCTGCTATAGGGACCCCTGGTGGCCTAGCGGTTAAGATGCTGGTCTCTCAGCGCCAAGGCCACAGGTTCGAATCCCGGTCCTGCT
>JAWWLV010000144.1:41027868-41047830 GCA_035041135.1 Platyrinchus mystaceus | reverse complement strand
TTCATTTTGGGTTTTGTTCCTTTTTATTCCCTTCCCCGTTCCCTTTCCCTTTTCCTTGTAGAATTGTATATATAATTTAATTGTATATAATTGTATATAAGTAAATATCTTTTTATATATATATTGCTTTAGCTCTCTCTCATTTCGGTCCTCTTGGTTTTTTTACCTTTTCCCCTCTTCTCCCTTGGTTTGGGGTGGGAGGGGAACTTCTTGTGGTGGGGTTTGGAGACTTGGCAGGGAGCCAGCTCCAAACCATATCAAACAGTCATGACACAAATGCAGAAAAAGAGTTGGATGATGGGACCCATACCTCCATTTCTCTTCCTCTTTAGGAACAATGAGGTGATACCAATTGTCCTGCATGTTACACTGGTGGTTGGCTTTAGTGAGATTTTCCAGTGTCAGCATATGGCAAGAAGCATAAACGTAAGATCTCAGAGACTTTGTAAAGGCAGCTGATGTAAGGATTGTACTGTGCAATAGAAAAGAGAAAGAGACTGATGCCTCGGGGTTCCTGCAGAGTCTGTCATGCCTTCTAGGTGAGGACTGCAGTCCCAACCAGTTGCCTTTTGCAGCTTCATTATCGCTGTGTGGGTAGGTGGCCAGCCTTCCTGCTGGCTCTGTTTCTTGGATGCTGAGTGGTTCTTGTTGCTGAAGGCTGAGTCATCACTTGTTTCTCTGAAACCCATCGTAGCTTTGAGTTATCTAGTGTCTTTATGGATGGATACAAGCAGAAAGGGAGATCTGGGACATGCAGCTGGAAGGCACTGCTGTTTGATGCTGGGAAAAGGCATCTTACAAGATATTTAATGGCTTTCCATTGCTATCTGAGTTTTTATTCTGTGAAAGTATTGCCTTTCTGGCCAAGCACTCTTCTGCTTCTGGAAAGTTTAGGTTGTCCTTCTTCAAGTCAAGTTCTTTGTCTTTGAACATTGCCAGTAGCCCTTTCCTGTTTGTGAACTCACAAAAGGCAATCCCAAAGGTGAAGATCCCACAAATTCCTCAGAAAAATGTGTGACATTTGCTTGCATGTCCTGGCTTTAAAATAGTATTTTCTTGCATATGTATGTACACCTTTGACAGTAGAAAGGTGAGATCTCTTCTGCTACACAGGCAAAACATGACTATTAAATGCAAACATCTTATTTAAAAAGGTGTAAAAATATTTTGGGTAAGCATCATGCCCCACTCGCCCTGTTCTTTGATTCTTCCTTAGTGTCTGATCCTACCTCGAAGGGCCATTCTTCTGACAAAACTTGGTAGATCTGACAGAGGTATCAGATGGTGACCAAATATTTCTGCAATAAGTCTCTCTTTATGGGCAAAATCAAGAGTATATTGAAACCCCAGCATTCATAGGTCATGAGCCAAGCCTCCAAACTGTTAAAATATCAGTTATAAGTCAGGAACTTAAAATTCTCAGCAATAATAAAAAGCCACCAGAAGGTGGGTTATTTCTGTGGTTTTCTGTTGGTGCTTTTTGCTCCTCCAGCTTTTATAGCTCAGGTTCTCAAGTATTCCTTATGACCATTAGAATGGAAAATTATTTTTTATGAAATCCTTGGATCCTTAAGCAAAAGTGTAAACCACCAAATATCATTGGAATTGCTAAATGAAAACAGAATGGTTCGAGGAACACTAGAAAGAGTGTCTGTGCTAGGTATGGTGCCACCTGCTTTTCATTTCATCTGGCTTATTTTTTAAACTAATTATAGCAGGCTGGGAAGAAGTACCCATGTCCCCTCTGGCTTTAATGCCATGTCTGTCCCATGGACCATTTGATGGAAGGCTATTCTATATGTCATGAGAGTGTATAACCATCTCATGTGTGGTCTCAGATTCCATTCTTCCTTCACCCCTTAATGGCACAGATAGAAGTGTGTCTGGGCCGCCAGCCTGTTGTGGAACTTTAAACATTAGTTACTTCTTTTTCTAATAAATTGGATTTGGGAATGGGATAGGGAAAATAAAGCATGAAAGTGTCAGTGCAAGAAAGGAGAGCTGGGAAGAGTTTGTCAGTGCCAAGCATTGGAATCACTAACTGCATTCAACTGATCTGGCATTCTTTCACTGAAGATATATATATTTGTATGTGTACATATATATATATATATGAAAGTATTATATAAATGGCAATGATAGAAAAAGCACTAATTTCTGCAGTGTTACCTTATATGCATATATGAAGATTCATATGAAAATGCAGATTGGAATGTCATCACTGTGCCCCGTGGCGCATGTGGCTGACAAGCTAAGAGGGAGTGGAGAATGTGTCCCACAGTTTGCTCCCAGCACATGCAAGGTAGAAACGTCCCAATTGTTCTTCCACAGCCTGCCTGTCTGGGGTGCTAAAGGCAGGCACTGTTAGATAAAGAAGTAAAACATTACTTGTACTACTTGTCACCACGAATTTGAAAAAATAGCTTAATGTCGAGGAGTGTTAACACTCGTGGAGAACAGGAAGGCTTCTTTTTCAACATCCAACACGAACATCGTCACCGGGGAGGCTGGTCAGCCCTTTCCCCGTGTGGAAGCCTTCAAAGCTTTGTGGGAAACTGTGGGGACATTAGGGGTTGGCTACTGCCCTCTAGTGATCTTCGCCGTCGCCTGAGGTTTTAACTCACCTTTTATTTTTCTAATCAAGTTGCTAAAAAAACCTTTGCGTGTGAACAGATGCATGAAATTCAGTATTATGAAACAGTGCCTGAATCACCAGATCTCAGGACATACACGAGGTGATGGACTGTACCTAGAGTGGACACCACCTGATACAGCACTAAAATACAGTTAGTGGACTCCAAGCCTGCTGTGTAAGGCATTTATATTATTACCTAAGTTAGTTATTTCCCAATTCTTTAGAAATTGATATGCCTTTTTCCTTAAACAAGAACATTGCTCCATTTTTAAATACAGCCTTTTAATAATAAGAAACTCACCCTTCTCAAAAAAAAAAAAAAAAAAAAACCAAAAACCCACAAACAACCAAAGCCAAAATAACGACCACGGGAAATGTTATAGCAGATAAATTATTGAGAAATAGAATATTTGGTTCAAAAATAATGATTTAGCTGGATTTTTAGTAAAACTAGAGATCTTTCTCCTTTTTTCTTTTTTTTTTGTCCTCTATGCTAAAATGAGCAAGTACCTGTGAGTTAAGAAGTAGAATGTGTGCTCTTTCGCTCTAGTTATTGATTCAAAATGCTTGACTCCCTGCTTAATTTCTCATCAAGTGTTACCTTATGGAAGCGCTGTTTGAGCAGAATTCTGCTGTTGGCATTAGAGGGCAGCCTTGAGGGTTTATATAATTTTTTAATTTTTTTTTTGCATATCAGTCTGGCTAGGATCTAATTTAAAGCAGCTTAAGGCTATTTTTGCTCTAAAAGCAGTACAGTCAATTAAGAGAAACTGTCTCATTAAGTCTAGTGCCCAGCTGTGTTGCTCATTCACGAACATCAACAACTGCGGGTTAGAGACAGCCAAGCTGCTCTGCAGGTAGAATGGCTGCAATTACGAGATCCTCAGAGCGACAAGTGTGTTGATTTAATTGGCCTATGTATTAAGCACACAAGACAAGAGAGCCACCTTTACTTTTATCCTGGAAAAATTAATGAGTGAAAAATTGGTTCACAGCTCTGACTTGTTTTCACAACTTAGCGAAATGAATGTGCTTAAGTTCTCTGCAGATCACATAAACTGCTCCGTGTTTTGAGTCTGGGACATGATATCATCACACACATGAACAGTGCAGCTTATCTGCTCTATTGTGCCTTTTGTGCTCTTGCTTCTAGGCCAATGAACTCTGCTTGCCATCATCTGTAGGTACAATGTCTTTGTATTTCATCACTTATCCTTGAGACTTATGTAGGGCAAAGGTTACAAAAGTTCTTGGCATCTGCCATATGATGTAGGAGGAAACCAGCATCAGCAGAGAGTCTCTTGTGTAATCTACTGATATTTTTGGAGATATGTTTGGCTAACAAAATGTTCACTTTGTATGATCAGACTGCTTCCTATAGAGTAAAGATTGTCTGCTGTAAAAAAAAGTTTTTGCAGCAACTTTATAAAATGAAACCTTGCAAAGGCATGAGAATAATTAGCAAAGCCCAGATTTATATAACTTACAAGGAAGAGTTCTAGAGCAAACAGAAAGCAAACAGAAAGCAAATGATCTTTCATTAACATGGGATTGTCAAATTATAGTGATTCATCATTCAGCTGCGGGCAGGGGAAGGTTAAAACAAACGTGGAAAAAATGATGAGCTAGGTGAGAATGTAAACCTAAACCACCTCTCCATAAGCCATGCTGATAGCTACTCTGTTTCTTGATGATTATTCCAAATTCATCATCACTTCTCTTGAAATGATCTTGAACGGTCCTAAAAATATCTTGGTACTGGAGATGCCAATTTTTCTAGTAATTTGCCTAATATGTCAGCAGAATTACTGGCTATGAGAAGCAATGCCCTATCCTCATCTGCATGGGAAGATGATGTTTGTCTGCTGCAATACAGTACTTTAAAAACAACATACTCTCAATTTCTATGGTTTTCAGTGTGTCCTAGATACCTTTGAAGATAACCCCATTTATGGCTGACAACTGCAGAGGTAGGAAGGTCTCATGTCCCCTAACCTGATAGTTGGGCCATTCAGAAAGGTGAACAGGGATCTGGCCAGGTGCTGTGCTAACAGAGCAGATTTTTCCAGGTAATGGGGTAAACCAGGAACGTTAGGGTAACCAGATTCCCTATAAACTGGCTAGACCTGAGTCAGGCTGTTTTTTCCCCCCTCTTCTCCTAACAACCTCTTTCCCCTGCTTTCCCACTCTTATCAGAGCCATACTGATTCTCCAGCAAAAGCCAGGAATCTGGAAAAACTTGATTTCCACTAAAATCAGTCCACAGCAATGCCTTTTGGTACTAGATACAGAGGAATCTCTAAAGTATCTTTAGGAGTGCAGCATTTGAAATGTGAAAATCCTGGTCATCTAATACAATTAGTTGCTCCAGATGCATCAGTCAGCCTGCAGTAAGTGTAGCAGCTCTGAGAGCGACCAGAAAGTCCATAGGACTTTCCCAAATCCTTGGAAACCTAATAAACAGCAGCTCAATGAAGCAATAGACTCTGCTACTGCCTGAGTACATCCCACACTGTTGTTTCTGTGGAGGCACTTGCATATGTTTGGTGTACAAGTTAAACATACATGACAAAATGAATCACAGAATATCCTGAGTTGGAAGGGACCCACAAGGATCATAAAGTCCAGCTCCTGATATTGCACTGGACATCCCCAAGAGTCACACCATGTGCCTGAGAGCATTGTCCAAATGGTTCTTGAACTCTGTCAGGCTTGGTGCTGTGACCACTTCACTGGGGAGCCTGTTCCAGTGCCCAACCACCTTTTCCTAATATCCAACCTAAACCTCCACTGACACAGTTTCATGCCATTCACTTGGGTCCTATCACTGGTCACCACAGAGAAACCCATAGTGCCTGACCCTGCACTTCCCCCTCATGAGGAAGCTGAGACCACAATGAAGTCTCCCTTCAGTCTTCTCCAGGCTAAACAGATGAAGTGACCTCAGCCACTCCTCACACAGCTCACCCTCAAGGCTCTTCACCATCTTCATAGCTCTTGATTGGACACTGTCTGGTATCTTTATATCCTTCTTATGCTTTGGCGCCCAAAACTGCACCCAGGACTCGAGATGAGGCAGCACCAGTGCAGAGCAGAGCAGGACAATCCCCTCCCTTGACTGGCTGGTGATGCTTTGCCTGATGCCCCCCAGGACACGGTTGGCCCTCCTGGCTGCCAGGGCACTGCTGACTCATATTCAACTTGCCATTGACCAGGACGCCCAGGTCCCTTTCTGTGGCACTGCTTTCCAGCCTCTCATTCCCCTGTCTGTACGAACATCCAGGGTTGCCCCATCCCAGGTACAGAATCCAGCACTTTCCCTTGTTAAACTTCAAATGGTTAGTGATTGTCCAGCCCTATAATTGGTCAAGGTATCTCTGCAGGGCCTCTCTGCCTTTGAGGGAGTCAACAGCTCTTCCCAGTTTTGTGTCATCTGCAAACTTAGTCTGTGTTTAAGTTGTTTATGAAGATATTGAAGAGAACTGGTCCTAAAATGGAGTCCTGTGGAACCCCACTAGTGACTGGTCACCAGCCAGAATAGTGCTGTCACCTAAAACCACATAGTGGAAGGAAAGAGTTCATCCCAGGGAATAGCATTTTAGTAGCTCTCTTCAATGTTATAACTGGCCTTTTCCTCCCTTGGGAGATAGTGGTTTGCAGAGCCCCATGTTTCTTCAGGCTGTCTCTAGATGATCTTTCCTATGCCCTGCTCCTGGTTGCCAACATGCACCTCCTGGGAAGACAGAAGCTTATAATTATTAATAAGCGATAAAAATTAATTTACTTTAGTCCTTGCACCTGAATCGTCACAAGTTATCTTATCTGTCTGGCAATCCCATGTGAAGAAATCGGGTGAGGACAGAGTCCTGTCACTGCAGATCTGACTTATAGGGCTGGGCTGGGTTGCACAAGGTCCCACTTCACCGGAGAGGCCAAGGGGAGCTGCCAGCAGCTCACCCCACTGCTCCGGCTAGCAGGCTCCTCTGCTCAGCTAACTGAATAATGAGGGAGAAGGGTGATGAGAGATAAGAATTAAATCTTAGGGAGTGACAGGTGTTCAAACAGTGAAAGTTTTTCACTGGTGTCTGCTGCACAGGACTGAGTAACAGTAACAGTTGTTTGTATGTAAATGGTGAACTTGCCCATGCTAACTGCTTGCCAGGTTAGCTTAACATGGAGGCCCAGTCTGAGGAAGCTACTAAAAATACTGCAGATCAGCAGGAAGGAAATATTGTGTTTTATTAAAAAAGCATCCTGGAAAATTTTGACAACAATTTTATACTGAAGGAGTAAATCATGTTTAGCACCACTCACGTGTATAGGAAACCCAATGGCAGTTGTAGAAGTATAAGAGGTAGACTGGGAGGGGAAGATCCTCAAGTTTCCCATGAAGACTATTTTCCCAGCATTTTTCTATTATCTTCCATTCCCTTTCTGTCCTCTCTTTTGTGCTTTGCAAACCCTTACTCCAACTTCTTAATTTGCTTACCTATGGCTAAGATGTACACAATCAGTCTTCTGAATATTGCTATTTCCTCTCACTAGTGTTTTTGTGGAGATGGAAGTAAAAAACCTGTAGCAAACATATATTTGCTTGATGATTTCGGATGCAGACTGTTCAAGGATGACCTCATAGAAACAGGTTATTAATTCAGTATGCACCTTTGCAGGTTGTTTTTACTTAGAGTGTGTTATGCTGTATCTATCTGAGAAGAATTTGGTTTGAAATAATGTTGGGAAAAAAAGTGGCTGTCTGCTATGATGGTACTCAAGAGCAAATGCCCAGAGAAGAGCACGGGCAGGCAGCACAGACAGCACTGCGAGAAATGCATTTCAGTGCATTTGCTGTGTAAAACAGGAGCACTGCTTGTGCCTTCAGTCCTGCTTTTAATACCCATGCATCAGTCTAAAGTCAACTGCAAATTAGATGGATTTTGACATAAAATTAGAAGGGAGATGTGAAATGATGTTGACGTGTTTTACCTTTTTGAGATATTTTTGTAGCATACATCAGCTGATTGTTCTCATAACACTTCCAACTGCCTTGAAAGCTAAAAGCATTAACAAATCTGTAAGCTTTTTTTTCCTTTTGGTACCTCCATCTGTAAAAAAAGTGTTTTTATTTAAGAAGTCATGTTAGCCGGGTGACATTGCTCTGCAGGATGGGAAGGAGACTGTCAAGAAATATGTTGATGAACTAGTAGACTGATGAACACTAAGGGGCTGTTTTAATATTCATTTTATAATACCACCAAGAAAAAAAAATATGATGTCCTCTTGACCGTTATGGCAGAAATGGGGGACAGAAGAAGTTGGTCCAGGATGTACATGAGAGGCTGGATGGACACAACTGTGGCTGATGGCTCTTGGAACAGGGCCATGTAATTCTAAATTACGACCGTGCTATTTTTATTAAGCAGTGATTTTCATCCACAGTTTTGTAAGTCCCTGCATTATGAGTTCTGTTACTTGGATCCTCACTTAACCTTGGCCTATAGGTATTTTCCTGTTTATGTGATAAACACAAATTACAGCTTTTCATTATGTGTAGACTACATACACCAACCAAGTCATTCTGCTACTGATGTCAGCACTGGAGCCCTCAGGCACAGTTTCTGGTTCTATATTTATGGTCTTTCTTACTCTTTTTGCATGAACTGACATTGTTACCTCTTGCCCCTCAAACCATTCCTGCTCTGTTGCAGAGGGGGTCTTAGGAATGACCCTGGTCACGGCATTCACTTGTGCAGTGCAAATGTGTGTGTGGTATTATTATATTATCATTTTAGACTTTGTGTGGGGATGTTGCCTGGGTGCCTCTCTACTGTCTGCAGAGGAGTGCTGAGGCTTGGCAGCTGATACTGCAGGCGCTGATGCAGGAGAGCGGGTGCTGCACGGCACAGGGCAGTAAGCAGGAGGAGGAAAGGGGCCATGGCTACTGTCACTCCTGGTCCCGGATGTTCTCTTTCAGAGCAAAACTAGTTTTATTTCACAGCCACTGGGCCTTTTAACTCCAAAACAGTCCATGAGAATCTATTGGGTCATTCCATTAGCACCAGAGAGCATTAAATTATGTCTCTGATGGCACTGAACACTTCTGTTTTCACTTGTTGGCAGTTTCAGCCTATTTAATGTTTTTATTTACACTTGCGTGTTCATCTTGATTTTTCTAAACATGGAGTTAAAACACTGAAGTATCAGTACAAACTTTCTCTATTGATGATATTACTGATTTTTGCACTGAATATTTATTTCCATGAAAAATGCAACTTCATTTTTTAAGACCACTACTGTCTGAAGAGGGCTGTGGTTTTTCAGATATGTGAGGAATCAACAGTTTAAAGTAATTTCTGCTGTATTGTTTCTGAACTTAGTGAATTTACATAAGGGATGAATCTGAGCAAACATTTTCAGACAGCTGTCAATCTGTTCTGGTCTTTTACCTCACTGTTACAAAAAAACTCTGAATTAGGTTTTGGAGATCTGTTTGGTTAAGGGAGAGAGTGAGTACATGAAAGACTACTTGAGCTGCAAAAATGTCTTCTAATGCTGATGTTCAAGCACAAGCAACTACCAAACGGGTGCCAGGAGGAGAAAGATCTGTAAGGAAATGAAAAGCCTGGGAATGTATCCCATGGAGCAGGGCATGGTGAAGGGAGCCCACAGCTAGCACTAGTAAAAGCTATGGGAGTTCAGAAAAGCAAAAAAAAGAGGCCTTCCTTCACAGTCTTTATACAGACACTCTTTACTGGAAGTTGTCATGTTTATCAGACCATGGGACATACCTTCTCTTTCCTTCAAAGAGGTTTTTTCTGTGCTACTATTGTGTTATCAGGCAGCTGGAGAGGGAGATAAAGAGCAGCCTCAGGCAAAACAGTTAAAGGGAAAAAGAGGAAGACATTAAAATAAAATTTAGGAAGAAAACCAGATTAATTTTCTTGATTTGGTCTATTATACTAAGGCAAAATCTTTCAAATAAGATGCGTTAGCAGAGTCGTCTTTAAGCACTCTGGGCAGAAAGCTGAGGGGAGCACTGTAGGGAATTGTCCAATCCTGGTAAACGGGAGAAGTAAATTTGCTTAATAAGCAATTCTCCATTTGTAATCCTTATTACATTTCACCCTAATCACTGAGCATTAACAGCAGAGGCTCTGATAGCAGAAGTCATAAATTTTTTTCAGATCAGACAGTTCTCCCTCTTTTTCTGGGAACTTCATTTTCCAGTACTATTTTGGGAGTTTGGAGACCTTTATTTAGCAGTGTAAATTTTAGTTTCCAGACACACAGAAGCATATTTTGTAATAAGGTTGCTGAAGGCAAATTGCTGATGTTCAGTATCTATGAGATGCATTGTCAGAAAGTTTAAGATTTTTAGAAATTCAAAGCACCAGATAAGCTCAGGTACCTGTTTAAGTATTTTGCCTAATAAGATTTCATTTAAGACTGCTTCTTTTCCAGTGGAATTTGTACCCTTCAATCAGTGTGAAAGGTTTGTCAATGGAGTGCTTAACCCAATAAGCAAACAGCCCAATATCTAAATAAGCTCCTACTGAAGTGGTTTTGTTTTCCTGTCGTTCTCGGAAAACAACATACATGAAAGGTGATACAATTTGACCTCTAAACTGCTGTGAAAATTGATAAAAAATCCAGAGTATCTCCCAGAGATTGAGGAAAGCCCTTCCAACAGATAAAGGTTTGTTGCAGCAATACTAGATTTAGATTAAACAGTGGAATTCAGGTTTTCTACTGTTTGCCCTAATTTGTATTGTCTTTTTGGTAGAAAATAGTGTTTTCGCTATCTGACCTTTTTGGTATTTGTGAGCTGCATTTGGGAATGAGCCTTGAGCCTCACCCCAGGTGTCCCACTGGAGAAGTGGACACCTGACCCTTCAGTTAACCACAGGAATGTCCTGCACAATGCTTGAGGTAACCTACAGAATCTAGAGTTGTGTTTAATTGAGGTTTCGTAAGCTCTGCAGTCGCCATAAATCTTTTCTAATGCATTGTGCTAGGAATTAGCCTCCTAGTGCCTTTAAAGGGAACCTGGTTTAATTTTTAGAGTTCTTCTTTAGATCCATAATAAGGCCCCAAAAATGCTGGCCTGACTATCCCATGCTAGGAGATTTGACATCTTTCTTCAGAGTTTGGTCCATTTGACAGCTGCAGTTCACAGTCCATTGAGAGACCAAACAGTGTGTATTTGTCTTGGATTGACATGTCAGCTCAGCTCTGGACTTTGCCCTTCATCAGTCTTTCATTCTGCATGTTATACAAGTTTGCAGTCGGAATCACAAGTCATCAATTTGAGGATTAAAAAAGTCAACATTTTTTCAAGGGAGCAGGGGGAGAGAGAGGCCCTTTCAGCAACGGCTTGGTGTGATAAGAGCACAGCAATACTGACACAATTAAGTATCTGGAGACATTTAAAGCCCACATAGACGTGATCCTGTGCAACCTGCTCTAGGTGAACCTGCTTTAGCAGAGGTGTTGGACCAGATCATCTCCAGAGGTCCCTCCTAACCCAACCATTCGGAGATTCTGTGATTAAGTATAGAAAAAGCTTTGGCACTGTCCGTCTTTCCAGAGTATTCTCTGATTTCTTGTGGACTTTGGCACTTCTGTCCTTCATGTCTCTGATTCACATCTGCTTTTCTCTGCTGCTGTACATTCTCATCTGTGTTCACGGTATCAGAGTACTGCCGTGTGCTGTAGAGGTGCTCTGTGTCAGTGTGATGGGTGTGCCTTTCCTTGGCGGGCGTATTCTCTTTGCTTTTTCCCAAGTTAATTCTAAATCTCCCAGTAGTATTTTGCTAAATTCTTCCTGTCCCAGATCTGAGTTATGTCTCTTGTTAGAAGTTCACCAGGTTTCTCAAAGGTAGCTCTTTGCCTTCCACAAATCACAGATCCTCTTGCTGTTTCTCCTTTCTTTTTGTAGTTAAAACCATACTGCTTACAGGTCTCAATTTTATGAGGCATCTTACTCTTCATTATTTTGTGGAATGTTTCACAGTTGACTCCATCTGCCTTGGTCAGCTGGAAGCTCCTACAAGGTGATTTTGAGCTGCCTTTTACTAGAAGCTAGGCTGATTTCTGATTGCCTGCCTTTTTGCTGGGTCTCAGGGCTTGTAGGTAAAACATAGTCTTCTCCAAGACTATCCTCCTGATTTCTTTTCCTGGGTTTCATAAACACTAAGAATTGTGACTGGTGTGGATCTACGTCTTTTGGTGTCTGACCTCTACCTGCACAGCGCTAGGACTAATTTTGCAGCAGTCTTATAAAGGTCTGTTCCTTCCAAAAGTGACTTGATGTTACCCTCCCACTCTGCACATGGATGTAATGGGCAGATCAGTGAGGAACTGAGAAAAGAAAGGTGGTGTGATGATTCAAGAGGAAATGATCTGTGAAGAAGGTGTAGCTGGACTGATGTATTTTGTTTCGTAACACGGTGAGCTGACCAGTCCCTGGAAGACCTGGATGGAACTGGTAGATGTTTTTAGTGGGGCAGCCTTTTTTATTCAGAAGGACCTCAAGGAGCAAACCTGGATTATTTTGACATTTCAGCATCGAAAAATAATATTGATCTACCTACAATCATACCTCCTTGTACTGTTTCTCTTGTTCCTCAGGTAGTTCTTTACCCTTTTGTGGGTGCGAAAAGAAAGAATACTAACCCAAAATGTAGTATAAATGTAATGTCTTAGGAATTACTTGAGATGGGATGCCTAGAAGTATTTCCATTTTTGGATTTTCTTACTGGTGTTTCTTTTGAATTATACCTTTCAGCTAGAGATTACCTAGTAAGAAAGGTGTGGTGATCTTCAGACTGGTTTGTTTACTTGATTTGAAATTAGCTTTTAAACTAGGTACTTAATCCTCTCCTGTTACTCAAGAATCTCTGTCATTGAAATCAGGAGTTTAAGCTGAAGACACATTGCCTTGATTGAGTCTGTCTGCACCTTGCATTTTAGATAAAAAAGAAGCATTTTAAGGTGAAATTTTCACTAATAAGTCTTTAATGTAGTAAGGCTTAAGAAAAAATGGATATTTTTAAAACCTTAAATGTGTTTAAGAAAGAAGTTGTTTCAAAATGTCATGATATTGTTCTAAAACAGCTTCAGGGCACCTCTGCCTGCATAAATGTGTGAAACTCTGTTTTATATGGAAGGGTAGCATTGTTTATAGAGCTTTTGCAAATTATAAAAGAAAAATAAGCTTTACAAGCACTAGACATGTATGATATATTTCGATAGGATAATTGAGTTAAGACCATATAAACTGGCATGACATGCACAGTTTTCCTCAGCAACACATTGAGAACGTTTTGTGACTAGGGATAAAGGCTGTTAGAAGGATTTGAGTGGGACCAAAGAGTTACTTTAGCTGCCAGACAGCAGTGTAGGGGCTCCTCCAGTCTTTGACCAAGTTGTGTAAACCTAGTCTGATCTGGCTAGTCTTTAGATATATAGGCCCACCTGTAAATTATGACATGTGATTATGTTTTTGTGGGCTCTGGGTCAACACTGAGAAGCATGGGTAAGTAACCATGTTGAAATGCAAAAATGGGAATATTAATATGCAAGATCATTAAAGTTTTTGGTGTTTCTTTTTCATAAAATTGTGCTTATTGTATTCTGGCAGACAGGTTTTTTTAGGTTTTATCAATGCAGAATCATTTGATGGGCATACTGTGCAGGTCCTACAATTGTTGTGAAAATGAGAGTCGCCTTTTGTAACCTCCTGACTTCATTATTAGTTTATCTTTTGCCTAGTGATCACCTCCCCAATGAATTCTAATTCTCTGTACCAAGCCCTCAGGGCACCTCAGCATTTGTGAATGGTTAACTCTGATCTCAGATAGCTGTTTGCATTCTTTTGGGAAGCCCAAGCTAGTGGCATTATTTTAACCTTTTACCTACTTAACTTTTCCCATAATAACTACAGTTCCCTCTGCTCTATCTACCTTACATGCCCAGCAAAATGTTGAGGTATTCACAGCAAATACATACCATATGATACATAACACATGCAAAGGACATATGCTTGGTCCTGCAAAATACTATCTTTCCCTTTTGTTCTCAAGTCTTGGATGCTTAAGAAACTGCAGAGATGACCATTTTAAATAGTTTTGCAGCATATGGAATGGTGCATGTTGCTCCAACATGCAGTGTCACAATGGGGTTGGCAAAGACAGCCTGGAAGAGAGCATGGACCCAAATTGCTGCAATAGTCTGACGAAAGGCTGTGGAAAATGCAGTGTTGTAAGTCAGGCAGAGGTGAGCAGCAGGCATGGCACTGCCAGTTTGGAAAGGACAAGTCCAGACCCCAGGAACTCTATCTGCTGGAGCCTCAAAAGACGCAAAGGTGCATCCAGTCTGCCTCTAGTGCAGGGAGCCACCTTTTGTCCATATGTCACCATGGTGCTGGTGACCCTCAGGAAGGAGCCCAGCTCAGCCTATCTTTAATGTGATCTACGAGTTTAGGATGCACCTTAGATGTCTTCTACTGCATGATGTGTTTAAAATACAACTTGCATTCATAACAAGCTTCATGGACCTGACCTTGTCTGCCCACAGAGAGCCTGTGTTGGCTGATTGAGTCATGGGAATGGCGCCAGGAATATCTTGGTTGCTGCACACATAGGTCATAGGGATGTGGCCACAGAGTTTGCAAGGATGTTCCCCAAGCGATCTGCCTGCACAGCTTCATGCAGGAACAGTTCTTGGGCATATAGCCCAAGCCTGTGCTTTGATGGAGCACTGTGCCATCAAGGTGTGCTTGGATGGGTCTGGGGACTGAAGAGGTAGAGGGCCATCAGATGGCACTCAGTAGTCTGCAGTGGGGTTCCTGTGACAATGGCACCATAGTGTTGGTGGAAAAATAACATTAAAATCTGTCTATTTTTTTTCAGCACTGAAAACCAAGAGAAGATGATGTACTATCCAGGCTAAGGCAGTTGCTTGCTAGCTACCATTTTGCTAATAACCATTTTTTCCCCTGAAATATCCCACAGATCTGCACTGGCTTAGGAAAAAAAAAAACCAAAAAACAACCAAAAACCATTCCTTTTTGTTTTCAGTTTATTTTAAAATTAAATTTGGTTTGAGAGAGCAGTTTGAAATGACAGGCTGAACTTTTGTACTGAAAATATCAAAAGGAAAAAAGAAAATGCAGTGGTGAGTAAATGGTGAGGTGGAGGCCTGAAACTGTTGATATTGATATAAATATGTTGATACTGATATAAATTTATGACTGTCTTTACTGAGCTGCAGGGAAAAACACAATGACCTACAGATCATGGTTTTGAAATCTCTGTGTACCAGGACAGGGATTAAAACAATAATTGTTCAGACAAAATTATTTTCAGTATGAAGGCTGTTGCCTTCAAAAAATACTGCCATTCTGCTTATCCGTCTTGAGATTTCTGTGCAAGTGTCCCCCTTTTCTCCTGCTTTACCTGAGGTCCAGTAAGACAGTTGAGCAAAACAGAAACTTAAAAACAAAATAGAAAAGAAATACCTCCTTAAGTAAATCTGTCAAGCTGTGAAATGTTCTACCATAGGTGTCTGAATTGTTGTTATTAATTACTGTAGTGCACAGAGGGTTGCTCTTGGGCTGGGTGCTAACAGTTCTGAGCAAACAAATATTCCCACCCTGAGGAGCTTGGTCTGGGTCAAAGGCTAAAGGCATTTTGGCAGGATAGGAGGAAACTGAGAAGCTGCAGTACAGCCTGATAGATGATGGTTCAGGCAGACCTTTTCTAAAGGTCTTCCTGAAGGTCTTCTTAGTGTAGCAGTGCTTTAAGAAAGCATTAGGTTGGAAAGCAACTATGGAAGCATCTCAGGAAGACAATGAGGCTTTTAGCTCTGCACTGGGAGGGGAGAAGGCTGGTTAGGACCAGGATGAGGTGAGGGGATGGGAGCAGGTGTGAGCTACATTAATCTCTCAGATGGGACCAGGTCACCAGTGCACAAGAGGAATTAGAGAAAAGAGCAGGTTAACATGGAGAAAAGGCTTTTAAGGATTTAGGGGAGCAGCTGGTCTTATGCCAAACAGGTGTTGTCAGTCCAGGAACACGAAGGCCAGTGCAAGAGGAGCAGGTAAGGTTTGAAGCTCCTCTCAGAACTGCCTGCATGCTCAAGGAAGGACCCTGCAGAAGAACTGCATTTGTAGCTAGTGGTTCCCCTCTGGATTATTTTGAGGGAAGCACTGATGCTTGCTCTGAAGGATGCTGAGGTATTTTTCTCAGGAATCTTAATGCCCTTTTTCCTCTCTTGTTTATGTAATAAGCTCTGGGTGACAGATTTTGTTTGCTTGATTTTGGTTTGGGGTTTTTTTGTTTTGTTTTGTTTGGGGTGAGGGGTTGGGTTTTTGGGGGGATGTTTTTGTTTGTTTGATTGATTTTTGACAGTGGGGGGGTGGTGGTGGGATTGCTGGGGGAGTGGTGTTTGTTTGTTTGTTTGTTTTGTTCTGTTGTAGTAGCAGTGGCATTTGGTGTCCTAGGCTGGAAGCAAGAACAGTCCCTGTGAGCATGACAAAATGCAAATCTGGTGACATGAGAGGATAAAGTTATGGGAAAATTAATATGGTCAGTTTTTCCTTAGATTAAATCAGCAACATCTTGTGCAAGGAGAACTGGTGAAAGGATGTAATATGAGAAGCAGAGGCCAAACTGGGGTGGATGGTGCTTCTGGAAGAGGAGAGAACACTGTTGTGTTAAGGAAGACCATCCTTCCTACAGGATTTCTGTCAGGGATGATCTGTAGTATCAATCCAGGTGACAGGTCTTGATGAATTAGTAGGACAAGGTGATGTGGAGAGAAGCTGTAATGGAAGGGACAGGGAAAGGAATCAAACATAGAAGAGGATACAGAATGGTGAGAAATAGCACTGTGCTAACGGGTAAGAGAAGGTGAAGCCGAGAAGAAAGGGCAAAATTGTAACAATTCCTTGCAAATCACATCTCACAGGTTGGAGTGTCTTGGGAAAAAGCTTAAGTAGATGGTGGCCAAAGAACAGCTATACATGAGATGAGGAATTGGAGGTGAACTGTTTGCAAAGAACATCTTCTTTCAAGGCCCTTCTTTTGAATGGAAGAAAAAAAGGGCTGTGAGTTGGATGAAGTTGTGATGACAATAAAACATACAACTGACGGATGGAGTGGTTCCTTGAGCAGAAAATGGAATTGCTGGGGATGATTGTGACAAATTGAGAAGGCAGAGGGAGAAAAGTCAATCAGAAGGCTGGTGGGAAATAGCTAGGTGAAATTCAGGTAATAACATGGCAGAGAAGAGACTGCAGGGCTGCATGAGGATGATAGAGATACTGGAAATTGCAAGCAGCAGCAATATAGCAGAGACTACCCACCTCCTGAAGCCTGTTCTCCTCCCTTTCTTGGGTTTGACAAGATGAGAGCGGTGAGAAAAATTAGATACTGTACTGGATTTTCAGGTCAGGGTATGTTTGCCTTTGTAAGTCTAGCTGCAGTGCTTGAAGGCAGAAGCCTTGAGTGTGGTTAAGCATCCCTTTCTTGACTCATTTTCAAATACAGTGATTGTCTTTCAGCCAAAGTGGATTGGGTCTTGGCATAGTTTGGGATCACTTTGAACTTAACTGCAAACAAAAAAATGTGTGGTTTCCGTTTTGATCTCACAATTCATAGGATAGTTTTACTCACTCCTAAGTTTTTCCTGCTCACTTTTGGATCATAAACACAACAAATATTTTGTCTTTGTCTCTCTGAAACCATTCTCTTACAATTGTTTGTGGAATAAAATAAGCATCTAGATGCCAGCTGTGAGATAAACGTATCTGTGGTGACATGTAAGAGAGTCCTAGTGTTGAGAACACATGCACTGTAGGATTATGCAGTGAATTAGAATTCGTTTTGCAAGAATACCTGTGTAACCATTCCATAAACAAACTTAACAATGTAAAAAAGATGCAGAGAATGATAATAACCAGCACTCCCCTGCCCTTCTCTTTCCCAACTTCTCTTGAGATGAAATCTGATTTAATAAAATAGTATCTGTGAATACATAACAGCTCAACAACCACTATTCCTTTGCGTGAATACTCTGCTGTTGGTGTATGTGATGCCATCCTAAGTGTTCTTAAACTTTTAATAATATCCATACAGGAAAGTTGCACAGATTTATCAAATGAAACCAACTTGAAAACCATTGTCTAATTAATTTGAATGCTTTGTGCATGCAAACTTTCAGTTTTCATGCAGTGACATGCCTGTTTGCACCATACTATGTCAAAATGCTCTCAGAGTGGTAAGTACAAACACATGTAAGCATAAAATTAGTGTCACACCACATCAACTACAAAGCCAATCAGGGAAGGTGATCCCTTTTGAAGACCAGACTAAATACAAGGTACTTCTGTGGACACTGATACCAGTTTATCAGAGTACCTCAATTACTGTTAGGTAGTACCAGCACAGTGGTCTGCACAGGAGAACTTGCTTGTTACTCCATTTTAGAGATGGGGAAAACTGAGTGCCTTGGTCAGGAGTTCTGAGATAACGCTAGGTCTCAAGGTCTTGCTCCAACTTCTCTGTCTTTATAGTATGCTAAACTATCTGGTAGCATCTAAATCTGGCATTAGATGCAAACAAAGTTGACAGTTGCCCAAGGGTAGGCAAACATGACTGGAAAAATGATGTCCGGAAAAAGGAGTTGGGGTGAACACAACACACCAAGTTTTTCACTTCTCTCTTTTCCCCCGGTCAGCAGCACCATATAAATGTATTTTGAAGGTGATGGGGACAGGTACAAGAATAGTCTGGCTACTGTGGGCATGATGTATGCAAAGAGCTGAACTAGACTGTGACCTCCTGTTCCTGGGATGAGGGAGCTCACTTAGCTGTGGTACCATGAGCTTGTCTGAGGCAGCAGAGTCTGGCAGAGTCCTTCTGCCACTGCTCAGTTGAATTTTGACCCCTCCAAAGGGAGAGCAAAGTGTGCCTTTCTGCTTCATCCTCAGAGCAACTATGGTTCAACTTTGCCTAGACTGCTGAAAACTGCTGAGCACGCAGGTCCCACCGTGTATGATTGGTGCAATAGGGCTGCCAGAGCAAAGTCAAATCTCTGACTATATATAACAAGAAACTGAAATCTTTGGACTTGCAACAGTGGACTTCTCACCATGCTTAGGGGTAATAGTTAGACTACAGACCTAAGCAGGCAGAAAATCCATGACTCAGAAAACCTTAGTTAGCGGAGCTTAGAGGAAATAAACTATGCTTTGAGACATTGCATTTGAGAATGCTTGCAATGGCTTATTTTGCATGTTTCAAAAGAAAGTCAAGGCATTTAAATGGAATATTTGTTTTCGGAGGATATTCAGGATCAAAAAGAAGTCATGAAGCAGTAAAACATCTTCATAAGCAAAAATATTCCTAAGAGGTATGCAATATAGTATAAAAGCATATCGCCCTGTGTAACATAAAATTATCAATAACTGACTATCTTCAGAAGGTCTTCTTGGAACAGAAAGAATGCCTTTCAGTAGAAACAGGCTTCAGGACAATATAAACAAGTTTCATGACAGCAGTAGATCAAGAATAGAGACAATTTCACCTACTTCTCTCAGAATGTTATAATAAGCTGAGTATGCCAAAGTTCATGTCTTTGGAAAAGGTCCATGCCTCATTTTATCTAACATTAGTTGATCACTGCCATCCATTGATAAATCTGTGCCACCCTAATGCAGAGTGGATCAGGACAGCCAGGTATCCCGTGGTAGCTGAGCTCTGCTAGACTACAGAGTGGTGTGGCCACCTCACCCTTTTCACTCACTCTCCTGGAGCTGATGGCAGAAGGGTTTGAAAAATCTACACAGCGGATTTGATGACCTGGATGAAGTAGAGTATAGGATACATATGCATAAAATCCATGAATTCTGATGATTCTGTAACAAGAGACACTGGCTTATAGATAAAACATATAGCCAAATGAGAAGTACTGGAGGGGTTCCAACACGAAGTCTGCTGGAAGCCTGTAAGATGTTCTCCGTGAGATCACTGCTGGCTGTAGGTGAGAGTACCCTGCTTGGGCAGCAGGAGAAGGAGAACTGAAGGGCTTCAGGTTGTGGAGGTATAATTTGTTCCTCCTTCAACTCTGTAAGCCTCTTTCAGAGCTACAAGGCTTTCAGAGCTATATAGCTATAAGGCTAGCTGTCTTATCCTTTCTGCAGACTCTCTTCCTCCTGATAGCTGAAGGTATAAGGTGAGATCCAAGAGTTGACAGCTGTAAACAGCTTCTGTGAGCCAAGGTTGGCAGACTTTGATTCCCATGGCTTGCCAAACAGAGGCTCAGCA
>JAWWLV010000144.1:40990704-41027768 GCA_035041135.1 Platyrinchus mystaceus | reverse complement strand
TGACAGCTGTAAACAGCTTCTGTGAGCCAAGGTTGGCAGACTTTGATTCCCATGGCTTGCCAAACAGAGGCTCAGCAGCTGTGAGTTAACTACATTTGGGATTATAATGAACTCTCCCCCGTTCTCAAAGCCATGACGGGCTGTGTGCCTGCTTCAGTATTACTGTGGTAGCTGCAAGTGATCCAAGAGGCAGCTGGGTAAAACTGCAATTATGAAATTGCCTATGAATTGCTAAGTACAGACTAGCACAGAAAAAAGGCTTCAAAGTAATGCCTAAATGTCTCAGTCACGCCTAACCTTTGGTGACTAAAACTTACATGTTCCCTTCCATATGTGTATGACAATTTTCAGGGCCTCCAAGCTTGGAACAAAACTAACTTGGAGGAAAACCATATCTGTGTGTTAATTTGAAATTATTTTCTCTAAACCTGTTGGTCTAAAAGTGGTACTTTGGTCGAGTAAATTACACTAAATCTTTGAAAGAAGTAGATTTTCTAGAACAAGTGGCTAATACAGCACTTGTGGGGAGGTGAGGAAAGAGTGGCTTACTTGAAATTCAGAGTTTGGAAACCTATGTGTCAAATAACAGTATGTGATGATTGAAGGGCAACTGCAGATCAAGGCTGCAGAGCAGACAAACAGAGGAAAAAGCAGGCAGAGCCTCTTTGTAATGCCTGAACTTCCTTTATCTTTAGGAGCCAGGAGATTTGAATCACAAGTAATACTGGCAAATAACTTATTTTAAAGGACAGCTCTCTCTGTGACCTGTAGCATGTGAATGAAGCATAGCTTACTCAAATGGCAAATCAGCAGTATAATTTTGAAATAAATATTAAGCAGTTTTATCAAAAATAAAGTCCAAGAGCATGTTAGAAGCGTGGTGCATGTGTAGTGTGTGGGGTACACTTGTATGCATGAACATGCCTGGGCTGGGGATGGAGAGGGCAGCAAGGAGCAGGGAGGGGCAGGCTTGATTGGATGTGAATAATGGGCTTGATTTCCAGGCTTTTCATCATGAAGCCTCTTCCAGACTGAAAACTTTCCTGTTCTTCCTGTCTTAAAGCAGATTTCATGGCAAAACAATTCCAAGACTTTGGCTGTCATCCAAACGTACTTGGAACTGTAGTATTTTAGCTGATCAGTAGGCTCCTTTAATTTTTCTGTCATGCAGCCAAGATCTTGCCTTATAAAGATAATCCTCAGTTCAGCTTTACCATCTGAAATTACTTTTCCTTAGGAAACAGTGCTGTAGGAAAAATAGTGTTTGGCCTTAGTGAATCTGGGATATTTCAGTAGACTGTTAATGGATATTACAGAAACATCAGTCTGATTTTTTATATATATCAGATAAATGTATGTATGACTCTTAAAAGAAGTTTAACAAATTGATAATAAGCTCTGCCTGAAAACTGATAATTGCATCTATTTCTGTAGGCAGCAAGTAGGGATGCTCTTCCTTGTATTTTTTAAAATTCTTGTTTATTAAACTGCAGATTATTATACGCCTTCATTGTAGACAATAAGAATGTGGGTTTGTGGGAAGAAAAGTTATGTGATAACAAACTATGTGAAATTAAGTTGCAAACTGTACTGTCACTATTTTTGATGTAAACTGCATGAGTCTTGAATTGTTTTCTGTTTGAGGGCAAGATCCTGAAACCCTTATTTGTAAAAGTAAATTGACTGCAGGCAACAGGATTGCTCCTCATAAGCTATATTGTTTGCAAGAGCAGGATGCACATACCCTGAAATTACTACACTGCTCAGAATCTCAGTGAGCTTTATGTGTCTGTTTTGCTCACTGGTTATTCTGCAAGGCTTTGGGCTTTGATTGTCAATGTATATTCCTTCCAAAAAGTGATCTGCATTTTGACAACTACTTTGTTGTGTAAGTTCCTATATAGTGTCTGTCCTTTTCAACAACTGGCTATGGAGACACAACAGGGTGGCTTTATTGTCTGCAAAGCAATAAAATTGAAATATGTCTGTGTCCAAAATTCCTTTGGACTATCTTTGTTTCAATCCTAGGATTATTGTGTGCTTGCACTAACGTTTCCTGATGGATTGTACCAAAATGGCCTTATCAATGACATTCAGAAGGTACAGCTTCTTTCCTCCCCCCCATCCAGCCATAACTGTATCACGTCCAAAGAGGACTGCTGGCTTCCAATGACAGCAGGGTTCCCACTGTGCACACTTAACTGCATGAAATTTCACTGCTTACTTTTAAGCAGTGTTATTACTTTGCAGATTTTTGTAAACGGTGAATGTCAAGTATGTGAGGAACTGCCAATAGTTGCATTCTAGTAACTGGGGGGATTTTACCATCTCCTGAAGAATACAGAATACAGTTCATGATCTTCTTTTTATTCATAAGGCAGTTTGTATGTTTTTAGAAAAATAATATTTCTGGTCAAATTGAACATGACTCCTGCTTGTGAGAAAACAAGTTCAGGAAGCATCGATGTGTGTATAAACTGAGTTTACATTTAGTTACTTTTACTTCATATCCTGTGGGTCTGTATTTGGCTTCCTTCCCACTTTCCTGCCCATCCTCCCCCCATGTTTTTCAGGTAAATCTCAAATATGACACATTTTTCCCAGACCTGTTGTTCCTGTGAGAATCTCTGCTGTTCTTCCAGTGTGCAGCCTAATAAAGTCTCAGGCCTGTTCCAGCTGTAAAGAAATCCTCAACACAGCAGTTGGGACAATTGTCTAGGGAATGCCGTGTAAGGTCTTGAGAACCACTTATCATGCAAGAGATACCTGAGTTTTTACCCAAACCTTGCATATAGGAGTCCTTTTACTGCTGTTTTCACCAGAAATTTTTATGCTCTCCACTACATCTTCTCGTGGCACTGTGCCATTTTTAGTGGGTCATTGAGGGAAAATGATGCTGCTTTATGCTCTGACTCCTTCTATAACTTACTCCCCCTGAAACTCCAGAAAGTCTTCATGCTGACCAAAACGTTAATGTCCATAGTGGGTCAGTGTCATATGGAGACTTTACCCTGGAAAGAGACTAAATTGAACAAGTTTCCAATATACCTCAGAGTGTTCAAGTGAGCTCAAATTCATTAAAAAAAAAAAAAAATCAAGTGTCACCCCAAAATTCACCATAAAAGTAGTTTATGGAAGGACAAAAATGAATGTCACCACTGGAACTCCAGGTTTCTGTTCATCAGTTTGAAGGGAGAATATTTTCTGGAGCTCAGTGCTATTATCCAGGTGTTTTGTAGCCACAGGGAGTAGCCTGAGTCTGAACTCCAAAACATAAATCTCATCACTCAATTTTCATTACCTCTGGGGAGTTTTTATGCCAGTGCATCTGACAGATCCTAACACTAGTTCTTATTTTTGCAACTTCAAGGACCCCTGATCTTCTCTTCCCCACCACTGTGCAAGCAGAAAGCAGAAAAAGGTCCCTCCCCTCTCAGATAAACTTTGACCCAATTCAGGCTAATCTTGGGAAAGGCAAGTGCCATCAAAAGCTGCTGGGGAGCTTCAAGAGGAAGAGGACACTGAAGAGCTTCGTGTGACAGTCCAATGTAAGTCAAAGCTTAGCCATGTATTAGCTCAGCATTGATGACACGCCACCCTACATTCAGCCTTAGCTTCATTCCTTCAGATGTTTTATTGTTACAGAGGGATTTTTAAATAGAGAAAGATATGATAAGACATCAGCTTCAACACATAATTGTGCTTAAAGTAAACAAAAATACCCAGAGCATAAATTTTTGTCATAAATTTTTGCCACAAATTTTTCCCTGAGCATGGATATTGTAGACCTTTTTCTTGATAGTTAGAAGAAAGAATCTTGTTGCTGTTCCTTTTGTTATGATCACCGTACAGAGGTGAATGAGGACATTTTGTGCTCTGGCTCCAAATATACTGTGGGAATCCTGAAAGGTTACAGAGGGCACAAAGGACCAAGTATCATTTGGAAATAAGAGGTCTCAATGCTGATGTATTTTCCTACTTATTAAAGTAGGGAAAATTCCCTACTTACTAAAGTAGGGAAAGCTCAAGGGTTAAGTTCATGACTTTGTTGTTCTCTTGAATGTGAGACCTGCTAGCTTTGATGCTGTCAACAGTGTGATTCAACTTGTGGTGTCTCTACACAATTTCTGAGGATGTCTGCAAGAAAAGAAATTCAGGACTTTGTCAAACTGTGAGCAACAAGGGAATAAAAAAAGTGATTGTGCTGTGATTGTTGACTCCTATTGCAATCATCTTAGATATCAAATACGTTTCATACAATGAAAAAGGTCAAAGTTGACAATTACAAAGTAAACTTGAGTACTGACATTATTCTGCTTTGAAAAACATTTTACCACTTTTTATGATCTTTAAGAAAAATACTTGATATTGGGAAACGTGTAAAAGAGAACGTACAGAGAATGGGTGGGGGTTTTCTTTTTATTTTTTCTTTAGCTACTACTCAAGAAGTGACTTTAGCACTAAAAGGGAATTATGAAAACAGCAGCTGCAGCAGTCCATCCTGGATGTAGCAGCACAGCCAAGACTGGTGAAGGAGTGTTTTGCCAGGGCATTTAATAACCAGTGCAGACATGGCAAGACTCCCTATTTTTCTGGGTGAAATAAGTCATGCCAGCTCTTTCCAGTGTCGTCATGTTGACACCAGGGGCCCTTGCCAAGCTGTGTTGATATGGGACTCTATCTTTTGCCAGCTTTCCCTGATTTACATCGGGGAAATTTTGCAACTTGTATCTGACCTGTTTAATTCAAAACAGAGGTAAAGATCTTTGGCATTTCAGGTTTAGTCACTAATAAGTAGGCACTGGAGTAACAGAGAACAAATACATGCTTTTATCCTGCTACTTTTCATTGAAGTCCAAGTAGTAGGTGTAGAGGCAGAAACATTTTGGAGTTTTGCTTTTATTCTTGATAGTCATTTTGTTTCGAGGGCAAATCGGTGCACTTCTCTTTTCCCTTCTTTCTCAATCTGTGAAATGGAGATAATGTTCCTCTGAGATTTGAGATGTCTGGGCAGTGCCATTGCAGGCTAAATCCCAGGGCAGTTTCAGAAACCTGAAGAGGTCAGCATCGCTGTGACTTAGTTGGGAACAGTCCTGGTTTGGTCTGGGTATGTGTCAGCAGAAAAATTGACCTCAGGAGGGTAAGACTAAAACTGTGACTTTTCTACTAGTGATGATAATGCTGTGAAATGCAAGGCAAGATCTGCACTGTTAAAGCAAATGTGCTTTTTGGTGTAATCAAAGACGTACGTGTCTTGTGGTTGGTTCTGTGGTAGCTGTAGGTCTGGAAGGAAATTAGGAAATGTGGTTGTGAAAGAAAAAATATGTTGACCAGAGCATTAGGAGACAATTACTCTCTTTTCTATAGGAAACCAGGAATTGACTGTTTTCTTTAATGATTGGAAATAAGATCTATTCTATTTCAAAGAGACTTCTTGAAAGGCTGGCTCGGTTATACCAACCTCTCCTCAATCACACTACAGCTTGCCCTCTGGGCAGCCCTGTAAACTTGTCCATGGTTTATTTATAGCCTCACTACCTGCTGTCTAAGGCTCAGAGGATGTGCTGGGAAAATGGGAGGCAGGCAGTAGCTGCAGTGTGGGAAATTGTCTTTCTGCCAGAATGGAGGCTCTTAAACTCCTGCACTATTGCTCTTATTCCTCTCTGCTTTGAAGAGAACACAACTACTCCACTTCAGGTTATATGCAGATTGTATTTTTTTTCCAAAACTACCCTAGCAGCAAAAAGAGATCAGGCAAAATCTCTGCAGGGGAGATTTAACATACTGCAGGGCTTTTGTCTAATGTGACATGTTACCTGAAAAGTAAAATCTCAGAGAGCATTTATTGGAGTGACAGAAGCCTGGTGTCCTCACAAGTCCTTGTTTCTAGCTCTCCATTCCCCACGCATGCCCTGCACGGACTCTGTGCCAGAGTTTTTGCTGCACTGCTGCTGGCTGATGTAGCTGGTATGCTCTCAGTTTCTCTCTGAATGGTATTTGGAGTAGGAAGAGGTCATCAGAGAACCAATGCACAGAAAGAGTAAAATTATAGCTGAAAATGGTCTCCTTTCAGTTTTATGCCATTAGGATTAGCAGGATTCCATTGACTACAGCTGTCTGGCTGCTCAGCTCCCAGGAAGTTTCTTAACATATCAGAAACTTGAGCTAACACAGAGTGGGTCAGGACTTCCTCTTCTCTCTTGCTGTATCACACAAGAGGTTGATGATCCCTTGCACCACACAGTAGAAGCAAGTGGCTCTCCTGGCAGCAGCTGCTGCAGATCTGTCTCCATAAGTCAATCCCAAAGATACTCCTGTGTTGCACCTCTGTGCTGATATGAAGTGAGAAGGGAATTAGGGATCTTTTTCTTGGATGTTTCTTCTCCACTCTGTATGTTTCAAGTGCTACTTAGAGTAGAGAAAAAAGGGTGATGGCAAGTTTGTGGGTTGCCTCCTTGAAGGTGGAGTGTGTAAACCATGCTGATGCTGTGCTTGTGAGAAGAGTTGGATGTGGGAAGGGAAGCAAGGGTATATGTTGGGATGAGATGACTACAGTTTCAGAGGGAGAGCAAGCAAGAAAGAGGAGAGGTGAAGGGTATGCCTTGGGATAAATGACAAGGAAGAGGGAATATTTGCCAATATATTGCAGGGAGCCCTTGGTGTTGAAATTATATTTGTGATCACTGATCCATCATAGCACCTGGGAGTAAGGGAGCAAAAGGCTCCCTGCTGACAGAGGGGCTGCTTGGAAAAATGTGTGCAGGCTCCACAGTCAAGTGGTTTACACTCACAGGCATGGTGGGGCTGAGGAAAAAGCCAGACTATTTCTCCAGTACTATCTGACCATTGGCCAAACTATATATTTAAAATAAATAATATTTAAGTCTGTAACAAAGTTTTATAGCCTAGATTTGTGCAAGGGTCAGGTACTGCTCCATTTCCCAAATCCTGATTACTGCATCGGGTAATGTTCCTTTTTCAGAACTGTGATCAATACTTTAAGAAACAGAGTCCATGCACTTGTTTTTCGAGTCTGTCCAAATTTTCCTGACCTTACTGCAGTGCCTACATGTCTTTTCTTTTTTACTCTGTGCTTCTCTCAAGGCACTGGAAACTTTCTCCCTTCTTCCCCCACTCATGTAAATTAGCTGAGCTTATCAGAGTGCTCAAAGCCTAGGCAGGGCAGTTTGGTCTCAGGATTGTGGTAGCACAACTTAATCCAGTCAGACTTCAGATTCCCCCCACCTTGCAGCACAAGAGCTCTCTGAAGCAAAAGGAGTTCCTCCTTAAAGGCAGCTGCAGTATTACGATAGCTTTGTATGGCAGAGGACAGCTCAGGACTTCTTGTTTCTTTGACACGTCCTTGAACAAACATGCCAATGCGTGTATAAACCTGAACAAATACTGTTTTTCTTGGTCTTTTACAGGGAGCATGGATGAATGCGTGGCTTAAGCACTCACTGTTCTGCTGTAAAGTGAGTCCCAGCAGCATGACTGTAGACCAGCAAAGCTGTAAAACACCACTGCAGAGAGAGGTGGTGAATTCAGAACTCAGCTGCTCCATCCTTTCTGAAGAGGTGCCATCTCTATAAGCAAACCTTTCAGTGCTAAATTCCTCTCTCCAAGCAGGAAAGGGAGGGAATAGCCCACCTGGAAACAAATTGACCCTAAGAACTTTTCCCCTTCTCAATTTATTAGCATATAAAATCCTTGAACTGACTCTAGAGTAGATTTTTATGCAGAAATGAAGGCGAGTACCAAGGGTTTAGTGGACTTTTACCACTATTGTTGAATTAATGTGGAAGTTCACCTGGTTTTGATGGCAGTGATCAGTAGTAAAAGAAATGTGAGACAGCTGCCTTTGAATGTAGTGGGTTTGGAGTAATGGGCTAATAGAGTTCCTACCACCATGTGCTCCTGTGTTAAGGAGAAAGGAGGCAAGAGGTATGTACTTACCAGCCAGCTCCAGTTTAAACCAGAAAATAATTTCCACCCCATCATCTTTAAATTACTTTGTAAGCCTTGCAGTTTCCCAACTCCACTGTCTGTAGACACCACACCTGTGCAGTGTGGATGTGAGTGGGTAACCATACAAATCAAGCATTAGCAATCTACACTGAATAAGCTGATAAAGCTAATCCAGGGAAGCAGGAGCTACTTGAATACCTGCTTTCAAGATATTATTGTAGCTAACATTTGGTTTGGGTGGTCATGGAGTTTTTCCTCCTAGCTGGGCTAGTCAGAAGGTAAGAGAGAGACTACTGTGTACTATGGAGAGAAGGTAGGTCAGAGTTGTGGCTGCAACCTGTAGAGACCAAGGGCTTGTTTAGAGGTGTAGTTGTGACCGTCTTCACTGCTGTGCTCTCGTCTCCTGTTGTGCTCTGGCCAGTTGTGTGTGATGGACTATGTCACAGATCTTACAACATTGATCTCCATCTCCTTGTGGGAATTGTCTCTCAGTTTTTATGGGTTTGCAGTACTGTCTTCCCCAAGGGATAATGATCAAGCGCTCTACCACTGTTAGAGTGCCACAACTGGCTGAAAATTGGCCTTGCTTTTTGTTTTGTCTATCTCACCCAAGCTCCAAGTGCCCTTCTTCCTGTGCGCTGGAGAGTTCTGTTTTGTTTAAAGTGATAAAGCCTTCATAACAAAATCCAGGCTTGCATTTTGACCTGCCATGAAAAGGAGGTCCTAAATAACTGTTAAGGTAGTTGATGGCTTGCTTAAATGTAACACTGCTGGTACAGCCCTTCCAGTCAGTCAGAAGTATCTGGGGCCATCTGTCTTCAGGTCCAGCCTAGCACTGTATTACCCACTCCTGTCTCACTGAGGGTTTATTACTGATGCTTGTAAAGAGCTCTGATGATATGCAATACATTGTGCTTGTGCATGTATGAAGTTTCAAAAATTAAGTTGCTATGTAAGCGAAGCTGGGTAGGGGGCTGGGGAAGAGGACTCTGTTACAGCAAAGGTTCAGTCTGATTTCATATGTCTTTAGAGGCCTGGAGGTGACTGAGCTTTGCTTTGGGCTGAGCTCATTACATAGAAGCAAGGATTGCTGGAAAGAACAATTTTAGATCTTAATTTCTTCCAGAACTTAAAGGTTAAAGGAGAAATTTAGTCTGTCATCACATAAATGTAGCTTATAAGCCTTTTAAGAAGAGAACCATGTGCCTTTTTGAATGAACTGTGGAGGAGTCAAATGTACTCACACACAGTATTTGGCATTTGACTACTCCTGCAGGCACTGCAAGATGTGTAATGCTGTAGAGGGTGGACAAAGTTGGAAGAATTCCCTGGACTTGGAGCTACACGTGTGTTTCCCTTACTGCAGGATGGTAGGAATATCACTAACCAACTTCTCATCTTCTATGGCCACAAATGATATTGAACAGCCTTCTACAGCTGTGCAGTGGCACTGGCTTGGAACTCCAAGCGTTCCTTTTGTTGCTGCTGTGGTTCCCTTGCAGGTGATCCATGCTGAGTTCTGTGCAGCCTGCTATGATGAATCTCAGATCTTCTGCATTGAAGGGGAATCAAGCTAAAGCATGGTCTGGGGCACAAGGACTGTCTGAAGAGCTGCACCATGCTGTTTTCTGCTGTGGCAAGGAGATGAATGTCCACAGAAAGCTGAGCCTCTCCAGCTCTTAGTGACTGCAGAGAGGGAGCTGCATTTATTGCGCTTCTCAGGTGATGTTTGTTCAATGCAATGATGCCAGATAATCAGCTATTCAAAGCCATTTGGATTCATTTGTCTAAGTAGAGTGTCAGCTCTGGGCTAATCTTGTCAATTATTTAATCATCTTGTACTGCCTGAGAGCACCAGCGTGGAGATGTCTCTGAAGCACTTATTCATTTGGGTTGTTTTATATTCCATTTGTACCTTTGCTTCCATTATTTTGCTGCACCATGTGAAGATGCATATGGAAAGGCTCTGGAAGGCTTCACTGCATTGGGGTTTTGCACCCAAGGCACAGGCCGCAGGCTTCATCATGGGAATGATGACTTTCTCCTAGCTTGAGGAAAGCTTCTTGGTTTTCTTTCCTTTTAACCAGGCTTAACCCAGCAGGTGCTCATGAAGGTTTTATTTCCTGATTTGTCTCTCATGGCTCACAGCCATGCTCCTGAGAGCCAAACTGGGGCTGATTCCCAGTCCAGATGTGACAGTAGCTCTCCAGGGCACCCTGCTGCCCTGCTGCAGAGAGAGAGTTGAAGTATATGGATGGTTCTAAGTAACACTGTGATGTTGGTTTCAGAAGTCCTTGCTGGCTTGCTCTTTTTATTCAGCCTAGGATTTGGATTACCCAGCAGTGCACGTGTCAGCTCAACTGTTACTGGTTACACACCGTGGTCCCCTATAGGAACCTCAGGTAAATATTTTTTTAAACACTGCATCTTTCAACTTGGTCCACAATTTACCAATGTGACAGCACAGCCTGTGTAAGACTGTTCATTTCTAATCCTATAAAATAGTTATTGATGCTGAGAGTAAGCTGTTGTCCTGGTGTGGGAGACGTGGAACAAACTGGGGTAGCAGTGTAGCAGAGGAAAGGGAAAATGCAGTCATGGTGTGACACCAGCATGCAGACTATCAATGCACAGACTCTCACCTGAACTAAAATTTAGCAAGTAATGATTAAGGTATTAAAACAAATTTTTATCAAGTAATGGTTTTACCCTGATGATTTCTTCTTGCTATCCACAATCCAAAGATTTTGCTGTTGCTATTGACTTTACCTGGAAAGCACTCTCGATATTATCAGGGGAAGTAGTCTGCTGAAATTTAGGATGGATATTATACTCAGTCCCTGGTGCTTTAGTTATGATTTTAAAATACTAATAAGGTGTGTAGTTACTACATCCTGCACTTATTTGCAAGTCCTTTCACGCAGGATAAGATACCAATTGTATGCTTCTCATTTGGGCAGAGATCTTTTGATTAAACACCTCTCCATAATCTTTCGGAATTTCATTCACATTATGTACTTTTGGGTGCCGTACATATAAATGAGAATATTCTCCACTTTGTTGGTCCCTTGAGAAACGTGGATATTGGTTGAACAGTTTTTTTTAATTTCCACTCAAGTATTCTTGTAGCTTGTGAAATTTGTAGCAAGCCTAATATTATACACATGTAGTTTTGTGAATAAGTCTACTTCAATGGTATGCACACAAATGGAGTATGAAAAAAACAGATAAAGGAAACTGAAAGTCTACAAGATAACATCATGTTAAAAATTAATGTTTCATAACCATCCTGAAACACAATGTATCAGTTCTAGACTTATTTCTAATACTTGCAAACAGGAAAGAGAATTACTAATCCTGACTAATTTACCCCAAGCAAGTGTTTTTCTATGACCTAAAGGACCGAAATAAATTCCTTTTTTTTTTTTTTTTTTTTTTTTTTGCTTGCTTTGGAAAAGAATCAGTTTTTCTGTGGGGAAGGAAGCGGACAAAATATGGCTCCTGGGGAAGAAAGGGGACTTTACCAGTTGTGAAATTCCTCTGGTTCTCCCCACTGATCACAACTTCTCACTATTGGTCCTCTTCCCATTTAGCACACACACACACACACAAAAAAAGAGTCCTAGTACATGATTTTCTAAAAATCCCCTCCCACTTTCTCTAACTGAAAAGCTGAAACACTTTCATGCCAGAAAGTTACTGAAAGAAGGAGCAGGTGCACAGTGAGCGGAGCAAGAAAGTCTGAGGAAGAAGAACAAACTCTTTTTACTTTTTTTTTTTTATTTTTTAATTAGGGATTTATGTCTGAATTTGGAGTTGCTGGTCTAAAGAGGAAACATTAAGCAATTTGGAGATGACCTTCTTTTTACCAGACCTTATCATATGAAAAGCCAGGGGAATCTTGTCCTGGATTTCAGTGGAAGTGGGGCTGAGAGAGTCACACTAACCTGTGAATCCCTCAGCACCAAGAGGTAACTTATTTCTGTTGGACTGGGAGTCATTAGTAAAGAATTTTGATGCACACAAATAATCACAGTCTTAAAACTGGGGTGTTATCTGAAAGATACAAGTATCTTCCTATAAACTGGAAACAGTATTTTTGAACTTTCACTTGGAATTTTTCTCATGTTTTTATTTCTTAAGGATAATTAAATAATTTCTTTTCCAGTTGTGGTCTCAAATGACTGAAAACCAAGACACTCCCTCCAAATAAACCTACCTAGAGTTCTGCTTCCCAACATTTATACTGCTCTTTTCCTAACCAGAGGTGCTATGCAGCTACAATTTAGTGAGGAGGCCTTTCCAAGTTTGCATGTCCTGCAGAGAAGGCCCTGCTTGGTGCGAGGGTGCTGCTGCTCTGCCAACACACCACACGGTCTCTCAGTGGAAAAGCTCACACAAGTCCTTTATTGAAAAATATTTTTGTTACACAAAGAGTTTGGATACTTGAAGTTTTTAAGTTTTCAGAGACATTTTGGTCAAACCCATTTGCTTTGGTACTGGAAAACTTTTCAGGAATCCTTCATGGATGCTGAAGGGAATTTTTTACTTGCTGGAGAACTTGCATTGTAAGAACATACAAATTCTTAAACTATATATGTCTTTAAAATCTGATCGTACCAAGGGTAAATACAACTGTGCGAAACCAGTGCCATTTTACTGTAGATAAAAACTTGCTAAGCAGCAATAGATCTTCTAGGCAGTACACTGCACCCACTGTGTATTATTAATATCCTCATCTAGATTCTGTTGAAGCTAGGGGAAAGACTGTCATCAGCTCCAGAAGAAGTTGAATGAGGTTATTAGCTGACCCCAGTGCACACATAATCACATAAAGGACTTCTAAAAATTCAGTGCTGCTCTGTTAGTTACTATGGTGATAAGGAGGAGACCATTACTGTATATGGCCTGTTTGGACTGGTTGAAAAAAAGGTTGAAGATGATCTCTGCATTCCCTCCGCTTCCTTTGTATTTCTATTTCACAATCCTTATTGAATTAACTTGTCAGAAATGTCCCTGTGGTTCATCACCCCATGCTACAGTAGGTGATAACAGATGTCAGGAAACATCTGTTGATGTGCTTCAGTTGGGTAGCTTTTCCTGAAGTTTAGAATTATATAGTTTTCACTGTGTTCTGAATGACTGCACCATGCTGCTGGACACTGACATGCTTTCCTGGCATTCCAGGCAAGCTCAAACCTCCCTCTCACAGGAGGGAGAACTTCAGCATGGGGCAAAGCCATGCCCTCCACTACTTTCTGGTAATATGATAGAGGTCCTTTCATCCCTGTGAGAGCAAGATCTCTGATAACTCAGCATAGTTTGTGACTGGGGCTGCTCCAGGGTTTATGCTGTAGGCTTTGAAGGGGTTTTTTCCGTGCTTAGTGTGGCAGATAACAGTAGAGAGAAAGTTGCATTCGACAAGCCTTTGAAGGCAAAAGGAGAATATCGAGGTTACTGAACCTGTATTTTTACAAAGCCAAGAGCTACTTTTCAGCTTCATCACTTACCAGTGATGATTCAAGATGAGCCTATGCTTACTAAAAGGGACATGCTACAGGATGCACCTGGTGTAATGTTGCTTCTTTCCAAAGTGGGTACAGAACACGGGGATTACATGCCCTGCAGTCTCGGAGGCCATGGGCCAGCTGCAGGAAGAACAGAGCTGTGCCATTACAGAGGGTAAAGCAGCTGCCGTGAGGGGAAAAATATTATCCCACTTTCTGGAAAGGTTACTAGCTCTTGGATTTTTTTTTTTTTAACAGCTAATTTTATATTTCTAATTTTTCTATTTTGTTAGCAGCTAATCTCTAAATTGTTATCTAAAGGTTACCTCTGCTTTATATTGCCTGTTAAGGTGTGTTAGCCAAAGAGAGCAGAGGGAAGTTTGCATTTGCCCTGAGAAAGAACCTATGCAAGCTGCACATTTGCAATTTTTTTTTATGTCCAAACTTGAAGGGGAAGTGTAGGATACTGAAATTTTTGGCACATTTGATATTTGCTCAGGAGTTCTGAAGTTTGTGGTTTCATTCTGAGATGCCATGGGTTTAGTGAGAAGAGCAGCAACTGTATTTAACCTTGTAGGTGTGCAGTTAATAACGTAAGAACAAATACAAGCAAGCAAAACCTTCCTTGTCTGGGCTTATAGGATAATTTTCAGCTTGTCATTAACTCAGACAAGCCAAATCAATGTCTTTTGCATTCTTCAATGATTTGTGCCAAATCATATGTTTCAACCTTTAGTAATTTCAGCTAAAAGTGTATTTTAATCTTACTTTTTTTATATATATATACTCAGCACTCCATACTAAACCACTGGGTCCTCATTCTCCATGGTCACCTCAAGAAATAAAAGTTAAAAAAAACCCTGACCTAAATGCGTGCTTTGCTGAAGTTCTGTCAGCAAACACTCATGTAATGGAAACTTCATGTGTAACTACAGCAGTACCTGGTGTCACACAGGTGGAGTGGGAATGCAAAGGCAGATTTTGTTCCTGGGCAGTTGGGAGCCACAGGCTTCTCCATGACCTTGGGGTGAGCCTTGCCACCTGTTGCCCTTTTTACACAAAAGTAGCCTGTGCCAGCCAGCGTGAGTGAGTGCTGACCTCTCTGGGGAGAAGCAAGCAGGGCACAGGAGGGCAGTGAAGCAGCCTGGCAGAGCAGTTTGGTTTGGAGCACATGAAGTGCTTGTGACCAGCACAAGAGCCCCAGGCTTCACACACTGCCAGTACTGCTCCTGCCTGCTGGCACTGCCAGCACCTGCACCTCGCACTGCTCTTACCACGCCTGGATACACCAGGCAGTGCTGGCTGCTGTTGCAGGGAGCCCAGAATAAAATTGCTCTTCCAAATTGATTGACTGTATGATTTCTGTTTAAGCATCATTGTAGTATTAATCATTTCAAAACACAAATAATGAATGGGGGATCAAATAGGAAAAGAAACTGCAAAATGTTTCTACAACTTGAAATAAAATAACTGCTTTTAGTTTAGCTAATCTAAACTTAAGTTTGGCTTAATCAACTCAATTTTTGTTTAACATTAAACTTTAAGTCTGAACTTAAAATCTAGGCTCTTTTCACCCATCATATTGATCTATTAATTTCTTAAGTTTCTAACTCTGTTTCTCTGTACAGCTGTCCATCTAAAATATAAGTATATATGCTGTCTTTGCTTTGTGGGAAAAAAACCCCACCATTATCTAAATAGCAACCCAACTGCTGGGGTGTTTTGCCTATATAACAAAATTCAGGATGGTCACTTGGAGGGTTTTGAAGGTGCTATATGTTTCTGTTGAGAACAGGTCCTAGCCACTGAGAAGCAGTGATTGCATTGGCTTGTTTGGTGGCACCTGGGACTCACTAGCCCATTCTAGAGGCTCTAGTTGTTTCCTTAATCGAGGTCTTGAAGTTTAAAAGAGTGAAGGACCATCACCCTTATAGATGCTTTCATCAAAAAAGTGATTGAAGGTTCAAAAATACAGTTTGAGATGTGGTCATATAAAATTTGCATTATCACACAGAGGATATCACACAGAACCTTGCAGTAGGATCTGTCACTGTTTCATAGAAGAAAATATAAGGAAGGAATTTAATGTAGTGTTTTTTGACACAGATAAAATTGGGGGGTTTTCTGTCTCGTACATGTTTGTTGGTGCTAGATATTTCTAGACAGAGATTTTGGAAAACCAGTTTTCTAAATTACAAATATGTACGTGTCCATGAATGTCCATGAAAGCTAAGCACTTCAAATAATATTTTTTAATATCATTAAGTGGTTTGTTACATGAGTAGTACTCAAATATTCCTCCAGGACCACCTGTATCTAGAGAATAGGAATTTTGTTACCAGGATGTATAGTAAAAGATATATTTCCAAAGATAAATGCTTTCTTTAAACAGTGTTGGATGTAGCTGACTCTAGGAGGTTTGCATCTTAAAATATAAGAAAACAAAATAGCAAATAAACTTCGACCATTAAAATATCCCTAGACGTGTTCATTAGCTCCTCCCACAAAACAACAGGTTGCAAATGATGTCTTCATTGAGTCACTCCTCAGTAGAGACCACTGATGTGTATCCTCCTGGCTTGTTAAAGGAGCATAGGAGAAAGGAAGCAGCCTCAAGCAGCCTCACATGTCCCTCTCAGCAGGAGCATGAACACTGGCTGGAGGAGGACAGCTTGCAAGGACAAATATGCTCCTGTGTGGAGCAGAGGCTCCTGGGTCCAAGCGTGATGGTGAAGTACATGTTAGCCAGCACTCACCAGCAGGGAGATGGTGCAAATACCTTGTAGCTATTTTGTGTAGACAACTGGATACATGCTAATAATAATAACAACAATAACAATAATTTGATTAACGGTTGTTCCTTCTAACATTGGCATGGACAAACAATGCTTATTTTCCTCTTATAATCAATGTTTTACCAAGCAGAGGCATATTTAGCCTGGTTTTCACGTCTATTTCCCATAAACTCAAGTTTGCACAGGCAGGTTTGTTAGTCACAAGCCAGACCTATTTGTTTTCCTGTGCAGCAACTCTATGAATTACCCCATCACAGTGGAGGAAGGAGGGTGGAATTGTTTCCACCCATTTCCAGAGACAGGTGATTTATGATGAAGGGCCTTGACAGGTTGTTCAATTAATCCCTTGATTGGCTTTTATCCCAAATGAAGATGTAGTTTACTGACATACCTTGCTGTGGAATACTTTAATGAGCTGTACGTTAGCCCTGCTGATCTTATCCATGTCCTTCAAGCCTTTTATTTAAAGTATTCCCAGGACTCGTCTTCACCACAACATTAACTTGTGAGTTGGCTCTAGCTCGCTCTCTGTTTAAACACAGCTTTGCACTGAAGCAAGAAGGAGTGCACAACCTCAGATTTGTAGACAAGAAGGAGCATTAACTAAAGCTTGAGCTGCTCCAACTGCCAACCTGAGCTCCCTGCATTTAGTCCCTCTTTCCCACAGAAGCCAAGCACTGGAATATGTGGGAATTGCAAGTCTTGTCTGCAAGCCTGTGCTTTGGCATCTTTCTGTGCTTACATGGGTGGCTCCTGTGGATCTTCTCCCTTTGTTTAAGGCAGGTAGTTGATAATTTCCATCACCTGCTCATCCGTTGTTTTGGTCTGGCATCTTCAGGCTCGACTTGTTTGGCATTTGATGGCCTTGGGCAGATGAGATGCAGGGCCAACCTTTCAAATGCAGAGTTCTGTTTACACACATGGTTCAAGTTGTTGTGACATAAGTGTTATATGAAAATACAACTAACAGAATTAATGTACGTGTTCAGTCTGCAGATGTGTTTTGTAAGAAATAAGGTTTGTAGAAGCTTTTTTGAAAGCTAGGCACTAATTTAAAATCAGAGTATCAAAATCACTACAATACAAGCTCTTTGGCCTTGAGAAAGAGAGCTAGTTCATTCTGTTTTCCCTTTCTGAGTCCAAATGAACCCTTGCAGTGCTGGAGCATGCTTTTTAGCTGACAGCTTAGGGGAAATGAGCACACTCAACCTGAGATACCCTTGAAAAGCAGATGTTCCTTGCCATGACATCTAGCCTGCTCCTGGGGCTGAACTTGGGCTTGTGCATCAATTCTCATTCAAAATAGTTGGGAGGAGATGTGGGTATGTGAAGAATGTGAGAACATGCTGTGCATTTAGAGGTCACTGCTGGCAAGGGGCATTCAATCTACAGTGGGCTGGCAATACCTGGGGTTCTGCTGTGCATTTCTGTGTTAAACATGTACCAGTGAACTGTAAATTCTACCAGATAAAACAATTTACTCCTTTTGGAAGCCAGAAAAGGTTGTGATCAGGATATGTTCCAGCAGAAGAGATAATATTTTATTTTTTGACACAAACACTTTGTTTCTCAGTTGCAGTTTAACCATAATAAATATTTAACTTCTGAGCTTTCTTGCTCTGATTATCTCTGTGTAATATTTTGCCTGATATTCAATTAAGCAGATGGAACATTATTGTTGGCTCATTTATTTCAGTAATATAGCTTTATATATTGCAGCTTCTATTCTCAAATAGATTTTAGAAGTAAAGAGCTTAAACTTTATCTTTTTTTGTGTGATGCCTTTGACCCTCAAAAAGATATATATACAGAGGAATGGTGGTTGGGGAGAATACTTTACAAGTGAAAAAGTGAACAAGTTGTCTTGTTCATATTGTACTGGCAGAAACAACCAGCAGAACATTCTTATTTTGTTTGTGTTTTCACTTAAATAACTCTCAAATTTGAAAAGCTTTATGTTGATAATTTTGATTAAGCAAGTAGTAAACTTGCTAGTAAACGTGCACACATGTACAGCTTAGAGGAGGAAGGAGGTGGAAACACAGCCTGTGAACCAAAGTTCAGAAAAAGAAGGACTAGTGGCAAATGAGCTGACACAATTTAATCTGTTGCTGTTTTAGGCTGGCTTTTCCAGTCTTGTGTCATTACACAGGTATCTTATCATCTGAGTAAATAACTGGCATAAGCAAGCTGAATCAGTTATAGACAGGTTGTCTTGTTTTTACTGGACAGAATACTATTTCCATAGGACTCCTCTATCTTCTTCATATCTTCTGGGGTTCTAACTGACACCTCAATGCTCTGAGAAGGGCAGTTCCTGTGTGCTGAGTGTGAACTAAACAGGGACTTTGTCAGTCATACAGAAGTTCATCAGAAGATCCCAAACCATAAACTACACGTTTATCTCATAGGGGGTTGGGAGCAGGAGAAGGAGAACTATTTCGTAAACAGCGACATTAAGAGAAAGTGGAAGGAATAGTAAGTATAGCCAAAAAATCCTTCCTGTATTTTAAACCCCCATAAAATCCTCAAAACAGAACAAAGTCATTACATGCTTATAAACATGGAATTGCTATTTAAGTTGGCTTTTTAGTTTTGTTTCTATTTTTTTTAAATCTCTTTAGATATATTTGTATATGTATGTGGGTAGATTGATCTATCTATCTATCTATTTCATGTCTCTTTTCTGGTGTGCAATAGAAGTTTTACAATTTTTTTTCTGTGCTTTTGTACAGATGATTTTGTAAACATTTTATTTTCCTGATTAGGTATCTCAACGTTCAGAAGACTTGTTTCATGGAACTCGATACACTCATGAATTCCTTACTTCTGTCTTTCTAAGCTGAAGAACTATTTAAGGTAACATATGGAGGGTGACTGAAGCATGGTTTAGGCTGGCTCTGTGCAGACCTTTATCCAGTCCAGCTCATTCATGACCCCAGTATGTTTGAGTTTGTGTTCATCCATGTGTAAGGAAGGCAGATGACTGTAGTCTGCAGGAATCCCCTACATATATTTTTCCTTTCTGACTTAGAACAGAGTTTCTTACTTCTGGGCGTCTCTTACCTTTGGGTTATTTGCTGCAGTGCCCAGTATGATGTGTTGTTCCTTAGAGGAAAATGCACTTGTATAATGACATAGACCTGTGGGAAAAAATTGCATAGAGATAACCAGATTCAGTTGTCCTCAACAAACCAGTTCATCTGTTTCAAGCCTGCAATATCTTATTCTAGTATCTTCTTCACACAGTACCTTTTAATCTCATTTAGGTTGCAAAAGACCTCTAAGATCAAGTCCAACCATTATATAACTGTCACAAAACTTCAAGAAACTTAGTCCCTGTGTCACCATTGCCTTTCAATGTGTGGCAGGAATATGTGCACTTGCAGCCCAGAAGGGCTGCATCAAAAGAAGTGTGGCCAGCAAGTCAAGGGTGACATATGTCCTAGCCTTGTCTTCCCTGGTGCTGGCTCCTGCTGTTCCCCACTGGGTCTCCGCATGGACCCCAGACCTGACTTGCCACCTCAAATTGTCCAAGGCTGTTGGTCCTGGAGAAGAGCGTTGCTTCTACTAGAGTTGTCCTCAGCTCCTTGCTGGTCCCTGACTATGGAGGTACCCCATTCCCCTTTCCTGCTCCCTGGTGTTTCCTGTCAGGACAGGCATTCCCTTTCTCAAGTGTTTGAAAGTTACAAATGCAAAAAAACATGATTCCATTTCCTACTAGGAAGAGGATTGACAAGAGCTAAGTAACTTCCTGCTCCATGGACTGGTGTAGTTGCTTTTGTTTTTTAATTGGTATATATGCTAGACATTTTGAAATGCTTATTTACATAACATTTCTTTGTTTTTCTTCTCTTGAGATTCAACACAAGTGTTAGCAGATGCAGATACAGAATGGTAGGCTAGACAGTCTGTTTTGTATAAAAATGATGCACTTGGGATGGTTCTGAAATGATACAGTTGGGACTGCCATATTCAGTGGAGTCATGTGCAAACCCTGTAAATAAAAATAAAAGAAACACATCTAAGAGATTTTTTTCTGTCAGATGCTTAATTTATTTTGTCAATGATCACCAATACATTTATATAAGAACAGTACTTTGATATCAACATTACTGGGAAAAGCAGATAACAGTGCTGAAAATTCTATAATGTCCATATATTGCTGAAATGGAAATCCTCTGTTTTGGGTAATTGGGATAATTGCCCTGTTAACATCATGGTCCTGAAGAGAAGAGGGGTCCAAGAAAGCTGATTGATTTTTTAAGGATCACCTTCTCCAAGCTCCACCTACTCTTCTCCAAGAGTAGTCCCCCCCCACATGCAGTCAAGCAGACATGGTCCTTTCCCTCTGCTCAGCACTGGGGAGGCCACACCTAAAGCTCCATGTCCACTCTGGGCTCCTCCATACAAAAGAGACAAGGATGTACTGGAGAGAGCCTATGAATATGGTAAAGGACTGGAGCTTTTGTCATACAAGGTGGGGCTGAGCAAAATGGCATTATTCAGCCTCAAGAAGGAAAACCTTGGGACTAGGGGGGATCTTGCTGTTGTGTGTAAATACCTGGTTTGGCGGAAAAGACGGAGGCAGACCCTTCTCAGAGATACTCAGGGAAAGCACAGCAGGCTGTGGGCACAGGCTGGAATACAGGGAATTCTCTTTAAACAAGAAAGCCAGAATCTCCTTTTGGATGTCTTTATTAACTTATTTGGTTTATTGGATATATTTTATGAGCAGATTTCCCTAATTAAATGGGTTTAGAGTCTGTATGCCATGTACGCCAATAAAAAGAGTTGGTTACACCTCAAATATAATTAAAAATGTGTATGTAGTTGCTAAAGGGTCCTAGACCCTGCTGGTCCACAGGAACACCAGATTCCTTAGTTCCCCTGTGTAAGACAGTCTTATATTGTTACTGTAGGCCTTGTTTATGTACAGCTCCTACTTCCACTTGGTCTGTGTATGTTTCTCTACACAGTTTGGTTGAGACTGGGTCCCTATCTTTTCTGCTCAGCTGGAAAAAAGCCAGTCTCAGAGAGTGATGTACTCCCTGGATGTATAATGCGGTAAGTGTCAAGGAGCGTCAGAGAGATGATACCTGGCATTAGTGAGATAGCTATTTAAATATTGTGTAGCTGGGACTTTTGCAATTTCATGTTGCCGACAGAATTCGTGAAAAGGTATGTATGAGAGAGAGAGAGATTTTTTAGAAACTCTCTAGTGAAAGACAAGAGAAAATCAGTTCACTGAAGTTTCTCGGAAAAAGCACTAAAACGTGGTTTATGGCCTTTAGAAACCCAGGTGTGGAGAAAGATGTCCTAATGAAGGATTAATTAGCACAGTAGATAACATAATAATAAGTTTTGGCATTTGGCAGATGGAACCTAGATGCATTCAGGACAAAACATGAAATCACCAGTGCCTGAAATGGTGTATGCATTTCTTCATCACTTTTTTCCTTCATCCAAAACCCTGGACAAAACACAAAAATCACTTGGCATAGTCCAGCTGTGTCTACATGAGCACAAAATGTGGTGCAACAGGAGCAAAGCAGCAGATCCCACCCGTGGGAGAGCAGCTGATGTCCATGCTGCCTGTGCTCTGGGGCCTTACTCAACTAGCTTTGGCGTGGTGCTATGGACTCCATGCCCATGAGCAGCTGCAGTCAGTCAGATGCACTCCTGGATCATCTGTTTCCACCTCCTTTCCTGAGAAAGGAATTTATTTTGCATTTCTGAGCCACTCCACAGTGTGAACCCAAGTGAAGTTAAGTGGGACCTATCACCAGCTTCACAAGTGCCCTCCTCCTTTGTGCTAAAAAGTGAACACAGGTTTCTTCTTTTGACAAAACTCTGTTCTGCAGGAAATCTTTTGCCTGGTATACTCCAGTATAAACTGAAGCATCAGCAAATAGTAGTTGCTTTTATGCAAAATAAAAGTACCTCCAGTAATTTATAAAATATTATATATATATATATATGTGAAAGCGTACAGCTGTAACCCCCCCACGCATTACACTCTTAAAATAACCCAAACAATACCCATGGGACACAGGAAAATTATGACAATGTAGAATGTGCAACAGTGTGGGACTTTGACATGTGGGTTGATGATTTACAGGTCTAATAGATTGATGTAGCACATGGCCAAATCAAGACCAGTTGAGGTAACAACTGCCATCCGAAGGCACCTAGACAGACCTGAGAGGTGGGCCTGTGTGAACCTCAAGGCCAAGTGCAAGCTGGGTTGGGACAATCCCAAGCATGAATACAGACTGGGCAGGGAATGGATTGAGAGCAGCCCTAGGGAGAAGGATTTGGGGGTGTTGGTGGATGAGAGGCTGGACATGAGCTGGCAATGTGAGCCTGCAGCCCAGAAAACCAATTGTGTCCTGGGCTGCATCAAAAGGAGAGAGGTCAGCAGGTCAAGAGAGGTGATTCTGACCTTCTTCCCCACTCTGGTGAGACCTTACCTGGAGCACTGCATCCAGCTCTAGGGTCCCCAGCATAAGGACATGGACCTCTTCAAGCAAGTCCAGAGGAGGGCCATGAAGATGATCAGTGGGCTGGAGCACCTCTCCTGTGAAGACAAGTTGAGAGAGTTGGGGTTGCGTAGCTTAGAGAAAGCTCTGGGAAGATGTTACAGCAGTCTTCCAATATCTGAAGGGGGTCTCTGCAGGACAGCTGAAGAGGGACTTTTCAGAACAGCATGTAGGGATAGGACAAGGGGTAATGGCTTTAAACTGAAAGATGGTAGGTTTTGATCAGATATGAGGAAGAATTTCTTTACTGTGAGGGTGGTGAGACACTGGAACAGGTTGCCCAGTGAAGTGAATTCCCCGTTCCTGCAAATACTCAAGGCTAGGTTGGATAGGGCTTTGAGCAACCTGATCTAGTGGAAGGTGCCCCTGCCCATGTCAGGGGGTTTGGAACCAGATGATCTTTAAGGTCCCTTCCAACCCAAACCATTCTATGATTCTATGACAACTATCAGGGGCTGCTGACATAGTCCCAGCTGCATCAAGATGCCCCTCAAAGCCACAGCCCCTCACAAAGTTTAGCAGAGATAAGCAGATGACTACCCATATTGCAACAAGGCCCTTGTCCTCTTCCAACACTTTCATACTGAAACATGCATCCTTTTAGGATATTTATACAAGATGGAGATGTCCTTTTGGAAGCCGTAAGAAAACTGTCCCTTTACAAGCTGTCACCTCAGACCCGTAAGATGTTAAGCGAGGCACCCTGCAGTGCCAACGCTCCCCTCAGCTTCCTGTGCATCCCTGTCGTTCGTGCCCGCACGGTGCAATTCCCCCTCGGCCTCCCTGCGGGTTCGTGCGCTCCTGTGGGCAGCGGCAAGGGCAGGGGCGGGGCGGGGCGGGGCGGGGGCGGGCGGGCGGTGCAGGGCAGGCCGGGCCCCAGCGCCCGCCGGGCGGCGGAGGCGGCGGGACAGGAGGCGGAGGCGGAGGCGGAGGCGGGTTCGGCAACGCACACGCCGCTCCCGCCGTTCTCGGCTTAAATAGGGCGGCGCCGGGGGAAGCCGCGCACAGTCGCGGTCGCCGCTGCTGCCGGGAGGTGAGTGGGGTTCGGGGGCGCCGCTGCCGGCGGGGGCCGGGGCTGCGGACCCGGCCGCGCTGAGGGGCCGTGGGCTGTCGGGTTCGCGCCGCCGAGAGAGGCGAGCTGGGCCTGCCGGGGCCGCCGCCGCGGGGCCGGGGTGGCCTGCGCGGCCGCTGTCACCCGCGGGGCCGGGCGGTCCCGTCCTGTCCCGCCGCCGATCCCCGCTGCCGATCCCCGCTGCCTGCCGCTTTCCTTCCCGTCCCGCAGTGGGATCAGCGTCCCGCGGAGCCGGCTCGGCTTCCCCTCGCACAAAAGCGTTCAGGCGACCGTAGCCGGCCTCCTCCGGCCTCCCCCCGGCGCTGCGGCAGCTCGGGCTGGCCGGGCATTGTTCGGTCCGGGGCTGCCCCGCGCCCGGCCCGGCCCGGCCTGGCGGGGGAACGGCTCGGGCGGGCCGAGCAGCAGGTAGCGGGGCTGACCCGGGGGCTCGGCTCTGGTCAGCTGCCGGACCTTGCCTTCACTGAGGTTGTTCTTTCGGGCACGAATGCAGCATGTACTTGAAGCAGCTTCTTTCTTGTTTTCTTCTTTTTAAGCAGTTTAGGGCGCGTATGGAAACGCAGCGTGAGGCAAACTGGCCTAAAATGGAAGGTTGAGTGGCTTTGACTTTGCAGGCCTCCTCTGCTGTTAGGTAGGACTTGCAGTGCTACAGCGCAGGGATTTAGCCTGGTTACACGACGCTTTTGTTCTAGGATGCATATATTTTTTGTTCCTGTTGAACAGGATTTGCAACACTTGAAGCCTTCTAAATTTCAAAAGGGCATGTCTGTGAGCTGTATGGGGTATTATGGACACGTTATTGGACCAAGTAATCCATCTAAACATATGCCTCGCTTGGGTTAGTGTCCGAGATATGATGGTCAGGTCCTGTGATAGGAAAGAGTAACTTCTAAAGCAACTGCTGTTGATACCCCATGGTTCTCTGGCTGTACCCGAACCACAGAACTGTTCCATGTTAGCAGATTCCCTTTTTCATCCACGTTGCTTTACAAGGAATCATGCAATCTCCTGAGCCTGATCAGGAGTGTTTGTGCCTTTCTGCTTTGGAACATGCTCTCAAACTCATAAGCTGACATTTCTCAGCTCAAAGATTTGGATCAGACTTCTTGGATCAAGACATTCTGAGTGTAAGAGGGCATCACGGTTACTGAAAAATACCTTTCTTTTTCTCTTGCAACAATAGCAGTATTAATGCAAAAATTGATACACAGAGTTCCTCATGGAACTCCCTGACTTTTTAAAGTTTAAGGATATGGCATTATCATCATGGCTAGGCTATGTGGCTTGCTTGCATTGGGATATGGAAATATTTGAAGCATGGCTGATGGGAAAAACCTAAAGCTTGTCATTACAAGTAACTGTTGTGTGTAATGTACTCAATTCAAGGTCTTGAGCAAACGGCCTTAGCCTAGTCTGAGGACTGCGTGATTATAATCAATTTACAAAGGCAGCTTCTAAATTTGGTAGATGTTGTTTTACAACTACAAATTGGCCACCATGAGGTTTGAAGTAAGTCTTTCTTCTTGAGAAGGAAACACCCAAATAGCCTTTTGCTTCAAGGACAAGTGCAGGGTTGATATTGGTGGAAAAACAGCCAGCAATTTCAAATGGAAGGAAAGACAACTTTGAAATAGTTATCTGGGTAAGTGACTCTTTCTTGAGCAAAGTCTGTGTAGCTGGTTATCCTGTCTCATCACTCCACTAGAAGTGAATACTGCATGGAATTTTCTGCAGGAGACAGAGGTGGGTTATACCTTCCCTGTCCTGTGTGTGTTGCTCTCCAGTGGGGAAGAGTAAATAGTTTCTTCTCTCTCTCTTTCCTCTCCAAGAAAACAACACTTTGACTAATGTGAGCAACAGAAGGTAACAATAGGTTTCTGTACATTGTTTTGTTTTTCTAGATCTTAGTAATATGGCTGATTGAATTGGGTAGACTCAGCTAGACTAATGGCATGAAGTGTTTTGAATGTGCAGCAGAGGGAAAGAAATATTTTGGCCCAAGGAATACATTGCTTGATAAAGTGGGTTTCTGGTGGTATTATGAATAGACTGCTTGCCATATCCTGCTTCCCTGCAGTGCTAAATTACAAATTCAGATATGTTAAATACCTTGCTCTGGTAAATACAATCAGTGGTAACTCCACAGAAATCCTTGCAAGTAAGAGGGACAGAGGTTTGTTTATTGGCAGGTGGTTTTGCATGGGAGTTTACAGTGCTGTGTGGCTCAGGGAAACTCTGCTGCGCAGCATTGACCTTTACAGGCTGTAGAGGGGACCCTGGCTGCAGATGGGGGGCTTGCATTTCTGCTGATCCTGCCTGACTCCTCAAACAAGAACACTTGATAGTAACATAAGGCTTCTGGTCTCTTTCTGCCTTTCATGTTGGGAGTTATTCAGCTACATAGGGTAAAATATGGTTCCCTGCCCATGGCAGGGAGCTGGGAACTAAATAATCTTTAAGGTCCTTTCCAACCCAAACCATTCTGTGACAGTAAAATTCTTCTTTTTGGTTAGGATTTGAGTCTTAGTATTACAGGTAATTTATTGACTGAAAACAGCTTGCATGGTTTTATAGAGATGTAGAGGAAAAAGTGTTGTTACCTTTGTAGTTGGACCATTTAAGGGTTATAGCAGAACAGTGTAATGTCCTGTTTCCAGCAGAGAACTTCTGCCATTTTGTATGAATGACTGTTCTTGAACCCAGAACTCTCAAACTTTACTTTGATACTGCTTGTGCCATGTTTTGAAAACTTGGCCTCTGCAGTTGGAGTGCAATAATAGGCTGGTAAGGTTGAATTGGTTTCCTAGGAAAGCTAGAAGAAAATGCTTACTATCACTGACTCAGAGGAAATGCAGGCATACCTTAATACCGAGGTCAGAAGGTTTCTTGGTTTGTTATACTCCTTGTGCTGCTGGTGTTGGGAGGTCGCTCTGTGAACCAATTGCTTTTCATAAGTTATTGATCTGTCCAGTCTCGCAGAGTTAAGGGATATGTCTTTAAAACAACCTTCTGAATGTAAACACTATGTAGTGTGATGCAATGGGGCTTAGTGTGCCTGTCCCAGGTTGTCTTCTGCAAGACTTCAGATGTCATGAGTAAGAAACTCATTCTCATGGAGTCTCGGGTGAGCACTTGAAGCATGTGTGAACTTGATGTTGCATACTGGGTTTTCTGAGTAGTAGCCTTTTCCTAGGAGGAGTAGAATGAATAAGTCAGTATGATCTACTCAAGCTGTTAAGCCCCAAGAAAGCTGATGGCTTGTAGCAATTTGCTTCTGTAGGGTGGTTTTCATCTCTACTATATTTGGATTGATGTTACATTAATAGAGCAGTACCATGATGTACTTGCAAATCAGAGTTTTAGGGATGTAATTCTGATGGATAGCAGTTTAGGTTGCAAAATAAGTATTTGTAAGCGTCTTCTCTAGTTTTTGAAGGTGAGAAACCAGTAAGACTGCATAGTGGCATTGTGTGTGTGTATGGGCATGGATTAAAGTAACTTAAATCAGTCATTGTCTGAAAGGTTTTAGTGGCGAGTATTGGTTTTCCTTAATACACAGGGTTACCAAGTGCTGCTGGAGGACTGTAATTGCACAAAAGGCATTGAGCAGGTTCTTGTCATATGATTCTGCTCCTGAACTTGAATAAACTCCAGTGACCTCACTAGTGTGCACTCAGATTACTTGTTGGACATTATTAAGAGGCAAGATTCCAGGTGATGTTCCACTTGATTGCAAGAGGATTGCAGTTAAATGTCTGAAGACAGGGCTGTGACTTCCCTTGTAGATGGGAACAGAGTGTTGAGACATCACTATCAGATGCAGTGCTCCGTAAAGGTTGCAGCAGGAGCCTTAACTTTAGTTGCAGCTTTTGAAGTAAATCACTGTGGCCAACTGATGGGTCTGAGTCCAGCTTCTAGGGTGTTTCACTGCAGGTCTGCCTTGTCCCAAAGGCAGAAACAGAAGCTGAACCTGCAGAGGCACATGAACCCCACTGTGTGATGCCCTCTGGTTGCTTGGAGCCAGACTGAGGGGGCTAAGAGGAGTTTAATGGGGGGGGGTGTGAATATTAAGAACCTGATGGTTGTTCTCTGACGATAAGATGTGTTCCTTACTAATAGCTTTTTAGTTTCTCCCTTTTTACTCCTGCAGGAAAGTAAATTTGTCAGGTAATGCTTTAAAAGGAGGGTTTATAGCTCTGATTGGCTTGGTGAACTTGCTAATTCTGGATGAGATATTTGGTGTGGGTTTTTTGTGTGTGTTGTTTTGTTATTAATTGGGGAGGGGGCAGGGAGCAAGGTATATTTGGAGGCAGAAGGCAGAGTAGGGGATCAGACAGTTCAACAGTTCTTGGTTTGTTCAGGAAAGTCTTCTGTGGCTGAGGAGAGAGTGTCACATCATGCATGATATGAGAGGCTGCACCACAGGAGGGTTCTTGCTGGCCTATTTGTGTTATACAGGACTTAAACTGGGGTTTCTCCTTCACATCTCAAATATTGAAGCTCCTTTGATGTATCTCGAGGGTGATTGTGGTTTGCTTGCTGGCTGCAGTTTGGCAAACAGGTGTTTGCAAGACCTCAGTCAAGTTACTGCCTTGACTGCAGGGCAGAGGCAGAAAATCCTGGGAGGACTTGCATGCAGTGTTTGGAGTTGCATAGCTTAATGTGTATTAATGCAACAGTCTATCACTTTCCCTGGCTGTGCTGTCATGTTTGCATCTGGGAGCTAATGGTTGTCTGGTCATCAAGACAAGAGTTGATCTAGCTGAGAACTAGCATCACAACTTATCCAAGAAAATGGTGTTTGCCAGATCACCTCCCTAGTGATGCAACCAGATGACTGCCTGGCCAGCATGGAGAGGGTTGTGGGAGCATTTATGTAGGGCAGGTTGGACTGACTCAAATTTAAGCTGATTGTAAATGCACTCTGATATTAGGATTATGTACTCTATTCAGACAAAAGGATCTTTCTGGTTAATAACCAAAGCTATTTGTTGTACTGTTTCTGATATGTAATAGAGGAGCTGGAACATGCACTTGCTCTTTCAAAGGTTGAGTGGAGAAAGGCTCAAGTAAAACAGATCTATGGGAGCTGTGCAGTGTAACCTGTAAGAGTAAGAAAACAATAAACTGCAATGGCAGGTATCCGGCAGGACAACGCACAGGTATATGGGTGGCTGGCTCCTTGTTCCATCATGTCATAGTAAAAACATCTTATTGCTCACAATAAGAGGTAGACAAATTGTCTTGTAGCTTTCTCCTGCCTGCAAGAGGATGTAGAAATAACACAACAGCCCCTTCTATACCATGTGGTGGACCTGCCTTCACGGCAGGCAACTGCAGTGCTCTGGGCTGTTCATCTAAATATAAGAATAGAAAGGAAGAGAGGCCATTGGTCCTTGGGGTTGTTTTCTTTGCTGTACAGAAGCTGACGGCTGCTCCTGTTCTCTTCCGTTGCACTCGAACCATGTCTGGCTATGGATAGACAATAGGCAGGCTGCTGCCCACTGTAAATAGACCATTGTACGCCGAGAGTAGGAGCAGCAAAGAACGGCACAGTCCTGCCAACTTGGGTCGTTGCCTTGAGATACTGGCTCTGCTGTAAAGAATGAGTCTTGGGTGCTGCAGGGTGTGCGTGTGTGAGCAGAGAGAGCTGGCATTGTCTGAGCCTTACATATCAATTGGTTAAGGAGTTCTGTGAGTTCAGAGGGATGCCTTCTTGGGCTGGATTTTGGGAATTGTTTCTGTGGAGGTGGTTAGGACAGGTAGCTATTTCTGAGGTAGTTCTGCCTTGTTATCAAAACCACTTTCCCATATCTGTCTAGTCGTGTTTCTAAGAGACCAAGGTCTCCTGCTTGCATTGAGAAAAAAGTGCTTTTGACCTCAAATGTAGTCAATTCTGCGGGGTTTGGTGTTGGTTTTGTTTCACTTTGGTTTTTTGGGGGGTTTTGTTCGGTTTTTCTTGTTGTGGTGTTGTTGGGTTTTTGTTTGTGTTTTTTGTTTGTTTTTTTTTCCTGTATGTAGCAACCTGAGTATCACAGACTGGTACTTTTCTTCATTTGGGATCTTCTTCCTTTGGGTTTCCAGCTGTGTCTCAAATGGGGGCAGAGCTTCTGAGTCCACCTTGTGGTACATATCCTGTCTGGTGAGAAGCAAATGCAGGACCTGAATTTATGAAGAGAGCATGGCTTTTTTGTTTGTCTTGAGTGAGCAAATTTAGCTGGGTCCTTCCTTGAGGATAAGGACTGAAATCCAAATCCAAGCTCCACGGTGATCTTTGTATCTAAGTCTAAAGGCTCTAAACCACTCTCCTTGGTCATGGTGAAAACCTGGGATGTCTGATGAGTTGGAGTATGAGCCAAGTAAATACAGAGATGGCTCAAAGAAGGCTGGGAGGCACTGAAGTCTCCTTTCTTGATGGGTCATATTTGGATGCATATGTTAAGAATGTGAATTGATTCTCCCTGTTCCATCTAGCTTTGCCTTAAATACAGTAAACAAGAGCTGATGTGATTTAACAGGTAGTATTAAAGACAGGAATTGCTTAGTCTTACAGAAAACTGCCCTCATCTTGTTTTTTGTGCTGATGAGGCAGAAGGTATAATAAAATATAATCAGTATAAACATAAGCAATAAAATGTATTATTACATAACAGATAACCTGTGGTATAACTGCTCAAGAAGGGATTTTTTGTCACAGGCTGCTGTACAAACAGCGTCAAGGAAATGAAAAACAGTGGTGTGCAGCCCTTCTCTTCACCTAGGCTGAAATCTTAACAGCTCCTTGACTACAGTGGGACTCTTACATGAATGAAATGTTTACTTCAGTTCTTGTTAGCTATAATGGCACCACAGCCTTTTTAAGGAGTAATTAGAATTACATTGCATTCCTAAATCATAATGTGTGTGCAGGGCACTTCAGGACTAATGCAGATAGGAAAGCAATTTTAAAAGTCCAAGGTGCTCATTGTGGAGCTTGAAGAAGAAAAAGCTATGCTTGCTTTTAGCCTTTACACACATCAGAGCCCCTTTTTTCTAGTTTCATGACATGATGTCTGTGATATATGCAAAACTTAACTTGTAAGTGGAGACTTCATTGTTGCTGTGATTTTTTTTTTAATTCTTTTTGTCTTAGTGTTCATCTGTGTATTAAAACTTAAGTAGTTTTCATGTGTGTAATGCTAATGAACATTATTTGATGTATAAAAAGCAACAACATGATATTCTACCTATTTAGCCAGTAACTAATTTTTTTTTTTAATACGAGTTTAATGCCAAGGGAAGATGTTGTTAATATATTCAGGTTTTTTTCTACCTCCATCACTAACAACCTGTGTCATGGATTTTGAGTACAGTCTGCTGTGTATCACAGTGCAAATAGCCAAAAGGCATTTCTGTAGTGGCTGTGCACTGCATATCTAGGTGATGGCAGTCCTGTGCTGTACAGCTATGCCAGGAAAGCAAAGGGGGGATGGGAGAGGGCAGTGTCTGCAGGCTGGGGAGCACTCCATGGGTCCAGGACTGTTCCAGAGGTGGAACTTGACTCCATCCTGACACTACCCCCATCCATGACCTTACTTCAGCCTGTCATGTTAACATTGTGAAACCATGAGCCCTTTGAACTAATTTTATGCTTTTCTGCTGTCTCTAGCAAATCCTTGTCCAAATACTGGTTAGACTTTTTGTGAACTAGACTGATCTTCTGCTGCCTGGTTGAATAACTGATTGCAGCAGTAAAGATTTCAAGTAAACTAGAGGTTTTAGACTGTAAACTAGAGGTTTTCCTGTAGAATTATGAAATCTTAACCTGTTATGGTTGGTTTTAAAACTAATAACCATATAATTCTGCCTGTTTGGATTTCAGAGCCTCCTATGCTGCCATCCTGAAGCAGTGTATTGATACACAGTATGTCGTAGCTGTTTAAACACATCTTCTGACGTTCTTTAGGGCCTTTGTTTTTTATCGCCCACAGGAAATGGCTAGGACCTAAATTGCCTAAGGAAAAACATCCCTGCTCCTGAAGCGAGCAGGGAAGCGCTGCTCGCTGACGGTGGCCATTGCCAGCCGCCCGTGGCAGTGAGTGCCCGCGGTGCCCGGTGCCAGCCGCGCTGCCAGCCGCGGGGTGCCCTCCGGCCCGCGGTGGGGTGACCGACCGGCTGCGGCTCCCATTGGCCCCGGGAGCCTCCTGCTTACCTCTCACCTAGTGGGCACGGGCTGGTGGGTTTGGCATGTGACAAACGTCCCGGGAGACCTTGGCTGTAGAGAGCACCAGCTGAGCTGACTGCAGTCACTTTTTTTTCCCCTGCAGCTGGTTCTTGCTGTGGAATATCCGTGTCAGTGAGTGCTGGCGGGGAGCAGCCTCTTGCAGCTCTTCCTTCTGTGTGAACGTGACAAATTAAATGTGCTTCCTGTGCTTGATTATATTGCTGTGTGCTGCTGCCTTGGGCCTCATTTGACGTTGCTTTAGTCCGCCTCATGACCAGAGATAAACTGCTGGCATGGTGCTGGGAGAAATAGGAAACTTGCTAGTGGCATAGAAGAGCTATGGGAGGATATTGGCTTTGAAGGCAGATTGTTGTACTGACCTTTCTGTGTGTGACTGAAGGGAGAGTAGGAAAGAGTTTATTTTACTGGACTTAAATGAGTAAAAACCCTGCTCCTGCTACGCTACTATAGGATTAGGATGCTCTGTTATATGCAGGCAAGATAACCTATGTCCCTGCACTTCCTCTCCCAGACTTCCCTGTTTGACACTTAACTGTTTAAACAATATTACAGTACAGCTACTCTACGAATAACTGTTTCACATTTGTGAAATGCTCTCCTTTACCAGAACTTCTGGGGTTTGTTTAATTTTAATGCAGTGTCTGTTAAAAGCAATATTAAAACCCTGAAGAAATTCCCTCCTTTCTTCCCCCCTGTTTTTCTAGAGTATGAACCAATAATTGCTTGCTTACTTAGTTGCAGCACAGAAGTCTAAAGATACTGCCTGCCTACTTGCAGATCAAGTTATTTTGGTAGTGGGAAGCCAGTAGAACAAAGCGTTTATTGCGCTCCTACAGCAACAGGGAATCAGAAGGAGATTTCAGATTTCTTTTTTTTTTTGTGCAACTTTCTTTTATACAAACAGATTCCAGCTGGAACAACTGCACTGAACTGCAATGCAAGCACATGAGTTGTTTAGATACCTACGAATGCCAGAACTTGGGGATGTCAGACAGTATGTGCGCACCCTTCCGACAAATACTCTGATGGGCTTCGGTGCTTTTGCTGCTCTCACGACCTACTGGTATGCAACAAGACCAAAAGCACTAAAACCACCATGTGATTTAGCAATGCAGTCTGTGGAAGTAGAGGTAAGTGTCACTTCATGGATGCTGTAGTTCACTGAAATTTGAAGCTTACATGCAGCATTGAGAGAGACCAAACAGTTGATTTACGTAAGTGTTTCTAAACTTATAGTGTGTGGGCAATACATTTCTGAAATATGGCTTGAACTCATTATTTTGCCTTTCTGAATTTGAAAACCAGCTTGAGGGTTGAGGAGGTCATAGTGGCGATAATTAGCATGGGAGAAAAAGACTGTGCTGAGACAACTAAGCTTCTGATCTGACTGGTGGCAGGTAACTTGTTCATATTAGAATTAGCACAGTGTAGTTTGCCTCGTGTTTAGGTGATAACCTATTAAATTAGGTCTGGGGGTCAGAGTATGTATGCTGGTATATACTGATTAGGCTAATACTTTACTGTTATTTTTAGTGTATAATAGCTGACACATGAGACTTTATATTGGGTTACAAGCATGAAGAGGGTACTAATTGTCCTCAGATGATCTGTGGAAAGAAATATTAGTCTGCCAAGATATCCCAGCCATAGAGTAAATTGAAATTAAACCAACCACCCGCTAAGCTCTGCATATGCCAGCTTAGCTTTTGTCTTACGCTTTTTAGAAGTAGACAGTTACTGTTAGGTGGTGGCTTTTTAAAAGTGAAGTTAAACATGCAAACAGGAGAAACTGGGAGCTTTATAAGCAAATATAGACTGGGAGAAACTGTTGCTTTATAAGCAAATATAGACAACTGATTACAAGGCTGAGGTTTCTTGAGCAGTGGTTATATTGATTCACCTTGTTCACTACAGCATCAAGACTACTTATTCTATCAAGATTACTTCTGTGTTTCTTCAAGGTAGAGAAGGTGTCTTCTTTTGAAGGAAGGAGACAACTTTGAAAAGTTGTGATCCTCAAGGGAGATACTTACAGAATGTAGGATTGGAAAGCTGACAGCTTTTTGCAGTAGTCTTTATTGTTAGAAACTATATTGGGGGTGTTTTTTTATATATGTACTTTCAACTGTAGTTTCCCTTTACAGCACATTCTTCTGCATGGATAGACAGCCTCTAGTTGTCCCATAGCAATTCTCGTGACTCTTGTGCTTAGGAGTAGATGTGACTACAAACTGATGTAAACAAATATGGCAGAGAAGTTTGAAATTTACAGTAGGTCAACTTCATGAACTTTAGCAAAGCAAACTCCTGTCATAGCCTCAGATTGGGCACTGTTTTTGATGTTTCATGATACTGAGAAGAATGAAGAATGACACATTACTTGGCCCTTCCATTCAGAAGTTTAGTAAGTACCATTTATTTCCTAATCTTCTCAGTAAGCGTACAGTAAGCTTACTGACACAATAGCCATGCTACTATATCAAGTAATGATCTGCCTCTAGAAGTGCACAGAGTACAAAAATATGCTCTGGCAATGTGATAACTGCCAAAATTCCTCTTTTCAAGCAACATATGTAGAATAAGGATCTAGATGTTAGATCTTACTTCTTTTGATGAGCTTTTCCAATGCTGACAGCAGCCACTTAGTGGGCCGAATTATCTTGTAAAGCACCATGTCTTGGTTGCTGGAATAAACTAGCAGTGAAAAGTTTCCACTAAGCAGGGCCTCACTAGTCAGTATAGACCTCAGCAGATTTTGGGGGGGGCACTGCATTTTAAGATGGTAAAACAGTGGCTCTTAACTGTCCATAAACCCAGTGACAAATGCTTATTTGTTTGAGACTCCTGACAGCAGTCTCAGTTCACTGCCTTTATCTCTTCAAGCTAAATTACTTGTCACTGCTGGATTCTGAGATTGAAATCATTGTCTGGTGGTATGAGACTTCACTAAGCTACTTAATGCATCATTGATCCATATTATACTAATTAACATTGGCATTCTGATCAGAGCAAGATAGGTATAACAGCATTCATTGCCTCTTTAGAAAATACATTTTACTAGGAAGACTTAAATGTGAAACATCTGGTGTGCTAGCAGGTGATGGGAGTTCAAACTTGGAGAACATGTTGAAATGAGCAAGATCTATCCAGTTTTGTTCACTTTAAGGGCTACATCTGAAGTATTGGTAATTTGTAAACTGTACTAGACTGATCAAATGAGAACATATGTTTCAAAGTAAATTTAAAGTGTCTGTAGGAATTGGTACTTTTATAACAGTAACAAGACTGTAACACAGTGCTTGGGATTCAGTTTCTCACTACATTTTTCTTAGAGTTTAATGTCGCATATTTCATTTTCTTATGTATATGTTAAGATGTCACTTCTACTGGAAAAAAAAATCAAATACTGCTCTCAAATTGTCTTAACATTTTTTTCTGCCTAAGCAATACAGTGTTAAAAGGTCTGAGGAGTAAACAATGTGCTCCAAAAAAGATGTGGCAGAAGGCAATGCCTCTTCTCTACCACTTTAATATTTAATCTACCTGTTCACTAACAATAACAATTTTGAACTAGGAAAAAAACTTCTACGTAATTCTTACTTGCAATTGATGCATATTGGTGATCTAAGCACCACTTGCTAGTATACCTTCCCTCTCAGGTAAAGGGAAATTCAGTCTCTGCCCTCTGAGGCATGGTGGAGCCCACAGTGTGTTTTGACATTACTGCTAATCCTAAACAGTGCATCATCCTGTGACAACGAGAGGCAAACCTGTGGCTTGAACAAAAGCAGTTATCTTATGTGACCTGAGTAGGAGTTGGTAGAGTATTATACACCTCTGTTCTAGACTAAATCTGTTTCCTTCAGCTGCTGCTATTCTGAACCAATGCCAAGGTTTTACTTAATGTCCAGCACTTGATGTCTAATGGGTTAATTTCCTGCAACAATCTAAGCTGCTGTAAGGCTGCTCTACACAAGTAACTAGAAACTGCCCTTGCATTAATCAGATTTTATTGCCTGGTTCCTTAAGAACACTTTGTTAAAACTGGTAACCCTTTTGGACAGATCTGTTAGATCCCATTCAGATAACTTGTGTGAAGTCAGACATGTATTCCTGTCCTGAGGTTCAGATGTTTGGTGGTTGTAACTACCAGTGATTCTTAGGCAAGTTTGCTGCAAACAGAACTTGATATTGCACAAATATTCTGGATAAGGACCATTTGGACAAGCTCTTAAAATAATAGTTCTTGCTGCTCTCAAGCAAAATGTAGACCAATTCTGTTTTCTAGTAGATGAGTTAATTTAAACCTTGCCTTATGTTCCTGGTTTGACCTTCAGCATATCTGGGAGTATTTTGCTGCGTCAGTAACATTGAACTCCTTATGGTCTTCACACAAGGAACTGTGTGTTTTTCAGCAAAATTCTAAGGCTGTTGAAAATCCAGTTAATTCTGCCTTACTATGGGAAAAAGAACAAAGTAAGCAAAACTTTAAAAAGTTATATTTCCCTCTACTGAAAACTCTTAAGAACCAATGGGATCTTTTCAATAGTAGTCTGTTATAGTTTCTCTTTTTTTCAGGACAGTGCCATCAGTCCTGTATCTATGCAGTGTGCTGTCTGATAACTCTCATCCTCAGATTTGGTTAGTGACCCAGGCCCTGCAAAAACTGCTTTTGTGGCCCTGTGTAATAGGGCTCGTAAACAAAACAGTACTAGCTCACATGAAGAGAAAGAAATACTTCCTGACTGTTGCTAAGGAATGGCTTAGGATATTGTCTTTCACCTGATACAGAAACTACAGCACCTCAAACACGATACATGTGATGCGTTGCACTTGCTGATGTTACTTGTGGCTGTGGTAACAAACCACTTTGTGTGATTTTCCTCAGTTTAACTCCAGAGGTGGCAAAACTGGGAAAGTCTAGAAGCTGACTTTGGTTATCCAATATTTGAGAAACCA
>JAWWLV010000144.1:40925854-40983375 GCA_035041135.1 Platyrinchus mystaceus | reverse complement strand
AGCTTAGATTGCAATAGAATTACTATTTCTAGCTTGAAGTACTTGCTTTCTGGATTTCTGTCTTGAGCTTATTGCTCAGCTGTGTTTGGTTTTTGTGACCGCTTCCTCTGTGTATCCCCCAGATACCATCAGCTTGGTTTTTGATGACCAGTATCTGTATGTATCCTGAGGCTACTTACTGCTGAGTAGCTATGAATAAATGGCTCTTTAATAGGGAAAAATGGGGGAGTTCTGTTCTAGGAGATCAAAATAAGTGTCTGGAAATCTTTGCTGTGTATTCAGTTAAATACCAGATCTTACTCAAAGCAGGTTGGAGGGAAGTACTGAGCTTACCCTGGTACTTGAAATGCAGATGATGTTTTGAGCAGACAGCTGAGTTGTCATAATGGCAAGTCTTTGCATAACGAACCCTTTCAAAAAGGCAAGCCTGCAGGTATGGGAATGTTAACTGTTTCCAGACATTCCTCTTGTCTTAAACATCTTTGGGTGATCTGAGAGGTACATCATACTAAAGGAAGTCTAGGGCTAGTAAAGGAATGCATAGTACTGTTGTTGTGTACTTGGAATGTAAAGGCAATGGTGAAGTTGATGTCTGTCCTCACAGGGTGCTTTCAAAGCTATACTTAACAAAAGGTTCACTTGCATAAGTCCTTAAGCTAGTAAATAGGCTTGTCAGTAATGTCTTGATTTGAACTGAGTGTCAGCTTGCAAATATTTCTTCTTTAATTATTGTATCCTTTGATAAAAGGATCGTTTCAGTGTCCTTTCCACTTCTGCCTAAAGACCCCTGACATTAATGGTCAGGCCTGAGTAAATAAGGAGGGAGATGGAAGAGGTTCTGCATGAGAGATTCCTGTACCTCCACTCCTGTATAAAAGGAGTACAAACCACCAATGACCCCTTCCTTGGGGAAAGTGTCTTCTTTCTTACAAGCAGTGATAGTGTGAGGTGCTTACTGAGATGGATCTTGCTTCATCTATTCAACAATTGTCAGTGGCACATCTTCTGCATGAAGTATAGGATTGATTGTCTATCTTGTCATAACACTGCTAACCTTGAGCATCCCCTTGAGCATGACCTCTGGCATATTAGCTGGAAAAAAACCCCATGAGTTTTAGATAAGTTTTCACTTTTGTATTTGTAGAACATAGTAGTTATCACATGTTTTTAACAAGTCCTTTAAAGTCTTTTTTACTCTTGTAGTAATGATAGAATGGTTTAGGTTGGAAGGAATGTTAAAGATCATATAGTTGCAACCCTCTGGCCACAAGCAGGGATGCCACCCATTAGGATCAGGTTGCTAAACAAGTTAAAATGCCATAACAGACAGTCTAAATAGTGAAGTATTATGGTGTTTGGTAATGTTTGATATATTTAAAGCAAGAAAGTTACATGTATATGTCTAAACTCTGTCCCTTTTCTCTCCTTTCTGTAGGAGCTGGGAAGAGCACACAGGCAAAAACCTATGGTAAGTATAAAATTAGTTCAAGTGACAATCTGAAGCTGGTTAGCATTCTTTAGATCAAACTAGCAAATCTCCCTATCTCCCATAGCTCATAAGTAACACTAGTATCTTGATGTTTTGTCCAGAAAAATATTTTTCCTTGTTATCTTAACCATACTAATACTTTCTTAACTCTCATAGCCTCCAAAACCAGAAGATCTAGCAGTCATCTGTTTTACCAGCGGAACAACAGGTACACTTCACTACATTATGCAGAATTTATTGTCCTGTATGTGCAAAATTAATTCAGAAGCCCTCCTACTTTTTTTTTTTCCCAAGACTTTCCCCTGCTGCTGCATCTTTTTGGCAAGTAGTAGCTGGGGAAGTCTTATGGTAAGGCTCTTGATGATATCTTTTTTCCTTTTTTTCCCCCTGGGGTTGCAGTATTGGGGGTGAAGTTGTTACTTTTTGGTCTTGGAAATAAATTATGTATTTGCATAGTAATAAGAGCTCTGCATCAGACTACAGATGATATATCAATTCTTCCATAGTCTTTCTTGTACTGTATTAGCAAAATTGTTCCATACCTCTAAGCAGCCTTGCTGTAAGACCAAAACAGAAAGACTGTCAAGATGTCACTTGCTTGATGTTTGAGTTAATGCCCAACACTGGCACAGAGCAAAAGGAAAGAGTACAATGACAAGCTACACTTTTTTAAATTTCCATGAGAATGGAAATTAGTCTGGGTTTGATAGCAACATCTTCACAGAACTGTTGAATTTTGAATGAGAAGCTTATTCAAGAAACACAACAGTTTCTTAAGGATTTACTCTCCTTAAAAAATTTTAGGCCTTCAGCACAAACTTACTGCTTAACTTTTGCCTGCTGTTGTTGAAAGTGTTAGTAAGTTTTCAGCCTTTGTTTAGTTGATACATAAGAAATGTATTAATATCAAAGAACACTATCAGATTAGTTTTACCACTGCTTAACTTAAAGGATCTAAATTTCACTGTTGAATCCTAATATCCTTCTTCCTTAGGAAACCCTAAAGGAGCTATGATCACTCATCAAAACATAGTCAGCAATGCTTCAGCTTTTGTGAAAACTACAGAGGTAAACCGCAAAGATTAACATTGTAGACTTGCATGAAGGAAAATAATCTCATGAGTAAAACAAACATTGAAATCTCATTAACTTTGATTTTAAGTTTTTAGTAAGAGACAAGTTACATTTTAACTTGACAGCTCTGTCTCTGCTAGTCAGAAGTCAATGTTTACTGGTTTCTTCTTTCACTGTCAAGAAACTGACAGGTTTACAATTTGTTCTGATCTAAGCAAAATGTTAGAGATCCTGATGTTGGATGTATGTCACATTCTGTCATGGGCATATAATGTTTCTCATTAGTGACCTCTTTCCCCTGAGGATGGGAGAAGCTATCATGTATTTTAAACCCTCAGAATACTTAAAGCCTTTGCATAAAGGAGCAAGGAGCATGACTTTGTATTTTTACTTGATACAGTGTTAACTTATAGCTTACAGTAGACAACTAAAGTTCATCTGTAGGCTACTTAAGAAGATGGTTCTAACACATGCAGATGCAATTAAAAATGCAATTGTACTTTTTTTGCCAAGTACTATGCAAATAGAACTGTCTTTAAATTAAGCAACTGGTCTCACAATTAGCTCAAGTAAGGCACTCTTGATATCAACCTTAATGTAAATTGTTCAAGCAAAGTTACTGATCTAAGATGAAAGTGGGTTTTTTTAACCCCTAAGGCATACTCTTTTAACCTTTTTTGTTTCCCCTCCCTCCCAATGTGTGTAATGGAACTTCCTGTGGCTTCTATCAGAATTTATTTCTATTCATAGTCCTATGAGTAGTAAGTTATAATAATCTAGTCACTGTAATCAACTGTAAAAGACTGATTTCTGCAGTGTGTGCAGACTTATGCTAGAAGTCACTGCTGCAGTCTTTTTGATGAAGGAAAGGCAAAGCAGCTTCATCACAAACAAAACTAAAGTGAGGGCTGTGCTCTAGAGTTTAAATGCTAGATTTCACTGTTGTGTTTCTTAGGCAAAATAGAGAATCAGTGAGAATTAAACTTTTATTAACACTTTCAGAAAACTTTTATGCCTTCCTCTGATGATGTTCTGATATCATTCCTGCCCCTGGCTCATATGTTTGAGAGGATTGTTGAGGTAAGCATCTGTTTGTTGTACTCAATTACTGAGAGGCTTGCTTGTCTTACATAATGTATGTCTTTCGGATCCAGGTGATACATGGTCTTGCTTCTTGACTCCTGCACATGTATATGAAAGCTTGAAATAAGGTTCAGGAAAACAGTGTTCCATAAACAGTATCCATTGAGCACTAGACCATTGGTTTTCATGCTAACATATAAACGTTAACCTTAGAGCTAGGGTTAATAAGAAATTGGTTTATGAGAACATGAGACAATCCCTTAGCACATGTACACTGCCTAGAAGTTCCTTCCAGTATAATCAGTGCACTGTTAAAAATCCATGCCATTCTTTAGTGTGCAAACTTCAAAAATTTGTTTTATAATGTGGCATCCTGTTTGCTGACACAAAACTAATTTTAAGTTGGTTAAACTTATCCTTGCTTCCAAAAAATTTCTGTAAAGAGGAAGGGGGTTTGCTTCTGTGGAATTCTTTTCCAGGAAACAGAAATGGCTTTTAATGCCACTTCAGTGACAAACTGTGAAGTTCTCTTGGATCACTTGTTTTACTGTACAGAAAAATCTGGGGCTTGATTTTTGAGGGGGCTCAGGTTGTCTTAATACAGGCAGTCTTGAGGACTGCTGAGCCTGTAGGTGAGTGCTATACATTATTGAAAGGCTGCAGTTCCTTCAAACTACTTATATACTGCAGAGGCACAGGTATTAAATTACTGCACTTATTGAAGTGGAATTAACAGCTCTTCCTCAGGTGAGATTGCAAATACATATGATCAAGTTTTATATAGGGAAATAAACAACATCTGTGCAAATGTGAAAAGGCACATGGAGCCAGAAATTGTCCTGTGATTTCTGTTAGGAATCCTAAACTTTCTGCCCAGGGTGTGTATGTATTCATACAAAAATGTATATATGTGTGTCATATGTTATGAAGATTGGGAATAGAGCATAACTGAGGTGTACAGGCACTCCTAGGTTTTCAGCACTCTTTTTCCTGGTAACATTGATAGCAGTCATACTTCAGTGTCTGTTTTACTCCTCTGTCTTGCACCAGAAGGTACAAGCTCTGTAGGTAACAGCTCTGTTCTTGATTATGCAGTAGAAAGAGTATGGGAACTTCTATTCTAAAGGATAAAATGAGAAAGTGTTTGGATTGCAGAATTCCTCTGCTATTTCAGGCCTGTACAAAGTAGGTGGTTACTTGTATGTTTACATGAGGACTTGAAGCAAGAACACTTTAGGTAGAGAGCAGGAAAGATTTGTTACTGTTTGGTGTGGATATTAACACAGGCTCTGTGAGAAGCAATGTTTAGAGTCCTGTTGTCAAGTTGATGTTTGTTGGTTTTTGGCTTCATAAGGAAGTTAGAGGGTCAGTGAACTTGACATGACAAATACGTTTGCACGTAGTAAAGCCAGTTGCTGCTTAGTCCATCTGAACTGATACATTTGCTGCTTTTAGCAGATGGTGGCAAAACACAGGTGAAGGGGAAAAGTGACACTTTAGCATGTCTCATGCAGAAAATGAGAGAATGGATGGCAGGGAAGAGTAGGTGTTATGGAGGAAGTCGGAGAAATAAAAACAGGTAGGTATAAACCCAAGGAAAGAAGAGATGTTAAAAAGAATAAGTTAAAACAAAAAAAAAAAGGAGAAAGAAAGGGAGTGAGTGGTGGTGGTGGTAAAGCTTCTAGACTCTTAACAGAGAATATAGAACACAACAGGATTAAATCTGCCTTGCTTTGTGTAGGTCTGAAGTGATGCAGAAATAAGCAGTGGCTCTGCTAGAATCTTTTAAAGAGCGTCTTGATCACCTAATGGATCCTCTGCTCACATCAGTCCTGTGACATGAGAAGGAAAACTGGAGTTCAAGACAATGGGAATAAAGTAGCATAAGGCAGAAATCCCCACTGGACTAGTAAATAGTTTGTGCTGAGTTTGAATGCAGAATTTCTTAGTATGTATCAGGGGACATACGGAAGTCTAGTATTTTTAAATCAGCTTATTAAATATTTAAAATGGAGAAGTTCTGCTTTTCAATCTTTTCCTACCTCTTGAGTCACTGACACTGCCTTATTTGGCCAACTGCCTTTTTTGCATAGGGGCTTTTGTGCTAAGCTTGAAAGTCTTTGGCTTGTGTACACTAGGGGCATGTCTTGCTATTTGGTCTTTCTAGTCCCATCTTATAGTCTGAGAATGCTACAGAACTAGTCCAGAAGCTGAGAAGATTTAAGGTGGATTCTACACACTCCACACTGCATAGGATATGTCACACATATACAGCTGGAACACATTGTACTTCCTGTGTTTTCAGAGTGTTTACTTTTTTCTAACAGTGTGTGGTTCTGTGCCATGGAGCTCGGATAGGATTCTTTCAAGGGGATATCAGACTACTTATGGATGACCTAAAAACACTGCAGCCAACTATATTTCCTGTAGTACCAAGACTGTTGAACAGAATGTTTGACAAGGTAAGTCTACAGGCATGTGTCTAGACCTGTGCAGGGTTTTTAAGAGACTTCATGAAGTTTGTGCTGCCAGGGTAGGAGTAACTGGCTGTACTCCGGAATATTAAATGGGGCATGCTAAGAAATTTGTGTTTCTCTTCCTAAAAGAGAGCTGAAAGTGCAGGGAGTAGTACTGGTTGTATTACACCACTTTCAGGCAGCAAATACTACTGTTCAAAAGTCTAACTAGGGAACTTAGTTCTCTGTCTTGATAAATGACTGTTTTGCTCTGAGCAAGTTATTTAAGTCCTGTCTACAACATGAAAATGAGGCTTGGCATCTGCATGCCACACTTTTAGCATCTGACTCATGGAATGGAATTTGCAAAGCAAGGTCAGGTATTTGCGTATGTTTGCATGGACACATACAAGTTTCCTACACAGCAGCCAGTGTGTTTTAGCTGGGAGAACTGTAAGCCAGGCAGCTGGGAGTGCTGGAGAGAAGGTGTGTCAGTAGCTCCACTCTCCTGTGTGTGCTGCTTGCCTGCTCAGGGTCATCTGAGATGGGAATTTGGAAGCAGATTCTTTCTTGAACTTCAGATTTTAAGTTATCCTCTTGCATATGGACAACTGACTCTACGTAGGATACAGCCAGAAGATTTAAAGGATATAGGTCCTGTGACTGCTAAAGAAATGGCAGAGCAGTCTATGCTGTCTTAGCCAGGACACTTCTCTGATCATGTGACTAGAGGAACAGCAAGTAACACAGGGTTCTGTTTGGCCTCAGGAACAAAGATTCATTGGAGGGGAGGAAATCCTGAGACCAGCTTTTAGTGCTAAAAATGCAGTGCCTCATATTGCACACACATTCTGTACTGGAATTTCAGAAGCACAGTCAAAGCTTGGGACTTTCTTCTCATGATGTCCTCTTGCTTCTTAAGTCTGGTGCCCTGAGACTTCCACCTTCACCCAGCCTCACAGTAACCTGGCATATGAAGTGAACAAGTTGGGGAACTCAAGTGGCGGGGGGTCATAATGCTGAAGAGTGCCTGGGTCTTCCTTTTTCCAAGTGACTGTACTAATGTGTGGTTTGCTGTTGAGTCTCCTCTGTGGCTTCCTGAGAACAACTAGAAGGAGCCTTTGACAAGTCATCTAAAGTGCAAGTTTGTAAATGCAAGACAGATCTCCATTTGATGTTTCTGAAGTTACCTGCATCTCCTCAGGACACCATGTGTTACTTCGTGTTATGAGAGGGTGCTTTTCAGAAAGTGCCTCAGCATTGATTGATTATGCTCAATTTGAATTTTGATGCTAGAATAGAAAAGTAAGCCATCCATTTTCATTCATATGTTTTAATGAAGAAATTACCCATTGAAACAGCATCACACAGTTTGGGTATCAAGAATTAGTTAAGTGCTAATTTCAACTCTTGAACTGAGGTAGAGGTCAAAATAAAAATGCGCAAGTATTTCTTACTAGAATTAAGATGCCTACTAATAAAGGTTGTTTTTATTTACTTGGTTTTCACTGTTAAGAGTCTCTATGCATGCACCTGTAAGAAAAAGGGAATGTTAGATAGTCTGCCAGGCTTCTAACCATAGTTCATTTTTCTTAATAGATTTTTGGACAGGCAGATACTTCATTAAAGAGGTGGCTGCTGGATTTTGCTTCCAAGAGGAAAGAAGCAGAACTCAGAAGTGGTATAGTTAGAAATAACAGTTTCTGGGATAAAGTCATCTTCCGCAAAATACAGGTATGCTTGAAAGCCTCTGAGTTGAAGTTTGCGGTTACTGAATTTCATATAAATGTTTATAACCTGGTATGGCTTTCATCACTGATTAAAGACTACGTGGCTACTCAGAATAAAAATCAGAGCTGTCTTTATTTTCAACCTAATTTTTTCAATTCCCTTAGTTCTCATAGTATCAGCTAACTGTATTAAGGAAGTTACTCTAAAACAGTCTGGTGCTTCTTTCTTACCACTTTGAAAGCAAACACTGTCCTTCTGAAGGAGGAATGCTAAATATGACACAGTGCCACCTGTAGCCCCTACTGTCTCCTCCCTGTTGGTTACTAGTAAGTTATGCCTGCTGTTATATCTGACACTCACTTGCTATGGCCTTAACCTTGGTTGTACAACACGCCCCTGGCTGCTTTTTATAGCATTCAGGATGTACGAGAAGCTGATAGAAGGCAGTTAAAAATAAAGCCATTGCTATAAGGCCATGGCTTAAGCTCTTCAAACTTTTGGCAGAGTCTGCATTGCAGTGACACCACAGCATAATCTGTATAGATACTGTTTGTTTGAGATACCATGTCTTCCAGCCATTAATGAGACTAAAAACACTGCAAGAAAGACAGCTTGCAATAGTAGACTAAACTTTATTCTCTAACACTTGTGGGTGGCACTGTAGCTGAACAGTGGCTGAGGGTTGAATATAAGGTGACTCTGGAAATATCTCTAAAATGCTTTTGGTGTCCACAGTATCTTGTGTCTGTTGTAGGCAAGTTTGGGAGGAAGAGTAAGACTGATGGTTACAGGAGCAGCACCTGTATCTGCAAGTGTACTGACCTTCCTGAGAACAGCTCTTGGTTGTCAGGTGAGTTGCCTGGCCTTAATCCTAAACCAAAGATTTTTAATACCTGGTTCCTGCTTTGATGTTAGAGCATTTCCAGTAGTCTGATTAAATGGATAACTCTCTGGTATTCTTGGAGACTACAGAAGTTCATACTCTTTTTCTGAGTTTCTCTAAGTCCCCTGAAATTTCTGCATTCAGTCCAAAGTCTTTTAAATGAAGTAACCAGCTGACCTGTCTTAAAGGGAATATTTTTTTTTTGGTGGTCTGCTGTAAGCAATAAATTACATATCTGGATTAAGTTTCTGGGGTTTGCCTTGCTTACAAAAGTATTTGCAGCTACTTTAGAGAATCTAATAATCCATGTGATGAAATTGTTGTTTCTTTGAAGATGAAGTTGGGGTGAATCAGTTTGCACACATTGCATTTATCTTGAAAGCCTCTTCAGAGTAAATGTTTTGGCAGTAAAACCTGAGTAACGATGGCACAGAATGGAACAAATGTGTTGAAATAAATTTCAAGGATAGAAAACAAAAATACTGTAAAATATCAGGCTTCTGTAACTTTTTGAGGTTTTTCAGTGGTGTTCTGCATTTTGCATAGAAAAGCTTGTCTTGTATATAATAATCACAGAGCTGTGGTGGAGTGTAGGGATTCCATTCCTGGCTGTCTTGGACAAACCTGTCTTTAAATGATGTGAATGAAGTCACTGCTAATGCTATGGTTGGTTCTTTATTTATTTTTTTCTTGCTTCCTCCGGTACTTTCTGTTTTAATCTAAACAGGTGTCATAAGCTATGTGAAATTGAGAGAAACTTGGAGTAAATATTGGAATTGAAAGTGGAATATAAGCACTTAAAATTTTGTATTGTGATAAAACTAATATAGTAGTAATCTTTTTAGAAGATGCTGGGAATTTTGTTACACTCAAATTTAAACAACTAGAAAAAAGGAAACAAAATATTAATTTCAGTTTAATGAAGAAACTGTGTGTTCAATGGTTTAGATATTATTTTGATTCCACATTCTAGTTCTATGAAGGTTATGGACAGACTGAATGTACAGCTGGATGCTCCCTGTCATTGCCTGGAGACTGGACAGCAGGTATCATTTTTAATAGTCTACCTATCTGTTAAATTTCAGGGTGCTGAAATTTTTCAGAGATCCCTGGTATTGTTATTAACGTTCAGTAACACCTATCATGAAGGATAACATTGGTTTTCTTGAAATGAAATAGTTTTGAAGGGATCCTTTGAAGTTTCTACTCTAAATAGCTATGAATGTTCTAGAAATTTAATGTGCTGGAAATCTAAATAGCATTTTTTTGGTGTTGGAATGAAGAGTCTGTACTTCTGTTAGCTGTTACATCTCTACCTCCCTAACTGAAATAATATTGATAATTGACACTATAATGGGACTTCTCCTGCTTAAATATGTCTGTAGAGTGAGGATCCTGATTATAAGAAAAAGCAGGCTCAAGCACATGGTTCAGTTTGTAACATTCTGGGGATATCTGGATATTTAATGTTTCAGTGCCAGCAGTCTTAAGCTACCAGAAGTCAGTTTTCCATCTTTCTTCAGTGTGAAACCAGCTTATTTTTTTAAGAATCTGGCTAAAAAGCAGTTCAGACTGTGGAGTTGTTACTCTATTTAATAGGTCATGTTGGAGCACCAATGCCATGCAGTATCATCAAGCTTGTTGATGTACAAGAAATGAATTACTTGGCTTCCAAAGGAGAGGGTGAGGTAAGTCATTTCAGAAGGTCAACATGAGCCTCTTGTGAAATCTTGGAAAATGTTTTTTGTTACTGAAATAACAACTAAGTTTAGCAGAAGTGCTAAACATGGCCTGTTACCTAAAATCTGAGATGCCTGTGTGCAATACCAGTTAATGACTCACAGAAGCGAACCAGGAAATAGTATATTGGAGGGGAGAAAAAGCAGCTTACAAAGTAATGTGTTATCCAACAGTATGTATGGTTGTGTGACCACCATACCAACTTCCAGCTGTGTAGGACAGCTGAGAATGTAGAAGTAGCCATCTCATCCTGCATTTATCCTTCAGCAGAATGCTAGCAGAGAACTTCCCTGCCCCACTACTGCCAAGTGCTGGAGAGCAGCTGATGCATGTAGCTGGTTACCATGCATGTGATGTGTGAGATGAGGTAATTTAAAGTGGCTGCAACACTTCTAAGAGAAATGGAGATAAAATGCCATGAAGGCTGCTGATTTGTGATGACTGCCTGCACATTTTTCTGCAATTTTTTTTATGCAGCCTGCACAAATTGAACATGTCTTACAAATTGCACTTTGAGGACTCAGCTTAGTATGTAATGCTATGGGCTGTCTTTTAAAATATTTTTTTCCAAGTAAAATAAATACAGATTGAACTTTGTGCAAATACTTTGAACAGATGTCTGTGTAGCAATTTACTTTCCCCAAGCCATGAAAGCAAATTAACTGTGGTGTCTTTCATATGCTTTTGGGAAGCTGTGAGGGCAGCTGGAGAGTGAGAAATTAATAAGTTAAAAAGTAGCTTAAGAAATTGACTGCTTTGTGGCTACAAACAATTTATAATCTTTGTTTTGGTTGTAGTTTGTATGAGACTAGAGACAGAAATACTCAAGGATTTTGTTGGGCTTGGTGGTGAGAAACTGTTTGCAAGTGGAGAGCAGTGTCAAAATTCTCTACTGTCTTGCATAACACCTCATTTAGTCTTCATCAGCAATTTTTACTTCACTGTAGGTATGCTATTAAAGCTCAGTCTGCTAGAGGAATTGAGTATAAATTCTTATAATAAGAAACAGTTGGTTTTTAAAAAAAAAAAAAATCTCAAAAATATTTTGCTTGCACTTGCTGTAGAAATTTGCTGCATTAAGAGTTACTTCGGACCAGAATAAAAATGGTAGCCCCTTAATATATTGGGTACTGTCTTAGGCCTGAAAGACAAACTTCCTCAGTGTGAACTATCCTGAATATAAAAAAAGTGTTGCAACTTGTTTCACAGAACTTGAAGCCCATGGCTGTGGAATTAGCTCTCCTTATCCATTTCCCTAAAATAAGTCTTCCAGCTGAAAAGCAAACAATAAGGAAGATTAAATATTCCTAGTCTTCCTTTCTAAGAGTAAACTTCCAATATTCTCTGCTCTGTCAGCCTTGCTTTCACTTTTGTCAGTTATCCATGTTCAAGAAGGATAAATTTGTGAATAGAGTAATATATGATCATATGAAAATGAGGTCCTAGTGCTGGTTAGCAGGATACAGATAAATGGTTTGCTGTCTCTATTGGGAAAAGCTGTCACCTACTGCCTTCCTGTGGTGGTAGGAGCTGTGAAAAATTAAACATTTGATAGGTCAGTTTTTGGACTTGACTGGGACAGTGGTTTGGTTCCAAATTTGGTACTGTCTCTACAAGGCCATCAGAACCCTCACTAACACTCTGATCTCCCTCCTGTTGACATCTCATTTTCATTGTATTGCAGTTCACCAGCATGCTGCGATAAGCACTGAAATACTTAGGATGAGTTTTTCAAGAATTGGTTGCTGAACTACATTAGTAATTTCTTCTAGTCTGAGAATCTGTATTACTTCCTGAAGACCTTTTAGTCAGTTCCTTGCCCATTCTACAATTGTACTAATCCCCTAGAATAATAGTTGGCCTAGTATTTTACCAGCCTTTATTGATATTTATTCTCCATTTGTGCTTAACTTAGACTGCATTTTCTATCCCACATCTTCCAGATTTAGTTCTAGAGTTCTGATACTGTTGCCCAGATCAGACCCTTCTTACTATCTCCTGTCATCGTGTGTACCAAGTCACTCTCATGCTAGTGTGATGGTTTGAATCCTTTGTTGCTTCTGAGAACTATTTTATAGAGCTTTTGAGGTTTTTGGACTCCTGATTCCTCAACATTTGTGTGCAGTGGGCACTTGAAGTTTTGCTTCAATCTTATCTTGCCTATCTCTGTGTTCTCATTTTTAGGGAAGATTTTTCTTTAGTCCTGCTTAAATAATAAGAGTTGTATACTATGTCCCCTCTCTCCCCACCAAAGAAAACTTACAACCTTGGGTGTTATACTGCAAAGAAAATACTTAAATCTGGAAGTGTCTCTGGATGCTTCAGGCTCTATTCCATGTTCCTGAATAGTTGTTTTACTTTTGTGTTCTCTTACTGACAGATATTCTATTGTTTTAATTTAGCTTGTAAGGTCTGACCTGGTTGTGGCAACCTCTTCACTTATAAGCCTTTAATCATTGTTGGTCCTTTCCTCATATCTTAAAATCACATTTTTTGATCCTAACAATTCCCATGCATCCAGTTATATGTAGAGAAGTTGTTCTTGGTTTCTACTTGGTACACACATACGAACTTCAATTTAATGAAATTGCTGGATTTCTTTATAGAAAAGTCTTGAGTGCTCTAAGTCCTTAGGTGTTAACTGGTTTATTTTGGACAACAAATGTGTCACTTGCTTCATACACAGCTTTTTTTTTTTTTTTCCCTACTAGTTTTAGCAAAAAATGCACAAAAAGCTGAAGTGAACATGTTGCCAGGCTGAGGGGTAGTATTTCTGGATCCAGCAGAACTTCTTCATATAAATAAAAACATTTTTCTTCTGATACAGTGAGACTATTCAAATAGCGGGTAGGAACACTGCTGCTAGACTGGAAGAGAACAGAGGCTTCCCATGACTTCTTAGTATACTTTATAGTAATGGAAAATGTCAGATCTCCAAAACCCGTGAGCAGAGATCTGCACAAACACGTGAACTTCATCTTGTCTTTTTAGCGGGGTTTTTTGAGAACCTTGGGAGAAAGCACTTGTGGCAAATAGTGATTGTTAACCTTCCTTCATACATTAACAAACTGCTATTTTCAGGTGTGTGTAAAAGGGCCGATTGTGTTCCGTGGCTATTTGAAAGATCCAGAAAAAACGGCAGAAGCTCTGGACAAAGATGGCTGGCTTCATACAGGAGATATTGGGAAATGGCTACCAGTAAGTTCACTTATATAGCTGAAATGATACTTCTGTGGCTATTAGCAGTAATTTAACAAATAAAATAGAAAACATATGGTATTGAACAGAGGGAATTAGCTTAAAGGCAAGTAATTTGAGGAGGAGGAGGATAGTTACTGTTGTTGCTAAATCTGTATGCCTGGGGCTAAAAAAGTATTGGCAGTATCGGTCCTGAGGCTTTCCCTAGTTTAGGTTAGACGGATGCATAACCTGTTCCCTTCTACCATTAGTTTGACAGTATTCTGGCTCTAGCAGTTTTACTAAGCATGCTTAAGCTGTGTAGATTGGTTTTTCACTTGAAGTGCCTCTTCTGAGTGAAAGTTATTTCTGTCAACAGAATGGTACGTTGAAAATCATTGACCGGAAAAAACACATATTTAAACTAGCCCAGGGAGAGTACATAGCACCAGAGAAAATAGAGAATGTGTATCTGAGATGTGAAGCACTTGCACAGGTGTTTGTTCATGGAGAGAGCTTGCAGGTAAGCATTTTTCAGGTAATTTAAAAAATTACTGCAAAAGGAGATTGCAGAAAAGTTTTTCTTCCTCCCCACCCACCCCAAGCTTTGGGACTGAAATCTTAAATTTTTATCTTAAATTTTTATCACTACACATTTTGGTTCTGAATGGACTCCAGAAGTTTTATGTAGCATGTTTCTGTATTTAGTTTCAGACCAGGTAGGGGAGCTGAATTAGTTTAACTGGGTATTAATGACTGTATATAAATTGCTAACAGTATGCAGGGGAAAAAAACCACGACAAAAAATACAAAAAAAACCCACCCCCCACACCAGGAAAACCCCCAAGATATCCAGGTTCTTTGAAGTGTAAATAGAAGTGTGAGTCTTAAGACTAATTCTCTCAAGTGCAAGCTTCTGAACTGCAGTCCTGTGTTCAAGTAGCAGAGAGCTGCTGACTGTACATCAGGATCAGAAACTCTCCAAAACCTAACTGACTAGTAAGAAATGTGTAGGAACTAAAGTGTTAGCATAAAGAAAAAAGCTTGAAAAAACTTCCTTTTTAGGCCTTCTTAGTAGCTATTGTGGTACCTGATCCTGATACTCTGCACAACTGGGCCAAGAAAAAGGGAATTGAAGGCTCCTATCAAGAGCTATGCAAAAACAAGGTGAGACATATCTAACTAAGCAGCTGTTCTGCATCAGCTTTCTCAAGTTGATGCTTATACAAGCGTGAAGCTATACCACGTATTCCTGTATCCACAGGATGTCAAAAAATACATTCTGGAAGACATGGTGAGAGTTGGGAAAGAATCTGGTTTGAAGTCATTTGAACAGGTAAGACACTTGTGAGAACCAAACACCTAATTCTTTAAACTTCTCAATACCAATATAATCTGATTCTCCAGAAACTGCTTTTAATTTGCATCTAGAAAAGTTTTAAAGTGATGGGCTTTATGATATCTGGGCACGTTTTTAAAAGCCTTGTCTATTTCAAGAAATGCAGGTTGGCTAGTAACTTTTTATTTTCCAGGTGAAAGACATTACCCTGCACACTGAAATGTTTTCTATTGAAAATGGCCTGTTGACACCAACACTGAAGGCGAAGAGACCAGAACTGCGAAAATACTTCCAGTCACAGATAAATGAACTCTATGCTAATGCCAAAATGTAACTGCAAATGGAATAAGGAAAGTGGCACACATCTGATGTCTACTGTTGGTCTTCATATCTGTATTTTGACTACAGCAAACATAGGGAAGGAAACTGTGCAATCATTAACTTGTACAAAAATGGGTACTTGCCATAGGAACACTGAAGAAATGGAACACTGCCTTACTGTCAAGTTGTGTTGCATACTGTTTTTATGGTGACCTAAAATTTCCAAAAAGAGCCTTAACTATAAATGGTAACTATATGTAAGTTATTTAAGATTTCCTTGGCCAAAAATGGGACTTGCCTTCACCAAGGAGCTAAGGTTTTATTGCCAGCATGTTTGCTGTCTGCAGTGTGTTTTGCAGTTGTCAATTCCACAAAGGATTTGGCAGCTATGAAAATGCCTCTAAGTATCTTGCATCTTCAGAAAAATGACTTAGTCTGTTCAAAAAAACCCCACCACCCAACCACCAAAAAACCCCAAGCCCTTACAGTTGTATAGCTGGTATCACATCTTTCATTAGTCCTAATATTAACTGGGGCAAGGCATCTGAGTTGTATCTCCCTTCTATATCTGCAGCCAGTTCTGAGATGTACTTTCATAAGGTAGAAGTCAGCACTCCACACAAAGGAGACTGATGAATAGAGTTCTTCAGAGTAAGTCTACAGATGTGGTTCTCTACTGAAAGTGTGGATGCAGTTAAATCAGCAAGTGTAGCCTCTGCTACATTATCACGATTCTGGAGTGGTGCCAGCCCTGCAAATGAGCTGATCCTAACTCTGGCAAGAACATTAGAGACTTAAAATCCAAACCATTCAGAGGCTGGGCTATGCTAACAGTCAGGGTAAACACTGCACCTGTACTAGCCACTTGTTTCCCTGTAATGACCTTGTATTTAAAATTCATTTTTTAAAAATGTGCCAGGTCCTCTAAGTGGAAGAGCTTCTGACATAACCTCTGTTTTCCATGCTTTGAGCCACTGAGTATTCTTCACTGAATAGCAAAATAGGTCAGGTAGAATGTTTTTTGCCTGATGCTTTGCAGCAATTGGAAGTATTTATATATGCCAACAGAACTGTGTGTTGGCCCAGGATAGGTATTTGTTCAGGGATAAAAACGTAATTCCCCGATAAATTGCAGAATAACTAGTTACCTTTTGTTTGAGAAATCAGCAGAAATAAGCCTTATTACAGCATAAGTCTTTTGCTATCCTTAACAGAATTGGTTTTGCATTAGCATTAATTGCTGTTTTTTGAAAACATGGATATATGTAAAATACAAGCACAACAAGGTTTGCACTAAGATTTGTGTGTGATTGTAATGCACTACTCTGTAGCATAATTTCATACGTGCGTGCAATTAAAGTACACAAATCCAAGTCAACTGTTAGAGCAGTAGTTTGTTACATTGGAATTCAAATGTTTGCTTAGTGTTGGCTATTTCTATGTTTTATAAAACCAAAACAATTTTCAAAACCAATGAAGGAAACCAAAATAAATATTTCTGCATTTCAACTCCTTGACGTGTTTGTTTATGAAAGAAAAATACTGCTGACTAACAAGCCCAGGTGTAATTTGGTAACTGACACACTGTAAAACTCCATTATTATAAACACACTAAATACAGTATAAAGGCTGGTTGTTTACACTTTTACTTTTGGAAAGTAACTTCTTACATTAAAGTTTTTGGCCAGTAGTTCTAAGAAAGGGATGCTGTTGTATGTAACTTGCTCTTTCAGTATATTCCTAAACAAACAAATCTTCAATCTTTTGTCTGTTTTCAGTATGGTTTCTGGCAGTTGTGTTCTTACCGTCATCATAAATGACTTGAATGAAAGTGGAGTTTTCTTAAACTCATATGTAGCTCATGGGTGGTAGTGGTTTTCCTTATTCCTGCCCTTACACTGTGCATCTGGCTTCAGTCGGGTATGGTATGAAGGATTTCATGGGCAGAGTTACCACACCGGAGTAGGTGAAGCATCACGGTGCACCAGGACACTGCTTAGAGCTCCATGTGAATACACTTGTCATTGTGAGATACTAAGCACACTTCTGTTCCTAGCCATGGTAGACTTTCTCCTCGAAGTGATCTTGTATGTTCCTTTATGCATTTCTTCCATACTGAAGGAAACCTAAACCAAATTTTTGTCACTTATTCAATAACATATTCAAGTATGTGTGTATGCTGCTTGGAAAGACAGAGTGAAGTGTCACCACACCTCTCCTAATGGAGATAACTGAGAGATGGATGACAGTTTAGGTTCACAACATTCTATCAAAGAAGCCTTCCCGAAGAGCCACATATCACTACTGAAACAAAGCTGTGCTGTACTAGCTTTGCCTCGGGGACTGTTGAATGAGGCTGGATGCTATAGCCAGCAACTTCGAAGTCTAAAAAGACCTTGCCAACTGTTAATCCTAAAGTGATTATTTCACTTTGTTTTAGCTTACTGGGTTAGATAACGATGGGTAGCTGGGCATATTAGTGTGAGCAGCAGATGATCTTTGGAAGAACACTGACCTGTGGATGAAGAGATGTGACATCAAAAGGGCCCCTCTCAACTAGTGAGACTTTTGACGAATTGCTGTATCTCCTGTTAGCAATTTAATTGGTAATTTAAATGCCAGAGATGAAATTAAGTGTTCAAGGTAAAGCCAACTTTTTTCTTTTTTTGCACGCCATTATAGCAGGTACTATTTTTGTGTGTTTTAAATCAATATCTTATTAACTGCTGCACGTTTTTGATCTTAGATTTCAGGTTATCTTTACAGAAGTTAACTCGTGCACTTGTTTTTCCAGATGCACAGCAATAGGGAAGGGGGGCGGGGAGAAGAAAACGTGGAGTTTTGTGGTTTGTTGTTCGTTTGTTCGTTTTTTAGTTAGACTGATTAATAGAAAAACACTCAGCAGAGAGATGGTTGTGTGAATTCTCTGAAACACGGAATGAACGGCACGATCTCCCCGCGCCTTCCCCGGCCCCGCCCGTGGCCGGAGCCGCGCTGTGGCGGCGCCGTCCCGGTTCCTGTTCCGGCGGGGACTCCGCCCCGCTCCTTCCTTCCCTTCCTTCCTGCCCGGCGGCGCGCCCGGTTCGAACGGCGGCGGGAGGCGGGAGAGGGCCCGGAGGATTCGGGCCGGGGGGCGCCGGTGTTCGCGGGGAGACGGGGTCGGGAGGGCGGGCCGAGGGTCTGCCCTGCCCTGCCCTGCCCTGCCCTGCCCTGCCCTGCCTGACCGCCCTGCCTGCCCTGCCCTGCCCTGCCTGCCCTGCCTTGCCCTGCCCGCCTCAGGGCGCTCGGCGGGGCGAGGTGGGGTGAGGGGAACTGCAGCGGCGGAGCGAAGGTGCAGTCGCGATTTCTCTCTTACGTGCCTGCCTGGCTCGTTACTGACTGCTGCAGGCTATATATAGATAACTTATACGTCTCTCGAGGCCAATAAAGTGAGTTTTGCTGCTTTTGAAGGGAGCTGAGCATAATAAGTTGAAGTAACAAAGATACCCCGTTCTCTCCCAGGTACTGACATAGAGAAAGCTGGTTTGTGTCGGGGGCAATTTTTCACTGACTTTATCCTCAGCATATACTGAATAGCGAAATGTCCTCGAAGAAGAAAATAAAGAAGACTCATCCAAGCTATAAATCAGAGGTAGGTTTTGCTAAGACAAAGCTCACGCTAGAGTACAGTATCAAAGAGCACAATGTGCGTGTTTTATACCATCACTTCTCTCAGGGGAAAAAAACCCATATCCTGAGGAAAAAACATGCTTCCAATACTTTATGCCATGGCACAGTAGTTAATATGGCCCCAGTTAAATGTATTTCTAGTTAAATGTTCTTGAAATTCATTGTCATATCTAATCTGTTGTACACTCAAAAAGCTGGATAAACTGGCTGTTAATTTCGTACCCATCCAGGAACACAAAGCCGATTCCAATGTTCGCTGGAAATCACTTCTGCTTGAGGAACCAGATGTCTCAAGGATATTGAAGGTGGCAGAAACAAAACACCTGGAGGAGCTTGATGATTCCTTTGGTTAGTATTAACTTGAATGTCATTTAATGTATGATTTTCACAAACCACAAGGGCAAAATACTTCAATGCTTACCTAGGAAAAGTTATTGGTTCTTTGCCAGGGAAAGTAATGGACAGGAGAGACAGAGAGTTTTTTATGTTATTTTCTATAATTTAGGAAGTAACAAGAATAATGCTGTAATATGTGCAAGTTAAAGTTAACAGAAAAATACTGGCTATTCAAGTTTTATAGTCTGAACGGTAGAATTTCACACATTATAATATTGCAGTTTTGTAAGAATTTACATTTAAAACCCAAAGTTCGATATCTTAAGTTATTGTCTATTAAGCTACACAAATTATGAATTGAAATTTTTGTTGTTGTAAGAGTATTCATGGCAGCAAATTTGGACATTCACAGGGATATTGTTGTACCAGTTTCAAATGTTATTTAAAAAAAAATAGCATAAAACCATATAATTTTTGGTGAAGGATTAAAACCACTTCCATGCTTTGTATTGGACTTCTGTAATGAGGCCTCAGTATACAGGCAGAAAATCAACTTAGATGAAGTAGGTGTTCCTGAGTGAAGTCCTCCATTATTGTTATATATATATATATAAATAATTGAAAAACTGTGTAATTAGAAGTTGTAGAGAAAATGCTAAGACCTATTTCTCAACTGTACTTGTTATTTAAGAAAATCATAGAAATATACATGTGACTACCAGAAAGAGCATTGAAAATGAGCTATAAAAAATTTAGCAAGAGGGGCGTTGTAAGGGCAAGCCAGCAAGATGACAAGCTCTTCTTTTCCTCACTTCTGTGCTATGTATTTAGACTATAAAAAGGTTGCCCACTGACACTAATGTAACTTAAGACAAAATTTTTGTGTCAATGTGCTTGAAAAAAAAATTTATACTACAGAAGGCATGCTAAAACCCAAAGTTCTCAGAGTTCTAACCTACTTTGGTAGCTACCTTTAAGAATTCTACATTTACAAATATTATGTAACAGCTGCAACTGTCTTCTTTAGCATCCAGTAAAGCAGCTTAAAATCTATATTAACAAAAATCAGAAAGTAATTGTTTAAATATGTAGAAGGTTTACGTGTGCCATAGCAAACAGAGACTTTAAAGACACTGTACAAAATATTTTGCCTGCTATATGCCATATGTACCTGCCCAGCTTTCCTGCACCTTTGTTTTGAGTTTGTAAACAAATAGCAGGTGGATGGGTACATAAAACTTTTCACTACGTATTTTTTTCCTAATCCTCAAATAATACTTTTAACGAGAACTTCCTTTTTAATAGCTAGCAAACCAGAAATACTCTAACTAAATGCTTAATGGCAAGCAGTGCTCCTTGCCTTAAGATCTGGGAGCAGTTTTCATGCAGTTTGTTTTCTGTTCTTTATAGACCACCCTTTGCACAGTACTGCTGTGGATGCTTATGGAGAGGAACATTCACAAAACGAGTCACCTGGTCGTGATTCAGCACTGCAAAGGCAAAATACGGAAAGAAGGTCTGTTGAAAAAAAAAAAATCAGAACTGCCAGCATTTAATTTAATCTTTAGATTTTTAGATTAAATGGGGAAAACATTCTGTTTGTCAAGTTTCCCTAGCTCCTTATTGAACAGATGCTCTAACTTAAAATTTCCAAGATCAGAAACCAAAAGAATGAGGTTGAAGATTGTAGAAAACAAATGGTAGAATAAATCTGAGTTTGCCTTTTGTAAGCAGTACAGTGATTTAAGTACTTACTGCAGTTTTTATATTGAAAGGATTTAAAAATGTCTCTATGGTGTCTAAAGTTAAAATTGAAAAGTGGGTAGAAGCCAGTTAAATTATATGTAACAGAGAAAATAGTTTAAAACATATTTTAATTCAAATTTTTGTATGTTTATCATTTGTTTAATCAAATTTGATTTAAATCTGAAATAGTTCTTATTTGAATTAAATAACGAGACAGTAATAGTGCTTGCATGAGAATATGTTGTGAGAGTATTGTTACTTAGATTTTTCAACCCCAGCCCTCCCCAACAAAGCCGTCTCCATTCCTGCTAAAATACCCTCAACAAAAATTTTGTCTCTGTTTCCAGGTTTCTGTTCAGTGGCTATCCCAGTGTCAGTCGTGAGGGTTGCTGTTGAGGGATGAAGACTCCATTCCCTTTACATGCCCATTTGTAACGTTTTGTGCAGTCTGTAAAGTAAACAGAGTGACATAGCTGTACAAAATGTTCCCCAGAACACAAGATTTTGTTGTGCGGATGGTGAAGGTCATTCTTTCTCAGTGAATAGCAGTGTATGTTTTTCTTTTCCTAGTAAAAAAATGCATCGCTCAAAGACGTCTGACGGTGATGGGAAGATACCCAAAACAGCTGATGCTGGAGATGGACCCCCTAAGGAGACTGAGGTACACAAAAAGTTGCATGAGTGTTATCAGTCAATTTAATTTTAGCTTACTTCATGCCATGCCTGCATTAGAGGGTGGGGTGAGAGGAAGACCTTCCATTTGTTTCTTAGTACTGCCTTAGTACTTAATTGTATCCAAAATAATCAATCCTCAAAGTGTTCCTGTGAGATAGCCAAGTGAAATGCTTAAAAGTACAGTCATCATGTCAGCATGGAGTATAATATAATAGCCAGGTGTTTTGGATCCTGTAGCCTATTCTCCTTTTCATTTGGGAATATGTTCTTTCCCTCTTTCAAATATCTTTGTATCTAGAATACATGAGCTTGAAGAATGGCATACCAGATGGAATATGAATCCTTTGTGCTTTTTCAGAATTGAAGTGAAACAAATTTATGAAAGAAAAAAATACTGATAAAATTAATTTTGAATATGTATTAGAATTAAAAGCCATCCAGTTTTGAATAACTGTTTTTCCACACTTACTCCACAATTAGTGTAAAATGCTCTTGGCCCACTTCCAAACATGCAGAGAAAGTTAATCATCTGCAGGCTCAAAAGCAGACCTGTGATAAAAGAAGCTTTGCAGTAGTTAGTATAAAATTTTTTTTTTTTTCAAATTGAAATTCATTGGAATTGTTGAAAATGATGTTGTGAAATTCAGTACGGAGTGTTAGTCCTTCATCAGTAAACTGGATGTATGCAGCACCTTTGTCGAAGTGCTGTTGGTGTCACAAAGCAGTCAAAGTATTTGAGAGGAAGAATTGGGACAGAATGTGGGTGAAAAGGAAGGTGAGCAGGCAGTGTTGATCAGAGCAATGTTAATACTGGGCAATGACTGTGCTGAACTGAGGGTCCTTGTGCTCCTTGACACGTTCCTAGTCCTGCTGCACGGCCAGTGGTCAGTTGGTCGGTGCAGTCAGGCAGCTGCTGTCCTGCAGCAGTGTGGTCACTGTGCTGGGATTCTGGTGAAACAGGCCTATGTAAATGTTACTGATGTTTCAGTCAGGAAATCCTTTCCTGCATTCTGCCTAATTGCCATCTCTCAGAATTTTACATTAATAACAACGGTTTATTTTGGAAGTTAATCTGCTTTTTGTATCACAGAAGGGTCTGAATGCTACTCAGTTCCAAGCGAAAAGGAAGCAGCCTTCAGAGGAGAACACATCAGACCCTTCTGGTAAAGTAGATTTTTCAAAACTCCCATATAGCTTTTCCTCATTCAAGATGAATGTTTTTCCATGCTTTTAATTTCTGGTATCTATCAACACACTCTTGGAGATAAGGCAAAATAGGAAGGTGTATGCCCAGTGGAAACAAGGTCAAGGAACATGGGAAGAATTCAGAGATGCTGTTTGCTGCTGTAGGGAGAAAATTCGTGCAGCCAAAGCCCAGCTGGAGTTGAAGCTGCCAGAAATGTGGGGGAAAATAAAAAGAGTTTTTTCAAATACATTAATGGCAATAGGCAGTATAGAAATATCATCGACCTGTTACAGGATGGGGATGGTCACCTCTCAAACATGGACAGAGACAAGGCAGGGGTGTTTAATGCATTCTTTGCCTCTGTCTTCAACTCGGATTATGGACCAAGGGGGTCTCAGTGCCCTGAGCTGGAGGACCATGACTGTGAGAATTATCAACTCCCTGAAATTGTGCAGGATCTGCTGCCCCAGCTGGATCCCTACAAATCTAAGGGGCCTGATGAGATTCATCCAAGAATCCTCAAAGAGCTGGCTGATGTCATTGCAAAACTTCTCTTGATGATTTTTGAGTGGTCTTGGGAATCCAGAGAGGTCCCAGCTGACTGGAAGCTGGTGAACATTGTCCCGATTTTCAAGAAGGGCGAGAAGAGGACCCCAGAAACTACAGACTCATCAGTCTCACTTCAGTGCCTGATAAAGTTATGGTGAAGATTTTTCTGAGAGGTATTGAAAAACACTTGGTCTGTTCAGCCTGGAGAAGAGGAGACTGAGGGGAGACCTCATTGCAGTTACAACTTCCTTGTGAGGGGAACAGGAGGGGCAGGCACTGATCTCTGGTGCTGACCAGTGACAGGACCCAAAGGAATGGTTGTGTCAGGGGATGTTTAGGCTGGATTTTAGAAAGAGCTTCTTCACCCAGAGGGTGGTTGGGCACTGGAACAGGCTCTCCAGGGAAGTGGCCACAGCCACCAGCCTGACAGAGTTCAAGAAGTGTTTGGATGGTGCTCCCAAGCACATGGTGTGACTCTTGGGGATGGTCCTGTGCAGGGCTGAGACTTGGACTTGATGATCCTTGAATGTCCCTTCCAACTCAACATGTTCTGTGATTCTGTGATACTGCTTCAAGAAGTGGAAGGTTCTAGTTTCAGTTTTGGCAGAGACCCACATTTGATCCCCATGGTTTGCCTATTCGTCTCCTGAAAGGGTAAAACACATGTGCATTATCCCTCTAAGGCAGCCTGGTTCCCTTTGGAGGGAAGTCTGGGGCCGAGGATATGAAGCTGTAAGAGGTATCAGTACCTTCCTTGGTCTGGAAGCCTGGAGCAGCAGGTGGGGCAGAACTTGGAGTGCTCTTTGTGTCATCTGGCTTCCTTTGAACCCATCATATTGTAGTACTAGACTGACATTTGGGAGTGTGTGAAGAAACATGGTTTAACTTTTTGTGGAATTAGTTAATAATACTGTTGCAAAATCTTAAGAAATGTATTTGTATACAGGGTTTTTTTGAGGCATATATGGTATTAATACAAAATGTATACAATATATACAATATGAATGAAATAAATGTAATAAAATATAAACAAAATAAATAAAATAGAAATAGAAAAACTCATGATTCTTTGCCGAAACTCAGACTAATAGTTTTTACAAGACAAAAAATTATGTCTTCAGTACAGTATGTAGTTTATCAGTGAGTTTACTAATGTGTTTCTGGACTTGCTTGAAATCTTAAAGAGTAAGTAGTATATGATCGATCATCCCAATTTTAAAGGGCTTCTGGATAAATCTATCATAGTTGCTCAGCCAAAGACAGATGAAATAATTAATATATCACTCTTCTCAAATTTAATATTAAAATATTTGTAACTTTTAGATGGTGGGAACAATAATTTTTCTATTGTTTTAAAACATGTACCTGAGTTGTGCAAGACTTATGTTTATTCTGTTGTTTCAGTGGATAGTCCACATTCTGTACAGGTTTGGTGTCCCAAAGAGCTGAAGAGATCTTCTAGAGACATTACAGAACTGGATGTTGTTCTGGCTGAAGTTGAGAAGATAGCAGCAAATTACAGGTAAATATTCTGCCTTCCTATGATTGAATATTCAAAGTTTTAAAAAGAATTACCTGTGGTTTTGCTGGTGGGCTGTCCTTTAGGGAATGCAGTATTGCATGGTTACGTTCTGATGTTATTTTAATGATTGTTCAGTTTCTGTGATACAAATGTCTTTTCGTATGTGATCCTGACATGGTCCAGGGATTTGATATTTCTTCAAACAGTGCCACATCTCAGCTGACATTTTTCAAGGTAGAAATTAGCTGTTGCTAATATATTTAAGATCTGCAGTTGCCTAGCTGCTTAACACTGGGTTTTATTCGTTACTTAAAGGAATGTTTTTGGATGAGATTTTCCCTTTACTAAACTAAGTGGGTTGTGTTTTGTCCCTCTGACTTCTCCAGACAAAGCATAGAATCAAACATCTGTAGAAAGGCTATCAATGACTTCTGTTCTGCTTTCAAGGGCCAAATCACCGATCTTGTAAGTACACCAGAAACAAAACCAGTTTTGTGATCAGAAATGCCTATGGTTTTATACTGTCCATTACACACTTATTTTACAGTACATAAAATTTTCCAATCTATTGTCAGTATAAATAATAATGTAAATTAATACAAAATAATACAAAACCAGAGTCTGTTGTGTGCAGGTTATGATTTGCTGCCTCTGTGCAGGCTTTCATAAGAATTGCCTCTGGATACAACACTGCTGTCATGCAGGTACTTTGCAAAATTGTCAGCTTTTGAGAATAGGGAAGCATCTAATCATCCAGAAGTGTTTGTCGTATCTAAATCATTATGTTGGAAAACTGGAGGGCTGCATAATTTGAATGAGCATAACAGCTGTGTCAAACACTGTTTTAAAACCTTATGGACTAGAGTTTTAAAAGACCAATGATTTAATTTTTATACTGTGTCTCAATGACTCTTGTTTAGAGGCCTGAATAAGGCCTCAAACATAGTCCAGGGAAAATCATCCTTTTTTAATGAGCAGTTTGAACATATTCCAGAATGGTCTGGACACAGTCCTGTGCCATGTGCTCTGGGATGACCCTGCTTGAGCAGAGAGGTTGGACCAGATGACCCACTGTGGTCCCTTCCAGCCTGACCGATTCTGGGATTCTCTAACAAGCTTATTGGTTTGGAAGACTAAGATTTCTTCTCACTAATTGCAACCAGTAAAATGAACTCAGAACTTTGTAGGAGTTGTGATAAGTACGGTGGATAAGTACTAAAACTATAGTTCTACGTGTTTCATGAGAAGGAATAAGTTTTAAAAGTACTAGGTTTATACATAAAGTTATAGAAAAATTAAGCTAGGTAATATTACAGTAATGGTACAAGGAGTATTACTTGCACTAACTAATTTTGTGCAACAGTCTTTCTCTGGCATGAGGAGAGGAAAGACTCAATACACAAGTGATACACTTGTAATCTTGCTTTGAAACAGTGTTGGTTTTTCTTTTTATGTTATTGCAAAGTAGTTCTTTAATTCATGTTTTTAGAAGGATAGTGATGAACTCGAGATCCATAGTCAATCTGTAATTCTTCTTTTCTTCTGTAGATAGTGGGAGTCCAGGAATTAAAGAATATGAAGAGAAAAAATGCTACGGTAAATACATAGATATCATTAGATTGTGTGGCATACAGAGTGGACATGGAAATTTCAAGAAGTTGACTGGAAGAAATAAAATAATTGACAAAAAGTTGTACTGTACTACAGAATCCACTGCACAAACAGGGGATAGGGAACCACCAGAGTATTTCTGGAAAAGATCTGAGTAAATATGATGGAATGCAAACTCCATACATATACTGCTATAGGGTGTAAAAAGAAGGAATGCACATTAGGCTGTGTAGGTATCTATGCATGTGAATTACTCTTTTGGTTTTTTGGAGTTAGGTGGGTTTTTTTAATGAGTGAGGCATCTGGAGAGCTAATTAAATATTGAGAGCTAACCTTCAAGAAACACAAATGAATATAAAAATCTAGGAGAGCAGCAGAGATGGTGACCTGTGAGGACAGAATTGGATTTCTTAGCTTAAAGAAGTCTATGGAAACTGCATTCCCTAAATATATGCAGAATTTTTGTTCAGAAGAAGGCAGTTCCTCTGTTCATTCAGAGCGAGTAGTAATGTACTGAAAATGCAGCTGGGGAATGTTGACAGGAGGAGGAACTAGTGTAAGAGCAGAAAAACATTGCAGTGGTTTTATCAGGGAGAGGTGAATGCCCTAGAGCAGAGAGATTTAAGAGAAGCTTAGGCACTGTCTGGCTTTCTGCCCAGATTAACATCTTCTGCAAACTTTTCAAGGACAAAATAGCTTTCAACAAATAAGGTCAACATGAGGCTTATTCTGGCATGTAGCTATTAATATGCTAAAGTCTTGTTGATTTGAGGTGATATGGTGAGCTACTCAGCATGTAAAATGAAAATTTTAATACACATATAGAATTCACAGTCACATTTATCCATAGCTTGACTTGTATACATTTGTTTAAAATCAGATTTTTAGTTGCTAAATTTAATTTTAGAATCAGTTTTGGTTGTTGCTTTCTTGTTTGTTTTTAATTGGAAGTTATATTAAGGAAAGCTTAGTTATGGCAATCATACTGAACATAGATTCATATTAGTTTTCACTTTTAAAACAAAGACCTCCTAGAGTTGGTCATGTTTGTGTTCAAAATGTCACAAACTCCTTTGTATCCTTGTAAACCCAGTGTTCCTTAAGAGAAATTTTGAATGGAGATAAAAGTTTGACATTTTAAACAACTTTAAAGTGTTTAAAATACAAATGTAAAATACGTCAGTTTATAAGGTCTGGTGTCTTGGAATCTTCCATGAAAATCAGAAGCATAAAATCCCAGAGAAAAAAAGCACGAGTTGTTTGCCTTTGAAATGTTAGAAAGTGTTTCAAAGACTTTGCTCACTGTTTGTTTCAGGCAGTAACAAACATCAAAAAGAAAAGGCAGCGACTGGTGCAACTCCGAGAAGAGCTAATTGGGTATGTTTCTAACGAGGCACAATAATAGCCTGAAGAGCTTAAGGAATCTGTGTTTTGTAACTCAGAATGGACAGTAACTTTGGTTTTTTGCTTTATTTGATGAAATTACTGCTCTCTTGCTTTCTGTTTTTACAAAAGCTCGTGATGACCTCGCCTTTATATATATCAGTCGCCTAGATAGTCATTCTTGCAAGTTCAGAGGAAATATGTTCATAGTTATTCATGCAATAAACATGCAGATACAAGCATCAAAGCCTTGATCCTTTTTCAGAGCTGAACCACAACTGACACAACTACAAAGAGAATATGCTGAGATAAAGGAAAGGAAATCTTCCTTGAGGCAAACAATTGAATTACTTACTGATTTAAAGGAGCTACAGCAAGACTGCTTGGATTATAGAGAAGAAAACCCAAAAGAAAAAGTGGTAGTAAGTACATATTTTGCATGTGTTTCTGAACAGTTCCGGGTCACAACCCTCCTCCCCATTTTTTCTTTCCTGGACAACTGGGCACTTTTATTCATGTTTAAGTTATATTAAATAGCAATATTTTGTTAATTGTCTTTGTGGAAGCAACTTGAGAATTGCTGCTGTAAATGTACTGTAGCATCTCGCTCTTTTTGGTCTCATGTTAAACATGTTAAAAGCTAAAGTATTTCAGAGAGGATTCTGCTGCCTTGCTCTCTGTGTCCAGGAGTTCAAAGGACAGAAAAGCCTAACAATTGTCCTCAGTTGTAACTTTTTTATAGAAATTGAAGAAAGATTAACACTGAGAAACAAGTACTTAATTTCTTTGGTTGTTATTGTTCAAAGAAAGGGAAAGCTCTGGTACTTCCATGTCTGCTCTGTAAGATATTTAATGCCTAGAACATTGCTTGTATTTCATGGCCAGAGTAACTTCTCATGTAGCCTTAGAACTCCTTCCCGTTTTACCCAGGACCTGGTGTGGTATTTCCTGTGGACAAGGCTACATGCCTGCCATGTGTAAGGGAAATCCTTGCATTTCAGAAGACACTCTTAATAATTTCGGCTGTTCTCCACTTTTAAAAATCATGTTGTGCCATTCCAGATAGAGAAAAAATAACTACAGATATGTAAGTGACCTTTCCAAGAGTTAAAAACGTTGCCTTGTAATTTTATTTCTGTATCAACAGTATGGAACTTCCAGCCTCCCTGCTCTTCTGATGGAGTCACGGAGAATTCTAGGAGCAGAAAGACACTTTCAGAATATTAATACGAAACTGGAAGAGGCTCTGGCTGTACACAGAGAGAGGTTATCAGAGAAAGACTAAGTGTTTTTAAAGACTTTCTGACATTTGTTAAAAACAATTATTAGAATGGTAGTGCTTAAAGTGTGATTAATCATTGTTGCTCTATTTTGTTTCAGTGTTTAAAAGTCAATGACTTGAGATGTATCTATTGTCAAATAGTCTTAATGTCAGTGAAATGACTGAAAAAGCAATCCCACTTAAAGTAATAAAACTTTTCTGTGCTTGTGAACAATGTTGAGTTTTAATCTTGTGCTATTAAAGTAATGTGATCTTGACAGCAACATATACTTTTAAAGAGATCACAGAGACTTTGGCTGAACTATTCATAGACAAATCTTTATATTAAATTTGTATTTGAAATAAATAATTTCATCCCATTTCTAGAACTAAAGAAGTCTGTTTAACTTGTCTTATCAATAAAACTTGGACCTAGAACTAGCAAAATAGAAACTGTACAGCAGAGAGCATTAAAAATGCTAAGCTTAGAGCAGCATTCATGATGAGTGTTTCAGTCCAGCACTTCTCAGACCCCATGTAATCTTCAGTGATCTCCTTGTGCCTGTTCAAGATTATCCAGCTAATCTGCTCTTTGTCCTACCCCTCTGGAATAGTACTTTTGAACTACGTCACAGTACCTTTCCAGAGGCACACAGCACACAGGTGTCATTGCTGGCAGTCTGGGTGCTGGCCAAGCCAGTGGTTAGCTGCCTTCTTTATTGCAAGAATCTTCTTTCCTTAAAGCTTCCAGAAGAGCTTCATCTGGGATTTCTTCCATGCCATAATTCAGACTATCATTTGCAGCTTCAGCGAGTTCCACATCTTCAGCAGCTTCCAGGAAACAGGCATCAGTGCTTGCATTTTCCCACTCGCTGTCTGACAACAAGAAGCCTTGAGAAAAGCTGTTTGCCAGAGATACTGAGCTTTCTGACAAGTCTGACGCATTAAAACCTGGATTCACCTTTTCTTCTGTGTTCCCTCTTTCATCCATTGGTGAATACTCTTCTTCCTTTGAGAAACAAGAGTATTACTTACTCCATATGAAAATGGTTTTCATACCTTTAACTGCTCTGCAAGTTTGAAACTTGTACTGTCACACATAATGGATACTACAGAAAGCTGGCCAACAAGACAGATTTTCCAGCATGTTAATTTATAACCATGTTAACCTCTGGAAGCCTATTTCAATTGGAGTAGAAATTTGCTGTTTTTCTAGCAACCTACAAGCAGTCTGTTGTATACAGCTTATTAAAATAATACAAGGTTAAAACTAATTTTAAGGTCTGTTTAAAGATACCGTCAGGATCTGAAGGTGCACTTGAACTACACTTTCTATGAAATAACACTAATAATTGATACTCTGCTTAAGTAGAGTTTAACATGCCATGCTGCAGTATGACCTTTAAAGCTGTCAAGTTAAATTTAAAAGTTGCAAAAATGCCAACTCTTATTGCCTAAGCAGCGGAAAAACTAGTATGATCAGGCCTTAGAATCTAGGTGCAGTATTAGGTTGGCTTAAATATTCCACCTGTTTTGGGGAAAGGTAACTGCTTTCATACACTAAAATGGAGATAAATGAACTTCAAATATGAGGGTCACTGACCTACATTTGACTCTGATTGGCTCAAGTGTTCCAGGAGCAGCTCCATTTTGGTTTGCCCAGCATGAAATCAAACTCGGGCAGTTTTTCCACTCTACTTAACCCTGCAGTGTCCTTGTGGCTTAAGCACTGGGAACTGCTCTTCAGATCAAATAGAGGGAAGTCTTTCGTCCCAGGTGAAGTCAGGTGATTCCAATAACTACCAGACCAGCGCAGCTGCTCTGGGAACCTCTTCTATACCACGGTAACGAGGGCATGGAGCTCAACAGACTCTGTTAGTGGGGATGTTCAGTGACTTCCAGAGACAACAGAGATCACAAGAACTTTAGTGTATCGACAGGACAAAAACATACCTCTTTGAAAAGAGACGGGAGACATATCCCAGGTGGCAATGGAAAACCTAAATCAAACACATGGCATTAAAATTAACATTCGAAAAAAGTATTAGGTATAATTGCTTTGAGATCACAGACTACATACTTTGTGATTTGAAGTTTTGTTCTCTGCAGACAGGATCATGACACTTTTGATACCAGACTTCGTTCTTCAGATCTACCAGAATCCTAAGAATGAAATTATTTAGTTTTTTCAGTAACAGTAAATGAATGAAGTGAATTCATACGGTAGGAAACTCTGACACTAAATGAATAGGTTTTGGTTATCCTCAACTACGGACATGGTTTTCATACTCTGACGTACTTATTACATGTTTTGTACAATTTCTGGTAAACTTCAGGCTTCTTAAGTTAAAAGAAATTTTTAAGACATCTGAAAGTGAAATTCAGTTAACTTCATTACATTAAGCTTGGAAGAAAGTCAATAAAGTAAGATTAGCATATGGGATTTCACTGTAAGATAAGATTTTGTTGCTGCTGCTGAGATAATTTCATTTATATAAGCCACATAAAATGACTGTTTCCTGTCAACTCATTAGACCACCCAGCCTTTTTAGCTGTGCTTCAGAAACACCAAACCTCAAGCAACTGTAGCGTTTTTTGAATATCCTTGTTTCTCAAAAACCTACTCCTTATGTTTCAGTGACTTTAAATGTTATATAAAATTATTTTTAAGTTAAAATATTTCTACTAATGATATACCGGAATTCTAATGTAATCTAAAACACCTGATTTTCCATCACTTATTTTGCTGAAACTATATGAAGTCCAACTCCTCGCAGAGTCACTGGCAAAACTCATAAAGCGGCCGCAGGAATTACCCTTCTAAAATGGTAATTCTCAATTATTAAAATGGCAAAGTCATTTTAATAACACAGTAACGTAATTTAAGGTGCACTGTAAATTAATTTAAAAGTGCTCTGCTTTCTTTTTTTCCTGAGTTTTCAGCTTCCTAACTGGAAAGTATAAATGCATCATACTGCTTAATAGCTTTAACATACTCTGCTTTTACATTAGCATCTTTAGGCACATATTTTAAATACCACGAATACCTACTTTGTAGAACTATTAGAAATACAAGCCCAGTTATTGCAAAGTAAAACTGGGGGAAAAAGTTTAGTTTTGTCTGGGGTTTTTTTGGGGTTTGGTGGGGTTTTTTTAATTGAAGCGTTGTATCCTCACAAAGCAAGACAACAGAAATTGTAATAGGTGCTAATTCTATCCATAAGAGATTTTTCAGCTTTAGAGAATAACAGTTGAGCAGGAAAATAAAAAAAGCTGTTTAAAACTGAATAAAAAACACACATTATGTTGTTACTTTTGTGAGCTCTTCCAATATTTTCACACCAGCGGTAACCAGAAATATCATATACAAGTATTTCTTTGAGAGAGAAGTAATTCCACTGCCGTATCCCTGAGGAAAAAAAGAATTCTTTAAATTATTTAAAACTAATCATGCAGAACACTCATTTGTGAGTAGTCAAATGGTCTCTTTACCTCCTTGTAGCCCGTCTTTATTAACCAAAGAATGAACAAAATTATCAATTTCTGGATATGGTGAACCCTGATAGCCTTCCATGGAATCTGTTAAAACAAAGGCCACATATACATACTGTCAGTGGTGTTGCCATTGTAACATGCAATTATCACACATTACACATTATATAGACAGAAAATGCACGAGTCACATCACACCCTCAACTGTGAAACCGGAGATAAATCCACTGTTACTTTCTTGTAGGTCTTTAAACTGCTACTCCCACCCCCAAGAGGAGAGGGCAAATGGCATTCAGGTGCTGCAGAGCATCCTTCAGTACAGATGTACTCTGCCTCCTGCAGAAGGGGAGCTGAAGAAGAGCCCTCCTAGAGGTTATCAGGTGTACAAGGCACAGTACATCTAATTAAAGAGAACTTTTTTTTCTCCACAGTAGATAATGCTTTGGGGTACCTCGGCTGCTTCTGGTTATGTTACTGTTTAAAAAAGCAGACGTTTTTCTCTCCTCCTCTGAAAAGCCAGACAACAGAACTTTTGTGTCATCACTCACTCTGAAGAAAGGAGAGAATACAAAGGAAAACGTGTGATTCTTACAGCATAACACAGAACCATATAAGTTACCACAGTGTGGCATAACATAACATGCAAAGCCCTGGGCCACCGGCTCCAGGGGGCCCAGCTGGAACAAGGGGGTGTCCAGGAGACCTCCAGCGGTCCCTGCCAACCTCAACCAGCCCGTGACTCAGTGTGCACCATTCCCTATCCCTGGAGCACTCTCTCTTCTCACTTGGGCAATTTCCCTGTTTGGCACCAAGGGCAGGGATTCCTCCTCCTCAGCAGCAACATTTGGTTCCTGGTGGAAGTCCCAGGACCTGCCATTTAACGACTGCTGGTCCACACTCCTACAGCATATTTATGTAAATATACGTTTTGAAAGGTTTCAATTTTTTTTTTGGTCTCTCTAAAATGAACTACTTTTTTTTGCCATGTTGCTAGCTGGAAGCCAGATGATCAAAGAAGTCTAAATTCAGCACAGCAGAATTTCTCAGCCATATTTATGACAGACTCAGCTGATGCCTATGATCTGAATACATTACACGATTTATGCTATGGGGTTGCCGGCATCAGTTCAGGATAATGAATATTTCAGGATATAAAACCTGAAGTCAGAACAAATCCATGTTTTGAACAAAAATATTATAGCATTTTAACCCTCTTTCTGCTGCAGCAATAATTAGGATCTTCTTAAGATAGTCAGTGCAGGGTATGATATGTCAGAGGTTTAGATTAGATACAGAAAAGTTAATTACTGTACATACGAGTACCCAACGTAAGGAGGGTGTCTGTGCCAAATGGGGAATCTGGTATGCAAGCAAACACGTATAGGAATCCTTTTTATTTCTTATCCTACTTTGGAAAATATTCAGACTCTTCATATTTAACTGACTGGAAATCTGTAATTTTTGTTTTGAGAACCATACAGAATCTGACCAAACTTAATAATGGTTATGTTTTGGCATTTTGAGTGTGTGCAGAGAAATGAGGCACAACTCAGGAGCTGTGCCACATGTTCTGTGTTCTTTAAACACTTGAAGGTAGGTTCAAAAAAAAAACCAACAACCAAAAACCAGGACTCTCAGGAGTTTTGTTGTTGTTTTTTCCTCAAAAACAAGAAATTCTACTAGGAACTCCAAAATTACTGTAACAGTGTTAATGGAATAACTGCTCATTCAAAGTAGTTACCTGTAACCGCTGCAGGAGAATTATCATTAAAATACGAATTTAAAAATATTGTAAATTCCACTGGAATTAAATGATTACCTAATGTTGCAGATTAAAGAGGAAAGAAAATATGCTTCTTCCAAGGAAACATCCTTTTCACAGCAAGGGATAAACTTATTATCCTCTGCTATCTTCAGAATCACATTTTTTCCTGCTTTTGATGATTTATACATCCGGAAGTTTCTATTCTTTGTATAAACTCCTAGAGGAAAACAAATATTTCATAACATAACAATGTTGGCTAGGATTTAGGGTACTTAGCACTTGTAAATTAAACAATTTTCCTTAGACCCAACTAAGAGTCTCACGAATGGACAATACTGACTACAGCTCACACCCCATAGCTGAAATGCAACAAAGCAAGATCATGACACATGTACATTTTTATGTCATGGAAGAACTAAGACAAACACTCAACATCCCTACACAGGCATCTTAATGATTCTAACATTATAATTGCTAGAAGTTTCACTTCAGTATAAGAAACCCATGATTTCACGTTAATTCTGTGAAATACAACTGAGGACAAAAAGCTGCACAATTACCATCAAATTCTTAGAAGGTGACACAGTCAAAAAATATGGTTTTGTTTGATTTCCATGTATGAATATGCTTGAAGGAATTTTGAACAGTATGTGAAAGTAATCCTTCTGAATTAGTAATGGAGAAGCCTACTGTAGGGCCCACTCTGGGATTACATTTCAATAGATCAGACATATTGAGGAGGCCTACAGTGAAAGTGATCCTGAATTCCATGAGAAGAATCTGAAGGAATGGGGGTTCTTCAGAGGAGTCTGAGAAAAAAAAAGACAGTAAAGTCTCGAAGTATGTAACACATTGCTGTGCAAAAGCGTGCTGAGCTATTTTCGTTTCACTGAGTCAAGGCAAAAAGCAGAAAAAAAAAGATATGGGAATGAAGAAGGGTGGAACTTTCAAACTTCAGTTTGACTATGGGCGTTGTGCTCCTGGAGATTAGTAACATTTTAATACCATGAACAGGCTAAGCCCAGCTGGGCCATGAAGTGCCCAACCCAAAATGTCTGTTATTCCATCACTGAAACCTAACAGCTGCCATTCCAAACAGGGAAAGAAGGCTCGATTCATACATGTAGAACAATTCAGAAGGCCACACCTGTAAGACTTATTTCATAATTAAGCAGCTTCTAATTCAACTGAAATAACAAAAAAATGCAACATGCTATCCTCCTTTAATTCAAATGGGAGCACAGAGTATTGGACAAAAAAAATAATTAGAGAGTCTTGTGTGGCAAGAATTTCTTCAAATTTTAAGAAAAAATAATTAAATGTAGTAATATAAGAAGTTCCATGGACCAAGAATCTAAGGTTCCTTTAAAGGATAGGACTTATGATCACAGCTTCAGCATGTATTGTATTTCATTTAAATTCTGACCGTAGGGACAACAGTAAGAACAGCACTGTTCTTATTGTCAGTAATAGAAGATTAGGAAACATCTCATTTCTTAACCTTTGTTGCATCCTGAAGAAGTTTAAAAGCACTTATCTTTACCTAGATCCACAAAAAGTTGCTTGTTGCCTTCTTTATCATTTACTATTAGAAAGGAAAAATCCAAATTTTCTCCCTGGTGTGACATTTCCGTATCCTTTGTTTTGTGAGCAATGGCTGGCCAGCCTTCGGAAGCATCGTCAACAGCTGTGAGGTCTGTAAGAGAACCATCTAATCCAACTGCTTCTGCAGAAGTCTGGAAAACACATCCTGCTTCTTCTTCTGGAATCACAGCAGCAGCAGCAGCCTTACTCTCCATTAATCTTGTGGCAGGCTGCAAAATGGTTCTCACAAAGTTACCTTAAAAACAAACAAAAAAGGACAAAAGCAGATAATGTCATCTGTGAGTCAAGAAAGAACTTAAATAGTTTCTGTGCAAACATTTTTTAGGATAGCCAAGATGGAAGTGGTTGGAGTTTGGAGTCTTTTTTAGCCCTTCAGCATTTTTAAAAAATGATCAGCCCACTGTACAAAATAGTTCTGGCCAGTAATGAGAAAATGATGCTTGGCAAGAATTTGTACTAAACTTCTTAAAAAAACCCCAAAGACATGAAGAAGCTCAAATTTAGGATTCTGAAAAGCTTGTGATTGTCCCTCTCACTACTGCTTTCCCTAATACCATTTCCAGAATGACCGAAAATGTTTAGTTGCAGCTTCATAGTGCATTCACCAATCTAAGAGTTTGATCAAAGCTTACTCAAACAACAAATTATTTTTACAAAAATATTTTGTTATGACTTCTCAAACTCCCAGTATTGTAATTCAAATCCATTGTATTTCCAGACTCTGGTAGATGGTAACCAAAGACAAACAAATAAAAAGCATGGCCAATACCACTAAATCATCTTAAAGAATTTTTTGTACGAGGCAGAACACCACAGTGCTGAATATAAAAAGGGCCATCACTTGCATATGTCTGAAAAGTATATTAACCCTTTCACGTTTAATATTAGACAAAATCTTTCCATCACATCAAAATTACTTTTTTTTCATATAGATTCTGGGAAATTACTTTATGTAGTTATCTGCATTTTTAGTTATTTACTACAGCAGAGTATTTTGCACAAAGTACAAAGCTAATACACTTTAGCACAAGTTTGTTAAGCAGGTTACTAAAATGCATTAATGAAAAGTCTCCAGTATAATATTATTGGTAACATGCATGAATTTAACACTGGCATTTATATATCTCAGTTATAAAAATCTGATTTCTACTGTGACTTCAATATCTTGCTGTAAAGGCAAAGGCAAAATATGAATACACAAGACAGAAATGTATTTTTAAGTCTGGCAATTTGTAAACAGGTCAAATTCACGTCACAGTGGAGACACAGAACATTTAAACCAATGGCCCAGAATAAACAATTCAAGCTTCTACTGAAAGAACTGACTAATGTAATTTAGCTATCAAGATCAGAGGCTAAAATTGCTGTCATACCATATTATTTATCATCCATGTATTAGTTGGGTGTTTATACTGGCAGAGGAGTTAAAAGGCCTTACTTCTGAACTAAAAATTGCAGTACTCTCAGTTCAGTCTTTGGGGTTTGTAACTGCTACCACAGTGCCAAGTGAGAAATAACTGCTCTGTGTAATGCTTGGAGCTGGCTGTCAATAGTACAGGCAGCACTCATTTGCTTATAACCAAGACAATCTGCTTGGCTTTCCTCAAGCTACTCTCCTCAAAAGATTTAGGGACACAGATTCCACTACTCCTAAGAATGAGAAATTGGGGGGTTTTAATGTTAAAAAAAGCTGGAAAAAAAAATCCTCTGTTCTGGAAATACTCTGCCCCCTTTGTGTTAACAGTTAGGACCTGAATTTTGGCCTGAAGTGTGCTTAGGCCATGGATCACATGCTTATACTAAAAATACTTGGGAAAAAATTTGTATGTAAGTGCAGGCTGACAATATCCATCCTGTCCTTACAGTTTGCTCTATTCCTCCAGATGTTCATGCTGACAAGACCTTCCATAAATGATGCCTCAGAGCAACACAAAATGTGTCAACCCTATACCACTTCGATCCAGGAGTATGTGTGTTCTCCCCATGAAATAACTAGACAAATTCAAAAGGAAAATGACATTTTCTCTAATGCTGTGCTGGGCTAGACAGGAGCCCAGCACTTTGTCATTAATAACAGCATCACTGTGCAGTCATTAAGTACTAAAAGAAAAGAGCTCATCTTCCCTGTGCTCTCTACAAGACCCTGCTAGGTCAGACACAGTGTCCAGTAAGAATCCACTTAAAAAACACTGGAGGTATTAAAAAAATAAGAAATACAGTATAAACATTACTCAAGACTGGAATGAAGGAGGGTGCAGAGCTAGAAAAAGAGGTAAGGGTGAGAAAGGGAGGACTGGACATAAAGACAGACAGATTGTGACAAGCAGACAGCAGAATAAAAGTGGGAAACTGAGTGGGATCAAAATTTTGAAGCAAACACCCTGAACTCTTCCTATTCTACTGCCGGGGGAAACCCCATAACAATATACATAATTTCTTGTAATCCTACTGCTGTTGTCACAGTTCTTCCTGAACACAAACAGTAGAGCTAAATGTCACAAACCTAAATTTCATCCCTTCTAATAACCCCTGAGATATTAATCTCTGTACAACAGCATTTCTGCTTCTTTTCCCTCACCTTTTTTGTTTATTTGAAAAAAAACACAGTAAGGAACAAACGTTACAAAAATAAACACTCAAATATGAAGATATTACAAAACCAAGGTTGCAGGTGCAGTGTTAATTAACCCAGAGTTCTGCATTTGTAGGTTGATACAGACTCTAATTCCACCATTGGGCAAGCTGTTTTCCATGAGTTCCTGCTTCACTCGGAAAAAATTTAGTGAATATTCTACTGTACCCTCATTGGTCAAAGTATGTCTATAAGACTGCTTTACTGCACACCACAGAGAATATACATACAAGAAGAAGAAATTATGAATTTCTACATTAACTTTTCTTAATGTTCACCGCTGGCACTTCAGTGCTTGCCAGGTAGTATTTTAAAAGCATATTCAAAATACTTCTGTTAAGTGAGGAGGTATTATTATACTTACGTTAAAAATGGAGTCAAGACAACCCTGAACTGGCAACTCTTTTTGTTGGGAGTTGCCATATCCCAAGAAATCCCAACTTACAATCAACAATTAAAATTGCTTTCAGCTTCCTCCTTATCATGCTTATGCACAGGTGGCTTGAAATCATCTTTGTCCTGCCTTCCTGACCCTGTGCTGAGCACAGATGAACTGCATTTAGAGAGCATAACAGTAGCTTTAATTGTTAAGGCTGACATTAACCTGCAAATTAAGGAGTCATAGACTTGCCAGTTTCATAGAAGTCAGTCTTGTCCATACTTTCATAAATAAAAGATACATGCTAATTATAGGAAAAGGAAGTAGAAGATGAGAAAAAATGAGGCTCGATGAACCTGATAGTAATTTCTGCTGGGATTACATATTTGTTTCCACACATAATTCCATTAAAATAAATATTCAAATGTGAGAGGGCACTGTACAAAGTCAAAACCTCATCTTTTATTTCTAGGTGTAAGAGAAAAGAACACACTTACCAACGTGAATATTATCCTTAAATACAGTCTTTTGGGGTAGAAATATTAAGTGCCGACTAAATTTTTCATCAGTACTGGAATCTAAATTCAAGACATCTTTAGTTGAACAATTTACATCATAAAGTTCTTTTAATTTTTGGCTGACAAGCTGAAATCATAAACATTAGTTATGTTATTTTCTCTAGCATTTTTAGTAGTGGTGTCTATACAACCTAACACAAATGCCAATTCTACATTTTTTTCCAAGGTTTCTTTTGGGGCTTTATTTTCCTCATTTTAAGCCTACAATTAAGTTAATTCAAACTAACTCATATCAAGTTTTAACCAAATTTGACATAGACCACATTTAAGTTAATGTGCAAGTCACTGACTATACTACCAGTGACAACTTGAGCAGACTTTCAGTTTTTCAGGTCAAAGTCTAATATATTGGCTTTATCATCTATGTTTTTTTCCACCACAAAGCAGTTCACACCCACAGTGACATTATTTGTAACGTAGGTACAAAAGTAGATGACAGAAGTCTCACAAATAAATGTCCACTTACTAAAGAGATTTTATTAGAAGATATTCTTCTAAAAACCTGCAGTATTTTCCACCTCACTCATATGGAACTTGCAGAGGAGTAATTTTCCAACCAAATTTGCAATAAAGTGAAATACAATTGATAATTAGCACAGATATTCAAATTTAGGCACCAAATTGATAAGTGCAGTCACATGATGTTTTCTACATCATCATTTAACTCAACTATAATGAACTGTTGTCTAAAGAACCTTAAAATCAGGAGGGATTTATTTAAACCTTGATATACAAGCATTTGGCAAAGGGAATGAACTTGGGAATATCTGAATGGAACTTTTATTGGTGCTACTTTAAAGAATACCTAAACATTCCTTCAGTTTTACAGCTTTGAAGTGGCAGAGGACATAAAACAATCTCCAAAAGTAAACTTATCAGTAAACCTACAGTGAATACAAGCATTCCAACAGCCATCATTCTTTATTTTCTCCTTTCATTTAAAGAAGAGAACCTTTGCTCTAATTAAAACAGTATTTTTACTTAATTAAAAATAACTGCTAGATGTACAATTCTTTTTCATTTTACTATAGCATAATCAAGATAAAGTGGTAAATCCTTTTGTTTCATATTAAAACAACAAAAAATTCATATTATTTTATGCATATGTATAAAGCATTTTATGTCAGGAGTCATGCACAAACAAGAAATTCATAAAACACGACTTTGATCCAGTTTACCTCAATTAGCTTTGCAACCATACTCTTGCCATCTGCACCAGGATTTGCTGGTTTGTAGAACTCCAAATCAAAATAAAGTTTGCAAGCATCTTTTTCAGGAATTACTTCATAGCAATGCATAAGACTTGTTTTGTAACCTTTGCTAAGGATAAATAAAAACAAATCACAAATAAACATTATACATGCTTTTCAGTTGCAAACAAGCATCCCACAAGTCCTAATGATTTTTTTATTTTTCAATCAACCACCCATATTAAAAAATGTAGCAGCCCTATAATGCTTTGAAAAAATCTGTAACTAACTTCAGCATCAAATATCAACAAAGATTATTTGTCTGGCCTAGAATTTAATTTTATAAATATTCTCCTCCCCATGCCCCCACAAGTCTTACAATGCATACAGAAAGGCTGTTAAGCATTTAAGGAACTATGAAAACTACAGCAAAAAACTGAAGTTATCACACATATGTCTTAAACACAAACAATGAGATTATATAGAGTTTTTTCTAATTAAATTAAAAATAATCTCATTATCAATTTGAGAAATCAGGCTTTTCAGATAAAAATTGACTCAGATTTCTTTTACTTCATAACCAAATGTCTTATTGTAAAACAGCCAAATGGCGAAAAAAGTTCAGCACATGATCAAATTGCCAATACTTGGAACTACATCATTTTTCCCATGGCCAAGATGAAATCTCAGGCAACCAATTACAGCTCTGTGCTAGTCAGAGCAGCAGGCAGCTCCTGGGGATGGCTATCCAGTCATAGCTCTTCCCAGGTAACAGGATATCCAGTATACTACTATCTTTTAACAACATACAGGGATACCTTTTCCCATACTCACGTGTAATAAAACCAAAGCTCTTTATATGTTGTCACAAGGTAAAACCTCTGTCCACTCTGTGTGTTCTTTTCCAAAGCAAATACATGAGCATCCTTTTAAAATAAAAATATTGAAGGTTTTTTGTTTTAGTTTTATGCATAGAACCATTTAAACTCTTCCTATTTGGCATTAATCAAAGGCTAGTAAAGACTAGAGAACTATAAGCAGATCACTTATCCTTTTCAAGCTAAGTAGCACCTGGTTTTAATGTAGAACATCATTCTGATGTAAGTTACAAAGGTGAAAATTTGAAGCTTTTCTTTGCTGTGCATGAACATAACCTCTGCTTTCTCTGCAAAGTCTTCTTTTTTCTGGTCAGTGGCAAGTGCATCTAAAGGGAGGAGAACAATGTCCTCAAAGGATCAGCCTCATGGACATGATGGCAGCATATGGCTTTATGACAAATATTTTTCAGACATTACGTTATTTAAATTAAAATATAGAAATCTGAGAAGAAAACCCCAAAAAAACTACTGCCAAGCCGGCGAGAGTACATTTTGGAAAACAGACCATCAAGTTTACTTAAACACCTAAAACGGTGTGGAGAAAAACACAGTACTTGCTTTAAAAAGAGCAATCAATTTGTAAAGTATTAAACTGAAAGCAGAGGATACTTTTGCATAATATTTATTTGGTTCATCACTTCTTATCATCTGAACTTGCTACTCTGATGCCACTGGAGAGTTGTATTGTTTTTATTTTGTCTCTGTTTCCTGTTTCTCTCTTATTCTTCCTCCTCTTTCTTCCTGCTCAGTTCTCACTACCTTCCCTTTCTCCGGCCAACCCTGGCAGCTTGCTTATCTTCAGAAGGAAGAAATCTAGCATTACAATGTTACCAAAAAGCACTTTACTGTTAGATGTTAACATCACATATCAGTGTGATAGGTGTATGTTAGAATTAGAAGTCGTACTTCTTAGAGATACCTCCAGTGCAACATGATCTCCTACAAAGGCAAAAAACCCAAACCTGCTGTTTCAGGATTGGGAAGAAAAAAAAAAAAGGTCTTGCAATGTGATAATGACTTCACTGTCAACCAAGATTTTAAGTGATGTTCAACCTTGTTTGTACATAAAAAGCAGAGACATTCACCTAACACATAATATACCTCTTTGCAGGTTTTTACATAATTAAGAGCTTCAGCCTGTCGAGAAAATATTTTCCAAACAGAGGATGGCTGAAAGGGTTTGGACAATCTTGGTCTATAGACTGTGGGAAGAGGGTTTCTTTCATAGTAGGATGCTAGTTCTTCCACTTTCTTCAGTCTTTCTTCCCATTTTCTCTTCATTTCTCCTAAAGCAATTACAAATAGTCAAATTAGTATCAATTTCTGTTTGAAAGACAATTTTAATTTTAATATATCCTGTACTCATCACTGCTTTTGATTCTTGTTTTGTCGAATGTCATTTATCAATTAACCAGGAGTAGCCAATATTCAAATCAACACCCAACCTTGCTATGATACTCATTTTAATTAAATCTATTTACAGTATTTTGGAAGTACAAGAGCTTCATATTAACGCCATAAAAGATAAACACAACAGAATAATCACAATAAGGGAAGGCCTAGGAAGGCCTCTGTCTACAGAACAGTATTACATTCCTCATCAAAAAGTATACAAACTCTGCCAACTACCCACACAACATCAGTAATGAATGAAAAAATAGTATTATTTCTGCTTTATGGTTGGGGAGACAAATAAGATCATTAATTTGTATGGGTAGTACAGCACTTGAGGTCCTCAGAAGAATTAAGATTTCAGTGACTCTAGCTCTGAGCTCTATATCTCAAAGTAAAAGAACTGAAATCTAAAATAAGGGCTACATTCTCCATTGCTGACCTTTGCTACTGATCAGTGATACTTTCACCTACTTTAAAATCTCATGTACTTTCTCCCAGTCTTAAGATAGCAACCTTATCTCTTTTCAAGAAACAGCACCCTATAGTAACACTTGCTTATCTTGTAACCTTTAAACTCCTAGTTCTATGAAGTAATTCAAATGCTACAGAGTAGTGTAGTAAAGCACAAACACACGTATGTACAATATCTGTAAGATGAACAACTGCAAATCAGGACAAAGCATTGCTAAGAAATGGGGAAACAGAGGAAGAGGGGCGAGAAGGAACAAACACGAAAGGGAATCTTTTTGTTTTGCCCAGCATAAGCACTTGGTTCTCCTAACAGCCTACCAGATGCAATGAAAGACAAAAATGAAACTGATTGTACTCAAAAGTATTCAAACCTTTAACAAGCTGGATCCACAAGGTGAGTTTAAGTATTTAAATATTCTTGTGGGGCCCCGAAGCCCAGATTTTAGATCCTCTGAATTCCCCCTCTAAGTTTTCCACAGCAAAAGTTCCTGGACACTTACATTTCTGCCCACTGTACATCTAAGCCTGCCTATGTTTTGATAGTTTAGTGCCTATATCAAGTCTAAATAACAGAATGTTTTTTCTCCCACAGGGGTCAAACATATTATCTCTATAGACCTTGTCAGTCTTCTGACCTCCACTCCCTTTTTGTGCAATTAGTCTCTTCCTGGAGAATGAAAAGTTAAATTATAGACAGCAGTCAGTATTCCTCAGAAGTGCTAGCAAAACTCTCAGTTTCATTTTCATGTTGTTGGCTCTGTTGTAAATTAACTGGGTGCAAAGGACAATCCCTACACCAGCACTTTCCCACAAGGTGACCATTAAAAAAGGAAAATGAAAGAGAATTTCTGTGGTTCTCTACTCATCTTAAACTTTCTAGTTATATCAGGCCATATTTTTGGAGAAACACAGCTGGGAGGTTATCCGAACCTGGGAGAAGGTTGATGACCCTTACTTTAAAACTTAAACGTATCACTGCTCTAAACACTCTCAGATTCTCAGCAGTCCAACATGTCAGGTCTTTTCAAGGTAACTTCAGTTCCTGCATGAACTATATCTAACACAGCACACCTATTTAGAGCATGTACAGTTTACACTTACAGACTAACCTTCGGAATTCACTGAGGAATTCCCACTTCATCTTCCTCTCTTCTGTCCCACCAGAAGAAAGGGGAGTACTTATTTTTATTTTACTTGACAGAAAGAAATTTTGTAACCAAGGTTTGGACTTCAGTGTTATTTACTGAACAGGATGACTGCATGGAGAGCCTGGGGAAATGTCTCCTGAGAGATGACTTCAAGAACTTGCTATTTCAGTTTCCCTGTTTGATAGAAGACTACTTCTCTGGTCACTGCTGAGCACAGTGGATATCCTATATTTTTATACCTGGTTATAAGGCTGGTTTGAGATATTTTTGGTTTGGTGGTTGTATTTTTTTTTTTTACTAAAATGTAGGGACACATATGATGAAATCATGCATCTATGTTTGTCTTTCCCCTGTAGCATGAGGGATTTCTGAAACGGTTTTAAAAATGTTTAAAAAAACACTCAAAAATCTGTAACAATTATGATAAAACATACTATCCACACCTGCTGAGAACTGAAGCTGAGACATGCAAATCAGCTGCTACTCAAAATAACGTGATTACAGTTGTTTCCTGGCCGGTGTGTACCATGCAACATAGCTCAATGGCAGAATTTATGGTCCTTGACACAAATTAATCCATGAGATTTTATCCCAGCTACTGATTCCAGCCTTAAAAAAACATAATAAATAATCATGCCTCTATTGTTAAATTTCTTAATGTTAGTGAAAATTATCTGAGTTATCCTTATGTTGAGCTGACCTGTGGCATACTGACAAACACTACTCATCTTCCCTCAACAACAACAAGGAGCATCAAATTTTCATCTTGCCCTCCTTAGAGAGGAAGTGGCCTGTAGAATCACAGAATGGGTCAGGTTGGAAGGGACCACAGCAGGTCATCTGGTCTAACCCCCCCACTTAAGCAAAGGATTGCATCCAGATGGTTCTTGAATATCTCCAGCGAGGGAGACTCCACAACCTCTCTGGGCAATCTGTTCCAGTGTGCAATCTGTTCTTCAAATTAAGATTTGAGGAATTCGCTGCAAAACTCAGTATATTAGACCAGGTATATAAGACCTCAAAAAGTAGGTTAGTACCTGTTGTGAGAAGCTGGAATACGTAGTTTCCAATATTATCTTACTCTGACATCCGCTAGCAAAGGTCACTGTACAAATATGAAACTAACTGACCTGAAAGTTGATAATGAAGCCAAAACCAGCCCTCAGCTTCAGAGAGCTGTTGTGCAAGGGGGATCGGCAGGCAGGCAGGGACATTCAGACTGTCCCTGTCTGTCAGTGTTATGAGCCCGAGGTTCTCACTGTGCAGGGTGGGCAATAACCTCAGCCAAGGGGCAGGCCCTGCTGTGGAATAGGCCAGCACACCTGTGGGGATCTCACACGCTGAGGTCTGGAAGGTAGTTGCTTGTTTGGTAATTGTCCCCACAGATTACATCCTTTACAAACCACCATTCTGTCAGAATCACAGAATATTGAGTTGGAAGGGGTCCATAGGAATCATCACATCCAACCCTTAACCCTGCACAGGACCAGACACAAGAATCACACCACATGCCTGAGAGTATCATCTAAACACTTCTTGAACTCTTGGTGCTGTGACAACTTCCCTGGGAAGCCTGTTCCAGTGCTCAACCACCCTCTGGGTGAGAAATCTCTTCCTGATATCTATCCTAAACCTCCCCTGACACAAGTTCAGGCCATTCCCTCGGGTCTTTTACTGCTTGTCAGAGAAAAGGGATCAGTGCCTGCCCCTCAGCTTCCCCTCACAAGGAAGTTGTAGACTGTGATGAGGCTGAACAGACCAAGTGCCCTCAGCGCTCCTCATACGGCTTCCTCTCAAGGCCCTTCACCATCTTCGTTGCCCTTCTTCGGACGCTCTCTAACAGCTTAATATCTTTCTTATATTGTGGTGCCCAAAATTGCACACAGTATTCAAGATGAGGCTGCACCAACATGGTGCAAAGGTACCAGAATGCTACATTTCTCTCAGCAGGCAGAGGAACTGAAACAACAGACCAAACCTAACGGGGTTTGGGTCACACCACTCAAACCGAGGAGCAGCGAGCGCAGCAGTTCCCGGCTCAGCGCTCGCACCCCGCAGGGCGCGGTGGCTCAGCGTCCCCCCGTGTTCCGGAGCGCACCCCTGGGGCCCGGCCCGGCCCGGCCCGGCCCCGCGGCTCAGCCTGGCCTCGCACCGCCTCCCCTCGGCTCCGGGAGCCGCCCCGCACGGCGGGACCGCCTTCCCCGGGCCGCGGAGGCCGCTCCCCGCCGGCACCGACTCACCTCCCCCGCCGCTCGCTGCCGCCATGAGGAAGGGCTGCCCGCCTTTCGCGGGGAGGAGCCAGCGCCGCGCCGGGCGGGTCTGCGGCCGCGGGGTTCCGTCGTCATCGAGCTGTACGGAGCGCAGCCCAGCCGAGCTCAGGGGAAGGCAGGTCGGAGCGCAGCGCCGAGAGCGGGCGGCAGAGGCGGTGGGTGCTGGCGGCGGCAGGGATGCGGGCGCGGCGGTGCCGGGGCCAAACAAAGCGGCGGGGGGTGGGGTAGCCCAAGCTGTGGCTCTCCAGCTCCGCGTGGCCGCCCGCACCTCCCCAGCGGAGGTCGGCTGCGGGGGGCAGGAGGGCAGTCGCGTATCTCGGCGGGGCCCGGCCTGGCTCACAGCGCCGCCTCGCCGCTCCCCGGGGCCCCGCGGGGCTCCCGGCACGGGGAGCGGGCGGTGCTGCGGGCGGGGTCCGTCCCGCCCTGCCCGCCGGCGAGGCGGCGGAGCGGCCGCGGTGCTCTCCCGGCCCCGCCGCTTCCCCCTGCCCGGGGCAGGGCGCGGGACCTCGGCTATGAGTTTTCCAGAAGCTTAAGGTAGACAGTTTGCTCCCTTTCAGCCTGTTTTTTTGTGGAGAAGCTGCCGAAACAAACAAACAAACTAAACAGGAGAAAAGGAGAAAGAAAGAAAAAAAAAAAAAAGGCTCTTTAATTCTACGCTGCTCTCTGGTGTCCCCCTCGGTAGACCATTAACTAACCGGAAACAGGGTCAGAATCCGCATCTGGTTCTACCAAAACAAAGCGGCTTAAACCTCGTGTGTACTGACCCTGCCAGTGCTGGAGGAAGTTAGTTTGAGACCCTCACTCACTGTGACTAACCTTTTCTAATGTAGGCTTTTACCCTCGGACTCATAGTTCTCGCCTTCAATTATCTGCCTGTCAGATGGTAGGTTTCAGGCTAACACATCATGCCCTTAGTGTTAAGGAGCCCGATAAGGCTATTGCTTATTGCATTGGTGATGTGGTTAATTGGTATTGGTGAATTAATAAGCAAGGGTCCCATCTACACTCGGAATAATTTCAGCTCTTGCTAATTTTGCAGCTTAGTGCTGACTAACTAAAAGTCGGTTTGCTTTTGGACTAGCAGAGTTCTGGCCCAGTGTCAGGGCTTTCCAACTACCACATCCAGACCAGAAGTAATGGGAAGGGCTGTCACAGAATTGGCATGCTCTTCCACTCATCAGTGGTAGCAGTATTTAGTAGCAGGGATAGTGTCACATGGAAAATATAATGGTATATTTCAAATGCTTTTTGGTTTTTCATGTAGTTAGCTTCTATATTTTCCTTATGTTATTAATCAGATAATTATTGTTTAGCCTTATGCATTGTAGAAACATTTTAATTTGCTTGTCTGCATGCAAAATATTGCAATAAGCCGTATATATATGTACAGAAAATATCTTCTTTGAATGCTTGACGTTTTCTCTTGCAGTCATGTGAGGTGGAAAACTGCCCTTTTGTAATCTTTAAGGACATGCTTTACAATACTGATGTCTGTTTTGGATATGTGTTTTAATACTGCTACAATCATTGCTTTGTAGCAGCAGATATATACTGAACATGTGTTGTCTTGTCTCTCCTGGTTTGCAATTCAGTTATTTGCTTCCTTCCCTATCTGAGAAGCTTTGGTATTATTTTTATCACTGTATCATTCATTTATCTTGTTGGTTCTCATTTCAAATAAATATCACTGTAAAAAGAAACCTGATGTTTTGTATGGCAGTGGTGATACATGATGATGTGAATTTATTTTCATTAGGTCCAGGAAGAATAAGTAAATCGAGGCTGGAAGGGAGTAAAAAATTGTTTTATATATCATTTTCCTATCAAAAGAAAAGCATTTTAACAACTGCATTTATAGAATCCGAATAGGATGAGATCATCCTCCAGAGGGAAATGTGTATTCTGCTTGAAAGAGCATGGCATCACTGCATTACCTAAACCAAGATGAGGCAATTCTTAGTCTGTTAGAATCAGCATCATCCTCTAGAGAGCACTGCTGTTACCCTGACCAGTGCTTTAGAGCAGAAAACATGCTGCTGGTTTTTTTTCAAATGCAAACGTGCATTTGAGTGCCTAGCAACAAGAGATACCTCCTTGTGGATGTCTTTTGTTATTTAAACAAGTGCACATGACTTGGTGCCTTCAGGTGCTCAGAAATTGATGGATATTAAAGGTGAATTACAGATTCTATTATGAAGATAAAGCATGCGAATTTGAATACCTAATGAGTTATAACCAGCCTTTCTAGACAATCTCTCTAGCTTCTGTAAAGTCTCTTAGACAAGCTCCAATTGTGATGAAGTAGAATGCAGTGAGCTCTAACACTTCATTAAACAATTGAAACTGTAGGCTGTGAGCTAGCCTTGCAGAGGCTTTAGTAAGAAATGTTTTTATGATATGGTATCACAAAATGTGGTTTACGTTTTTCAGAAACAAAGTTTGTTGTAATTGTAGGTTTTGCTAGCTATTTTTTCCAATTTCATTGTTTCTTTGGCATTGGATCAATTATAGCAGTTTTAGTCATAATTTAAGGCCACTTAAATGTTGCAGATCCCTCTTAGTGTTTGCAGCATGCTTTAACATTTATGTTGTAGAAGCACTCAGTGCTTGCAGCCAGTTAGGTCTCCAGTTTGCTCACTTAAGTCTGCTGCTGTTCACCAGTGCTATTCTCACCATTACTAAATCAGCTTACTAAAACCAGTCCCTAAAGGGATGCAGCAGTTTGGTTGGAGCACACCTGATGTGAACTCAAGACAGCCTAGTGATGCACTTACGTTATCTAATGATTGCAAGATCTGATCTATTGGCCAGAGTTGTTAGCTTGCCCTATACTTTGGGTGAGTCTTTCTCCAAATAGCTCTTGGTAGCCCAGGTTGGCTCATATGATGAAGAGGAGCTGACCACAGCTCATGCAGACACATATTTACTAGTTTACACTCTGTGCTTCAGGTACTTGCAGTGCTGGCACTGCAGATCTTCACAGTGTCAAACAGCTGGGATAAACACCTGGGGTTTTAGCAGAAGTTGATTTCTGTGCTGATATGGCTACACTGCAGTCAGTACACCTGCTGGCAGGTTTCGATGATAGAGTTGGTACATGATGTGTGCTTTTTTATATGGTATAGTTGTTTTTACTGTTGGTAGACAAAGAACACGTGAGGAAGGAAGTAAACCTTTTCCCTGTCTCTCCTATTAATCCATTCACAGTGAAGGGTTTGGATTGTGCTTTTGCACATAGTGCTTCTCCAGAAGAAGGAACAGCATTGAGTTGCAGCAGAATTGTGGGTCAGTCTGGTTGGATGTTTTCCTACGAATAAAATTTTGCTCAAAAGCGTCAGGCTGAGACCTCAGGAAAGCTGGAAACCAAAGCCAAGGATGATTGCAGTAGGGAGAGTGTTGAAAGAAGCAGAGAAACTCCTGGAAGCTGGGCTGTGCAGGAGCAGGGGAACTCCAGTGTTCTTGTCAGTGGAAGCCATTCTTTCTGCTTCCCAGGGATCAGAAGCTCTACTCTTCAGTTAAAGCTGGGTGGACACACCAGTTCTCACTGTAAACTAGACTTTATTGGCAGTGGACAATTATAAGGCATAGGGTTGGATCACTGTCAGGCCACAGGTCATAAGTATCCTTTGGAATTGCTTGTCCTTTTTTCACCATAGAGAACTTTTAATGAATTAGACTTTGAAGTTAGTATGAATGAATCCAGATCATGGTGCTAAGCAGTCAAGTTTATCATTGTTGCTTTAGTTTCTGCCTCATGATACTGTCATTTCATCAACTATTTGAAGTTATATTGTTGTGGGTTTATGTAATTTATATTGCAATTGCCTCCACATACACCAGCTAGAATGGAATGCAGTGATGTTTCATTTCAAACAGAATGCAGAGAAATTACTCATTTCTCAAAATACTATGACCCAAAATCTAATCTTCTATGTTACTTTTTGCACATATCCAGTAACTTGTACAGCTTGATTTTTGGTTCTCAGTTTCTAGTGCATGTAGGAACATTGCAATATTTTAAAGATTGTTTTTAATTTGTTTGTCTCTTAGCCTGCTTTTTATAGACCTTTTCAATGATTTGGTGTGACTGTTTTTCCCAGAGTTCTTTTAGAATGCAATAATTTAGAAAAATACTTCATGTTCTTCTTTCAAAGATAAAATATGTAGGAATTACTCAGAGATGCTATTTTTTTGTCTGCTAATACTCCTAGGCTAAAGTTATTCTGTGAACTGTCATAACATTTCTATTTTCTTACATTTTCAAGCTGATAATTGAAAGCCACAATGGCAGACACTGGAGATGGACCACGTTTGGGGGAAGATCTGTCAGATGCAAAATCTGTTCCAGGTTTCAAAGGGTAAGTGAGGTACTTTTGGTTTAAGTCTTCAATTTAAGTCTTGAAGAATCTTGTGCTGTAACAGAAGGCGAGAGTCGTAGAAGAAATAATGCTAAGAAGAAAAGTTTCAATTACAGTAAACTGTAATAATTGTCATAGCTGTCATAAACAACTATTAGAGTTGTATTGACTTTGAAAATGTACAGTGTCTGACAGAACAGGCCACATGCATGTACAAGGAACTAAAAAGCAAAATGCTTGAGGTGCAGTTAAACTGGGCTTAACAGTATTATGAAGTGGTTAGCTCTTCTTGAAAACAGACATCTGTGTCTCACCCTAGACTAAATGTTCACCCCTTTCCTTGAACTGCTTTTAGAGCTGACCTGAACCTGTGGCAGACAGCCCAGCTGGTTGAGCTGACCTGCTGTAGGGGCTGCGTGTGTGGAAGCAGAAGTGCAAGAAGAACTTATGGGGTGGAAGGGAGGAAATGCAGGTCTGTTCTTCCTGGTGCCAGCTGGTTGTTACACTGGTCTAGCTCTATCATCAGATTACGCTCTCTCTGGGAAATTAATTTGGTTCTGAAATAATTCTTTTTAATATTTCAATGAAAATCAGGTTTAAGAGTATTACAGTCTTTTTATTTGTAAAATACAGTATGATAGGCCCCCAGTCTTGTAACCACTTACCCATGTGCTCAAATGAGAAAATCCATACCAACTTCAGCATCTGTGGACTTAGTAAAATTGACAACCGTTGCAGAGTTATGAGTGGGTGGGATGGTTGGTGATTCTTATCATTAAGGCAGAATTACAGCTGCATATAGAGTCTTGGTCTTTTGTCATGGACGGAGTGATGCACTTCACTTGTAAGAGAGAAGTAGCAGCATGTTTATTGATACAAACCAGTGATTTAACAAAGTTTGATAGTAGATGTGACAGTGGTCTAACAAGATTCTCTGGCAAGGTACACTTGATTGCTCACTGCAAAGAGGATAGGGTCAGACAAAACGGTCACAGAGACTCTCCTGTTGAGTCACGAGGTTCAGAAAGGACCTCCTTCCGTTCTAAACTTCTTATCAGAGGGGAGTCTGGGTGCAACTGGATCCAGACTTAGTCCCAGACTTGGTCAACAGTTTATGTCGAAAGGATTATATGTGCACAACCAATCCTTTAAATCATTTAGCTAGACTTTTAAAGTTTAGCATGTTATCAGTTACTTACCAAGAATCTATTGCAGCAAGGAATCTCTCGGGCTCAAGGAGTAATCTTGAGAGGCATCCCTGTTGAAGGGGAGATCCTGGTGTGCAGCCCACTGCCATGCAGCACAGCTCAGGGGGCCCTGGGCTTTATGCTGTATGTGGAGTAAGATAATTGACTTACAGTCATATTTGCATACCAGCCATGTTTTGGGATGGTGCATGCTTAGCTAGCCCCCTTATATGTTGAGGAAGACTCGTGGCCCTTAGCTATTGTGTTATCTGTGTCCCCAAAGTCCAACTTCATCCAGATGCAGCCATTATGACTACTACTGGTGGCTATTGCTTAAGCAGAAAAAGAGCACATATCTGCCACATCTTTCCAGGTTTTGAATATTTGCTTGTGAAAATTCAATGGTAATATGACTTTGGCTTAGAATTCCGAACAGATTTGCATTCTCAGAGCTAACCTTGGCTCCAGGTGCATGGCTTTCAAAAGATGACAGTAAAAAAACCCAGCTGATTTCTTGTTGATATAATAACTGGCATCCTTAAACTACGTTTTCATATTCTCCTGTGCAGAGGCATTATAATTTTAAACACAGTTCTTCCTTGATTCTAAATTTTAAGCTTATTACAAATTGCACAGGTTACTACAAATACAGGTGACACTTTACTTTTTTATTAAAATTCATGGTTTATGTGCACATTTTAACCGAAACAAAAGTTTCTAGAGAAAAAGTAGCAAACGTTACCAGTTCCATTGGGTTTGCTAAAATAACCTATTGTTGTTGTTGTTGTTGTTGTTACTATTTTGAAAATAGAGAGATCAGGAATTAACACCTAAATTTTATCTGGTTTCTACACAGAAGGAACCTACCTGCTAGCAAGTCTATGGATTCTGGAATTCTGCCAGACTACAGTTACAGAATGGATTATCCAGAAATGGGGGAATGTATAATAGTAAACAATAAGAACTTCCACAGACATACTGGTACTACTTTCAAGTTTTTAATTTTTTTTCCTTTTTTAGATAAATTAGTGTCATGTGTTATTCTTCAAAATTAAATATGCAGACCAGTTTTGATTGCAGTTTAAAATTAGGTCATTTGAATGGGTGTGATTCATTTCAGTGCATTCTTCCAAATGTGCCAAGAGGGAACACGTTAGGGTATAGGAGTAACAAGGAGACAAATTGATAGGGAGTACAAATCTGTCTTACCTTTAAGTCATGAATTCTATTTCTCAAATAAAATTCTTTTTATGTCCTTACATAGATAGGTAGATATAAAAATAAGATGCAGATAAATCTGCAATACAGGTACAGAGAGTGGGAGATGGTATGCATGTGTAACAGTAGAATGTTTTTTCTGTTAGAGTGGATCTGGAATAACAGAATATTTCAGACTGATACAGTATAAGTGAGAAAAGAATTTGGCTCAATCAGACCATGCCATCTGTATCATATAAAAATATAACACATTTCTTTTATGTATAGGAATGCTACCCCGTTCGGGTACAGATGCAGATGCTGCAAGTGTCAGAGAGGTTTTTATGAAGCTGGGATATAAAATAAAGATCAACAATGATCTTTCATGTGAGGACATTTTTAAACTATTGAAAAAAGGTAAGTAATAATATGTTCAGTGTGTGTATTAAATCAGCCACTGTTTCCAAATACATCTTGAGCCCTCACATCTCTTCTTCCATGGTTCTTTTAGATGACATTTCACACCTTCCAGTGGTTTATTTCTAGGATGACATGTACATCATAGTTTCTATGTTTATTCATCTTTGCTGTCTCTCCATCTTTTGTGCCATGACTGTTGTCTCCGTATCCTATCTCATCTTCTAAAGAAGGCTGGAAAAAAGGCTGAACCTTAAATGCAGACTGATTTATATTCTGACCCTGGGATCACTGAAGCTCTGTGAGTTGGAAAGAAACCTGCTTGATTGGGTAGAGGGGGTCTGTGCTACTTGCTTAGTGGTGTGGCCCAAGAGGGGTTCTGATCGAGGAACCAGAACTGCAGGTTTGTGGAATGAGTTACTCTTCTAGAGAAACAACTCAAGTTTTGTTTAACTTGTAAAAAAAAACACCCTTCTCCCAAGTGAGAGCTTTATACTACTGTGTTAGTCCTGCTTTGTTTGGACTTGGCTACATCTAGACCCTTAAATTAAATGGTGCTGGGAAGTATTGGTAGCCCTGGAGCACAGCCTATTCTAGTTAACTGTTGGAAGTCATGCAGTGATTATTCCCAACAGCCAGTTAGCTTGCAGCAATCCTGGTCTTGTGGGTTTTTTTGTTTTGTGTTTGTTTGTTTGTTTGTTTGGGTTGTTTGTTTTTATGGAAGTGTTTGTTAACATAGATGTAGGTTCTTTGGCGCCGGTTAATGTTTATGCCAATGTTCCCAGGCATGGTTAAGTTATTATTATAGTTGCAATCAGTCTATTGACAGTAGCTGAAAGTGTGACTCTTCTAAATGTGGTGCTTGTCCGTAGATTGTAGAAATGCCTGAGTGTGCATCACTTGAGAAAAATGTAAGTAATTCATTTTTTCCAGAATAGAAAATCAGTGTTTTGGTAAGCAGTAAACAGTAAGACTTCAGCTTTACAGACTGTTACATTTTTCACATACAAACTCTTGCATCTTCTTGAGTTACCACTCAGAGTTTCTTTTGGATCCTTTCTTTTAAACCACATTGGTATCTTTTCATAAATTCAATAGAATCATCTTGGCACTCAAGTACAATTCCCACAATGTCAGGCAACAAAAGACACTGGAGAGTATCTATTTTATGCTCTTTGTCTATCACAAGATTGAGGGGAAAAAAGTATAAATCTACAGACACTTTATATCAAGCTTAAATGTCTTAGTTTTTTACTTAAAGAGGCTTGAAAAATCTTTCTAGACCACGCTACAAGTCAAAAGTGAGAGGAGAGGGGTACTGCTAGTACCTAGGTCCCTGCAGCAGCAGCAATTTTCATGCTGCATTCAGTTCCCATGTAATCCAAGTAGTTGAAGTATCTCCAGTCAGAAGGAGAGAGAGGTAGGACTTCTCCATCCTTTCCCAAAACTCACAACTTTCCATCAGTCCAATCCCAGATCACAAGACTGACCACTGCTGAATGAGTGAGATTTGTCTTAGAAATACTCTTTGTTTCCCCATGGTATTCCTGGCCTAGTTCTGTGACCACGTCTTAGAATGGGTAGAGTTGGCCTTTAATTTGGGGGGTTTTGTGTCCAACCTCCATAAAACTGAAAACTGGTTGGACATTTCTAAACATGGGAATTAGTTCTAAAGATTTCTGTCACATAGGAAGGATCAAATGTTCAAAATTTTTAGGGAATGGAGGAAGTTAAGGTAATTCTCTTTTTTCTTTCAAGTTTCTGAAGAAGATCACAGCAAGCGAAGCAGTTTTGTTTGCGTGTTGCTAAGCCATGGCGATGAAGGACTGATCTACGGTACAGATGGCCCTCTTGAACTGAAAGCACTAACAAGCCTTTTCAGAGGTGACAGGTGCCGAAGTTTAGCAGGAAAACCCAAGCTCTTTTTCATTCAGGTGATGTACAGCTGAACAATGATCATCAAATCAGTCAGATGCTTATAACTGGTGGGAAACAGTATTTTTTTTAGTGCAAAAAAGTTAATTATTTCTAAAGTTGATTTAAGTGGAATTAATTTTGGAATAAGAATCTTTTCAGGTCTAAAAGTGGCACAGTCTGCCCTATTAGGTAGGCAGTATTTGTAATAGATGAGATTGCATTATCTTGATTCTGTGGATTAGGTAAAAACTTGGCCAATATTTTAAAGAGTTTCTGAATATAATTTTGAATGAATATCTATCTTATCCAAACTGTGTAGTTGATTTAAATAAATGCTAGCTACTTTTCTTCTGAGTCAGTCTAATGAAAATGTGACACATAAATTGTTTTTATTTTTGCAGTTTTTTTAATCGAGATATTTTCATCTTGAAAACATGAAAAAAAATCAATATTCTGATCGTGATCCCTGCTTTTATTTTCTTTATTTTTAATTTTATTTTCCGTTCTTCTTTCCACCAAATAGGCTTGTAGAGGGACCGAATTAGATTCCGGTATTGAGACAGACAGTGGATCAGAAGAAACAGTGTGTCAAAAAATACCTGTAGAAGCAGACTTCCTGTATGCATATTCTACAGCTCCAGGTGGGAGACTATGTCTGTATGTGAGCCTCTATCAGTGCTAAAAATTACAATTTGTAGTTGTATCCAGTCAGTGGGTGACTTCACTACTACTGAATATCCCTTTGGTCAGTCTGGATCAGCTGTACTACTTGTGTCCCTTCTCAAGATTTTGTCCACCCCAAGCTTAATGATGGGGCGGGGGGAATGTTGGAGAGACAATGCTGATGCTGTGCCAGCACTGTTCAGCAGTAGCCAGAACTGTGTTGTGTTATCAACACCTTTCTAGCTACCAGTGCACAGCACAGTACTGTGAGGGCTGCTGTGGGGAAATGAAGTCCAGCTCAGACAGACCCCGTACACTCTTTCATGAAAATATGAATTTTCTTCTCTCAATCACTTTTTCTATTTCTTTTTGAGGCAGTTGCTATTCTCAGTTCCTACAAAACTGCCACCAAACCCTGAACATGCATCTTTCTCCCTAGCAAATCCTCAAATGTTCATCTGCTGAAAATTGAGTTAATCGGGGTTGTACAAATAATTTACAGCAGGAGGAAAAGGTATTCTGAGAAAGCAAAGCAATCAGATATCCAGAAGTGGATAAACACAAGTGTATTATTTGCTTATGAACTCTATTTACATTGCATCCTTAAGCAGAATTAGTAGGGGCAGAGCCCTTGGTATGCCCTTTACGTTACCAGTTAGCAGAAGTAGATTTCAGTCTTTAATTCATGCACATAGTCCTGAAGACAGTGACACTGAAATCCATTTTGCATCTTGGCTCCATCTGTACT
>JAWWLV010000144.1:40842843-40925754 GCA_035041135.1 Platyrinchus mystaceus | reverse complement strand
TCAGTCTTTAATTCATGCACATAGTCCTGAAGACAGTGACACTGAAATCCATTTTGCATCTTGGCTCCATCTGTACTAACACCTGTCCTTGGTGTTCGTGTACTCTGTGAAGTAGTAAGTGATCAATGGATTTTCTACCTACTTGAAGTGTTCTTAGATTATAAGACATGAGAGGATTAGAAAAATCTTTTGAGTTGGAATCTGAAGAATCTAAATTTTGTTTGTTGGTGGTTTTGAGTTTTTATTTTACAACATTGATTGCTATTGGAAACCACGCGTTGTTCCCCTAATTGCTAACCTGTCCTGTGTCAAAGGCTGCTACATCTGATCACTTTGACATTGCTCTCTTCCACAGGCTATTACTCCTGGAGGAATTCAGCTGAAGGCTCCTGGTTTATTCAGTCACTGTGTAAAATGCTGAAGGAACATGCAAGGAAGCTTGAACTCATGCAGATTCTAACTCGTGTAAATCGCCGAGTGGCAGAGTATGAGTCCTGCTCAACTCGACAAGATTTTAATGCAAAGAAACAGATTCCATGTATTGTCTCTATGCTCACCAAAGAATTTTATTTCCCTTCCTAAAAGAATTTTTCGGTTCATATATTTATCTGCAATTTATATGCAGTGTTAATACAACATACCACTTTTAAATCTGAATAATTGTTTACTACTGTGTGTGGCACAATGAACTATCTCAAAGTTAGATATGTCCGTTATTAGAAGTATTGTGTAGTATGGCTGTGTGAGAAACGCAAACTTGAGTGGCTGAAGCACAGACAGATTTCAAAATAGTGCTCTGAGTATCGCAAAAAATTAGGAAGGAGAGACTGCAGAGAGATCACATCGTTTATCAGAACTACTTGGTGCTACATTTCACTTTGCTGAAGGGGCAGAGAAAAACAGTTCTTGTAAATAGTTTGGTTTAATATCTTACAAAAAGATTCAGAATGTGATATGTGTATTAATTATGATTATATGATAGTGTTGTCACACTTTTCTTCTTAACTCAAGTTCTTGAAGTTAGCTTATAAATTAAACTGTTTTTATAATTTTGGGCATAAACTGTGGAAAACAGCCATTTCATTTTTTTTACATACAAGTAGGAAGCATGTTTAGAATACAGTCAGTTTTTCCTGATAATTTTTTTACTTTGTTTATGGAATATTAGATAAAGCAATAACATCAACATGGTAGCTGTTTCAAAATAAATTTTGTATTCTGACCTTGAAGCTGAGTGCCTAAGGGACCAGTCTTCCAAAATTTCTTTTTCTGCAGCTCCCTGACTGGTGGAGCTGTTGGGGCATATTTGGGGCTGTATCAATGCAAAAGGAAGTCTGCATTCTGAACAGTCTGCTTTCCTCTTTATGGCCTTAAATAACAGTGTGTTTGCTCTGTGCTACGTGTTTACCACATGTAATGTGTTTGAAAGCCTAGATTTGTGGTATTGGAGAAATTTAACTTCTTTAATATCAATTTGAGTTAATTACAAAACTTTAGCTAAAATATGTTAACAAATAGTAAATTTCTTGACTCTGAATTTTGTGAAACAGACTTCTACAAAGTTGTAAAACGTTTCTGCTTATGTTTCAGCTCATAGAATCTCTAAGATCAGAGGAAGACAGAATACTAAATGACTATAGGGTGCTTGCAAAACAAGACTTGAAACTCTTCAAATTGTGTTGCATAAGCAATGTTAGCAAATTGATGTTCACTTTTTTGGTACTCTTTTTTAAATTAAATACTGTTTCCTAAATTGTATCATGCTTTTCTATGTATGTTATTTGTTTAGGATCTGATAGCTTTTGCAAATTAATTTTAACTTTAATTATGTCCCTTTTCCTCCTTTTTCCTGTCCCTTTTCTCTCCTTACCACCTGAAGTTAAAAAGAAGCCCCTTTAAAGCTTTCTATGCCCTATAGCCAGGTAATAAGAGTAGAGCAGTGATTGAGACCTGGCTAATGCAGGTTCAAAAGGGATGCAGAGGAGGCAAATTTAGACATCGTGGGTGAGTTCCCTGATGACTGCATGCTGGATAGGAGGAATCTCTTCACTCTCTTGTAGAAATGTTTTGTGAGAGGGGATTGGTCTATTTAACTCAGTTCTAGGTAGATCTATTGCTCATGCTTCTACTGAAAAATTTAAAAGGCCTCTTCTTCATGTAGGTTGTGAATTACAACATCCGCAGAGTTATATTTTGTAAATGACTGACAGGACTTCTGTTAATCTGCTTCAAAGTAATGGGGGATAGGAATGTTCCTTGAATTCTTAGTCATTTTGCTGTGAAAAAGTCCTGTACAGAGTTTGATTGTCTCTTAGATTTAATAGGTTCTGGTCTTGATTCTTCTTGGTCCTTTAAAGGAATATTACTGTACAACTTTTCCTATAGTCTTTAACACAGAGCAAAACAAAATCAAAGCTAAGCTAAGGAATGAGGCCTACAGCCATGAGATATGTGGTAAAGTGATGTCCATGAGATATGCCATTAGATATGTAGTGGAGGGATTACAATGGGCATGATGGCCTGGTGATGGGGGTGATGGGTTACCAGGTGGAAGCCAGATTAACCTTTATCTCTGCAACTGATCAAGTGGAAGAGGAAGTTTCTCCTTTGAGCAAGACCCACAGCCTTTGTAGTCTCTCTTTTTAACTCTGGATGTTGCTCTTTTACCTACAAAGTGGCTGCTCCACCCCACCAGTTATGATGGAAATAACACTTCTCCTGAAAGTCTAAATTGGCATTTTAAATCCTCCGTGGCAGAGGATGAGAATACGACCACCATGCAGACCAGTCAATAGGCTTGCTCCTCTCTCCTCCCTAAAGCAGGAATGTCTCTTCAGTAAGATTTGCACCTCCACCTGTGCTGTAGCGTACCTGAGAACACTTGTACCTAGCACTATACACTTAGATTTTGTAGGCCTAGTGAATCGATCACTGGCAATCTGACAAGAATCTGTAACCTGTTGCTTCAATAAACTGCACTATTTGTGACTCTGGGGTCGCAAATGAGACCAGACTTACAGTGTAACATGCATTTGGGATCTTACTGAACACAACCAGACTGACAGTGCCAAATTGGTTATAGCCAGAAATTAAACCTGGCCACACCCAGCCCCTCTGATTTCTGAGGAAGTTGGAAAGCAAGGGAGTTTATTTTCTGCCAAATTTCTACACTCTTAACAGCTGTCATTTAGGAAGACATGGAGATAGGGCTTAGGGAAAGAGATAATATTCCCATCAAGTCCGTTCAGGACAAGAGCTGCATTTTACTCCAAGTCAGTAAATTCCTTCATGGTGCCAAGAAGGCATCTATATATTTCTAGCTCAGGGCTAATTTCCAGTCGTTTGGACTTGCAGGTAGAGATGGAGCCTGCTGGAGAAGGCAGAGGGTGAGGTGATAATGTCCTTTTTCCTCATGTCTTGTCTCATTGTCCTGTTCTCCTCATGTCTTTCTTAAACACTCTATTACAACCTTCCATCCCATTGCCTCTTACCCAAATTCAACCTTTCAACTAGATCACGTTTTCCCAATTACCATGAGCTTAGCTCACCAGCTCTAGTCACACCTTCTTGCCAAACAAAGTCACCAGCAGTGGAAGGCTGGTTGAAAACACTTCTATGGAAGTGTTACACAGTTTTGAATATACCACACTGATGGGAACACACCATCACTTCCCTGGGGGAGGCCTTCAGGCCAAGTGTGGCTGCAGTTCCAAACTAAGCTGGAAAGCGCAGAGCTCTGTTTTCACCTGCAGATGCATATATTTGCATGGCTAACTGGATCATCAGTTAAATCATGTCCAGAAGGCTTTTAAAAAGCTTGACCTTAGTATTTTGCTGATTTGAAAAGCCAACAGAACAAAGAACTTTTCAAAAATCAATTATGAAATTAACAAAGATGACATATGAGATGCCTAACAACTTTTACTGTTTCTAGTAAAACTGAAAGAAAAACCCAAAACCAATTTTATTTTTTGTTACTAAATGCATTTGATGCTAAACAATGGAAGGATGAAGAAATAGACCTGGGCTGAAATTGGGGAGGCAGTTCATGCTTCCTGGTTTACACCAGATCAAGTACTCCCTTCTGGCTAAGCAAATCCTTATGTTGAATGCAGTCTGTCTGTCTTATTCTCACAACCACCCCTGAGAGTACATAATTCAAATAGAGTTTTATTAAAAAAAGAAAAAAGAAAAAGGCAAGTCAGACACTAATGCTGGTAAGTCCTGTGGAAACAATCTGTCCTTGAAAAAAGAATCCACAGATTGGATACTCTGCTCCATAACAGAAGAAAACCCATGCAATTTACTCAAAATACAAATTTGGGATTGCTCAGGGTGGAGAAGAGAAGGATTCAGGGAGACCTTATACTAGCCTTTCAGTACCTAAAGGGGGCCTATAAGAAAGATGGGGACAGAGTTTTTAGCAGGACCGGTTGCGATAGAACAAGGGGTAATAGCTTTAAATAAAGGAGGATAGATTCAAACTAGATTTGAGGAAGTTTTTTTATGATAAGGGTGGTGAAACATGAACAGCTTGCCCAGAGAGGTGGTGGATGCCCCATCCCTGGAAACAAAATCAGATTGAATGGGGCTCTGAGCAATCTGACCTAGTGAAAGTTGTCCCTGCTTGTTGCTGGGAGGTTGGAGTAGATGACCTGTAAAGGTCCCTTCCTACCCAAACCATTCTTTTCTTCTATGATACAATTGTTAACAAGTACTAGATCTCTTTATACATGATGCATTCCTGTTGGAAGTCTCTATGGTTTCTCCTTAAATTTTAAACTGGTTTACTATACATTCACATGCAATCTGTATTTTTAACTATAATTTCAGTTACTTATTTTGTACTGAAGCCAGGCAATACACGTGAAATCACTAGTAGTTATTAGAAATATTAACAGTATGAATAATAACAGCTAAATTATAAGAGTAACACCAAAAGACTTGTCACCTCCTATCCTATAAGGACTCTTATTACCAGGAAAAACTACCTTTCAGCTATATACTTCCTCCTGCTCTTGACTGCAGGCAGCAGGACAGTCACAGCAGAACTCTGGCTTTCTCAGGTAACAGGGGTCTGAGATAAACCACTGCTTCATCACCACAGGGTGTCACTGCAGACAGCACAATAATCTCCAAAACTCACATTAATGAGTCATTCAAGACTAAAACCTCCTGAATGAAGCAACCCTTTCTCAGCTCTCAGTGATTGCTTGCTGTCTGTCAGCTTGTGTGTTTATTACATCCTGGGACTTGCATCCCAAGGTATGCGAGAACATCTCGTTGTTTCCCAAAAAAACCTTTCCTGTCTTATCCCATATCAGAATACCCCAGAATCAGCTGATTTGGAGGCAAAAAGGCTTGTCTCTGCTGTCCTAATCCTACCCAGAGAACACTTCCTACTATGCAGCATCTTCCCATGCAGATCTCTGTCATATCACTAATATTTCTGTAATGTTTAATAGAAAAAAATCCACAGCACCTCCCAAAACAGGCTTCTGTCATACCTGTGGTGATGGTCTTTAAACAGAAGAGTGGTGCAATAGCTTGCTTTGCCTGCATCATGACAGTCAATTAGTGGAAACAGAGAGAAGAATTTGCCTGGTAAGCTCCTAAATTTTATTTTTATGTCTTAAAATCAAATTTTGAAGTTTGGACTTTCCTGGATAATCACAAAACAAAAAAATTAAGACCTGACTTTTCCAAACAAATGAAACAATATTCTTTTCTTTCTATAGACCAAGATGTTCTGTCATGAAGACAATCATATAATTGAAGTGCCTCAAAAGAAAACAAGATGCACAGCAGTCATTTTCCAAAAGTGTTTTTGTTCAGTGTTGGCAGGCAAGATTTGGCATTGGATTCAATATCTCACCACTGCTGCCCCCAGTGTCAGAGGACCAGTGATGCTGCTCTGCCTCTGCCTGCTGTGCACAAGATCAGACTATTGCTGTCTACTTGAACATGGTGAGCTTCACAGGGACTTACCCACTGAAATTACATAGGATGGGGTATGTAGAAGACCGTGATTTATAGGTCCTCCTGGCTTCAAATTGTATAAAGAAAAGGGCCATACAAAACCATCTCACTACCTTTGAAAAATGACCAGGTAACAGGTTTTCCTGTATATGCCTAAAGCTATAGTATCTGAGTGGTTTGAGAGCATCTGATGTACAAAGATTTACCTGTGGATGTACCACAGTACTCCATGACCATTAAGAAAATAATGGTTCTATTTATTTAACCACAAGACCTTTAAAAAAAGGAGTGGAGAAAACGATCACTGTGCAATTTACACTCATCTGCACAAAAACATGATTAATAGTAAACACTAACAGGGTGATTTATATTTGTAAGATCCTTCTTAACAGACACAAGCATTTCCTCTTTCTCTTTCTGTCTACTTCTGGTACCGAACCCAGAACATTTTGTGTTTCCCTTTTATCCCATTCAGCTAAAACCCACTTCCTCAAATGCACAGCGCATACCTCTCCTGCTTGATGCAATGCAGAAAGACTGGCTAAAGGCAGAAGTAACCTTCTTGGCACAGAGTGGTTCTCTTGCAGAGCCCCTTCACCCTGCTTTGCCTCCTCGTCCTCAGCTGGTTCCCTGTGCTCAGCTCTCCCACCTCACCTCAGCTGAGGCTGTGAGCTTTCTGGGTGAGGGTTGACCTTCAGGTGTTGGGGATGACATTGCTGCTGCAGGAAGGCCTGAGCCTGGACACACGCTCAGTGGACTGTGGCTTCCCCACCCGACATCTGGTCCTGTTGACCAGATTGCTGGTAAGACTGGTGACCCTATGGGTGTAGCTTTCTCCATTCATCCTGCCTGTTATTAAGATCTCAGGAAGCCAATAAATAACCCCAGGTGGGCTATGGTCTCTCTGCCCTTCAGGCTTGGCATTTAAAGGAGATGTAGGTTCACATAAGAGTCCATAATTCTTCGTTAATCTTTTCTTATCCAAGATGGGGCATAATATATGTATATAAGAATGCATGCTCTATTATAATTAGCCTCCTGAGATCTGTGGAAGATGGGAGAACCATCAGAAGGATCCAGCTTTACCTAGTCTCTGGCAGCATGCCAAGAGCTGGTACCACCTCTGCCTTATGCTTACTAGTTTCTGTTTGTGGAAATGCTACTGAGTGAAAACATAAAATCATAGAATGTTTTGTGTTGGAAGGGACCTCAAAGACCATCTAGTTCCAACCTCCCTGTTGCAAACAGGGACACCTTCCACTAGACCAGGTTGCTCAAATCCCCAACCTGGCCTTGAACAGGTCCAGAGATGGTACATCCACAACGTCTATGGGCAGTAGAGAATTTCTTCCTAATATCTAATCTAAACCTACTCTCTTTCAGTTTGAAAGACTTTGTCCTATCACTACATGCCCTTGTAAAAAGTTCCTCTCCACCATTTTTGTAGGCCCCTTTCAGGTACTAAAAGGCCTCAGTAAGGTCATCCCAGAGCCTTCCTTTCTCCAGGGCAACCAACCCACATCCAGAGGCAAAAGGAAAACCAGATTTTTCCACCTCTTTCACTAGTCCCCATATTTTATGCCTGATGTCCTTCCGGGGGCTGCATGTGATGTATAAATCTCCCTGGCTGGCACCCTGCTCTGGTGGGGCTTCCGTGTAGACCATCTCTAAGGGCCAGCACTGTGCAGGGCTCGGCGGCCCACAGGACTCCAGGTTTCTGTAGGCAAGTCCAAAGGATGGCACTGGCTTACTTTTCTAAGTAAATCACAGGAAAAGAGCGGGGATTTGGGTCATGCTGAAATCATTTCAAAACTGACAGGTGGCTTAGCTGCCCAAAGTGACCTGGCCCTGTGATGGTGGCAGAACAACAGCCACCTCCTGCTGAAACACTGAGCAGCAGGGAGGGACAGCAGCATGGTGAGCATTGTCATCTGTGTCTCTGGTCACCAGCTGGGTCCTGCAAGATCCATATCCCCTCGGGGCCAGACACAGGTTGGGTGAACTGGGGAGACCTGGATGGGGAATATGGCATGCAGGCTTGACCAGCTGTGGCATGTCAACACAGGCACTTTTTGATCAGCTTTCCCCAAAGGTAGCGCTGTGGGAGGCAGTAAGAGCACAGGGGAAGCAAGAGGGGCAGCAGTGAGGTGGGAGACCTGAGCAGGAGGTCAGAAGGTGGCACCTCTAGCTGCAGCCATTAACTATCAGCCACCAGCTCTGGAAACCTCTGGCGGAGAGGAGGTTTTGAAGCAGTGTATCAGCTATACTGAGTCTTTTAACTTAGTTGTTGACCTTAGGAATGTAATCAGAGAGCTGATTATAAATAGTTTGTGCAGTTGTTGATGAAATTAAAATGTGCTGCGGCAGGCGGTTGGAAGCAGAGGGTTACTCCAGTGTGCCCAGGATGCTCTACCCCCGTCACCTACTGCTGCACAGCAAGTCTGAAAAAGGGAAGTGCTAAAAAAATACTCAAAAAATGGTCCCAGTGAAGGGGGGAAAGAGGAAGCAGCCTGGCTTACAAAACTGGGGGTGAGGAATAAGAGGGAACAGACCAGGGAGCAGAGAAAATTAAGGAGGAGGGAGGACAGTCACTGTGAGGGATTACAGTCCAGGCATAGGGCAGACTTACCTTAGGGCTAAAACACAACAATGACCAGCAATAAAAAAGACTAAATCAGCAAAACTCTAAAGCAAGGGAATGCCCCAAAGAGTAGAAGTAAAAACCTCTGGGTAAAGCATTTGTGCTAATTTGTGTTCAGATGGCAGCATCTGATGGAACTTGGCAGAAGGAGAATGAAAAGAAGGTGGGAAAGGAGAAGTGCAAGATGTGGGTCAGGGGCACCTGCTATAGCTGAGACCTGCAACAACACCGTAAGATGGGCACAAAAAGTTCCTAGGAACAGCTGATTGTACCAGCCATGAGTTTGAGCAGGAGTTGCTGCCAGGCCTGTGCTGCCTCAGAGAGTAGAGGAAAGCTACTTCCACCTCGAAAGCCCCAAACTTTACAACCTCAAAGATTTTGGAGTTGTTCAAGAAACACCTGCACGTGGCACTTAGTGCTATGGTCTAGTTGACAAGGTGGTGATCTTTCAAGTATTGGACTCGATGATCTTAGAGGTCTTTTCCAACTTAAATGATTCTGTTATTTTCTGACTTCACGAGCAAAGTTCAGGGAAAGAAACAGCAGGCAGGACCAGTGGGGCAGAAAAGGAGGCAAGGAGACGGTGCTTGGCAGTGTAGAAAGAGGTGGTATCAACCTGCTGTGGATTTTTCTGAAGTCACTATAAAAAATTTTTAAAGAGTAATTGGAGAGATGCCAGGAGCTGTGTATTCCACACTAGAGCATTGTCCAAATAGGGGTGGCAGCTGGGAAGAAAGCAGAGGAGCACTTGCTGGGCAGCAGGACAAGGATGGCTTTGGTGGGCAAGGGGGACCAGGAAAAGCCTTGAAAGCAGACAAGCAGGCTATGTCAGAAAACTGTATTTGGAAGAGAACAGTGAAGCAGCAGAGAGATGCAAGAGCAACAGAGCAACAGAGCGATGACCAATGGTGGGCTGGGAAAACCACCAGTACAGCCACCTCGAGGAAACTGTCCATGGGAAAACCACCTGCGGGAGGCCCCAGCAAAGCATTGGCGGTGGCCAAGATGTGGAGCTCTTGAGCAAGAGTTGTAGCTGTGTGGACACACTGGAAAGGCCGAGTCACGGGATCCTCTGCAAGCTAGTGTGTAGGTAAGGTGAGCTCTGCCGGTGTCAGTCGCAGGCTGCTTCCACTTTTGGAAAGGTGCTGAGTTCTCCCCATTTTGCTTCCCTACCAGGTCACAGTGCAGGCAGACAGAGAGAGAGATTGTTCAGGACAGACTGACCTGGAAGCTTCAGGTTTCTCTCTGTCCTGCCTCTGAGTACAACCTGGTTTTCAGTTTGACAGGAGAATTGTACTGGAGCAGAGAGCGGATCAGCAGCACGGGGGATGGAATGGGTGTGTGTCTGTGGATGAAGAAATTCCTGAGGAGAGGTGAGTCAGGACAAGAGGAGGAGTTAAGTATGGAGTGCCCCTCATTCACTGCTGAAAGTTGGAGTATTTGGGAGAAAAACTGCTCATCTGTGTAATTGAGAGATGGGAGCATTTTGCTGAGAGAAACAGCAAAAGAAGTGTAATGAAGGGTTAAAAGGAGTGCTCTGACAGATGCTACAAAGCACAGTACTTTCTCTCCCTTACTTCAAAACAAAATAGTAGTTACCAGCCTTGTCCTAGTGACTGAAACATACAGAGCAACTGAAGAGTATCTTGTGACTGGCATGTGAGTGCATGCACAGAGTGACAGCAGCAACATTCATAGATGCCAAACTCTACAAACCGATTTAAACAAACACAATATTCCCATCAATACCGTCTTCCCAAGTTCTGGCTAGAGCTGTGTGCCTACAGCTGGATTTTAGCATTCCCTGGTGTGAATTTTTAAAGCTTGGTGTTACCAGGTTGTAACACTGTGGGAGGCAGAATGGAACGTAAAGCAACCCATAACCTAAAGGGATAATACTTTCAGTATTTTTCCTGCCTGAAGTCTAAGCAGAATGAGAAAGTGAATGCTTTTTACTGACATAAAATATAGCAATAGAACTAGTAAAAAAAAAACCCCAAAACAATGCATCTATGAACAGAGGAACTTCAGTTATTGAATTTCCTGTGGCTTTATGCTTCCTGTTTATGTTCCTTTCATGCCACATGTACGAAGGGGTGAGCTCTCCTCTGGGTTTTTTGGGTGCCCATGGCTGTGGCAAATGACTCCTGTGCACATTTCTTCACCAGGGAGAAGGTGACAGTGGCGGCTGCGGTGGGTGATTTGTTTTTGTACTGATCATCACAGGGGTCTCTAGAGCCCCAGAGAATTACACGGTGTTGAAACCTGTGTGCAGCTGAGCAGAGTAAAAGCAGTGAAATCACAACCTTCTAGGATTCCTTAATTTTAGTGCTGGAGGCTATTTAAAAAGAAAACCAAATCTACATTTCACAGGACTGATAGGAACCCCACTGCATCTGCTGCTAGCTAGCATTTAGGATACAAGTATGAAGCACTGGGGAGATTCATTGGGAGCCAGTTCACTCATTGGCCTTACTCTGGGTTTAAGCTATAAACTGTGTCCCTTGTAGTCACACCTGCAGCTGAATAGCAGGAGAATAAAACCATGGTGGTATCACGCTTTAGGTGGGAAACAAGATTCCAACATGGACATACATGCAGATGTGGCACTGAGTAACAAGACATTTCTGTGCAAGGGCCCTGCAAAAGATTGGAGCAAAATGCCACAAACCTCTGGAACCCAAAGATAAGAGCAGAAAAAGTGTAAAAATACAGAGCAAGTTTCCTCTGCCTCAGGGTTCTTGTTTCACCTGTATCCTGATCTCTCCATAAGTGCAAGAGATAAGATATCTGCCGTGGAGTTCACCATTTGCCTCCTTTCTAAAACAGAGGATCTCTTGTTTTTGCCATCTTGTAAAATGTTGCAAAACACTCCAAACACTGATTGCAGGCCTAAGTCAACAGCACTGCAGGTGCCGCCCATTTCCAAGCTGCTTTAGCTACACATTTCAGAGGCGTATATGGGAGACAGCACAGCCACAGCCAAACTCTGCAAGTCAGCTTTCTGAGGTCCCATGGGGATTTGGTTGGGAAATGGCAAAACTGAAACTCAGATCTAACGAGACAAAGTGAGATCCTGAGCCAGGGGCAGGGTGGTGGAAACATCCAGGAGAATTAAGAGAGTTTAGTCCAGGATTTTCAGCATTGTTTTAAGCCACAGACCCTGCCAGCCTCAATGGCATGTTGTTGAGCAGTGAGGAGAGGTCTTATCTGCCTGCCCCCTCTTACTGCCATGCAGTGTATCAGGGCTTGCTGTATTCCAGAAGTTTAACTTCCAGCAGGCATTAGCTGGCTTTGACCTGTCAAAATCAAGACAGCCACGTTGGGTCATGTGGGCCGCTGGCTGTGCATCCACTGATCCCAGTTATTCATAAACACGGAGTAACAGAAATGGCCGGTGGACAGGAGTCCTGTGATGATGGACACTCAACGAGCCCTCCAAGCCCCATGGGTTTTGTCTTTTAGGCATTTCCTTCAAGCTAGCAAAATAAACAGCAGCTTAGTGTGCAAGCAACAGCATATGAGTTCTGGTACAGAGTGGGAGATGAGGATATTAAGAGCAACCTCTCATCACCGAGCTTATAGAGAGAGGTCATGTCTTTCACCAGAACCACTAATAAAGCAGGAAAAAGGGGCATTTTGAGCAACTTGTCTCTTTTGCCTTTGTCATATCCTCAGCTCATCAGGACTATTGCAACTATTGTATCAAAAGAAGCGTGTCCAGCAGGTCAGAGGAGGTGATTGTGCCCCTCTGCTCTGCTCTGGTGATACCCCACCTGGAGTACTGCATCCATCTCTGGGGTCCCCAACACAGGAAGGACATCAGCCAGCTGGAGCAAGTCTAGAGGAGGACCACCAGGATGACTTGAGGGATGGAAAGACTGAGAGAGTTGGGGTTGGGGTAACCTGACTGAGGCCTTTCAGTACCTGAAGGACAAGAAGGAATGCCTTCAAAGTGAAAGTGAGTAGGTTTAGACTAGATGGGAGGAAGAAATTCTTTACTGTGAGGGTGGTGAAGCACCAGGTTGCCTAGAGAAGTTGCGGATGCCCCATCCCTGGAAGTGTTAAAGCCCGGTTGGATGGGGCTTTGAGCAACCTGGTCTAGTGAAAGGTGTTCCTGTCCACCCCAGCAGCAGGGGAAGTTGGAACTAGATCATTTTTAAGGTCCCTTCCAACCCAAGCCATTCAATTGATTCTATGAACCCAGAGCCTGTGACTGAAGGAGAAAATATGTTTTTGGTTGATACTGTGCTGTCAGGTCAAGGGCCAGAAGAGCAAAGTTAAAGTACTTGAAACGAGTAAATCAACGGGATGACAAGCCATGTAATAAAGCTCTTTTCAGAGCTACCTGCCATGTCTGTTCCCTTTTGCACATAAAACCATTTAATGCAGTGGCATTTGGTTTTGGCCAAGAAGGAGAAGCTGTTGGACTGGACAGCAGGTGACTTCTGGATTGGCAAAGTGAAATGGTGGTGCTGAGAGAGCCAGGTGCTAAAAATCACACTTCTTTGAACAACTGGTCATGGTACAGCACTAGCAGACAAGCAAGTACTTGCAGATGAGTTGAAATGTTCTTCTTAAGGAACAAGATTCATCTCCCCCCCGCCCCCCCTCCCCAGCCAAGTTGAGAAGAGAGGGGAGATACTGTGATGAAAACCTTAAATACACAGTACAGTCAGAAAAAAGTGGGGAAGCCTGTGCAACCACCACCAGCAGATCTGCTAACAGCTTTTGTGTAAATGTTCTCTGCAATTATTCCACAAATTATTTACAACGGGTTTATGTGCATTAAGTGTTGGCTTGCCAAGCAATGAAAAATTACCCTTTCTTTGAAGCTGACTGGGAACTATTAACACCTGCTTATCAGACTTTTACATATAGCCCAAGGTATAATTTTACAAAGCTTTCCCACACAAAGAACTCTTGACTCTTCATCCAGATCCACTTCACGAGTGAAATGGCAGTGCGGGAGGAAAAGAAACAGTGAAATGATACGTAATTGCTTCTTCTCACCTCTATTTATACAGGGAGCAGGTGAGTCAGCATTCCCACAGAGCTACTTTACTGTGAAAGGAGGAGCTCTGCCTCAGCCTGGCAGCTGTTTGTCCTTGCCTCTGCTTTTGGTATCTGCATACTAAAACTTTCCTGCGGGGTTGGTTACTGCTTATAAGCACCATAACATGCACACCTATGGAGTACTCCTTTCATTAGAAGGAGGATTTGCCACCCCACATGAAATTATTGAAAGCAAGGTGCAAATAGTAACAAGCATCTGAGTCGTTTTTCAAAACAGTCCCACTATTGTAATGTATTACTGAAGTCCAGTTGAATTCATGGGTCCAGGTGTCATGCCATGACTTACAGAACTAAGAAAGCAAGCCTTCTCCTAGCTTTAAATTGCCTAAATAGTTGCTTCTGGTTGTTGCTGATTTATTTAAGATATTGAAAACAGAAGCACAAATAAATTGTGCTACTGGAGAACCACTGTACAGAGCAATATTATTTCTTGTAGTGCTGTACAAGAGCAGGGTTCCTGAGAAAGCGAGACACATTCGTATCAGGTACTGTAAAACTGAGTAAGAGGAGACAGCTGTTATCTCTGGGAACTTAGCATCGACATGGACATAAAAGACAGAGAGAAATAAGAGTAATGAGGAAACCTCACAGCAGGCAGGTAAGACTAGGAAGGTAACTTAAATTTCCTGAGTCTGAGTTGGCACTGACTCCACTAGTATACCTTCAGAGATAGTCCCTCTGAAGATCAAGGTTGATTGATCTCCTGGTTATTTTTTAGCTTGGGCATTATAGCTCCGCCTATTTAAAATTCTCCTGCACAGCAATGGTCTTTTATCTGTCTGCCTCTGTCTGATCTGTGCTTGGGAAGTCAGCAGGTAGAGTGCATCACGGGCCTTGCTTCTGCATTACATGCCACTAATTAAAGAAGCCATTCAAAATAAAGCACCTACTCATGTTCACTATTAATAGCCAACAGCTTTCCTCCTCCCTCCCCTCCCAAGATCTCTTTCTTTTAAAGTGATAAAGCAAACCTGTCCAGGGTTTTGAGAGTTTTGAGATGCCTTGCACTCACATACCAACTCAGCATCTCTCCAGCTGCATTGCAGCAGTTCTTTGGGGAACTCAAGGCAGTTTCCTCAAAAAATTGCCACATAACACCCCAGTAATCCTAACAAAATCGCAGTACAACAGCAGATTCTGGGAATAGATGACTTAAAATTGATGTCAGCTTTTACTATGCCACGAAAGGTTTTCTTGTTCAGCCCCTGACAGCCACTTGTCTCTGAAAGAGCCTCTCCCCAGTTACACGGGCTTAGCAAACCTGAGACCAGGGCAACGACCAGAGTGGCAGAAATGACTTGTCAAAAGAGAAATGCAGCAAGATGGGCTGCAGGAGAGATGAGTCATGGGGGAGCTGTGCTCCAGAAACAGCTCAGCAGGGCCAGCTGCTGCCTTTCAGAAAATGAACTTGCTGGACTCGACAGGCTAGTACTGGAGCCTCCTCCTGTAGCAGAGGAGCTCAGCTTCAGCTAGTCCAGTGCATTCAGAAGACGCTGTATCTGGTCTTGCTGTGAGCGGATGGTCAGTTGGATGTGTAGAGGTTATGACAAAGCCCTCTGGAGATCAGTGTTGCCAGGCCACATACAATAAAGGCAGTCAGCAGACAGGACTCATTTGAAAATTACTGTTCTATTAATAATTAAACACTGATTAGGAAAGGTGAAAGAGACAAAGCTTTAAAGAGGGTGCTGACTTGGAAATGGATTTGTAACTTGTAGCCACCATCTTAACATCAAACTGAATGCTTATAATCGCCTCCCTCTTTTTTTTTTTTTTTTTTTTTTTTTGTGTGACATTGGGCGGTGTTGCTGTATGAGCTGGGAAATGCACCAAAGAGGGAAGGCTCAAGCTATATTTAAGCAGCCCCCCAAACATGTAGCATTGGAGGCTGCTGCAGGATCAGACAAGCTGGTGGGCACACAGAGCACCGCCTGTTTTGTCAGCAGGAGACCTCCCCCCCTTATTGGCACCCCTCTGCCTCCACCACCCTTGAGGTGTTGGTGAAGTGTCCATGTCCCAGCACCTCCCTGCCAATTCCTATTGCCTAGCACAGGAGTGCACTGGTTTGGACCATGAGATGCAGGGATGGGAGGTGGGATGCTGGTTCATCCATGTGGGCACATCTGTCAGGGGATACCCAGGGCAGTCTGGGGAAAGACCCATGGGTGGGTTGGCTCCTCTGTCCTCCTTAGTTTTGGAGGGGAGGAAAATACCCCTAGCATGGAGTGAGACCTTCCTCCCCACAAAGCCATGGGCCTTGGCAGGACTTAAGGAAGGGTGTCATCTGCTTCAGACTGTGATTGATGGGGGAATGTGCCTGGTGAGCATTTCTGCAAAGAGTATCCCTGGCAAGTTTTCTTTATATGTGAAAATGCACTACAAACAGGAAGGTGAAACAAAAAAAGTCTCTTTCCCCTCAACAAAGAGAACTGACTTGACTTTAACAGTAAACAAGTTTTGAATTAATAAATCAAATCATGTGTTTACACATGATATGAAGCAAAGCTCTTAATATCTCATTATTATCCTGAAGAAAAAGTATTTGTTCTGCTTTGTCAAGCCAATAGGTGACATATCACTTATCTTTATATTCTACCTCAGTTTCACTGGGAAAATTGCCATAAAAGCTTCCACTTCAGCAGAACACTCTATTAAAGCAGGGCTAAGCGGGATCACTTTCAGGTATGATCTGCTGAAGCAGCCTGGCTCCCATCCAGGTTTTCTCTGCCAAACTCCACTCCAGTCCTGAAATGTCAAGATGCTGTACATGTTTTTAAAGGACTTCTTTCCTCTCTAAATTTTGCTGTGAGGGTCAAGAGACATGAGTAGCCAAAACTGTCTCACAATGCTGGTGTTAAGCAAATTCCTTGTACCCTTTCTTCTCTCCTACTAAAGAAAACAAACTGTGTACAGCAGCTGAGTTGGTAGAGGTTTGGGTTGAAGTACTGCAGCCAAATAAAAGCAATGACAAATAATGTGAACAGGTGCTATAGACCTCAGTAGTGTTCTTCTCTGTTGTATATATGTTTTTGGCTCAGGAGACAGGCTCTTCCCACCTATCCATCCTCTTAGGGCACCTGGCTGTTGCCAAACCAATATGACTGGGAAGGTATAAAAATTCTAATCAGGCATTGGAATGGGCTGCCCAGGGAAGTGGTGGATTCTCCGTCCCTGGAGGTATTTAAGAAGAGACTGGATATGCCATAGTCTAGTAACTGTGGTGGTAGTGGATCAAGGGTTGGACTTGATGATCTCAGAGGTCCTTTCCAACCCATCTGATTCTATGATTCTATGATACTATGATTCCTTAGTAGAAGAGATGTTTGTCATGGGTTATTATTTTATCTCTTATCTCTTTCTGACGGAGTTCACTAAGGGCTGGATAAAGCAGTACCTTAATGAGGACACGGCTTTCCTGAACATGGCTTTGGGTTGTGATGGAAAAGTTTAATTTTGTGGTCTAGAGAAGCTACTGTTCAGAGATCTGCTCTGAGCAAATAGATTTTTCCATCCTGGAACAGTTTTATGTAATTATTACTTTAATCATTACCAGTAAAAACAAAGCAACCCTCCTACCACCTCATTTCTTAGCAATCAGAAGAACAGCACAGCTGGAATATGAGAGCTGAGTAGTATTCACTAATTTAGACACCCCGTTAAGCCTCTCAAGGGTAGGTGTCCCTGCTGGCGTAGCCCAACCCAAGACAAAGGAATTATCCCACGGGTGGATTTGCTCTGAAAGGCGTTAAGGAAATTCCCTCTTTGTGCTGCCTGAATAGCGTTGGGGTGGTGCTGCCAGCACACAGCACTGCCACTGTTGATGAAGCCCTGCTGCAGCTGGCCAGGAGGCCCACAGCCCATCCTTCTGACCCCTGAGATGACATGGCTGAGCCCCACCAGGAAGAGGCAAGGGTCCACATCCCATAGGAGCAGCCTGAGCAAGCTACACACTATCCCCAGCATCCCCAGCCATTAGAGCGGGAGAAAAAAAGGGGAAAAGACCATAAAAAGTTTGAGTAAAGAAAGCTGGGCAAAATGAAGGCGAAGGGGGAGAGGTGGGAGGCTCTCCCCATACACACTCCTGCATGCATATGGAAATTCAGATGCATGAAAGCTCTCTCTGAACTCAAGAGATATTGCTCATGTCCTTGTATTTAAGGGCCTATTTGCTCAATTTGAACTTAAGTGAGTTAATTTTTTTCCCCCAGAGGTTGGGTGAGGAAGAAGAGACCCAGCTGTATCTCCAGGGCTCCACCTGCAACAGTTTGCAGATGCTTCTTGATGTTCACTGCTCTGCCCATTCCCCTTCCCTTGGCAAGGCTGGGGCACAAAAGTGGCAAAAAAGCAACAAGCTTTAGTTCCTATGAATGTTAACATGAGCATAAATACTTCTAGAAACACTAAAGCCCAGACAATCCTTTTATTTACAACAGTATAAACACAGAGTAAATTAAAAAAAAAAACCAGCAAACCCTCCAACAAAACTTATTTCAGAGAAGAAATTATTACAAGTTGTTAAAGGGTTAGCCAACACTCTTTCATGATACTTAGTATAATGGAATAATGGTAATGATTATTTGTATTACAGTAATATATAACTACTTCAAATTCTTAACTATAATCAGAAATCTCATGGGCCTTTTTGTTTTTAGTTTTTTTTAATAAGAAAGGTGTCATTACTATCTAGAGTCTAAAATGTCAGCGCAGGAGATTGCATCAGCATCAAAATGTTTTTGACAGGAAAAATTAAAACTGGAAATAAATTTAACTGTGCATTATGTTTAAAAATGGGTATAGGCACTCAGGATGATGTGGGTAATACTATTAAGGTAAAAATTATAGGAATCTTGCAATTGATTTATTTTCTTGATACTGGCTTGTAAAGCAAATTAGCTTTCCTACTTTAACATACTAGAAAAATAAACAGGTCAGCTGTATGTGAGTAGGTAAGCTTGGGGCCCAGCTCCATTAGAAAATTCAGCTACTCCAACTGGGTGAATAGTCCCATGCCTGTGACAGTGGTTTTAAGAACCAAAATGATGGTATAGTCAGCTCCACGAAAAGACAGGGTGAAACCACAAAAACAGCAAAAAGAGAAAATGTCTTAAATGTTATTAACTTTTTCAAAATATTATTAAACTTTAAAATTAAGATGGATGGCTTATTAATTTACCTTCTGGAACTGAAGGGATTTCCAGTTTCAAGGGTTTTTTTTCTCACAGAAAAGAAGGCTGGGCCAGAATAGTGGCTCTTTTGTGAAGGGAAAGCAGGATGCTAATGCAAACAACTGATTCCAATAGCTGAATCCCTAAGGAAGGTGGTTAAAAGAGTGAGTTGCAAATTTTGGCAATTCTGCCGAGGAAAAGCTGTGGACATAGGATGCTTCTGGGTTAATTTTTCTGATTTTAAAGCTGCCAGGTCTTACTGAAACAGTCAAGTCACAAGAGGTAAAAGTCTCTTTTTGGAGGGAATGAGTCACTGCTGAAAGTTAAGTTTAGAAAACAAAAGCTGCCCATTCCTCCATTACCTTTCAACACTAAAAAAGGAATCACAACAGAAGACTTAACTTCTGGTATATCCTCTGAACTTGTGACTGCTAGAAGATGTGGAAGGAAATGCCTTTGTTAACACACAGAATGCAGCCCATCAAGACCCTTGAATGTGCTCCACTGAGATCAGGTGAAGGTTAGGAAGAAATGGCAAGAGTAAGCTGCTAATTCTGCTTAGTGATTTGGCTAGTTTTTCTCAGGGAAGCCAACTGTGTTTTCTTTGACCAAAACCAATTAATGTCATTCACAGAAGTGCCACTTTGTGAATAAGCAGTCCTCTGAGTGTGATATTAAATTACTTAAATGATGGTAAGCATTTTTACATACAATATCTACTGATACATAAACTACAGTCTTTCACAGCTGGCTCATTCTGCGAAAAAATTAGAAGGACATACTAGAATGAAAGTCACTGAGCATTGTAAGAGCCGGCCTCAGACACTCCACTTGGAGGGAGGGGTTGGATCAGCACTGGACATCTGCCCTGCCATGAGCTATTTGCAGGCATTTCCACTCCAGGCCTTTTTCAAGGCTACCAAAGAGCTTTTAGCCCCTAGAAATTTGTGGCTTTAGGGGCTGCTTTAGGCAGAGTCTGTGTTTTTACATTTAATAGACCCTATGGAGTTTTTCCTTCTGTGAATGTGTACATGTGCTTTTTTTGGATCCCCTGTGAACTACTGGCACCTCAAAACAGGATGTCCCACTGTTTAATTACCTGCTGCATGAAGATCCACCTTCTTCAGTTTGCTTTAAATATGCCACTTACTAATTTCTCTTGATGCTCTCTAGTCGTTATATTTGAAAAGAAAGTGAATAATCCACCCCTATTCCTCTCTACTTGGGATTGTATATTCTCTCTGGTCTGTTTTCTGTTGTTTATCACTTCTCCATCCTAAATAATCCTGGTCACACGAATCCTTGAATCACTCTAAGATCAGGGTCACTCCACATTTTTTGTTATGTTTGTTGCTCTTCTCTGGATCTTTGCTGTTTCTGTTACATGTGGGCCAGAGTCGTCACTGGGAGGCATATTGCAGCCCTTCCCATTCTGTTCTTTGCATTCCATCCTGGTATGTCCCACCAGCTTTGTGACAGTTTTCAAGTGCTGAACCAATTATTCCATGAGTTATTATGACTGCAAGATCTTAGTTCTGAGTGGGAACAAGCTGGCTAGAAATTTCTCATTTTCAATCACTTTACTGCTGTCTAATTAACCCTGGCATAGTAACTATCTTCATCCTGATCAGAGGGCATCAACACCCTACTGTTTTCCTAGTGAGACCTTAAGTCTATAAAAATTTGTCTTTAGTTGCTGGAGTTTGCTAATTTTGCTCCTTTTATTGGCATGGAGTGTATAGCCCCCTTCCCTATAGCCACAGCCTAGTCTGACCCTCCTATACACACTGTATCCTGTCACTACCATGTCCTGCTGATTATCTCTTTTCCCTGCATATCTCTTCCATCAACAACACAATCTGAAGCCAAGTGTCCTGTGTCCCTCTTTCTCATTCCACTGTGGCTTCATGGAAATCAGTTCCTCTGTTCTCTTCTCTTTGGGAAGTATCTGGGAGTATCTGCCATATGAATATGACACTTCTTCCTTGCTTCTGCTGTGCAGTGGCTCTGGGAACCTGTGTCCCGCCACATCAGTGTGGACCTCTCCATACTGCTGGGAATGTTTCTAGACATGTTTTGAAGGAGATGGTTGATATTACTGTCCAGCCTAGCACCCTACATTTTGCTTCCAAAACCTCTTCCTTGCCCTTTTCTACTTCCCTGGTGCACACATGGACCACAGCTGCCTTCTAGGCCCCAGCGTTTTTTGGGGGCTGGTAGATTCCTGACATCCATGGGTCCGTTCCAACCTAAATTAGGTTGTGATTATGTTCTCTTCAGTGCAAGGAAAGCCTTTTCAAAACAGGAGAACTGGTCACCCACAAGGGTGGACTCTACCTTGTCACTAGCTCAGTGGTCCTCTGTATATCCCGGGCTGTCACCACAGAGGGTCCTCACAGCTCACAGCACCTGGTCAACACCTTCCACTCCATTTGCTGTCCAGTGAAGAGTACACAGCTCCTTAACCACCCCACTGTGCCACTCCCTGCAAATCCCTTATGTGCCAGCATTCCTTCTACCACTGATGGCTGTGCATCATGTGGCTGCACATGTAGCTACACCACTGACTTACCCACATATATGTATATATATGCCTATAGCATATGTATAGACATGTGCACGTGAGAAACATGTATACACCTCAGTGTCTCCATATATGACCTCTTGTAATGACTACATTCCATATCTCCTCCAGTCCCCAGGTGCTTGGGGCCTTTCCTTTATCATTTATGGCTAGGGATAGGAATGGCACATTGCAACCTCTCATCAGTCAATTTTATATACTGTAGTTTGAATTGGGATTATCAAAATTCTGTGGAACACCCTTGGTCTCTAAATAGACTCCACGACCAACAGCAGTCTACAAAACATGTTGGAATCCAAGAGCTCCCTCTTGAAGGAACCCAGCCGCTCGAGACTCACTGGGTTCAAAAGACCTGATCTGAAACTGTCCTCGTTGTGGAACTGACCAAAGGCAAAGACGGCCCCACCACGCGTGTGTGCCCGTCCGAGACCACGGCTCCCACCGCAGCAGAGAGGGCAGAGAGGCAGGGAGCGGTTCAGCCGGGGCTGGTGGAGCTGCGCGGCAGGGATTCCCTCCCGGTCTCCGGGAAGGCCTGCTTTGAGCGGGGGGCTTGTGCGTCTCGGAGAAGCGCCCCCCGATCCTGGCTGCCCGGGGGCGGCGGCGGAGCCCCGAGGCGCTCCGAGCCGTGCCGCTCCGAGCCGTGCCCGGCGCGGCCGTGACGGGCGCAGCGCTTCCGCGCCCGCCGCCGCAGCCCTGCCCCCGCCGCCTGCGCGGCCGGCCCGGCCCGGCGGAGAGGCGGGGGGATTTCCAAGCGCCGGCGGCCTCGCCGCTTCCTCTCCTTGTTTTGCTTTCGATCTGGCCCTCTCTCCGCCCGGGCGGAGGCACTGAACTTTTAGTTTTGCTCCCGCGATTATTCAGCGCCTGTTTTCATTTCCATTTCGCGTCCCCTGGCAACGGCGGTAACCTTGAGGAATTATATAAGGGCCGCGAAAACGGGCCGTCAAGGTAATTTTGAATTGTTTTCTAATTTTCCTATTTCTTTTTTTTTCTCGTTTAATTTTTATTTTATTTTATTTCTCCGCATTGCCTCCGCTTCCGTGTGTAAGCGGCGGGGGCTCCCGGGCAGATGCGCATCGGTTTTAAAAACAAAAGGTCGGGCTGCAGCGACCAGGGCCGAGCCTGATTCCGCCGCTGCGTTTGGGAAGGGGCTGGGGGGCAAAGGGAGACGCGGCCGCGGCGGGGATGGAGCGGGCGGGGGGTACCCGCCGCTTCCCGGGTGGAGAGGGAGCTGGGGCGCGGAGACAAAGGCGGGGGCGTTGGATCGGGAGGTGCGGGGCGCGGCGCCGGCCGAGCCGGGCCGGGGGTCCCTGCACTTGTTGCGGGGCAGGAGGCAGCCGGCGGCTCCGGTGAGGAGAGAGGGGCGCGAGCGGGCGGAGGGGCTGCGGGCGGGGGTCGCTGCGCTGCGAGGGGGGGCGCTGCCCCCGCTAGTGCCGGGGGGGGGGCGGGAAGGGGGCGCGGCCTCCCAGCCCCCCCGCCCAGCCCCGCCCCGCGGAGGGCCCGTTACACAAGCGGCGGGGCGGGGTGGGGCTGCTCCTCCACGGGCAGGGGGTTTGCCCTGGGCCCGAGGGGCTGCAGCCCTCGGGGCCGGGGTATCTCGGGATCCCACCCTGTAGGGGGATGGCGGCGGCGGCAGTGCGGCAGGAGGAGATGAGCAGGGCTGGGGGCGGTCGGGCGGCGGCGGAAGGAGGAAGTGTCGCGGCCGCGCTGTTCCCTGCAGGCACAGCCTCCGCCGCGGGCACGGGCAGTGCGCTTGCAGAGCGCCGTCCTGCCCCGCGCCAGCCAGCGCAGGGCCAAGGCCTGGACGTCTGCCCCCAGAGGGAATCTGTGAACCGGGGTTTTGCTTGTGCGCAGCGCCGAAGGCCAAATTCCAAGCGTCTTGCTATGTCTGGGGTCAAAGTTGCAAGTACTCGAAGAGTTGGATCCCGCGGCCCAGGTTCCCAGAGATACTTATGTCTTTAATTCCCGGTTTTATTAGCGTGAGCACCTAAGCAGCAAATTCGGTGACTTTGTCTTACTTATTTAGGCACAGAGCTCAGATAAAGAAATTTCAGAATGCAGAACTTCCAGTTAGTGTACGGTTATAATTTATAGTCCAGCTTACCATGCTAAAGCCTTGCAGACAGCAGTCTCTTGAAGGTATGAGTAGTTGTAAACTACAACCTCAGTTTCTGGAGATGAAATACAGCATGTTTAAGTTTTTAGTTATTTTATTTAAGTTTTAATGGGTTTGCATACAGTAACTTTTGCAGAATGCTTGTGTTAATACCATAGAAAGAGAGTTGAGTGGAGCAGTAGCATTTAAATTCACCTTAATACAGAATCAGTGACATAAAAGTAGCAGAATCTGTGAGGCTGGTGGTTTCAATCTGAATCACAGTCTTTCCATGCCGCCAGCCCCTGCAGAGACATCAGTGTCCTTCTCTGGCCCCTGTTAGTAACATCCCACCGGGGAATTACTTCACCTGCTCCCTGTGTGCTGCAGTTTCTGTTTGCTAGTAAAGGGTGGTGGAAGATGTGCGTGTGGACTCCTTTGGCACAGTATCATTTTGTCATGGTGATGTGCCATGCTGCAGTTCTTCAGCAAGCTGTAGGCATGGCGAGGTGTGAGTCTGCTGAGCCCCGTGTTACCTCTCTGAGGCTTGGGGTCCCAGCAGGTCGGCAGACATATTTGGGGTGATCAGCCATTAAATTTGGCACATACCTTAGCCTGGTTACTTGCTGACTACGGAAGGGGCAGGTTTCAGAAGATGTCAAGTCAGTCTCTAGAGAAGAGCTGTTCATTACAGGCCGCGTTACACGGAAAGGGGTAGCCAAGAGGTATGAGAAATAACATGCAGGCTGGTAGGAGTGGGGGTTAAAGGCCCCGTTCTCCATTGCGCAAAGGCCTTTGGTATGCGGGACCAAGTGGAGTTACAGACAGAGTCTTAACACAGAGTTGAGAAAATGATGGGAAAAAAAAGGAGCTAAGATTCAAGAAGAAATGGAAATATTTTTGCAACAGAAAGATTTTACATTAGAAGAATGGGCTTTATGTAAATAAATTTGCAGCCAGGCTATGTATGCCTTAAATGAAAACATTTACTGTATATACTCCGTGTATATTAATATGTGTTTATAAAACAAACATTAGGGAAAAGCTGTTGGGTGAAGAATGTAAAGTTTGCCATGATACATCATCTTTTGAAGAGAAGCATCATCCCCATGGTATTAAAATGTATACATGATATAACACTTGTAGTATCAAGAACATCATGAATGTTCAGATATTGTAGAGACAGACATAGAGAAGATAGAGTAACTTGCACATGCATGAAATGAGATATTTTTGTTAATAACTGTTTGGGGAAATAACACAGGATTTCATGAATTGATGATCTAGGTCTGTATAAAAAGATAGAGATTAGGACTGTATGACTGTCTGCCCAACCAAGATGTTGGCAACAACTGTCATATATTAAGGGAGCATAGAGAAGCTACAAGAATAGGAAATAAATTGTTAATGGGAGGTCTCAGTTGCCCCCACATAGATTGTCATTTTCCAACATGAAATTTGCTCAGGTGCAAAAAAAGCATACTTGCTAGGTATACCCTGTACAGATAGTCTGTGGCTGGCAACTCTGGACAAGGTACTAGCCAGCAAGAATTAAGTTCAGAATTTTGCATTCAAAATCCCAGCCAGCTCTGGAGTGACAGTGATCCCAATGTTCTTAAACCCAGTGTTGCTTCAGGAGCAGTAAAACCAAGAGTTGTGGCAGTGTTTAATTTTCCAAAGTAAATCTTCATAAAGCGAAGAGAGAAATTAAACAAATGGTGAGAGGCAGCCAAAAGTGTAAAATAGGTGCAGGTGGCATGTAAGTCTTTGAAGACACTAATAGTAAAGGCTCAGAGCAATTGCATGGCATTATGGTCAGAAATACCAAAAAAGCTGATCACCCTGACAAGCAAATTAAAGGAGCTCAGTAAAAGTAAAGAGATGTCTTTCAAACGTTGAAGTTTTGTCTTCAGATGGGAAAGGTGGAAAAGAGCATAAAATCTGTATTAAACATGATATGGTAGGCCAAAAAGAGTCATGGAACAAGCTGCTGAAGACTTGAAAACAATTAGAAAATGCTCCTTGAAGTGCATCAAAACCAGGAAGCCTGCTGATAAGTGATCTATGTGTAGAAGGAGTGCCCAAGGAAGATAAAGTCATAGCAGAAGAGTGAAACAAATTCTTTGAGCCTTGCTTCACCGAGGAAGAGTTTTAAGGTGATTCCCTTGCAGGAGGCTTTTTCTTTTTTTTAAGGAATGAGCATGTTGGAGAATTTTTCCTGAAGTGAAATGTGTGTGAGAGAGGGTATCAGATAAACCATTGAGAAGGATGAAGTAGAAGGCAGGAGGTGATACTTGTTGAACAGTTTTGGAGAAACTTAAGGTAGGAAGTTGCTAGTCCATCGCCTGTTGTGTGCAACTCGTTGCGTAGGCCTGCCTTACCAGGAATAGAGGGTGACAAATGAGCTGTCAGTTTTTCAGGGTTTCTGGGGAGACTGACAACTCAAGGATGGGCATTTTTGTTTGCTTGTTTGTTTGCCAGGGATTAGTGAATGGGACTAGTGAACATGGGTATAAATGTGATACATTGACGAAGACCAGGTGACTACGCTGGACTTCTGTTGCCAAGGAGTTGTGCATGATGACTCTTCTGGCGTTCTCTAAAGGAATTGCTGAGCTGTTGTCTGGTCGATACAGTCCTTATTAAAGCAGGGCCACTTTTAGGGTGGGATCAGTTTGCTCTGAGTTGTACAGTCATGGTCATTTGGCTCAGAGGAGGAGGTTGTACCCCCTCCCCCAAGTCTGCCGTTTAAGGGTTGGAAGGGGGAATAAGTGGTGGTGATTTAACAAGTTTGCTCATTGTATTATTTCATTCAGAGCGTGAAAATCCCAAAGGCTGAACAACAAAGCCTGCAGAAGAATCTTATATTGGAAGTCCTGATGTAGGTTTGAAAATGAAGTTCAATACAGGGCAATATAAGTGTAATGTGCATGGAAGGGAATGCAGTCTTAACTTTCTATTCACAAGGGTGAAGTGTGAACTGATTTTTTACTCAATAATCCAATGAAAAAAATGAGCTCTGTGCCAAGATGTGGCTATGAAAGGAGAAGGCAGGTTAAGAATTACTAGGAAGGAGTAAAAATAGAAGACAACACTGTGCCATTACAAGTCCATGGTGCTTCCCTCTCCTGATTCAGGATTTCATGAAAGTTGCTGAGCTGCAGAGAAGGGTGTCAAAGATGATCAAGGGTCTGAAGGTGCTTTTGTGAACGAGTAAGTAGCTTGGAAGAGAAGTGACTGAAGGAGTTGTGGGGATATTCTTTAAAATCATTAGTGTCATCAAGACAGTGAATAGGTAAGATAAATGAACTCAAATAAAATGTTGGGATGTAGCTTCAAAACAACAGATGATTATACAATACATAAATTGCGGTGCTCACGGCCACTGTGTGTATGTCAGGAGTTTACTTGGGTTCACAAGTGATTAGGCAGTCTGTGGGAGAGAAACTTGCTGTGCAACTTAGAAGTCAGAACAGTTCAGTATCAAATTTTGGGCACTGATTGCCCACAAAGAATTACTGCAGATGCTGATCAAGAATTATTGCTGAAAACTGCTTATAGAAACTTCCACTGAGAAGCATAAGCTGTGGTCCATTTGCAGATAACACAGAGAAGCAGGACCACCTATTGCCGTTTGCTATGTGAATCTTGTGGTATAAGATCTTAGGAAATTTCCAGGGAAAAAAAATAAAACATCTATGGTCATACTGTTTTTATCTGTGCTTGTTACCCCTGCAGTTGTTAACCTGACAGCAGTTACAGTAAGGTTGAGCACATCCTGTGTGCATTTAACATTGCATTGGAGTGGTACCCCTGCAAAATTCTTCTGATATTTGCATATTAGAACCTCAACTGGTATTCTGTGCATCTTGTGTTGAAAGTCACGGTCCATTTGTTGGTAAAGCCATAAAACTAATCACGTGTTACTGTTACTTATCTCTGTGACTCGTTTGTAAAGATTGCTCTTTTGAAACTCGGTTCTTCAAAGGCCTGTAATGATTGTGATATTGAGGGCATAAACCATAAGGCAGTGTTTACAGAAGTTTTATGGTAGCTTATGCTGCTACAAACTGATTAGTGCAAAAGATTTTCTGGTTTGTCCTTTGAGATCTCAAGTGCAAAAGCAAAACACAAATAAGCAAGCTGAAGAGATTCTAGGTACAGTGAATGAGCGGATTTGTTAAGTTGCGTATTCCTTAGGTATGAATGACATTATGGAAAAAAATCATTCTATGCAATTAAATAATTTCCCCTTGAGTTGTTTGTTTGTTTGTTTTTTTCCCCAGAAGTTTTGTTGGAACTGTATGAAGGTTCTTCAGTGTATTGACTGTGTTTGAACTCTTGTGTTAGAGTTAAAATGGATTAGCATAGCCACTAAGAAAAACTGAAATTAACAATTGGCAGTTAGTGGAAGGGAAACCGTGTTAACAGTTTAGAGCTTAATGTTGGCCTGTATGTTTATACATATATTTATGCAGTCATACATACTGACATATATATAAAAATATAAAATGAAGATGTTTTGTATATAGCATAACAAATATACTGTACAGCACACATTTTTTATTGATAAACTGTAAAAAGGTTTTAAAACTTGCTCTTCTAGTTAGTGCTAGGTATGTTTTCAATTTATTGGAAGCTGATGAAAAATTACTGTTTTTTTTTTAAATGACCTAGGGAGAAAAGAAAGAAATGGGAACCAGTACAGTAATATTTACTTTCTTAATGTGTAGTATACTGCAAGTCCAGCTTTGTGTATATTGAAAATCTCCTGACCCTTTTGTTTGCTTGGGGGCAGATTGCAGTAAATGTACAGTAGTCTTTAGTACAAGGCAAACATTTTATCTTGTTGCAGCTTGGACACAGGCATCCAGGAGCAAATCTGCCTGCATGTGACATGTTTTTTCACTCAAGGTGCAGAACTAAATTTTAACTCTTAAGGTGTTTTAACATTCAGTTGGTGCTGCATAGGTTGCTAGCTTTCAAGATAAGCTTGGAAGCAATAATTTCCATGTTCCTGGCTATTAAAGAGGAGAGCAGGTTGCGGTTTGATAGTTTTTCAGCTAACCTTTACAGGCTTGGTTTGTAGCTCCCAGCATATCTCTGGTGTTAGGAATGGAGTTAAGGTGTGGCAAAAGCATTTAAATTTATCCTTTGTTTTGAACTGCATGTGACAGTGGATGTTGTCTAACCATTTCCCTTCTGCTGTAAAATTATTTTACTTTTTAGAGACTTAGATACTTAACATTGATACAGCACAAAAGAAGAAAGAGTTGCTTATGCATTTGGTTTTAAAAAGTCCAAAGTGTGGTTAAGTTCTGCTTTTTGACATGAATGGACTTGAAGGGCCTGATGAGTGCACGGAAGACAAAGTCTGTACTGTAAAATTCCGCCTGTACTGTAAAATTCCTCCTGTACTGTTAATATTCCTGCTGATATTGAACATAGCTTGACAGCATTCCAGGCAAGCCTCTTACAGATAATGCCTTAGTTGTTTAATAAATTAAGGTAGCAGTAAATTTAGGGCCTTATACGCATCTCGTGGGGATATATATATATATATACATATATATGTGGGCTTTTGTGCATTTGATGCACTGACTGCTCTTTTAAGGTGTTTTGTTGAATTATGTAAATCTATATGCAACTGAGATATGAATCAAGTGGAAAATACTGAAGTACTGAATTTATTGGACTAGGCATATGAATTTGTAAAATCAAAACTAAACACCCCCACCCCCAAACACTTTCCAAAATTGTGATAGCATCTTAAAAAGTTTATCTAAATAAAAATAATTCCAAAACAGGAAAACAGGAAGGATAGGAGACTAATGTTTTTAAATTACTGAAGGCTTGCCTGCAGCATCTGAAATCCCAACAGTGTTACAAGAAAAGATGAAAGCAAAACTTGAGGATAAAATTGAAACCAAATATAAACAAAAGTGAAACTGACTCCATTGGTTTTCATTTCCCAGTTGGCAAAAATGAAAGAATAAACACAGAGCAAGAAGCATGAGAGCTGAACTTGAAAAATTAGTTCAGTTTTACTATTTATTTCATCTTTTGGTAAATTTGACTGCTGCATGGCAGCTAACTACACAGTAGGAGCTGCACTCCTGTTTTGTCCACGTACCACTTTTTGCAGCCAGAGGTCTGGGCAACAGCCCTGTGGTATGGCAAGTGGCATCTCCTTCAGTCACGGAAGTACCGTTTTGAAATGCTGTGGCAAACACGTACAGAAAGTACAGTGGAGGTGATGACATCCCATGTGATGAAAGGGAGTCAGTCATTCAGCTGGTAGGGACTCTTGAATTTTGTTCATGTTGAGGTTCGAGTTGTTATAGGATCAGGTATAAAATATATGGTGGGCTTTTTTTTTTGCACCCCATCTTTGGGGTCATCCACTTAGATCTGGGGCAGATCAACAATAACCAAAAGAACTTACCTGGTATCAGCTTTGCTGATGACATGAAATGACTGTAAATGGTTTCACTCCGTTTCCACAGATCAGTCAACAGCTAGAAGGCCCTTTTCAACCTTGAGAACTACCCGGTTAATCAGTCAAAAGATGGCCAAAAGTTGGGTGGCCATGTAATCTCAAATGAATGTCCTTCTCATATGTAGAGATGCGTTACTGGGCTGTATCTATAAAAAGTTTGGGTGTTGATGAGAAACTTGGACAATCTCTGCTCTGCTGAAGATATACTGGGGTTATAAAAGAGAGTTAAATTCCGGAGGTCTAATTCTCACCCATTTGAACACATTGCATTCAAGCATATAAAAACTAAATGCTTTGGATGCCAAAACCATTCTGGAGATTTGAGATTGATGAGGGAAGCCAAAGAAGACTAGCTTTGTTTAATTTAATAATATTTATTCAGCTTAGATGAGAAATGAAGATGAGCTGAGTTGTCTCACTGTAGCTCAGTAGTATTTTAGGAAACTTCCAAGATACAAATAGCTGCTGCAGATCACAAATGGAGGCTGTCTAATTGGTGTTGTTCTGTGGTCAACACGAAACCTTTAAATTAAAACCACATTTTGTAACCAATCCTATTACCTATTCTTATCCTATATGTCCTGTGGCAGAAGAAAGAGTAGCATTTTTAGAAAAAGGAGAATTAGATCATACCATTTCAACAAGTACAAGCACTTAATACTTGCCACTCTTTAAGTGCAAGCCTTTCAAATGTGCGTACAAGAGGAAGATATTTCTCTCTTAAATTCTCCAGTGTCAAGCAGTATCTCTGTAATAACTAATTCAATTTATTTTTTATGCTCAACACATCTGCTTCTTTCATGGTGCTATTTTTGTAACCATAAATACATTCATGTGACAGACATGTTTCCAGCTTGCCGTGTGGATGATTCAGAGAATCCCAGCCCCCAAGTCTGTGCCTGCTCTGATCTGTCTGTAAAGAAAGTGTCTTAGTAAGCACGAGAGTGTTTTTTACAAATCCAAAATAGTGTATACTTTTATTTAATACTTTGTCTTGGAAGTAAAGGAGAAATGGTTTTCCTGAAAGGGCTGGGTTTGCTGCCCTCTGTGAGGTTAGGCAGAGGTAGTTTATGTCTTTTGCTCTCAGATCTGAGTGCTGTGCTCGCGATTAGAAGTTTGGGTAGCAAAGGTGTAGTTGTGGGTTAGCTATTAACTTCAGTGGTAGAAACTGCCCTTGCCCAGACAATAAAATGAAAGCTTTAAGCAAATATTAAATCGCACTTTAGCGTAGTGTGCAAATAGTTTTTGCTGTGTGTTGCAGAACAGTATGTTATACAAACAAAGGTAGCTGTGAGAAACAAGCCCAATCAGAGCAAGGTGGATTACATCAGGTGCAGGTCATGGCTGGTGAATGTGAAAACTCTTCCTTGAACACATTTCTCTCAGTGTTTGCTATCTGGAATAATTTTTTCTGCCTCTCTGAGTGCCTCTAAAATGTCATTGTCTTTTTGCTATCCTGCCTGAGCCTCACAAGCCATCAGTTTGGGAACACTGAGATTAAGCCTTTTTAGTTTATGATGGCTGTTTTTCTAATATATAGCACCCTATAACGTGCTTACCCTATAAAGCATTCACCCTGTACTTAGGCAGGACTTGGAGATGAAGACTGCTCAGTCTTGCAGGTACTTGCATGCATGATTTCCCACTGCTTTCAGAAGGACCCATGTAGGAAATGTGCTTGTTAAAAGTTTTAGGAATGTCTCCTGTAAACCTAGTCACGGATCTCATAAGAGTGCAGTGGTCCAACAGAACAATGCTGTTGAGTTGCATCAGTGAAGCGATCCTTGATAATTGTTTGAGCCTTAATAGCCTTGTAGTTTTCACCAGGCTGGAAAATTCTTTACCAATCAGGTGTCAAATGCTGAGTTTTCCTGGCAGCTTTAAAGAGCACACAGGGTTTGGCTTCCATGGATTCCGACTGACACAGCTAAGCAGCAGCGCTATTATGTGTGGGTAGTCAGGAGTGGATTCATGTGTGAACTCTTAATTCAGGAATAAAATCGATTATTTGGGAGATAACTGCTCCCCAGTGCAAGGAAATTAATTACTCCCTGAAAACTGTGCCAGCAGATTTCTTATTGTAAACAAGCTCTTCCCAAACTTGTCTGAATGAAGTACAGCTCTGCTACTGAAAAGTCACCACCTTTCTTCTAGGCAGCTTTTGGGAGGAAAATAGTTAGACATCCCAGATACTGGGAACAAATCATGGTCAGACATTAGATGTAACACAAAGTTTAAGAAGGAAACAAATCAGGTATTGGAGTGATTACTATAATCCAGTTATGGCTGCTTTTGAGACTCCTGAAGGAGGTGACAGGGGAAGAGTCTTCTGTAGTCATGTGCTGATGAGTATCACTTGCACAGACCTGTTGACACCCTAATGCCACCTGAATCTGGCATCTCCCATATTCTCTCCCCGGAAGACCTGGGAAACAAATGGAAGAAACCCCCTGAAAACGAAATATTCTTTCCAAGCTTAGACTAAAGCAATCACTTTGTATTGTCACCAGACTTGCAGACACTGTGTGCAGGTAATCATTATGGCAAGGATACTGCAGAGATGAGCTTTAGCAATCTGTTAGAGGCCCTGGGCCAAGTTCCCAGCTGAGGTAAGTTGCTGCCATGCCAGAGAAGTGAACGGGCTTAGCCACAGACATCGTGTTGTTCAAGTGTTATGATAGTGTTCAACATACGAGCCACTGCAAGGGAAATTTCATTGTCAATATTGAGAGGTTGAAGCATTGTTTCATTATGGCTAAGTCCAGAAGCAAAAAACCAGCCTTCTGGGTCTATTATATTAAAATAAAATGGCTTTTCTTCAGTGCACTTCTAGTCTGCAAATCCGAGGGCTACCTTTAATGATGCCTGAGATCACTGCAAAATAACAACTTATGTCTTTGCTGCTGAGGGAGAATAAGCTTTGCAAGGGAACCCAAGGAAAGACTCTGTTTTGATGTGTAATGTCTGAATCCCAGCCAGGGCATGTTAACACCCTTTGGGTGGAACAGAAATGCTATAGGGCTGATGAAACACACTCTATATACAATATGAGTTCCCACTGTATGTTTTCCTGGGCAAGTTTATCATACAGTCTGTAATGCTGATTTCAGTACACATTTGAGTATTTTCTGCCTTTATTTTGTTTGGGATTTTGTTTGTTTTTTTCTTCAGGGCAAGTCAGGTTATTTGTTTTTTGCCCTCTGTCCCTTGAGGATGCAAGGGCTTTTCTCCTTCTACCTTTGTGTATGTTTCTTGGGTAGAGCAGGAAAAATACTGCCACTGCTGCAGTGTGGATCAAGTGTTACAGCCAACACAGGAGCTGCTTCTGTGGAGCAGTCGGCCATGGCGTGTACTTTAAGGGACCACAAGGCAAGAGGTGCTTAGTGAGAAACAAATCTGCCAGTGATGTTTCCCCCATAATGGTAGGGAATAAAAGAGGCAACATTATATACCATTAGAAGACCAGAGAGGGTGGGTTTGGTATTTTAACTGTCCATGAATCCAGAAAGTTTCTTACAGGTTTCTATGTGTTTTCCTGCTTTGTATCTGTTTTCTAAACCAAGAGCTTCAGTATTTTATTTTGAACCTGTAACCTTTGCCCCTCTAAGAGCAATAGTGCCCACTTTTCCTCATTAACTACTCTTTAATTATGTATTTTGCTGTTGGCTCCAAAAAAAGGTATGGATATTTGCATAATTTGGGATTATCAGAAAGAAGGCCTGTTAACTCTGCTTCTGCAGCATCAGTGGTAAGATTCTCCTCTGCCTCCTGGCAGATGGAAAATACACCAGGCAGAGGTCTTGTCTCCCTGCAGGCTGCAGGCAGCGGGATTTCAGGTGTCTGAAGTTGAAGCCACTGAGTAAAGTAGACTTCTGTTGTCCTTGTGTAAGTGTCAATCTCACATTTCTGAAGTATTTCTGAGCAGGTGAGCCTAGCAGGTTTTCTTATGTGGGAGAAGGCTCTATCCCTCTGACGAGTTTGACTTGCAAGCAGGGCTTTGCTCGGAGTACATATGCTTAAACCTTTGAAAGGGGCATTCACAATAGAATACCTGAGAAAAGTGGCCATATATGCAAAATCCCATATGAAGGCAGAGTCCTGTCTGTGACTAAAGGGCAGAATTTTGCTCCAAGTACTGTTCTTTAAAAAAAGATCATGTTTCCTTGTATCCTAGAACAGTCTTGGCACAGTCAAAAATACAGAACCCAGTTCTCCGAATCCTAAAATTAGCGTATAGTCTCATTTCAGCATATCTCTTTGGTCACAGAGGATGATTGATGCTTTTCTGAACTGCAGCAATGTTAGCAAACAAAGGGAATAGTTTAAAAGATTATCAGCAAAGCACAAGTACAAGATAACTTAAAAAAATATATTGCCAGTTCTGTATTTGCAAAGAAAAGAGAAATAGATCCTATGCAGTGTTCTGTACATGTCCTCTAGGGAACAGATGTTTTTTCACAGCTTTGGGGAAAGGCTGTGACGTACTTCACAAGTGCATCTCTGAGATTCTTATCCCACCTTACCTTCTCAGAATCATTAATAAAATTTCCATATACTGACAAAACTTTTAACTGTATATTTTGTCATGTGGAAAGAGGAATTGCTTTTCAAGACCTTTTTTTTTTTTTTAAGTTCCATAGAAATATATTTTTAATAAATATCCACAGGCATAGAGTAGCTTGTGGTTTTGGGATAACCTTTGTGCTTTTTCAGTTATCCAGATGCTATCAGAATGAAACTGAAGGGAAGAGAACATCTTGTACTGCTCAGATGTGATGCCTGCCATGCTGTTGCTTTCACTTTCTGTCTACAGCTGCTGCAATTCTAGTGAAGAGCTCTTCGTTCCCAAAGGTTACACTTTCTGTATGGCAGGATTGTTATCTCCATCAGGGAAAAAACAAGTCAGAATTGCTAGAATGTTTTAGCAGAGAATAGGGAGGACTACAGGCTCTTTATTAAACATTATGGAATGAAAATATATATATTTACAGATCACAGCCATTGCTTACATATTTTCTATTGTCTCTTTAAAGATGAATAGCTTTTGAAAATAATATTTTTCTGCTATATCTTTAAAAATAATTGAGTGCTGTGAGTTTCCTTCTGAAGAGTCTTGCATAAAGAATCTTAGAAAAATACATCATGAAAATAATGTTATATGTATATAATTGAATTTCAGCATGGTTTACTGTGCCTTTAAGAATTCCATGGTGACAGCTACCTGCTTAATGCCATTTGTGTAACTACTCCAGAAAATGTGCTGCCCATCCTTACATCATTAGGACTCTTCTTTCAGCTATCTTAAGAAGCCAGCTTGCATGCTTCACCCCAGGCTGCTGATGTGATTTCCTGGGAGAAAGCTCATTTTCAAGTGCAGCGTGCAGTGGCAGTGCACTGGCCTCCTCCCTGGCTCCGTGTTCCTAACTGGGCTACACCGGCACCAGCTCCAGTAGATCCTGTGCCTTCTTCTGCCCTCCGCAGCACTCTTCCACCATGTCTCACCTGCATGGTTAGGACAGTTTACAGATTGCTGTGGGGTAGCCTCCACCATATTTTTGCAGTTTCTACTTGGAAAAAATAGGCTGAACTGACCACAGGATAGCATGAACAGTGCAGTAAATAAAGCTTTGAAGAAGGTCAGAATAATCCCTCCATAAACCGTGGCATCAGCACATCCATGGGCCATGCTTGTTGCATGGGAATGTCCCAGTGGCTTGCCCCTCCAGACTTGTGTTGGAGTTGGTATCTTGCACACTTGGCACTTGTTTAGGAATAATTTTATTGATGTCTGAATGTCCATTGATACATTTAAGCTCCCACCAACAAAAAGGCAAATGCCCCTGACGGTGGCACCCTGTAAGAATGAGGCAGGTGATAAAAATGGAGCAAGAAAAGGGAAATTCATGGAGTTACCAGTCTTATAATATTCATAAGAGGCATGGTTAAAAATAGTGGTTCTTGAAGACTGGCTGTCTTAAGAATGGCAAGTGTTTATAAAATTATTTCCCATCAGGTAGCCCGACTTCCAGTGTCTAAATGAGCTGCTCTTTTCAGATAGGGCAGAAAAATAGTTTCTTAGGTCCCATAAGCAGTTTTCTTGGTGATTATTCTTCCCTTCCCCCACAATGGGACAGTGATAAACCAGAAGAAAAAACGAACAGGAATTATTTTCAACATAATGCGAGAAAGTTTGACTTCTGCCTTCGGTGTCTGGGAGTATTAAGCATTTTCCTGTGTTTTCCCCAAAGAGATGCTGGGGTTCAGTACTATCCAAGTTTGAAGCTATGGTCTAAAAGCACAGGAGCTTTATTAGTGGTTTTGGATTAAGGGGTTCCTCCCTGGCCACCCCAGCTGCTCCTTCCCACTCCCATGCTGGAGTGCTTTCTTCTGTTGGTTCTGCTGTCATGCGTGTCTTTGAGCAGGATGAGAGCCACAGTCCAGGCTCAAACAGATGAAAAAGACCCTACAGAAAGAGGTGTTGCTTGTAAGCCTGCTAAGTTCCTGGTCTTGTTCAGAAAGCTGCCTATGGAAAGAGTAGCATTAGTGCGCAGCAAAATTGGGATGGGGCTGAAGGGTGATGGAGTGATGGAGTGCCAGATGCTTCTTTGCCACTGGTGAGCTGGTGCTGCTCCTTCCCTCTGCAGTCCCACCTGACTCTGCTCCTCTCCCTCACCACCCCCATCCATGGTCTCTCCAAGATGGAGGAAGATGGTGTCAAGTGATCCATGGCAGGCATTAAGCCATTTTTCTCCCAGTTAACCTGAGTGCGAAGGTTCAGGCAGGCAAAGATAACCAGGCTTCTGAAGAGGTTTGCTTAGGCCAGTGGATGGGTACCCCCAGCTCAGGACATCATGGTGGTGGTGAAACTAATGGGAACTGGATGCCTTGGCAGCTCCAAAGATACTGTTAGAAGTCAACTTGTCCTCTGGTACAAAAAATACAGACAGCTGCATGTAGCTTCTTCTAGGTGTGAATGTGCAAGGGGAAGTGCTGGTTGACCAGGAATGAGAGATAGGTGCATAGGTGCTTGTGTTTTTACAGCCTGCTCCAAATTGTATATGTTGATGTTTCATTCTCCTTAAAATGGTGGATTGTTTCTGCTTTTTTCTTTCAGCTGGGTAAACACTGGAGAGAGGCTGGAGCAAGGAACTTGGCATGCCTGCTGTTCTGTACAGCTTACCTTAGTTTCTGGCTTTGTAGATTTCTTTTATAATTAATATATCCTGGTGGATGGTGAAGCTGGCTTGGTGTTAGGTAATGGCCCCTGAAAATTTACATGCCTTTGCTGCCTGTTTTGGAGAATTTCAAAGGTCTTTTCAAACTTGAATGATTCTTAATGTCAGGTGATTGATTCTGTACTCACTGAGGGATGGACTTCAGGTTCTCCCACCTGGAGCCATTAGAATAAGACTTCCAAATGCACCTATTAACCCTGCTTATTGTAAGGCAGAAGCTACTTTTAAGGCACTGCGGAAGTTCATGTTTATTTCTGTACAAATAAATCATGCATTTGTCAGCTCTAGAGAGGAGATATGGTACCTTCATTTCCCATAGGTACCATACTTGGTAGAGTTTACTTGACGTTTTCATCAAAAGGATGTCCTTGATGTGCAACTGCAGAAAGCCCCACTAAATTTTAGCACTGTTGTGGTCAGTACTGTCTCGAGGCAGACAGGTCTGGGGGTGTCTTCTGAAGACATCCAGCTTTATTTTCGGCGTCTTGGTCTCATAGGGGAGCACTAGTAGGGGTGTTTTGGTGAGCAGAAGCATAATGTGCTTGCCACTCTGTGAAAGACATAGCCCCAGAAGATGCCCGCTGTTCCCCCCAACCTGAACATCATTGTGGGGTTATTTTTAGCTGGGTTTGAATTTACTTTCAGATAAATAGGTCTTGGGAGCCACTCCTCCCTTTTCATAAGCCAAACTTCTCTTCTGAATACCTTGGATTAATTTGCCTTAGTGTGGATGATGGATGTGAAGGTGTGTGCTGGCAGTTGCTGGTGCTAGTCCCAGAGGAGTCCCAGGGTGCTGAAAAGGAGGTGAGCACCACACCGCAGCATCTGCAGTGGAGCAGCTGGGGATGCCCCCATGGACGTGTGAGGGAAGAGACAGACTGGCTCAGCTGTGCCATTTTGGGCAAAACTGGCTTCCTTGTAGTAGCGATTGTTGGCAGCTTTCTCATTTCCTGAAATGTATTGCTTTTGCACAAAGGCACCTTCTGTTTCTCCCATGTTGCCTGTCCCAAGTGCGATTAGTTGCTGCTGCTTTCAAGATGACTTTTCTGCCTTCTGTCTAATTTATTTAGATGAACTTGAAATTTCTCTTAAGGGCTCATTACCCAGAAGACAAGACAAGTCCGACTGCTAAATGGGAACACTCATATATTGAATGTTGAATCTGATGCACAGTGTTTCCAGGAATTGTCTCAAAGTGCATGCATACTTAAAGATACCTTACAAAGAAATGCATCTGTTGCAGATACTTGTTTCTTCGTTGTCAGACAAATAAAAATTTGCTCATGTTTTTAGTACATTTCCATTTGCATTTTTCAGCTTTGACTCAAACTGTAGTAGGAGAAGGTGGTACAAATCTCCTATACACATTCTGCAACCTGGGTGAGGATTGCTGGTGACAAGGAGAGGGGGCTGCAGTGACACAGTGGACTGTTTGCCACTGACCTGGGGGCTGGGAAAGCTGTACTCATGTCACCCTCACCCAGAAAACAGCTTCCCTCTTGCTCAGAGAGGGGATTTGCACAAGGGCTCAGCCATTGTTGGGTTGTGGGGTTTGCTGTTTCTGTGCGTCTGATGTGCACCTGAAAGGGAGCTGAGCAGCTGCAACCATTTTCTGAGCTATTTTAGAAATTCATAAGTAACTGCAACAGGCTGCAGCTAAAGCACAAATGACCCACTGCCCACACTAGTAAACAAAATGCCAATATGTTTGCTAAGAGATTAGTGTGAGCATGGCTGCTGGTAAATTCTCTGAACACATCAAAGAGCCTTATTGTTGCACTCAGGTTTTAATTCCTTATTAGTTTCAGGAAATACATGTCCTCAGAGCAATGAGAGGAAACTTTGAACGTTTTTCTTCCTCTTGTGCTGGGTGTGGGCTTGGTACTGCCTGATTGTTAGTTTGTCTGATGCCTGTACTCCCATAGGAAGTGAGAACAAACCCATTTACATTTGTGCCATTGCTGTGTGCTTTCAATTTTTTTCTCTTTTTCATTTTTATTTTAAGATCAAAGGTGACAAGAATAGTGGAGCAGAGAAGTTAAGAATGATGCAGAGAACACAGATGTGAAGAACAGTGGAGAGAGGAAGGAGCTGAGACCGGTGCAGAGGGGGCAAGGAGAAGCAGCAGCCTAAATGCAAGTACCTGAATGTGGAAATGATGGATTGCAGGCTGCTTAGCAGGCATTTAATGTGGTGCCTTAATGTGCATCTAGTGCCAGTTTGAGCTTTCAGAGTGGTGCCTGAGATAGGTTAATGTTTTTAAAATTTTCTGCCTCAGGGTCAAGACTTTGGACTCTTATGTCAATAATTTACAGCCTTAAACAGGGAAGTGGCATCAAGGTCACGTGAGAGAGAAGTCAGTTGGAGTCTTAACTAAATAATGTAAGGTGGTGTGGTGCAGCTGAGGGGGCTGTGAAGCACTCACTTCATAGCTGAGCAGCGCTGAAATGTAAAATAATAGCTAAATAAATTAGTGACTGGATTAATCCAAGAAAGCTGAAAGGAGGGGACCGAACTACTCAGCTACAACCAAATGGTCTGATAAATTGCTGCGTTGTACAATGTATTTTTCATAATTTTAGTCAAGTTTATGGGACAGAAACAGACATTTGAAAGTACTTTTCTTAGTAGATGCATCATTTTAGCCAGTACAGTGATGCCTCCAGCATGTGAATTTTCTTCTTTACATATTTTTTCTTTGCAAAAAAAGGTCTTGTGCAAATGAAGGTACGTGTGCCAAAAAGAGGTATCCCCAGGAGCATGATTGTTTTTCTTTGTGACCTCTGGTATTCCACCTGTGTCAGCAGACAAACTTTTGCCAATATCATGTGTCTTCTTCAGGCGAAGGTTTTCCTAATCAAGGTGCACCAGAAGAGTGTTTACTGCCATGAAGAAGACTTTATCATCTCAGTTGCTCTTAGGGATGGCTTGCACACAGATCTAAAAACACAATTATATTTACAATTGTTCAATGCCTGCAAAGCTTTAATATGTCTGTACTGTGCAGAGGTGGGGGAACTGCCTGGGAGTTCTGCCTGGAAAACGGTAATCTTGTTCCTTTTCTCCTGCAGCTCCTTCCCAGGTGGGTGACAATGCCTGTCGAAAGGATGCGGATGCGGCCCTGGCTGGAAGAGCAAATCAACTCTAACAGAATACCGGGGCTGAAATGGCTAAATAAGGTAATGGGGGGTGCATGCATGCACTGAAGAGGAACTTATAGCAGTGGCTGAGGTCTGAATAGGTAAATCAGCTCATTCCTGGTTTTCAAAGGGGTGACGTGGGTAGGAAGGGCAAAACTGAATGCTTCCTGCTGAACCTGTTCCTCCAGCCTCGCCTGCCAGATCTGAGGCATCTTGCTTTGGTCTGGTGGATTTGTGGCTCCTTTGAAAGCATTTTCCATCTCTTTGTTGTTGGAGTGAGGGTTTCTGGACACTCTGATAGGTGGTTTTGTTTTTTTTAAGCTGGGAACACATTGTTCACCAAATAGCATCAGAAGGATGTGAATACAATGCTCTCCTGAGGTGGAAGACTATATTCTGAGTTAGCCTCTGGGTTGAAGCAATGATCTCCTGTTTCAGACTCGTGTGACTTCTTTGATACTTCTTAGCCTGGGAGAAAATTGTGTAATTTTTACCGTGCTAGACCCAAACCTTAGCTCTTACTAAGCACTCTAGACACTTTGAAAGCACAAGTATGAGCTACAAAATGTCAGTGCCCAATTTGAATTTATTTTAATTGGTTCAGTAAAACCAAGGAGTGCATTTGAGACTTTGAATAGTAATAAACCCTGGAAATGTTGCATGCATTCTGTACTATGCAGGAGAGTAATTCACCACACTGAAAAGCACAAAGCTGTTTTGGCTACAGAGGCTCCTTTATTATCAGAATGGGTAGAATTGCACAAAATTGGGTGCAGAAACATAGGAACTGCCACTCTGGTTAAGGCACTAACCCAGATAGTCTGGTGTCCTCCCTATAGCAGTAGTAATTGTGGTGCTCATTTTTAGAACTGAAGAATGGCAATTGAAATTATCACTTTTTATTTCAGCTTTCAAAGCTAGAAATGTTCACTACTTTAAAATTATCAGGAGGCCTTTAAATTTCAGCTATGAATCTTGTTTCTCAGGAACTTCCTGCATCAGTGCTGTGATCAGTGATCACAGTGATCAGTGCTGCCACATGCTGTGGCTGAATAAATAAATATTGCTTTATCCATTCCATAGTTAGCTGCCCCGTGAATTTGAGTAGGTCCTTGTTCTTGCATAATGGGGTCACAGCTGAAGAGGAGGAGACCAGATTTTACTGTTGTGTTTGTAATTTGATTCCCATGTTGGGGTCTCTCTCCTTGAATATCTCTACTTCTGTGTCAGGTTTCCTGCTGACAGTCCATGTCTGCTTTCCTCTGCTGGGCATTTCTGCCCAATCCTGAAATAATTTCTCTGCAGTTAGTAGGGCACAGTATTTCAGATTTGAGCATATTACTCTTAAATACAGTGTTGTCATCTATAGGTTATATTCACGTAACCTTTTTTGGTACATCCGAGGGAATGGTACTTGCTTCCTTTGCAGTTTAAAAATGCTGCCACTGTGGTAAGGGCTTCATTCTTCCAAGTTCAGAACACCAGTCCATAAAGGCAGTTTGCAAGGCATGTCATGTTGTTTAATGTTTACAGCCCTCTGATTGTGTTGTTACAGCAGTTTCTGCCTTGTGCTTCTGGCGTGAATTGTGAATGTTTGCATGCAAGAGTCGGGTGAAGATTTTGTCCTTAGCATATTCTGCATTGACTGAGGCTTGTCTCACAAACAAATTATTTTGAGTTTTTTTATTTTTGAAGAAAGCCCTGGCTCCTATAAGAAAAAGGATACCAGGGTAAGTGGCCTGCCTTGAGGATTATTAAACTCTGATGCCCCACTTCCACCCTCTGATTTGGCATCAGACGGGATTGCCTTTACTGTGCTCAACAAGCTAATTGCCCTTCTGAGCATTTCTGTTTAAAAATGTTTAAACATTCATTCCAACAACGGATCATTAAACCACAACTATATCTATTTTTACTTTAAATCCTGACCATAAACAAAGCCAAGCATGGAATCAATGATGCAGTGTCATGTGTATCACAGCCTGTTCTGTACCCACAGAATCGACTTTGGAAGCTCTAGGATTTTGCAATTTGTATATTTTAATTAGAGTTTGGCAAAGAACAGTTAAGAGTTTAGAAAAGAAAGCGGGTCAGATTATCAAGAGAATGAAACTTGTGTGTGCATAGCTTTTAAGGAAATAAGATTTAAATATGAAAGGAATTACTACCATTCTGGGTTTGTCATTGGCTCTTGGGGAATTTTTCCAAACTGAGAAAAGAATTAAACCTCTCTCAGTTTAAAAGGACAAATCAGGTACAGCTAACTTACCTAATTCCTTCCCATGCTGTCCATTGATGACATTACACCTCTAGAACAACCCCTTTTTTATAAGGTTTAAAAAACAAATATTTGTGTGCCATCCTGGTGAAAATGTTATCCTGCTGAATGACATGAGAGAGGAAGGGAATTTCTTTACCTTCCCAAAGAGACAAAACTGGGAGGTGTGAAGGAAATTACGTAGTTCAGTAGAGGGCAGAGGTGGTGTGAGAAGGGGGACAGTACAAGGTCAGTTTCCCTCAAGGAACTGGAAAAGGAAATTAGAGTGGAAACATTCCGAGTAGATATAACAGAAGTTGAGAGGCAACCTGCTGCTTTCATGGATGCTTGGAGTACCCTCAAGAAGGATGCTGCTATTTAAGATTTGTCCTGTGACTTGTAGCTAATATGTGGCATCATGCTCATTCACCTGCTCAGAGCAGTTTGCAATGCTATTTTCTCCTTCATGCCTATTTCTAAGAATGCCACAACTTTTCCCTTTTGATGTCCCGACTGGAGCTTGGTAGCAATTACTGTTAGGCTGCAAAAGTTTTGTGGGTTGTGTTTTTGACTTTAGGTGAGGCTAATTTTTAAGAGAAACATGAGACTCCTACACAAATGTCCAGTGCTCTACCAGTCAGCACATGGTTTTCGAAGTCTAAGAGAAAGCAGTGAGGAGCCCTTCCCTGTTAAGGTCATTTCTAGAAAGCATCAACTGAAAAAGAATATAGGTAATGTTTGATAATGTGTGAAATAAAGAATTAGTATTTAAATAGAAAGCATCCAGGTAAACTAGAGCAGAACACACAACCACATGGTATTGATGCACCCAGCAGCCTTGTGGGATTTCAGAGAAAGTAAGATACTTGATAGGGGATGAGAAAATCTATAGTTTCTGTATTTATATATATGTATTATAAAATTATAATATGTGTGGGTTCTATTTTGCTATTTGTATTTAATTTGCTATAATACCTGTGCTTAAAGACATCTGGGATTGGGAAGAACTTTCTGTAATGAGCAGAAGCACTGTAATGACCACTTAAACTGCTGTTGAGTGTCCTAGCACCTTCCTTTGAAGCAGTGAGGACAGTTGACGATGACAGGATGCTGTGTCTGGAGTCTTATTCAGTCTGCTAGTTTTTGAATTATCATATGGAACATGAAATCCATGATATAACCTCTCTAGCATTTTGTAGCACTGTTCAAACCTCTCAAGTGTGAGGCTTTTTAATCTGTTCAATTCTCAAAGTTCTTGTTGATAGAAATTGTTTTCTATGGAAGTATGATTTTTTTCCCCCATGGTTATTATAGTCTGTGTGAGAGTAAAGGCAGGAAAGCTTATTCTAGCTCTGCTGAATACAGTAGTGCTCTGGATCACAAAATAGTGGGTTTGAGGCTTTCTTAAGACTGTTTCTACTTGGGGAAAGAGGTGAGCATGCCTGTAGGATTATTTAATTATATATAGGGGGAAGAGTAAGGAGGCAAAAGGAGAGAAGTGATAGGACTAGAACAAGAGGAAGAATGAGGGTGTGAGGATTTGAGGGGAATGAGGAATGTGGTAAATTGGTGCTTTCACCAAATTAAAGATGAAGGCATGCAAGAAGGGAAGAATGCAATTCCAGACAAGTGAATGTATATGAGAGAATGGATTAAAGACAAGAGTTGAAGGACAAAATGTAGGCTCAAAAAAAGAAAAGATCACATGGGAAGGAAGGGAAATAAACCTAACCTTGACATTAGTGAAATATTAACAAGACAGACAAGGAAGAAAAGTGGTTGTTGGGGGAAGGGAAAAGGACGAAGGATTCATCTCACACGACCACAGACATCTACAATGCAGTCATTTAAAGGCTGCCTGTCTGGAGTTATTTGTAGTCAATGTAGAGAAATAAATAGACTCTTTTAGGGTGCAATTCAGTTGGTGTAGCTCGGGTGGCCACCTCAGGAGGAGGGAGCATTTTGCCCTGGGAGTACTTTTCCCAGACTGAGAATAGAATCTAAACCTGCAGAGGCAGTTTATAGCGCAAGATGTCTGCGTATGGAGCCAAATAAGATGTATTCCTCCCAACAGGGGAGAAAAAACAAGTGTTGTGTAACAAACTCCTTTTGTATGGCTTTGCAGAAAAGTGTGTGAAGAGTTCTGAAGCAGCCCTGTAGTCAGTACAAAAGAATTCATTACCATGTTGTATGACATAAAAGCACATCTGAACCAGCATCCATTTGGCCCAGTATCCTGTGTGCTAAGCACTTGTGGAAGGAGCGTAGGAATCCATGCTGTTCAAGCTCTGAAAGCCCTTGGGCTCCCAGAGCTGGAGCTACATCCCAAAACTATCATCTTTAATAGTCACCAGTCTACTGTCTTCCATGATCCCTTTGGGAATCAGTTTATACTGCCACCGTGTAAGGCATGCCCTGATTTAGCTACATACGTGTTTAAAAAAAAATTTAGAAAAAGCCTTCCTTTGGATTGCTTTAAATGCACTTCTCTTTGGCCTAAAGTTTCTGAACTGAAATATGTTCAAGTATCTTCAGTGCTACCTTTTCACATGAGTGTCTAGTGGGTTTTATCTCCACTGGAGAGATGTCCACAGTTGATATATTCATATGTCTGTTTGCTTGGCGTATAAATTTATAAGATCACTTCACCGTGCTAGTATTTACTGGCTGAATTCTAAATCCCTTGAATTTGCTCTGTTCCTATAGTTGTTAAGTTTCAGATGTAATTTTACTAATCATAAAAGTGTCTGTGCTGCCAAACTAGCCTTTGTTTGAATGTTTAGAAATGTGTAGTACTGCATGTTTTTTCCATGTGTCAGCTTGGAAAGCTGCCAGGCTTATCTTCCATGAAGTGGCTTCTGAGTATTTCATACACTCGAGCTGTATTCTGCCTTTGGTGACGCCAGTGGATATTTTCCTGTTGACTTCAGTGAGAGTGACACTGGATTAGAAGGGAGCAAAACACTTGCAGATGCTGAAACCGTGCTTATAAATGAGTGACTTAAAGTCATCAGGAGATCCCTCAAGTCTGTCAGTGTTGGCATTTCCTGTTTGTTTTCCCTTCCAGGAGAAGAAGATTTTTCAGATTCCCTGGATGCATGCAGCAAGACATGGGTGGGATGTTGAAAAAGATGCTCCCTTATTTAGAAACTGGGCAATTCACACAGGTATCAAACTCATTTTCTGCAGGACAGATTTTCACATTGTTTTCCCTTTTAAAGTTACATTTTCCTTCTTCCTTGTCTTTGCTTTTCTAACACAGAGAGTGAACTTAAGTTTCCAGATTTATGGGAGGCTAAGTTCTTTTTTCAAGGCCTACAATACTCTCCAGCTTTATTGAAGTGCTGTAACTCATTTGCATTGATGAACAAAGTAAAACTTAATCGATTTAAATGTTAACAACATTGGTTCAAAACTGTCAGGAGTAGAGCACAGTCAGCACTTTTTAGACAGGCCCTTAGGCTTTTTATGCCTTTCTGTGGATTTGAGCCAGACATAATAAAGGTAAATGCTGTGCAAGCTTTTCCATGTTGTTGTGGAGTCACATCTGATCTGCAGCACCCTGGGTCTTTCTTGAGCACAAACTGTTCATCATGAGTTCTAGAAACGTGCATGGAAATGAGATCACAGCACTCTCCTGCAACCTCAGCTATTGTTTGAATGCTTCTCATGGGAACCAAAGACTAATACCTTGAAGCCAACCTACGCTGTTATTAATTTGCCTTAGATTTTCAATCTCATGTCATGTGTTCCTAACTTTCTTTTCTTGCTTAGGAAAATACCAATCAGGAGTAGATAAACCCGATCCAAAGACATGGAAGGCAAACTTCCGTTGTGCTATGAACTCCCTGCCTGACATAGAAGAAGTGAAGGACAAAAGTATAAAGAAAGGAAACAATGCCTTCAGGGTGTACCGGATGCTGCCATTATCTGAAAGACCTTCCAAAAAAGGTAGATGGGGAGGCTGTCAACATGAAATACTCTTGGGGACACTGTGTTGAGAAATACACCTAGTGCAGATGGCGCAGTATGCAAACTGCCAGTGCAAGTCTGGCTGGCTGGGAAAGGACTGGAGCCCCAGGCAAGGAGCTTGGAATGGGCACCAACCCTTTGCCTAACAAGGGACACCAGGACCAGCGTCAGCTGGCTGGGGGTTGGGGCTGGCTGGGGGAGAAGGTAGTCACACAGAGACCTGGCAGGAGCCAGTGAGCAACAGGAAGACCCCAGACCCACAAGTAACCATTGGAATGGGTACATAGACTGTAAGGGTATACAAGTCCAGGGATTCCTTTATTTAGGGTCCCTCCCCAGAGGTACCCAGGCTGAACTGTTCCTATTGCTGTACCACTCAGTTATTTCATTAATTTTTTCTGTCCTGACACTGTTGCAGGAAACCTAGCATAGCAAAATTACTTCAACAATTACTACTATTTTGGAGCCTACAGAATGTGCCAGCTCTACTTCTTCTGTGAAGCTGGATGTTTTTATCCAGATGTTCCCCAAACTTAGGAACAGCTGTATGAAAAACGGGCTACATTCAGTTAAGAGAAGAAGCTGAAGAGAGGATTAATGAGATGTGATAGCTCCAAGCTGTTGATGTTTGTCTGCTAAAGCCGATGGAGTTATGTTCAGATTCTAGTCCCAGGTCTCCTTAGTCAAGGAACATGATTGGGGAATATTAGAGATCAATGCATTTAGCTCAGTAGGACTCACTCAGAACACGGTGGCAGACATTTTGGTATCTTTTTTCAAGCAAGAGTAGAATTAAACTGGCCTCTGTCTTGAGCTGGGTGGAAGCAATACACTCTCATCAGAATGTTAAACCATGAAACAGCACTGTTACTTACAAAGACCACAAAAAACCAGCCCCCAGGTCATCATACTAGTGAAATGGGAAACTGTTTGAATCCCCAAATTTAGGGATTAAGTCTCCTGCCTGCCAGGAGAGGACCTAACCACCAGGCCAATCTCATGAGTATTTGATTTCTTTTGAAGTAGAAACATTGATTTATTTATGGCTCATTGGCTTTCTTATGGCTTCTTTACTGGCATATGGAGTAGAAAAATGGCTTCCTTAGTCCTCTGGTATCCTCTGTTGTCTAGGATTTCAGATGAAAAGATAACCTGCAAACCAGATGCAGAGTGTTCCTATCAAATATAATTCAGTTTATCTGTAGCTCAGTTTGCTATTTTCTTAGATTGAGAAGTGAAAGGCACAGCTGCAGTTTAAGGTCAGCGTGACTGGAAATGATGAACCATGGAATTTTTGGGGCAGAATCATACTGTGAAAGGTAGATCAATCTACAAAAGGTAGAACAATTGCTTTGACACTGTTTCCAGTCTCTTGTCAATAGAATATTTTGTATGTTTAGACATATTTCCCTGGACCATAACCTGTCTCTTTGTGGTAGATTCATGTAAGAACCACAAAAGTTCATCTTGAAAACTGAGATTCTGGAAATGGGTGCTGTAGCAGGAGTAGATTCTGCAGAAAGTCCAGTTACTGTAAAACCGACATATCTTGGGCCCCATATATTTTTTCACATGCCCTTTCTTCATGGCATGTGGCTGAATTTTTGTGTGGGAGCAAAAGAATCTGGCTGCAAACATTTCTAATTTTCAGTGACATCTTGTAGTAGAGATGGGAGAAATTCCTGGGACACGTCTGTGCCAACATGGGGTTGAGCTGAGCATGCACCAGCAAGTCTGACCTTCCACATCAGGGTCTCATGTGGTCAGAGTAGGGCAGAGTAGGGGTCTGCCAAGGCCAGTGTTGGTCAGTGAAGGTCACATGCTGTATGGTTTTCTGCATTCTCAAGTCCAGCATGATTGCATAAACCACTTTTGCATGAATTGTAATATGTATTTCCCCACCAGGTTGCAACGATTGACAAAAATATTGGTTGAAGTTTATTGTGATCTCTTTTCACGTTAAATGGGTTAACAATCTCCCTTTTCCTATAGCTGCAGTGAGACTGTCAGAAAAGTGATGAGGCATAAATTTTGATTTTTTTTTCTGTTAAAGAGTATTTTTCTCCCCCTTCTTCTTTATTTTTTAACAGACCTTATTGCTTAATTTGTCGCTATTCCAAAGTTTTCACTTTGATTTGACTGCAGTTGCTTTACTGGGTCCTACGGTGGTTCTCTTTTGTAGCCTTTTAAAAAAGAAACACAAAGCCAGAGTGTTTAAGATGAATTTTTGGCTGCCCAGACCCTAAAGGAGGGGTAAAATTAAGCAAAATGTGTTCTCCCTTTACCAGGATGTTCTGCCACTTCGAGGCATATTTTGAAACTATTTGTTGGTAAATATAGAAAGTGTGAAGGATAACTCATGGCACACAGAACTTTATAAAATCTTCCTTCTGTTGTTGCAGGAAAAAAAACGAAGTCCGAGAAGGATGACAAATTCAAACAAATTAAGGTAAGAAGTGGATGTTTAATAGTGTGAGAGCTTGTGAAAACAGTCTGTTGCACATATTTTTTAATAGCCCCAACAGTATATTGTGGTGGGTATTTGCAAATGCTTGTGGTTTTGTTAAGTTGCTACAGTTACCCGGGATGTTTGGGTTGTTTTTATTTAAATGTGAAGGCTGTTAGAGCTGTGACTTACATCATCAGTGGACACAACCCCTGTGTTACAATGCCTGGAGGTTGGAAAACTGGAAGTCTCAGCAATACATGTGCCATTTGCTTTTCTGTGAAAGGAGAAATACAGTAATTATGGAAGGAATGCTTCTGAGCAATAGAGCTACCTTTTAGAGCAATTAATTTCTGTGTGTAAGGCATTTGAAATTAATTTTCATTTCAGCAAGGGGGAGAAGTTCTGTCAGAGGTGCACCGTATGCTCATGTTTTGTCAGTTAGAAAACCTCAGTTGTAAAGCTCTTCAGTTGCTGCCTGAAATTTTGCTTGTTCAGAGCATGGACCCAGACTGATGTTGCTTTCCCTGCAAAGCATGGTGCTTCCTAGCTTTCACACCTCTGCCAAGGGCCTCTGCGAGGTGGTCGGTATTACACATCAGCAGGATTTAGTCCACCTTCAATTTTTCAAAAAAAGGCAAATCTCAGAGGTTTCAGACTTTCAGCCTTCAGTAAAATTGGTGTCCTTGGGTTGTATGTAGCAGCTGTGTCTGCAGTGGAAGGGCAGCTTGGTCCCCTGCTTGCCTGCTTGTGAGGGGCTGTGCACCCACGGGTTCAGGCTCTGCAGCCACTGCCAGGAGATGCTCTGGGCCAGATGAGTCCAGAAAACTGGGAAAAACTCCTCAGTTGAAACTGGGTTTGGAAGGCAGATGCTGCCCCAGCAGTTGTGACATGGAGTTACATGTCAGAGTGCTATGACTTTTAAATGGTGTTAAAGGAACCGCTTTTTTACCATCCTGTCTGGATCATGCAGCCTTGTGTGCTTATTATAAACTGACTCTGATGGTAGCTGGTGTTCAGAGGGAGCCAATAAACTCCTTTGGTCAGGGCAGAGCAGTGTGTGATCCCTTCCAGATCTGGCAGCAGCACTTTGCTATTCGCCTACTTCAGAATCTTTCTTTTAGACAAAATACTAAATGTGTGGAAAGCTGCAGAAGCACTTGAACAATCTCGTCCTCTCCAGTAAGATCAATCTTACAGTCATTGCTGAGGGAGTTCCAGTGATACCAGGCAGATTAGTACTTGAGGTGTTAGGTTTAGGAATATGTGCCAGTGGGGTGATGCTCGCAGCTTTTGGGAGCACTTTCCTCCAGCGTCGTTGCCTTGAGTCTCACAGAAGCACTAGGCCAGGTGACACAGCAACAGTGAGCTGAGCTGCCCGTGTACACCTGTCAGTGATACCTACTATGAGCATACAGCTCACCAGCCACCACCTGTGGTATGGCCACTTAGTTCTCTAGGCTTTGAGCTGAGGCTAGGTAGTGTTCTTGTCTGTTCCCCTTGCTCTGACAAATGTGTGCACCAGCTGGCCACCAGGTGTGCTTGCATTTCAAAAGAGATGCTACTGCCATGCTTAGCCACTCTTAGGCTATTGAATGTTGAAGGTTTTAATAGTGGAGAAGGGTGGTGGATGAAATAAAGCAAATGCACATTTCTGAGCACTGAAAGCAGCTTAAAATTGCTTTGCTTGTTGATGTGACTTCCTGAGATCCAGGTTGCGTGTTTTGAATTGAACGCTTTACAGTTACTCTGAAAAGTCTCTCTTTAGTGGAGCTGAGTTGGAGGCTGCTCCACAATTTGCCCAGTAACTGCAATGGGGTAATAGCAGCAGAGGGAGAAGCTGAGAATGTGAGCACAGATCTGCGAAGGGACTTCAGCATAGCAAGAGCCTCGCAGTGAGCTTCCCGTTGTTGCCACTGCCGGACCCTGTGGGCACCCACAGCAATCCCCCTTGTGGGAGTGAAGACACCCTCCCAGACCTTACTGAGCTTGAGCAGGGTGCTCAGGGCACTCACTGCTTGTCCCCATGGATGTGAAGAGTCCTGGACCTTACCAATTCCCTGCTCCACATTAGGAAAGGGGGGCTGTGAGCAGGTCTCCCACCTCTCAAATAGGTCTCCTATCACTGGGCTTTTGGGCAAACAAGCAGTCACTATAATTCATTAAATTCATTAAAAAATGAATTCTCATCAATGGGAAGAAGACAGAAGTGTCAGATCAGCCCAGGTAAAAATAGTCTCTTTCCTTTGAAACAAAGGACTTAACTGAGGTTTAATTTTTACTTTATTCTAGATGTATCCTTTTGACCATGCAGCTCCACACCGAGAGACATTTTTTAAATCTTAGCAACACTTTTCCCCATGCATTTAGCTTAGGCTAGATATCTAGATACTGGAAATTTAGATGATTTAAACAACTGTGCCAGTATCCAAGTCTCTTTGTGGATCTGACACCATCACCTGAGTTCCAAGATGCATATTTGTTTCTGAAGCTTGAAAGGGGCTACTAAATAAACTTCTCTGTAACTAAGCCTCAGTAAAGTTGAGCAAGGTGCTGCATGTGCAGCGTTTCCATTTGGACTGCTGTGTTTGCTGTGTTGCACAACACCAGATACTCAGGGTGACAATGTGCAGCCCTAACATGTCCCTGCAGTCATAATTCTCATTGGATCAGTAGCAGCTAATTTTATATTTTCCAGCTCTCCAGGTCTTTGACCTGGGGGTCAACACAGCTGGTGCAGCTCAGCAAAGACCTAGTTGCCATTAACACTTAACTTTGCACCCTTCTGATGTGCAGAAGGGCCTTGGGACAGGGTGCATGTTTACCTTGCTTAATTGCTGGGAAGGTGCTTGTGTCAAAGTGACAGCTCATTTTGAGTGGATCACAATCACAGCATGTGACATCCAGGAAAGACTTGTCACAGTGTCCCCAGTTTCTTGTCCCAGAGATAACAGTTCATACAGTTAGTACTGTGAAGGGCTTGCACCTCAAGTCCCGAGGCTCACCTTTGCTCTGCCTTTGATGAAATGCTTTAGAGCAGTGAAAATGAGCACAGCATGGCATCAGATCCATGCACAGTTCCGCACCTCTCGGCTGGTGTTTCTGGCTCAGCAACGGGCTAGAACAACCCTTGCAGGGCCAGCCCAGAGTAAGAACACACAAGACTTTAGACTTTGTAACCAATAACCGTGTAAGGGAGCCAATACCAGACAGGAAGTTGGACCTGTAGATAATCTTTTAAATGTGTTTATAGCTTTTTAAAGAAATTCTAAGTTTATGGAATTAATTTTTTTGGTGTCTACTCTGAAGGGAGTTTTTTAGATTCCCACTCAAGTGTACCAGGCCTACAGGAAAGCTCGGTCTGTGTAGAACAAGTGACATTTTCCCAATGCCGTTGCCCTGTGGTAATGTTTATGATGTGATCTAAAAGGCTGTATTTAGTGTAAACACTTTGGTTTGCTTTCACGCTTGCTGCAGAGAAAAGCTAAGGCTAGAATTTCATAATTGCTGTACAGAAGCTAAGCCTTCCTTTCTGAGAGCATGAAGAGATAGAGCATGTTTGGAAGGGAACGAGGATGAAGATTAAGTGGAGTACTGTTTTGAAGTGATGTTTCTTCCTTGTTTGTGTCAAATGGCAATAATCTCTTGTAGTAAATAGCATACTAATTCCTTGCTCTCAGAAGGCTCACTCTAAATCTGAAAATTAAAAATAGCTTTTGTTTCAAAGCACAAGATTTGGAAATGAAGTAGACTCTGTCTTCTCAGAGAACCTAAATATTCATTCTGAGACAGCGTTCTGCAGACAGCAGGGGGTATGTGGTAGGCAGAAGTGATGGGATTTATTACTGTCTCAAAACAAAGAGTTGAAGTGTCTCCAGGCTCCTAAAATAAAGCAATTCTGACCCAACTGTACTGTTTCCATTCTAGCAAGAGCCAGTTGAATCATCTTTTGGGATTAATGGGCTAAATGATGTCACTTCTGACTATTTCCTGTCCTCCAGTATAAAAAATGAAGTTGACAGTACCGTGAATGTTGTAGGTAAGTACTCCTATGCTTTTCTTATACACTAAGCACATCAGTGACTTCGAACTTTTTTGACTTTGCCAAACTCATCTTTCCATCAGCATTTTGCACTTTGGAGAATGCCACAGTTGCAGTCAAGTCGACCCCTTTTTCAGTAGCCCAGGCCATACAAGGTCATGGCTGCAGGTCAGCCCCACCACCTTCCAGAGACAGTGAGCAATAATGTGGCAGTGTGGTGGTTCCCTTGAGAGTAAAGCACTTACAGGCATGCTTAGTGTAGTCCCCAGCTATGAGGAGACTGTAGCCAATGTCATGTGGGAGTTAAACTGAGTTTGGTGACAGTTTCTCATTGCTTAAAGCAGAGGTTTGGATAGGGAACTGTTTTATCAGGGAGTTTAAACCAGCAGGCAGAATGGAGGAACTTGGTTCTTTTTGCTGGCATCTCAGTAGCAGAGATAGTTCTTAACATCACTGAGCTAACAAAAAGGATCAGCAAAGACTGCATTTAGGAATTAGCTGTCATCTCAGCATGTGAATAATTGGTTCTTGGTAGAATAATTGGGCTGGGTTTTGACAGCTCTTTTTTTGGCTGAGGTTGTCACTGCAGCAAGAGCGCCTAGGAATATGACCCATATACCATTTTGTCTAGAATTTCACTTTTAAATATGACAAAAAAGTATTTGAAAGATATGATACGTTAGTTTTCTGCTTGGAGAGATGGCAGAAATCATATGCAGTGACTATTTTTGACCCCCATTTCTTAGTTCACAGGGCTTGGCATAGTCATTCCCCTCAAGTACTTGTGTGGCTGAGAGTTTGTGAGTAGTTTTCCTCTTTATGGCTGTTCTTTGAATGAGCTTCTGTTGCTTTGTAAGAGTATTAGAACATGATTTTTGCTCCTACTGTTACAAACTGGAGGAATAGCACTGTGGTGCTATCAGTGCTTCCTGTTCACTGACCGAGGGTTGGGTGGGGAACTGTCATCCAGTGTTGTTTAATTATTGACATGTGAAGTGTGCTGCGTATCCAGACAGGGGAGAGAAGACCTTATTTAGGATTGCAAAAAGGATTTTAATGTAAACAAGGAGGAAAGGGTAAATTAGATCTGTTCTGCAAAAAGGAGGGAAGTCAGCTGGAGGGGACTAAAGACAAGCAGCACTTGCAGTGTTTCTGACATACATGCCTCTCACGGGAAGTTGTGGCATACTGCCTGAGTGAGCAGTAATTTTCGCTGTACATTTTATCTCTAGGGGTGGGTAAGAATTTGTCAGGTATTGTGGAAAAAGATGCAGTGCAGATGACCTGCTCGTACCCTGAGGATGTTGCACAATATTGGTTTCTCCCAGATAAAAATTACCTCTGTGTGTGTGTGCTTTTGCCCCCCCCCCCCCAATAAAAAGTTGGTTGCTTCAGAGCAAAGAAAGGTGAAATAAAATATCTGGAACAAAATTGTAGTAACTGTAGAGATTTAACTTTAAAAAACCAAGTCTATCTAGTATGTATGTAATTTTCTTTATGCTGGCATTGTCTCTTAAAATACACATTTAAATTTGGGAGATTTTCCAGTGCTTACCTGGCACGTCACAAAGCAAAATACACAGCTTTTCCCTGGGAAAAATGCCTGCCACTTTTCTTTTTCAAAACCTTTGTCTAAAGATAGATTGCAGGAATGGATTGTGTGTATAGACATGTGCATTCATGTTTATTTATCTCAGTTCATGCAGGAATAGATGCTATCTTTTGCCTTTTTCAAAATTAGTAATTAGTATATTGTTACTTAACAGAAGAATTTCAAGATCTACTGTATTTCGCTGCCTACATGTTTTCTAGAAAAAAATGTACTGTTTAAACAACACAGCTTTGTGTTTGTACAGAATTTGGCCTCATGTTCCTTTTGAAGCTTTATGTTCAGTGAAAAAATATCTATAGTCTTTCTCTTAGACAATTGTGGATTCAGGTTAGCCATCCTCTGAGATGGCTCCATCCCTCTGCCTTCTTCCGATCTAACTAGTGGCTTTCAGTTCTGTGGTGGATTCAAATGAACACATTTGTCATGTGTTTGTACTGCTGGGATCAGAGTTGTACAAGAAGAAGAAATTCTCTCAAGCAGCTCCAGAGAAGTGAGAATCTGACTTTCACCATACTTTTGCTTTGCTCAGTAACTTCTTGGTACCTTGGTTTATTCTTCTTTTTCAAAAGGTTGTTGTGTAGAACAACCAATGTCTTGAAAGCATTTCAGGACACTTGAGCGCATCCATGGTTGCTTCACTGTGTAGAAATAAATAATGCTCTATTGATATTAAATTTCATGTGCTCCTTTGGTATTAAATATCATATGCCTGGGGGAATAGGAAACCCCCCTGTTAATAACTGAGCAGATTGTAGCTTTCTGTCACAGACCTGTGGGGATTACAGACTACAGGTACAACTGACCATCAGTGGCATTGCAAAGGTCAATGAGAATAAGCATCTAATTGGAGAAGAAGTTTTGCACAGATTCATGTCATGTATATATCAGAGTCCCACAGTGTTTTGCATGACCCCGTGGCCAGTTTTTTGCATGCCAGTTCTGGTCTTACGTTGCATAATTTACATGAGAGCATTCAGAGGCTATGGGATGTTGGCAGCTTGCTGGGTGAGGATCAGAGGTTTCCTTTGGAACTCTCACTAAAAGCAAGGGGTGGGCATGGAAGAAGCTGCTGAGAGTATTGAAGACTCACTCAGATACCAAGCAGGATCCAAGGACAGGCTCTTAGAGATTCTACCAAGCAGGATCCAAGGACAGGCTCTTAGAGATTCAGCAGGGTTGAGGTGTTATGAGTAACATTTTTTTATTTCTAACCCCAAGTTGTAGGACAGCCACACCTTGATGGCAGCAGCGAGGAGCAGGTGATAGTTGCCAACCCTCCTGATGTTTGTCAGGTAGTAGAGGTGACAACAGAAAGTGATGAACAGCCCCTCAGCATGAGCCAGCTGTACCCTCTACAGATCTCCCCTGTCTCGTCCTATGCAGGTAAGCATCCTGGCATTTCTTTACACTGCTTTTCCTGGAAATGTTTAGAAGACACTGGGGGAAAGGGGGCTCTTCCAGGGTAGCTGACAAAGATCCAGAGATGCCTATTCACCTGCCTTCTGAATTGCTAATGAAACTCAAAAGCTCACAGTCCTCTGCTCATTTTACCTTGGGAAACAACTTGGCAGATCTGAGACTGGAAATGTAAGCTGCAGATTTTAGCCTGTGACTAATGGAAAAAGAATCTTTTTAGATATAGTGCAGAGAGGTCTCTTCAACTTTTATTAGAGTGGGATTTTCAGTGGTACAAATGATGTGCTGTAAATATAGCAAGTTCCCCTTGTCCCCTTACTTACTAAAGATTAAAGGTCTTCTATGCTGCGTGTTTACTCTGTGTCTCGCACAGTGTGCAGAGTGCTAAGGGCTGCATTAATAGTATATATGCAGATATGGAGCTGAGAGCCCTGAGGGAGTGGTTCTGTCTTGCTGCAGACTGGAATAGCCATATTCACTGATAACAAGTGATCTTGCAAGCAGCAGGGCTGTGGACGTCTGGTTTCCAACGTCTGCCTCTCATCTGGATTCTCTGATACCTCAAAAAGGGGTGAGATAACAGGCTTGCCCCCACCCCCAGTCAGGGTGCTAATGGTTTCTCTTTTCGTCTGGCCCCTTATTTTCATATAACTGGTAGGAAGTTAAGAGTCTTTGGCACTCATTTATCCCTTATCCAAGTCTGACAGCGTGTTCAGAAGTTATTAGGGGAGAACGGACACAAATGCACATATGGACATGCTGTAGAGAGTCCCCACAATCATATAAGCCTTATTTCTGTAGGAAGCAGGACAAAGCCACATTAGAAAGTAGGAAAAGTTTAAGATCTAGCCTGTCCTTTCTTTTTTGACATGGTGCTAACTTGCGAGCCTCAGGAGACTGGGTAGAAACACAAATGCCATCTTTTAAAGCAAACTTAAGTGTTAATTATTCTCCATGCATTTTATTATTTTACATTTGGTTTTGTCTTTGACTCATTAGGCTGAAATTACTTCCAGACATATTTTTATAAAGTGTATATTTATAATTTTTATCTTTAGGTCCCAGTGAATAGTATGATGTTCTTTTGAAAAGTCTCCAATGTTAGTCTCACATGTTGATAAACGATTACACTTCTCAATGTGTTTAGTCTGCAGTGACCAAAGCATTTAGAAGATCTTTGTGTAGCCTAAGACAGGGGATTATGAGGGTGCTTTAATTTATTAGCAGCAGGGAGACAAGGGCTTTTGAAACTTTTCTCCTCTTTCCAAATGTTTCCTGGAAAACTTTTCCATATATATGAACGTGACAGTGATGCTTTCTTTTAACGTCAGCTACAGGATCTAAGTTCTTGGAATGCAAACAGAAGTCACTATCTTGGTCTGGAAGTCATGGTGGCTTCTTGGACTGGAACTATAGAGAGGGGTGGTCTGGTGACCACCCTGAATGAGCAAATCATGACCTAATTACCCTAAAGTCATTGCAGCCAGCCTGCATAAGGAAAATGAAGGATAACTGAAGTACTTCTGCTTACATTGTCTTAGTATCTTGGTGCCCTTCAGCTGTCCTAACTTATACCAGCTAAGCCCAAAACTGAAATAACAGAGAATTTCATGCCACTGTCATGCTTTTGAATGTATCTCAAGGCAGCCCTCAATCCTGGTTACTCTAACTAGAGGCCAGTAAGAAGTGGAGTACTGCAAGGGTCTGTTCTGGAAGAAGTCTCATTTAATATATCAATGAGCAGAAGATGTGTTGGAGTACACACTGGAACTTCACAGGTGACACCAAATAGCAGACACCAGTTGATATGCTTGAGGGTGGAGGCATCATTGAGAGAGTCCTGGAGAGATTTCAGGAACAGGTCAGCAAAAATCTTATGAAATTCAGCAAAACTTTATGAAATTGAGTCCTGTGCATGGGAAGAGCACTTTGTAGCAATAGAGGCTGGGGCTGATGGAATGGAAAGCAGCCCCGCAAAAAGGCGGGCAGGCAATGAGCTGAGCATGAGACAGCAGAGCACCTCAGCCACAGAGAAGGCCATCACTTTTCAGGAGCATGGCCAGTAGATTAGGGACGTGATTAACCTCCTCTACTAAGCACTAGTTACACTTCTTCTGGAGTACTGCCTCCGGTCTGGAGCTCCCCAGTCCAAGAAAGTTACAAACAAATAGGAGCAAGTGCAGCAGAGGACTAATCAGGGTGATTAAGGGCTGGAGCACTCAGTCTGTGAGGAGATATTGAGGGACTGGGGCTTCTTCAGCCTGGAGAAGAGATGGTTTTCAGGACCTACGGCAGCTACCCTTTCCTGCAGGGATGTTGCCAGCAAGGTGGAGCCAAGCTCTTCACAGCATTGTATAGTAGGAGGATAAGAACAGCAGGCACGGACTGAAACAAGAAAACTCAGTCCAGCTGGATATAAGAAAAAATGTTACCTTTTTCACCACAAGGACAGTCAGGCAGTGGAGCAGGATACTCAGATTGTGCTGCCTCCATCCTCAGAGGTTTTCAAGACCCAAATGGATAAGGCCCCAAGTAACCTGATCTAGTCCCTATAGCTGGTCTTGCTTTGAGAAAGAGATTGGGCTGTAGACCTCCTAAGGTCCCTACCAGCCCAGATTGTTGTATGAACTGCTTTTTTTTTTTAATGCATTTGCCTGTGAGGACAGGGTCTGTGGATTAGAACCCTGAAACTTCTAGGACACTCTTGTGACTATTTCTGTCTTTGTCTTGCTCCCCATGGACCTGTACAGGAGAACCACAGGAACCCTGGCCCTCTGCTTGTGGGTTTGCTGTCAGGTGCTACTGCTGAATGGCAGGAAAGACTATAACAGCTGTGCAGGAACAATTAGATTAGCTCTTCTGAAACAGCAACCAAAAAAGTAGCCTGAGGTATCAGCTCTCCTACATAAATCTGTTTTATTTCAAAAACACTTCTGGTTCCTTTCTGAGGTTTCTCAGGCAAATGATGTGAGTGGCCTGTGTGAGTTTTCTTGTGTTTACACCCATGTCTATGAAATCCATTGTTTTTTAGTACTGAGGCTGTTGTCAAACTCCTGTTGTGTTTGACAGCGATTCAAATAACTTTCTTGATTGAAATAACCCTCTAACTTTCCATGCCAGAGTGGCCAGCTTCCCTGGCTTTGCTAACTATAGTGCCATCTCTCAGCATTTTGTTATGTATAAACTCCAAGGATGGATTCCTTTTCAGCTGCATCACTCTGGTCTTTTTGAAACATGTTTCTTCATGTCAGGGAATATCTGTTTCTTGTCTCTGTGTGGATTCCTCCTATTGATTCTATCTTCAGGGCCATTTCACCTTTGCACAGATTAATTTTTGCCTCTCCTTTCCCCAGTAGGGTTTAATTACCCAGCTTAATCATGCTAGCACATCTTTCTCTGCCTGGGCCAGTGAATCAGAAGCTCTGCAGAACATTGACTTCATAGGGTATCGCAGTTAGATTTAACATTTTGAACTGTTCCTCCACTTACTGCACACTGTAGTGGAGACTCTGGCATAGGGGAGGTGCTGGCTTCAGAAGTAGCAGTCTGGAGTACCTGGACTGCCTGCTTCCTTGCTTGAGAAGGACTTTTAAGTGCAGTTTAGATCCTGGGGTCTGAAAGAGTGATTCAGCCTGCTGGTTTACATCTCTCTGCCTAAATCTAGTGCTTAGCCAAGCCTTGAGAGAAGAGCAAGGTACTGCCAGTCTCTCCAAAGATGTGCAGGGGCACAATCCATGGGGCACAATCTGTGCACCCTTAGCAGTCATGTTATGTCCAGTGGAGAGCATGAGGATGCTCCCTGGGAAGGCAGGATCACAGGGGCTGTGCAAAGCAGTCTGCATGGGCTGAAATGCATAACACAGAGCTGAGAATGGAAGCTGGGGTTTGAGAGCTCTCTTGCCTGCTTTGGTAACTCAGTCACATCATTCCTTCAGTCATGTGTTCCTTGTGGATGAGCCCTATCTGCGCAGCCCTGCTGGAGAGGTTGGGAAAGACCTCTTCCAAATGCCACTGGGAGCGTGATAGATGCCTAGGGTTATCCTCCCAGGAAACAGGACACCGTATTTCAAAACCCTGTGAGCTGAAGGGAACCTGCAATCCAGCCTCTGCTTTTCTGGGTGAGGGTCTGGGCAGCAGGCAGCTTGTGCTGAAGGCAGCAACCATCGCTGCAGACCAGTGCTGAAAAGAGGGGTTTGTGCCCTGTCTAAGATGTATCTGAGGCATGGCAGTCTCAGCCAGCCCATGGACCAGGAGCCTGACCCTCACACAAAAGGACACCTGTATTCAGACAAATATAGGCTTGAAAATGTAGTAAAAATGCCTGGATTTCAGGCTCTTCTGCAAGGGAGGGATGCAGCTGCAGGCGGATGGCTGTCCCACTGAAGCTGTTCCCCTGTATTTGTGCTCTGGTTTAAGTGATAAGGGTGAGGGAGGTCATGTGCAGTGTGGGGACATGATGGGGTTGGAGACTGTAGTATTGCTACTTGCTCAAGTGGTGGGTGAAGGGTTGAGAAATAGGCTGGGGGAGGCTGGGCACTAGTGCAAAACTATACCAACTGTATCAGAGTATAAGAATAGTAATCAAGCCCCAGAAGTCACAACAAGCCTTTGAGATGGCAGGCTGAGATAACAGTTCATGAAACAAAAACACACTTACCTCCTCTGGAGTGGAGTTGTTACTGATTTTGCAGGGACATAAAAATAAGGATTTGGACAGAACTTCCCTTGTGTCCTTGTCTGGGGCTGCCAAGAGAGGGCAAGGGAGAGGGGACGTCCCCTGCTTGCTGGAGGCTCAGCGCAAGAAATGCAAATCTGCTTCTTCCCTTTCTCTTGCTGTCTTCTACAGGATATAGTCATGTTAACTGTGATAACCCCCAGTTGTTCAATGCAGCTGGCCCTTGAGTTACTATTGCTGCAGCAGAGGCTTCATGCTTCTCCGCTGTTTTTTGGTTGTTTGGCTTGACTCTGTTTGCTGCCACTAGCTGGAAGTGGATCAGGCCTCTTGAGCTGGAATTCGTTACTGCAGATGGAATAGCATGAGTTTCATTTTTGTTTCTGTTTTGTTTGACAGAAAGTGAAACAACTGACAGCGTTCCAAGCGATGAAGAAAATGCAGAGGTAAGGTATTTCTGCATCTTTAGCACTTTGGAGGAAGGTCTCAAGATCAGTGTCATTGTGTATTCTTCCCTTTCTGCGTTTGCAACTGTCTACCAGTGGAGTATTCATTTTAACAATATTTGGGGGAGAAAAGCAACCAGGAAGGTTCAAGGGAGACAGACATTTGGATGATTGTCACAGAATTAATGTTGCTACAGGTTCATTCCTCTTCATCTTTCCAAACTACAAGGAGATTAATTTGCATAATAAAATGTTGTGCAGAGCCATCAACAGTGCCGGCTAGTTTGTTAATATGATGCATTGACGTTGCTGGGTAGTGAGTATTTTATCTTAGTTGAAAGCTCACTTTGTTCTCCTTAAATGGCACCTGAACTCATACAATTGGAGGAAGTGCTTACACATGTGATAGAAATGCAACTTGAACGTTTGAGGTATGCATGGCAGAAAGCTTTCCCGAGCCGTCAGCTGGGTATTGCTGGGTGAAAGGAATCCATGGGGAAAATAACCACCCCATGAGTGTTTCCTGAGCTGCACATATACAAAACTACCACTTACCTTTTATTTTAGGGCTGCTGTCAAGCAACCGGATGTGATGATCTCCATGAGTACTTTGAGGCCAAGGGAAGCTCACTGGGGGCCCTTAGATACCTTGTGCTCCAGCTGCATTCTTGCAGAGGCCTTTTGCAAATTTGTCTCCTGCTGTGCCCTCCCCAAAAGCTCTCTGAATCCTCCTTGGTGGAGAACCACAGGTTGCAGAGCTGTGTAGCGACATGGCTAACCCACTAGGTTTTGTCTCTCATGCCTTGGTTGGGGTGGAATCCATATGTAGACTGTCAGTAGTGACTCCTTAAACCTCCTTTGACAGAACATACCATTGCATGTTCTTTCTGTGGTGGGAAAGGACTGGATGCTCATCTTTCCATGATGAACCTCTTCCCTGTGATGAGGAAGGCACCATCAAGTGACGGTGCTTTTTCCAGCAGCCTCGTCTGTATTGATAGTTTGGGTAGTGTTGTTTGTCCTCTTGGCAGGAGGATGCTCTTTCTGGTAACAGAGGAGACACTTCCATTTGGAGTTCTGGCTGTTTGGTCATCTGTGTCCATTTTTGTCTCTGGCACACTGGGAATAAGGCTTTTATCTTGCATTCAGAAGAACGGGTAGAGCCTCTTGAATGCTCGAAAACCAGCAAGGTTTAAGCACATGACTTCAGAAAGGGAGAAATGGATGAGTGCAGAAACATTCTAATCCAGTGGCTACAGGCTCAGGCTCTAAGAGATGGGGTAATTCCTGTGCAATTTGTGAATGCTTCTGTCTTCATCTTATTACTTGGAGTACTTCACAAAGTTGGGTTCTCTCCTTTTCTAGGGACGGCTTCATTGGCAGAAGAAAAACATTGAAGGCAAACAGTATCTCAGCAATCTAGGAATGAGGAACACTTCTCATATGCTTCCCAGCATGGCAACTTTTGTAGCCAACAAGCCTGACCTCCAAGTCACCATCAAAGAAGAAAGCTGCCCACTGCCTTACAACAGCTCCTGGCCCCCTTTCCCAGACATCCCTCTGCCACAAGTAGTGTCCACAGCCTCCACAAGCAGCAGCCAGCCAGACCGTGAGACACGGGCCAGCGTCATCAAGAAAACGTCAGATATCGCCCAGTCGAGAGTCAAGAGCTGCTAAGTCTTTGACAGTGTGTTTTTTTTAGCTTTGTTTTGTTTGGTTTTGTATTTTACGTTTCTCTAAGAGAGGTTCATCCCTTGACGCACACAAGACAAATCTAAGGTAAAGCCTTGGCAATATAAAACATTGCTGTGTCCGACTCCAGTGCCGGAGTGTTTTTAACTCAGGACTCCAGCCATCAGTATGTACACCTGAACCCAGACAGATTTCCAAGGTTGTTACATAGAAAAACAACCCAAGAACTTTGGCCCACTCACAGGTTCCAGTGTTTCATAAGAGGACCAACTGACCACAAGGGAAGTGGTGCTGCTGCGCTTCTTGCTGTCAAGGCTGTGATGGAACTGAAAGCCTCAGAATGGAAGAGAAAATGTGAACTAGCTGGAATATTTTTAAATAAAGAAAAATCTATTGTGAATATTGTACATAGTGCAGTACTAGCAACGTTGCAGTCTGCTTCTGCACCTTATTAAGAAAGCACTTACAAAAGGCCTTTTATTACCTTGCTCTACTTAATGGCACATTGAAGGTCCCTCCCCACCTGTATTCTTTTCCAAGCTATTCTTGCTAAAGTGTCTTTAAAGAATAGAGGAAAGGAAGTTAAAACTTTCCATGTGGATTTCATATGTTCTGAGACTGCTTTTCTCATGTTTGTTTCTATTCTGCTATGCTTGAATGCCGTGTGGTACAATAGGAAAAAAAAAAGAAACCTATTACAGAGATATTATGCAAATTCCCAGATTTAAAAAAAAGAAGAAAAATACTCTAATTCTAACCAGAGCAAGCTTTTTTATTTTTTATACAGGGGAATATTTTATTCAAAGTAAAATTCTAAAGTGAATATAATTTTTTTTAATCTTTTCTACAGCAAATTTATAATTTTAAGATTCAGTCCTTGGTTATCAGCAGTTATTACATTCTTGTGGCACATTTTTTTTTAATTTTGTAAAGGTGAAATAGCTTTTATGAGCTCATGTAGCAATCAGATTATCCTGTGGATTGATAATAAATATGGTATATAGTTAAATTTTTAATAATCCTAGTTTGTCTCTCATTTTTAATCTTTCCAAAGCCCCAGATGGCATGGGTTTGGTAGGTAAATGGGACGTCTCAGAGTGAGCAATTAGTGTAAGCTGCCTTTACAATTTCTGGAACACCCATCCAAGAAGATGGGAAGTACTGTGCTTGAGGCAGCTTGAGGTGGAAAGAGGAACTAGAATTTAAAGGTGACTTGCTTGAGTTTGGCCTCAGGTGTAAGAGGTTGGGAGTTGGGGCACCTCTTCAGCTGTTACTCTGTGGTTGGGCTTTGAGCAAGTCACTTCATGAAAGGGATCTTGTGAAAGTTCATCCCCCACCAACACAGGTTCAGCTGTACTTCCCCCATTCCTCATAGATCTCCATGTGGCTTGCTTGCAGTTTCATTGTCCAGAAAAATCTCTTTTTGCAGTTTCAAGCAATAGCTCCTTATTAGTGGAATGAATCAGAAGTCAAATAAGCATTGCCCAAGGCTTTCAGCATTACTACTTGATGGCAAGTTCTGATTCCTGGGAAGTTGTAGAGTATCTAACTAAGGGTGCACAGTGGCTTGCGGGGTTGCATGATGGTGGTGGACAGGCTGTGCCATAGACTTCATGAAGTGCTGTGCACTTTGGGCTGTCACTGGCTCAGGCAAAAGTTGAGAGCACTCACCCTCTTGCAGTTTTTTAAGCTGTTGGAAGTGACACAGGTTGATTCAGGTATGTAAAATATGTGGACACAGAGTGCCCTTCAGCTATGATTATCATTCTTATACCAAACCAGCAGAGAGGTGAGCCGAGGGTGGTGTATATTGGGCTGATGAGCAGTAACATGCACAAAAGGCTGTATCACCCGGAGATGTGCTAGCTGGGTATTGCAAAAGGAAAGTAAACAGTAGGATTTTGCTGTGTTCTTCACCTGATGCTGCAACTCCAAATTTCATCACAGGTCCATGTGAAACTTGCTATTTTTTCTTGCCAACCCACTGCCTGGTGGCCTGGGAAGGCAAGTTTTTGTTAGGGTTGGGAGGAAGAGAAATGCCCAAACAGTGTTTGGACTGGGGCCAAAAAATCGTAATAGTTAAAATTGTGGTATGTAAACTTTGTAGTCTCTGTCCCTTTCATTTGGTTGTGCCTTTACCTTTCCATTGTCTCTCTGGGTCCAGAGACCATAAGGTTTGGTCTGCCTCAAGGAGGTAATGTCTGCATACATGTGTGTTTGGAGGGGTTACAGTGAGTCTCTGGCATCCTTAATACTTTTCCAGCAGGGTTATGAGGCTCATGGCAGGTTTCTTTTTCTTGGTTTTGGAACTCACTTGGGTTTATTTATATATTTTCTTAACGTTGTCTTCTTTGGTTTTCAGAAGTTTTTCCAGCTAAAGTTTGGAAGTTGCTCTGTAGCATCACCTTGACCCTTTTAAGATGGTGAGCTCTTGTTAGGGAGGGACCTCCTAGGATCACAGACAATCTCGGGCTGGAAGGGTCCCCTGGGACACTTTGGGTCCAACTTTCTGTCAAAAGCATGATCTTAGAATAAGTTGTCCAGGGCCCTGTCAAACCAAGTCTTGAATATTTCCAAGGAAATTCTTCTCTAGGCTTCATGAATCCCTGTCTTCCAGCCTTTCTTTTCATGGAGAGTGGCTGGAAAAGGGCTGTCCAGGGAGACCTAGGGTGAGAAGAGTTGTCATCTGACAGTTTTTGTTGTGGGAAAGGAAGAGTTGGGTTAGGTAGAAGAGAAAGCCCAAAGCTACATTTATGCTGGGGCTGGGAGGGGATTGCCAAACCCAATGGAGACCTCTCGGAAAGGCTTGCTTTTGGAAAAGAAGGACTGCACTGCTGTGGCTGAGGCTGAGCCTAGAGCAGGGATCGGGGCTGAGGGAAAGAAAAAGCTTAGTCGTGGAGCTGGAAAGCATCATGCAATGTAAACGAAGTGCTGGCTCTCATCTCGTCCTCTGAGGATTATTTAGTCTGTAGACAGAGAGAGGCTCTTGCCTCTGGCGCAGCCTGGGTTTAACATTAGGGGTTTAGGCCGAGGGAAAGCCCAGAGATAGGATTGTGTGGGGACTATAAAGCATCTTCTGAAGTAAACATAGTTGACTCCAGGCTTTTGCTTTTCTGAAAGCAGGGCTGCTTTTTACCTCCACAATGGCCTTCTCTCTCCTCACCATTCAGATTGGAGATGTTAAATGTGGGCATGTCTTTGCAGGCCTTCAGGCAAGCGACTGTGTCCTATGCATTACATACTGCAAGGGACAGAGGGCTTTTCTCTGTAGCTGCAGTTTGAGCTTCCTGCCCCTCACCATGGCACTGAGGAAGCATCTCAGAGGCCTTGTGCCATCCTGCAAAGCCCCGCTTAATGTCTGACCTTGCACAAGTGCTCCCTGAGCTCCATCCTGTGTGTCCATGTGAGAGAGGGAACACATTTGCCATTTATGGTGAAACACTTTTACTTTCACAGTTCCAAAGGCTCACTCAGGAGCCTGACCCCTCAACAGGGCTGCAGAGGAGGAATGAGGACTGAACTGCCTTTTCTGTGTGTCCTGCCTGACTTGCCTTCAGCAAGGCCAGCGGGTCACTGGGGTGAGAAAATGGTTGCCCAAGGGCCACCTGAGTGTTTCTAGGCAATGCTTGTCTGCAAAGTAAGCTGCCCCTTGCCAGGGGAAGGATTTGTTATTCTTAGCATCATCCATCTGAAACTTTGGAGTAGTCAGCAGGGAAAGGCAGACACCTCCAGCTTAACCCATGAGTTAACCTTTATGTAGCTGAAGCAAGTTACATGCTCACATGTCGCCTTTGGCCATTCCGTGCAAGAGTCAACACCAGCATGCAGATGGCCAGGTACCTTGGCTTGCTTTTCCTTTGATCCTTCCAGGATGGTCACTGAGCTACAAAACCACCAACCCTCACCCTGCTTTAGTGCCTGTGCAGTAGGAGACACACACACACACACACACACACATACCTCTGGGAACAGTGTGCATGCTCAGTAAATTCCCCTCTTCCTAGGGTTTCTGTGTTTGAAGCTCTTCCAAGAGGTATCCAAGCATGGCAGTTACAGCATGTATCCATAATACTGGTCAACAAAGAGAGCATTCCCCTTGCAAAGCCAGTGATGCCTCTGCAACTTGCTCAGACCAAATGCAGTTGGCCAACCATGGGGTGATGTAATGCAGTGGGGGATTTCTTTGGGCTGGGATATCAGACATTTATTCTGGAATGCAGTGTTTGATTGCATTTGTTACCTGTGCTTGCAAAACAGTGCAAAATCATAAGAAAACATTCAGCCTTTAATACCATAACTGCAGATTTGGTTCTGAAACCAGGTGCCCATCCATTTGTTCTACAAGCAATACCAAGTTAATCTTGTGTAATTCTGTGATGTGGTTAGCAGATAAGCCTGCAGGAATCTCCCTGATAGGAGGCTGGAAGGGAGGCAAGGGCCATGCTCTCCCTGTGCAGCACACACATGACTTGTGACCAAGGCACTGCCCGTGCTCTGGAGCTCAAGCAGTGCCCTTCGGGGAGCTCAGCGAACAAGGAGCTGTGATCAAGGTCTCTGCTTTCTGATCCACTCGAAAGGGCTGGTCATCAGGCTCAAGTAGGAGAAAAATCATCACTGGAGTAGTAGAACTGGAGAAGACAGATTTGCTTGGGATCTGGGCTGTGTTCAGAGGTGTTTTCTGGGGTGGGGGATATTGCTGAAGCTCCCCTGTTGGTTTAGGGCACTCACATAGCCTCGCTCTCTCTGACTACCTAGTCTCCTTATGAACTTTTTAGTGAAGGGTTAACAGCCTCTTCCTTAGCAAGGCTGTAGTGAGAGCTTTCCTCTCATGAGAGAAACATGAAAAAAATTAGATAATATTTCCAAGCATAAATGTATCCAGGTGTGTTTATGAGTCACATGTTACAACCCAGGTTCCTGCTGGTGTCTGCATCTGCCACTCCTGACAGGCTCCTGGAGCCTGGCAATATCCTCACACACAAAGATATTCAAATCCCATTGAAAATGACACTAGCTAAGTCAGCTCAAAATTCCCCAGGACCAGGCCCTTGCTTTTTTTTTTCCCCAGCAGTTGTGATGGCCTTGGTTCCTGTTTGCATGTAACCACCTGGCTGCATTGCTCCCTCCCTTGCCTGATGCATTAGCATCCAGGCAGGTGGTGAAGTGTGGTTTACATCCTGCTGCACTTGCACCTTTATTGGAAGTTCCTGGGAGCCAGTAGTTGTATGTAACCTTCATGTTTCTTTGCCACAGGACTGCAAAATACATTCACTCTGCACTGGGATAAACGGGAGAAGTGTCTGTAGTTAATGTCAAAACTGTCCATGCTAGTCCATGCTTTGACTCTCCTTGGGCTTTGTGAAGTCACCAGGTTTGCTGCAGGGTTTCTGCCTGGGCCAGCAGAAACCAGCTGGGCTTTTAAATCGTTCCTCTCTCACCCAAGACACATCTCTTTCTCTTTTGTTTCTCTCCCACCCTGCTGACAGCTGGGACTTCCCCCAAACTGGTAGAACTGGCACCACCACATTCCCTTTGCTCCAGCCTCTCCCTCCCTCTCACTAGCGTGAGTCAGATGCCTGGGCACGGGAGCCAGGAGGTGTCCACGGCGTAGAGCTGTGCAATGGTGGCCTTGGAAAGGTGTAGACAAGGGCCTGGGCCCGGGACCCCCTTCTCCCATCCTCAGGTGCCTGGGGGAAACACTCCCTGCCCCTGTGCCCCTTATGGCATCAACCCAGCTGGTAGTGCAGGTGGCAGGCCAGGTTAGCTTCATCCCTGCTTCTTTACATCAGCTGCTTTTGAAGTGTCTGTTAATTACTTTTGCTGATTGGATTTATTAGAAGCGGCTGGTGGTGCAGATTGCCAGCACGTTTGCGGGTGTTTCTCAGGCGGGAGAGGCTGCACTGTCTCCCTGCTGATGCAACAGCAGAAGAAATAGCCCAGTGACCTTTTCAGCAAGTGCTTGGAGGGGGGTTTCCACCTCTGCAGTAACAACAGCAGGTGCATGATGTTTCGGTCAACAATAATGAAAATAGTAGTAGGGAGGAAGGAAACCATGGGGGCCACAGACTGTGCTTAGCTCAGGACCCTAGGCTTTCTGAGGAAGCAAAGGCAGTTGCAGTAACACTTGGGACACATGAAATCCAGCTACCAGACATTACAGATCCTCAAATGAGCTTTTCTCTGTGTGTGGTGGCTTTAAATAAATCAGCAAAGGCATAAGAAGCCCTATGCAAGTTCAGTGTGTTACTTTTGATGAGTAGCTGATGATAGATAGCTCCTTTGGGCTACTTCTGCTCTCAGTTTCATGCTCATGGACTAAATAATTCAGCAGCAGCTAAGGAGTGTGGTGCCAAGCTTCCTTCCCACTGCTGTGACTCCAAGCACTGCCCAGCCTCCTTGGTGAATTTGTGTTCAGAGCTAATTTTGGACTGTTGTCGGGAGGTGAAATGTCACTGGAAATGGATCCTTATTTTATACAGGCTAATGCTGGTGTAGAGACAGTACAGAGGAATTCAAGTTGCGGTTTTTATTTTAATTTTCTAAGGACCACCTCTCTCAGACCCCCATGCTGTAGCTCTTCTCAGGAGAATACTTGATAGTGCCTGCTATGATACTGCCTTCATTCCCTCCGCTCATTTGATATGCAATTTCTCAGCTGATTTATACACCTCATGCTGCCCTTTAAGCTTACTGCCTTTGCATATGTTTTTCCAGACTGTTTCTTAGGAGAAGCTAAACTTTTAAGGTGTCCAAACCCAGGCAGCAGGATGAGAATATGCCAGGGCATTATTAACCCCTCACAGTTTCTGCCCTGAAACATGGGGGAGCAGCAGGAAGCCGTGCGAGTGCTATGTGCCCATTAAAGATGTTATCTCTCACAGTCAGTATTGTCAAGTTTCAGTTTTGGTAGTATTTTTACTCTCAGGTTTTTCTTTTTCTTTTTTTCCCTTTTTTTTAAGAACTTAGTAAAAAAAATAATGTCACACAAGTTACTGTAACATTGAGGGAGAAAAAAATATGGACACATCAATAGGGGTGCAGGTTTGTTTCTGGTGCAAGCCCCCAAGAGCTGATGGCTGTTAAAGCCTCTTTTAGTGCCTGTAGTGGTGGGGTCACAGTCTCAGTGCCTGGACAGGCTGTGCCGAGTTTCCAGGTGGTCATGGCATTTGTATGCTTTTTCAGCCACCCGGGCATCTGCAGGGCTGCTGCAGCCCAGCCCCAGCTCCTTCTGCCTTCTTGCTTTCCATTTGTCTTCCCCTCACAGCTATGGTTTTTTTGGCCAGGTTTTAACCACTTCACATGTGCATCGTGTGACTCCTGCAGCTGGAGCCTGCTTCATACCCCTTTCAGTCTGGTCCTCCTTTATGCCTTCCCTGGATGCCTTCCTGCCCTCTCCCCCACCAGTTTGTAGGGCCCTGCCAACCCCAGCACCCCACCTTCCAATTTTCTCCAGTTGTATGGCTTAGTGTTTTCACCTTCTCGTAAGTAGCCTCCATCAGTGCTCTGGGCACCTTTAGGGAACACTTTGATGCTGTATCACCTTTGGGGAAGTGTGCTGGGGCCAAAGTCTCGGACTAAATGAACTTAGTGGATATTTTGTGGACATTTAACGAATATTTTATGGACGTTTTGCAGGGGATTAATGGAATGATATATGTGTATTTTATCAAAGGTTGGAAAGGGAGGGTATGGTTAATGAGGATGTATTGGATAGTGTGACCTATGCATGACATAAGTGGTGTGGAATAAGGAGTGGAGAATTTGCTGGTTTTGCCTGGGGTTGAGTTGATTTTCTTCATAGTTGTAGTATGAGGCTATGTTTTGGGTTTGGACCAGCATTGCCCATTGTGCTACATAAGCCTTTTTGCCTCCAGCAGACAGCCATGCAATGGAAGAGGATGAACCAATTCACATGGATCACATAAAATACGGAATGAAGCAGCCCTGAGTCAGCAGTGTAGGGCTTTCCCCTTCCCCAAAACATTGCCTTGCTCCTCCTGACACAATGTGTGAAGCACCATTTGAGGCAGGGCATGCATGCACCCACCCACCCACCTGCACAGCCCGTGTGCCTTCATGGGTGCTGCACCTACCCATGGGGTGCTGTGGTTTGGTACCCCACTCTGCGCAGCCACATCACTGCCAGCATGAGGGCAGAGAGTCCCGCAGACACCTGCTGTTCAAGGTGTCTTTCCCTAAAAGCTGCTTCTCTGAAGGTTTCCATTGTCCCAGCACATGTAGTGTGACTCATCCTTGTATTTGCACTTTTTGCAGCTTCCTTTTGCATTTGCCATACTTTACTGGGGGAAACGAGGTAATTCCTATTTTGCTGGAAGGTCTTACAGTGCATTTTAGGAGAATATTGCTACTCTGATGGCTGCTGTTTAGAGACCCAACTTTCTTGGTACTACAGAGAGACTTTATGAGCATTTTATATTTAGTTGGTAGAGGAAAAGTTATGGGGAAAACGTAAATGATGAGCATGAGCAAAGCTGAGAGAAGACCTCTTCATGAGCATTTCAAAGGGCTGTTCTAAAACTAATCTAAAATGAATTATATAAAACTAATTATATAGAATCATAGAATATCCTGACTTAGAAGGGATCCAAAGGATCATCTGACTCCTGGACCTGCATAGGACAGCTCCAAGAATCACACCATGTGCCTGAGAGCACTGTCCAAATACTTCCTGAGCTCTGTCAGGTTTGGTGCTGTGACCACTTCTCTGGGGAGCCTGTCCCAGTGCCCAATCACCCTCTGCGTGAAGAAGCTTTTCCATCTCTAACCTAAGCTTCCTCTGACTCAGCTTCATGCTGTTCCCTTTGGTCCTGCCAGTGGTCGACAGTAGAAGAGAGCAGGGCCTGCCCCTTTGCTTTCCTTCATGAGGAATTTGTAGACCATGATGAGGTCTCCCCTCAGTCTCTTCTTCTCCAGGCTGAACAAACCAAGTGATCTCAGCAACTCCTCACACAGCTTCCCCTCTAGGCTTTTCTAAAATTAATTGTATGTAGATGTGGCACTTAGGGATATGGTTTAGTGGTGGACTTGGCAGTGTTAGGTTAATAGTTGGAGTTGATGATCAAGGAGTAAATGATTCTATGAAGAAAATGTCAGTGTAAACTTCCAGAAAAAAAATCCCAAGATATCAGTTTAGGATCAGTTACCTAGAGATCAATGACCCACTCTGCTATGCCCAGCCCATCAGTTCTCCTGGGGGATTTGCCTGGGCAACCACATGCCCAATTCCAGGCTGAGCGTATCCTCCTTTGGGGCCTGGGATGCACCCAAACATCCCAGCCAGCTCGTGCCGCAGCTGCAGAGTGTCAGTGTGGTGCTCCCCTCTGGCACAGCAACTGGTAAATGTGAGCCGGGGAGTTCATGACACTAAAACAGCAAGGCTTCCTTCACACAGCAGAGTGGCCACCTCTTTTGAAGTTATCCTCAGCAGAGCCCATTCTTTTTATGGTTTTACATTGTCAGGTTCAAGATGGGATGGAAGAGAAGCAAAACCAGAGCAGCATGATAGATAGTACGGAATTACATTTACAGCAAGTCCACATTTATTCATGGAAATCTGGTTAACTGGGCTCTAAATAGTTTTACTTAAATCTCTTCAGTTTCCATCTGAATAAGGTCTTTAAAAGCAGACAGATGATACTAAATCAAGTTCACTGCAGGCTTAGCTGCAGGAGCAAGTTATCCCATCCCGCTGATCCACTCTGACTGTCTGCAGCAAATGCTAATTTGAGGTAACTTAGCCTCAATGAAGGGAAAAAACGGGAATTAGCTAAAGGAACATCCATCCCAGCGATCCCATCCCATCAGGATGATGAGACTTTTATTTAGCTGCTTTAATTAACCAAACATCATCATCTTGTATAAGCAGCTTCTTGCTGCTCCAGGGGGCGGAGAGCATTCAGGTGCAGGACAGTGGTATCCATGACCACTTCATTAAGATTATTACCCCTCTCACTCTCTGTGCACAGAAACACTACAGTCCAGCCAAGCTGAAACGACATCCCAGCTGGGTCACTTCAGGTGAGGCCAACAGGATGTGCACTGACTTCCCTTCCCTTGGCAGAAGCACAAATATCCCCAGTGCCACACTGGGAGCTGGTAGCCAGGGCCAGATGCATGCTGTCCGTCAGCAGTACTGGCTGGCACATTCTAAACAAGAGGCTTGCTTTTTTTTTTTTCTGTGCTAATGACATGCCATGCCAGGGCACTTGACTGCCTTACAAAGGAAAGTCTGGCCTCAATAGGGGCACAGCTGCCTGGGTTATTTTGATCATCCTTTGCATGTTTCTTCATGTGCTGACTTGAAAGAAGTTGTTACAAATATAGGCTTCAGTTTTAAAGAACAGCATGAGGAAAAGCAAATTGCCTGCCCCAAGCCAGTTGTCCCCAGTGGAAGTGACAGAGGCCGTCAGGTACAGGATTGGGCTCCAAAGCCCAGAAATGGATATGAACTCTGCTGTAGACCAAGGACAGAGGAAAGTGTGCTTGAGGGTTTCTAGAGAAGTGCTGTCATGAGGTCCGGGAACAGACATTTTACCCAGCACCTCTGCTGCTTTTTCCAATGGCTTTGGCTGATCTTGAGAAAAGAACATGGTTTGTCCCTTAGAGCTACAACAGCTCTCATGGTATAATCCCTTAGCCTGTGCTAATCAATCCCTCAAGCTCCTCATTAGGACAGAGCCGGTTAGGAATGATAGCCTCCAGGATATACCCACACTAGCTCAGGTGCTTCTGGGTAAAAATTTGTGCCCAATTTATGCCCAGAATTTTATCTGCGTGATAAAATTTATATGCATTGGTTGTGGCCAAGTCTTCTGGATTTTTGGCAGAGGTCAAGCTGGTGAAGATCTTACTCTTAAGAGTGTCCCTGGCCTTTATCTTGGTTGAAAGATCTTCTACATGCCCCTTATTGTAGCAGCAGCATCTTTCACAAAGTTCAGTGTCCTTCATTCAGTCAGTAATGTCCTTCAGCTGATAATCTGCACACCTTGTTACACATTCAAAAAATGTCAGTAGCTGCTTTTGCTGCGGCGCTGCCCTAGAAACTCATGCTCAATACTTTCTCTACCAGGAACCCCACACCATCTATCATCTCTGCTTTCCAGGATCCAGGGCCTGTCCACTTTGTTCCCAAGCTGCCCACCTTCATGCTTTCAAATAAAATGGTATAAATACTTTATAAACTTTTTAAAAATCAAATATTATTCCTCTCTCTCCCCATTTCTATTTAAAATCCTGCTAAACCAAGTGTCTCCTGGAAATAAGGGTGCAGTTACTGTCAGATGGGCAGCATTCTCCAAGAGGATTGAGCTCAACTCCATTATTGTCACAACTGGGCAGCAATTTTGGGCAAGTCCAACCATATTTTCCACCACAACTGCACTCTCACTCTGCTTTTGTGTAAGTCTGTTAGGTATTTCTGCTCTGCTTGGAGCGAAACTCTTTTTGTCATAGCTTTCCCTGATGGAGTAAATATGTGCTCAGTGCCACGGCATTGTTCTTTGGGTTTGGGCTGTTTCCAGCTGAATAATTATTACAGACATAAGGTAGTTTTCTAAACAGCAGGACAGGGATGTGCGTCAGATCACTGACCTGAATGGACCAGTATCCTGTCTCTAAGATTTTGGACAAGTATTTTGGACAAGATTATTGGAGCCAGAGCAAGTTTAGAATGAATTTGCCCTTGGTAAATCCTTCCAGCATCTGCTAATCAGCATTTCGGAGAGTTTACGAGCTGGAGGTTGTATCTGAACGATTATTTAATAATCCCGGTGGACACACCTTGCACAAATAGGCACTCCAACTTTCCCTGACAATTAGTTTCTTCATCCATCTACATGTTGTGTAAAAAATACTGCTCTTCAACTGCTTCAGAGCAATTTCCTGATAATTTAACCATAACTATTCTCATTTTTTCAGATATACAGGCTAGGAAAGTGAAGACATACCCTATGTGCTCACATTTCCCAGAACCATAGTCGCATGTGGTTTAAATCTCAGTTATCAGGACAAACACAGTAGGAAGTGAGAGTCTTCAGTGACACTCCCTGGGCACACATAGCTGGTCCCATCTATGCAGTAGCCCAGCTGAGACCTACAAAAACAGGGTTTACCAGATCACTGGGGCACCAAATGGAGACAAGCAGCTGCCCAAGGGCTGTGGTTCATCTGCGGGTGCTCCCAGGTGAGCGACAGTGGGGTGGGTGTGCAGGGCCCTGCAATGCTGTGGGTGCAGCAGTGGCGACTTCCTGGGGCACCAGCCTGAACCAGGGCTTCCCAGTGTTTAAGACACCCACAGCACAGACTTCAGCAGCATAACCACACTGAGAGACTGAAAATAGCAGCTAGCTAATCAGTGCTGTTCTAAGTGCGTGGGGGTTTGCATGAAAGGTGGGTTGGAGGAAGCACTGCCAGCACCAGGAGACCTGCTGACATTAGTGGTCCTTTCAAACTCAAGCAACTGACCATGAGTGAGAGCATAACCCATCACTGCTGCTACTGGAAACACTCTGGGGCTGCCTGCCATCATGCTACCTGCCTGACCACAGGGGTGCAGCACCCCCTGAAGAGACAGCACATGCAAATGTCTTGCACATCTGTACTTCCGACTGTGCAAAGAAAAAAGCCCATTGTGTGCAATGAAGAAACCTATTTTTTAGGGTTTTTCAAAAGCTCTTCTTCAGACTGTTGTGTAGTTTTCACTGAGGAATATTACTTTCCTTTAAAGAGGAAGCAGGTGCTTCGAAAGGATTTTTTTTTTGCAGTGCAGGGGAACTGCAGGACGCATGGCCACAGCTCAGCCCCATTTTGTCTAGCTCAGAAAGCCCTACTCTCAGTGGAGCTGTGTGTGCTGGACATTCATTCTCCACCACCCTGCAGGGGGTGGGCTGCAGTTGGCATCACCTTCCCATGGCCTGCACACACGACACAGGCTGTCCCCACAGTGCAGATGGCAGCAGGCTGTTTTTATGTTTTCTATATGATAAAAAGCAGAAACAAAAGAGAAGTTTCTGAGGTGACAAAACAGAGATAAAAATAAGTGTCACTGTCAGTCAGGGGCCCTGTACCTTCGGGAGTCTTGCAAGCTTTAGCCACAAAGTCTAGACTTGACAAGGATGGGAAGGGGGAGGAGAGAAAGGTTTCTCTGTTTCTCTGTCCTTCTCTTTGCCTGCAGACCTCTTGTACCATTTCTTTCCATCTTAAGTGAAAGTGGCCACTGGGCTGAGAAGATTTTGAGCAGGATTTACTAACTGCTGTGCCAGCTGCTTCTCCAAAAACCAAGCTGAATCCAATTTTTTTTTCTTCTAATTCGCAGGGTTTTCCAAGAAATAAACACAAGTAATCAGTTTTAACCAGAGATTTATTTTACCTTGTTGCTTGAGCAATACTTTGATCATTTTGAAGTAGTTGTGAATGAAATCCTGTTTCATTATGCAGGAATTACTTACAAATGTGGTGAGAGTTCCCACTGTCCACCCTCACTTTCCTGTGTGCTGACCCAGAGTGGCTTTCCTGTACATGGCTGTGGTGCCTGTGCCCAGATGGGTGCTCCATGTGGTCTCTGGGATTGGCAGGGAGAAGGAGAACACCAGAAACCAACCAATTCACAGGTTGTCTGCTGACAAGTGACCCTCGGGGCAAAGCCAGCACAGGGTCAAGGAGCAGGGGTCAGCTCCCTCCTGACACCCGTGTCTAGAATTGCTCAACACAGGGGCCACCAGGGCATGGCACGGGACAGGGACAGTGTGCTTGCCCTCCCTTCCCTCCAGCGGCTCTTTGCATGGGCCCCGCTGAATGGAGGGGAGAAGAGAAAAGAAACGGGAACTTCTTCTTGGAATCTTATCGTCCCAAAACTGAGAGAAGAAGCGAAATTTAAATAAAAAGGAATGCTTTTGGTAAAGGGTGTTGAACTTCCTAACCTCACATTGAGCAGTTCCCATCCTACGGCCTATGGAGATATGGGTGAATTCAGTGCAATAGTTTCAACTCCTTATTTCCAGTCGCTAATACAGCCACTAATTAATTACCAGCTGGCATTATATGAAACATTCCCCTGGTATCTTCCAATGTGCAGAGAAATCTCAGACTACCTCTGGAGCGAAATGTAGCCAAAGAAAACTGCTGAAGTCTCAGTAGGAACTTGCACCACTTTGGCATCAACTGTAGTGCAAATCTAGCCTGAAATCCTTATTAAGCTCTAGAAAGAGAACGTGTTAGCAGTCCTGTGGCCTCACAGGTATCATCAGGCACTCACCAACTCTGCTCCAGTGGGAAAAGGGCCCTGAGAATTCTTCTAGTTTCATCACTGCATCTCCCAGATATGGTCAAAACCAATTTTGATCAAAAGAAGAAATCCTGTTTGCAGACTGCAAAGGGGGAAAAAACCCGGGATAACTGCAAGCATTGTTCTGTAGTGTCTATGACTAATCCATAAAAGGATGCACTGAGTTACAATTTTTTTAGGAAAATAAATGAAAACCATGGCATGCTCTTCCAAAGCTTCCATAAATTAAAACTTCAGTGTGATGCAGAGGTCAGAAAGCAGTGTCTACTCTCAAAGAGATTCAGGATGAAGTGTTTCTTGAAATATTAGTGAAAAGTACTCTACTGGGCATTTGATAAGCTTCCCATCCTCAGGATGATATTTGCATCTGTTGCTCTGGGAATAAGAGAACATTTCAAATTCCTTAGACAAAACTAGGCTAAGATGGAATTATAGCTGGGAGCAGATTAATAAACTCCAAGTAAAACATATTACAGGACAGTAGCAATTATCTATCAAACCCAAGCATTCTAAAACTCTAGAAAAATCAGACTTGTATGTAAATTTAAATGAAAATGTAAACACATGAACACAGGGAGACATAGGCAGCCAAGCATGGCAGGGATGATGGTGCCTCTGCAAGCATGGTGGTAGTCTAGCCCCACAGTTCTGGGGCAGCACCCCATGAGATACCCCCTGCTTCATCTGCTCTGTGTTGAGGTGATGGCCCTGGGGTCTTGTTCTTACACAGTTTCCCCCGTCTTTAAATGAAAGTGTAAGTGAAAAATGGTCCTGACTTGTTTTCATTAGGTCTAGATATTATCCTGGAGCTCTTCCACTTTAGTTGGTATAGAGACCAGAGTATGTCCATCCAAATCCCCTAATTTATTATTATTTCTATAATAAACAATGTCAACTGCAGTGTCTTTATACAGGAACTAAAATCACTTAAATGTTCCCTTCAGTTATGTGACCCAATGTGAAAAAAGAAACTGAAAAATGGAGCAAAGATTTCAAATTAGCTACCCACTACCACAAGAGGTATCAAGCCATACTATGTAATTGCCAAGCTCCCTATTAAAAGAAGTGTATCTATTATACTAAAGCATTTCGTATCTCTCCCACCAATCTTTGTTCCAGTCCACCAAATCACTTCAGCACATCCTCAGTCTAATGGAAATTCTCATGTGTTGAGCATTAAATACATGCTTTTATGCTTGATAGCATAGGGGCTTATCAGAACAAGCACCACTATGGCAAGTGGGCTGGTACTGGTGGCACTGGTGTTATTGAGCAAGAACCTCAGGACTCAGAGGCAGCTGGATCAGATGAGGATATCACACCCTGTTGTACTGTGGCACTCCAGCCTCCATCACAGGTTTTTTCTTCTCATGGTACTAATTTGTGATGCCTCAAACTCGGAGCCATGCTCCAGTTTGCAGAGGGTAGAGGCTGACACCCTTGGCAGAGCATGGCTTTCTGAGCGGGGCTAAGATTGGTCAGAGAGCCACAGAGACCTGTGTCTCAGTAAATGTCACCACAGTGCTTTGGCACAGCAAAGCACATGGCAGAAAATAAAACAGAATGCTTCATCCAGTTATAGAAGGGAGAGGCTGAGGCTGGACAAGAATACCTTGCAATTTTTCTTTCATCCCTTTCAAGTGAGAAACAGCTTCCTTTCCCATGCAGTCCTACCTTCTTCCACCTCCTCTGCTTAAAGAGAAACTACAACAAACAAACCACACCACCACGACCACCACCCCCTGCAACCTCCCCCCCCATCAACAAAAAAGATAACAAACAAGCACATCCTAAACATAAATAAACATAATGGGAAGATACTGATGCAACACAGATGAAAGACACTGGTTTAGCCACCATTGCTAGATTGCTCAGGAAACCTTGTCAGCCAAAATACAGCTCTGTGTGCTGTTAGAGCTCTTCACCTCACAGCATCAGCTTTGATGCTTTTTTTGTCTCTTTTGTCTCATGTATCTGAAGTCACCTTGGAAGAAGGACGGCTGCTGGAAGAAGGAAACATGCTCCAGAAACCAACAAGGGCACTGAGTTAGACCTTTCATTCTCAGCCTCCGCTCCCGAGGCAAAGGCCAGGGTGGAGACAAGGGCTGCTCAATGGCCGGCCATATCAACCTTTCCTTGCTCAAACTTTGTAGCCGCACACTGACATTTCTCCATAACCTGGCTTTTCTCTGCAAAAAATGCCATTAATATTAGAAGTATGTCCACTTCCTTCTGTGTCTTTCTAGTGGTGTCCACACCCACTGTTAGACTGAATAAGACCTTGCCTGAGCCCCTTCCCTTAGCTTTCCAAGCATACTGCCTTGTTGACTTTTTATAAACTTATAAAGCAGTTATATCATCTCTTCATTTTAAAAAGCAATCATATCCCTCTGGCATTTATGGAAAGATGGACCCTAAATCTCTTATTTTCTTATGTCCAGACCCAGCTTATGGTTGGTTAGATCACATCTAACAGGTTCTTTGACCTAAATGGCTCTCTCACCCAAATATTTGCTCTTGCCTGTAGTTACTAACAGTAATCCCACCTAATTCATACCTAAGGATCCAGAACCACCAGCCATCCCTCCAGCTTCAGTTCTGCCTCCTGACTAAAGAATAACCTCTCCCTTCACACAGGGATTTCTTTAAACCCAAGCCTGTAAATAAGCTACTTTGAGGTTGTAGTTTTATGTCATTTTTAGGTCAGACTGAAAAATGCTTCTAGTAGCAATAACACCCCCCCCAACCCGCCTTTCATTTCAGCTGAAGTTTAAAACAGATCTCATCCAAGTTGCTCACGTATAAAACCTCTCACTCTCTCTCTCAAGTGGTTTGGTGGGGTTTTTACACCTCTGTCTGATCTGCAGGGATTTTTTCCAGGCATATACACAGCGCCTGCTGTCCCCAGGGCAGATAAGCAGCATCACTGCTTGGCTGTTGGCCTTCGCTTCAGCTCATTTCTTAGAAAGCACAAGCCATGCAGAAAACCTCACTGAAAAGTCACTGCACACCTTAGAAAGTGAAAAACCTGCTCCTGGGCAGGCCCTGAAAGTCTGACTGTAAGCACCACACTGTGAAAGCTTGGAGGCAATGGAGGTTTCCCTGCCACCCTGGGGAAGAGGTGGGTGGATGTGGGGGTGGCAGGGCACCCCGATCCCACCCCTCTGGCCTCCTGTGGCTTGACTGTAAGCAGTCAGTAAGCAACTGCCGTGCAATTTAATCTCATATTATGTTATGCAGCAGAGACAGTTTAAAAATAGGCTTCTTGGTTCCAGCCCAAGCTCCCATCCCCCTGCCATATGTGTCTGAGCCTGGCTGCAATGGACACACAAGCAAGAGCTTTGCCCAGCAGAACATGAACTGAGCAATTGTCTCTAACTAGTTTCTGCAGACATTTTGAAGGGTGCCAGTGAAGGTCCTGCTGTGGGTTTCTTTCACCTGTATTCTAGAATTGAAATTTACCTCTTACAGATGGGTACAGGGAAGAAGAAACACAGGAACCTGCACTGGTGCAAGCTCTTTGGCAAAGTGGATTTGAATACAAAGCACATGTGCCATGGTCTGGACACAAATGGGTCGTGTGACACTGATGAGACGAGAAAGCCACAGCAGCAACAACCCTCCTCCGGCAGTGCTCAGATGAGGTGTACAGGAAGAATCAGGTATGGCCGCCCTGAGGTGGGGGCATTTCCTTCCCCTGCTCCACCAAAATATTTTTGCCATTTATAAGTTTTCAGGCTGTGCTGCTCAGCTTTTGCAGAAACCAAATAACTGTCCCGTAGCTCATGGGACATGATCCCTAGCATACACCAAAACCAGTATACAGTTTGGAAAAACTGGAGTTTGCATCAGATGTTGACTGGAATCAGACAGTTTAACAAGAACAACTCACAGGCACCAAGTGTTCTGTGTAGTTTCCATATAACATAAAGGTTTGAACATGGTTTATGAGATGTTACAGTCCATGCCCTGACAGCTGCAAGATGTTCAGGTTGTTTATAGAGACTAGAAGAGAACAAGTTCAGCCCTGGCCCCTTCCCCACCTACATGTGAAGCTGTATGTGGAACAAAGCATCTAATGTTTGCACTGAACCTTGTCAACCTCACTTCCACTTGCAGAGCTGAAGACAGGAGAAAACAAGAGCAGAAGACTGCAGGACCTGAATACAAATGCAGACTTTCACTTGAGGCTTCTTCCAACACCCCACTCTGCAATACAGCTTTAACCTTTTCACTGTTACTCTGATCAATATTTCTTTCTAATATGATCTTACTGGGGAGAAAAGGTGCTTCCTAAGGAGACCTATAGCTGTGCACCCAGAACAGATACACTAAAATATTTGTAACTCCAGCGTGACACGAATAAACTTTGCCCTGCCAACACCAGCCCTTCTTGGGCTTGTCATCACTTGGAAGTTTTTGGTGTTCAGACACACTGCTGACAGCATTGTGTGAGCTGCTTGAATAGAAGAATCTGTGCTCTGGATAATGCCAGTGAATCATAATCAAAATTTTCTGGGAAACAGTTTTCACCAAGGTCAACCCACAGAGCTGTGAAGTCACCTACCTCAGAGAAAAATGTCACATATCAACTGCCAGAGGGGGAAAGTCTTGGCTAAGGGAGGGAAAGGCTTAAGAATTGACATTACCCTCTGAGGGAAGGTATAACCACCATGTGGGCTTTCATTTGCTGTTATATAAATTAGATGCAGCAAACAATAAATATCATTTACAGAGAATTCTGCCTGGTCCTGCAACAGCTATGAAACCCAAGACTACCAGAGAAGCAAAATCTGGAGCTTCTGCTCATTGTGTGTTGAAGGGACTGCTCCAAGCTGCTGTCCCTGATAGGTCAGCCTTTCCCTCCCACAAGGTGTGATGAAAGCTGACACTGCATTGTGAAAGTTGGTGAGGTTGAGGAACTTCATCTACAGCTGAGAAGATCACTTAGCTGACTGAAATAAGAGCAGTGACATCTGAAGGGTCCTCCCAGGAAAGACTCTTGAGGGATCAGGAGCCTGACAACAAGCTGTGTTGCTCTGAAGAAGGTCTCTCGCCACGCAATGTGACAGGCAGAAAGCCTGGGGAGAATTCTCTCCCTTGGATCAAAGGAAAACATGTGATAATAATTTCCAGGAATTAATGGTGAATATTAGAATCAGCTATGTTGATTTATGTGAATGTTATGTTAATAACAACATCTGGGAAGGACAACATGTGAGTGAAGACCCATCAATAGAGTGGTTTGCTCAGGATTTTGTAAGGGGCACAGCTTCTCTTGGGACTCTGAGAACAAAATAAAGATCAGATGTAACAAACCAGCACCCCAGCTGACTCCAGAACAGCCGAAAAATCTGCATGGATTTTTTGAACCACAGAGGTCAGAGAATGATTTCAGGACACTTCATGGCTGAAGTCCACATGAAGAAGTGTTAGAATTTAGAGACTGCAAAACACAATACCACTATCCAAGTAAGTGATCATGCTGCAGAGATCAGAAATGGCATAACAGGCAATGAGTTAAGGTCTGAAGTTTTGCCTTAGTGGGTTTTTAACTCAAAACAAGTGCAAGCCCTGGATTCTGGGAAGAGGAGAGGAGAGGAGAGGAGAGGAGAGGAGAGGAGAGGACAGGACAGGACAGGA
>JAWWLV010000144.1:40826372-40842743 GCA_035041135.1 Platyrinchus mystaceus | reverse complement strand
GGAGAGGAGAGGAGAGGAGAGGAGAGGAGAGGAGAGGAGAGGACAGGACAGGACAGGACAGGACAGGACAGGACAGGGACAGAAGGGGAGAAGGACAGGAGGGGAGGAGATGGGAGGGGAGGGAAGCTAACCCAGGGAAATCCTGTGTACTTGTAAGTTAAAAGAATAAGAAGAAAGATGCAGTCACTAGAAGCAAAGGATCAGTGCATTAATCTTGATGTTATTTGACTGGGGAGACCCAAAACTTCAATTGCACAAGGCTGCTGTTTCTGTGTCATAGTGGATATGGCTATGAACCATGAATATTTCATTCACTTTGGCACTGAACAGATGACAAGAAACTGGAAGAGATTCAAACAACGGTAGGCATGATTTAAGAGACAGTGGAAGAACTGGCTTGAGAAACAAGCAAGCAAATGTAAAATGGGATGAGAAATGTGCTAGAGCTCTTTAGAAAGTATAATGCCACTGAGAGGGGAACTATTTAGTTTTATAGAATATAAGCAAAATGAATGTACCATGAGTAACCAAGAGCTCTGGAAAATCAACACTAGCTGGTCTCACTGCACTGATTTAAGTTACCAGTCCGTTTTCTTGCACCTCAGCTACAATGGGGACAGCAGCAAGACAGGCAGTGCAGCCTCCCCTCCACTGGCAGCCCACTGCACTGTGGATTTAAATCCTCTCTTCTCCCAGGCTGGAAGTGCACACCAAACTTGGGTGAGCTTGGCTGGCCGGTGGAGGTCTGCTGGCTCAGGAACTTCAGCTGGTCTTTCCCACTTCTTCACAAGCCCTGTGCACAGCAGGAGAAAGGACCAGAAAGAGGGGTTGACTGCCTCTTCAGAGAGGTCCTCTCCTTGAATTGATGGGTGCTGGATTTTACTTTATCACCTTCATGATTTCCACATGCACAGAGAGCTGGCAGCCTATGGAGCATCCTTGCAGCTCCACCCCCTCCATTTCAAACACTCATCCCCATTTCCCAGGCAGGCATAAAGTTGCAGATATCTGTACTGAGTCCATGCAAAATATTTCAGGCCACTCACATCAGAGTTTCTCTGTGATGTATAGCTTGCTCATGGCTGATGGCCGTTTGTGGGGTGTTCATGCCTGCAAGTGAGGCAAGAGGTGCTGGCCCCCCCACTGTGGGATGCCCATTCACCCATGCACTCCCACCCCCGTGCACTTTATGCACCCGTGCTCCCACCTACCCATGCACCATGAATCCGTGTGGCTGGGAAGCCGCAGCAGCTCCTGCCAATGCTGCAGTAGCAGCGCTGTTTCCTGCCTTCTCTTTAGTGGCCATGGCAACTGTTGTTGTGTAATGAAGTATTGCCAAGATCCAGGCCAGGAGAAGAGTTTCATAAAGGAAATTAAAAATAAAAAAATCAAACCAGGGAAAGGCATGATGTCAAGCCATTAAAATCCAAGTACCCCTCCTGCCTGGCATCACACGCACTTTTCCACACTGGCCTCTGAAATCCAGCCTTGTCATGGCTGACCCAAGTCCCAGCAGCGGAAGAGTCACCACTTGGAGCAGCACTTGTGGTTGTTTGTGCTGCTGTTCTCTTTCTCTCTGTGGTAATCAAGAACAAATTGTATCCACTACTCATCTAATTGTTCTTTAAGGAAGTGGTTCAGAAAATGAAACACATATCACTGAGCAGCTAAGCCAACAGAACAGGCTATCTATTGCAGGATACCAGGCTGGAGCAGCTGAAATACTTGTTCTTTTGACCCATAGTTGTTTACATTTGCTTTGCTGAAAATCCCTTCACTGACAGACAGAGGTATTTTTAAAAGTGCCAGAGCCTGAAGGTCTCTTTCGGTTTGCCTCTGTAAGGGGCAAATTCACTGAGGAAGCAGGAGGCCTGGATGCAGGAATGCCTGGGCAAATTATTTCTGTGCCAGCCAGTTCAGATGCAGGAATCGCATCCCAGCCATGGTGAGCCCTTGCCAGGTCAGGGGTGTCCCAGGCAAGGGTGCAGCAAGTACACTGGGTTTTGTCTGGGCGATTTCTACATGCCTCTCATTGCATAAAATGACACAAGAAAAGGCAAGAACTGGACAGGGAAATTCATACATTCATTTTTAAAAAAACAGAAGCCAGAAAAGCAGGAACACAGATGTAGGAGTAAATGTTCACTGCCAACCTTTGATCCCTGGATTCCACAATGGTATCTCACCTCTGCAGCCTGAAGCCCTTGCCAGACTGGAAATTTGGGAGAATAAAGGGGAAATGGGGAAGGAGGGCTGTTTTCTGAACAAGGGAAAGGGAAATTGCCTCTATCCCCAGCAAGAGTGGGAATAAGAGGAAATGCTATTTTTTCATTGGGCAATTTCTGTTCTCTCAGAGTTTTTGGTCAACACTAGCTTTGGTAACTGGTGTCTGTGAGCTAAACACTCTGGGACAACAATACTGGGAGGAGAAAAACAGTAACGGAGCTTTAAAATACTTGCAAAAAGCACCTTGGTGAGTCCTGTTTCTTTGCCACTGGTTTCACTTTACTGTAAAACTGAAAGCACCTGTTCTGCCATATTTTCTGAGCTCAGGAGAGCCCACAGCTAATAGCTTCTTCAAGGTTGCACTCATAGCTGCTTTCTCTTTTAATAGCAATAAAATCCTGCAGCTGTCAGTCTTCCCTGGCAGGGTACTCCAGGACAGTCTCAAAAGGACTGCCCAAAAAGCTGTCTGTGGGGAGCAGGGAAGCTGCTGCTAATGGTTCACATGAGGTGTTAACCCCCTTCCAGCTCTTCTGGGATGAGGGCAGGAACTTTGGGTGAGAGTTTTCATCCCAAAAAATGTCTCCTTTTGGCTTGTATAAATACATGTTTATTATAAAGAGGCTTTATGCAAAGATGCGAGAACCCACTTTTCCTTTTCCCCCTTGCCACTGCAATGCAACAACTCCCCTCCCTGCAGGGGTGAAGATTGCCAGTGTAGCCCAGGTCTCACCCAGGCAGCTCCTCCACGGGTCTTCATGAAGCATGAAGCAGAGCAGACGCACTCGCGTGTTTGGACTGACATCTAGTGTCGACATGGACGGGAAAAACCACCTGACTCATTTCTCCCAACGTGTCAACGGTGACCTGAAAGGAAGAAGGAAGAGGACATTTCTTTGGCTTAGTTCTTCTAATTTGGTTAGAGAGATCCGATCCATAAGTCCACAAGTATCTTTGCTCTGATAACTGGCAAGAAAATAATAATAGAATGCTCAAAAATAGAATTAAATAATCTTAAAGAAATTTCTCTTCCCTTCCTGCAGCAAAGTGTCAGGCATCTGATTTCAGGACAACAAAATTAAATAATTGAGTGGTACAGCTCAACTTGGGTGGCTCCAGGGAGGGACCTAAACAAAGGAATCCCTGGGCTTTTGTACCCTTACTGTCTGACAGTTTAAGTACCTGTTCTAATGGTTATTTTGAGATCAGGGGTCTTCTGGTTGTTCACTGGCTGAACAACTGTCACCTGTGTCACCTTTTATCTGTGCTTTTCTGTTTTTGGCATAGGCAGAAAAAAAGTTGTAACAGACTTTTATCCAAAGCTGCAGAAACAGACTTCAGGCTTGTAAGTATGTGAAGGAAGAGGAAAATGTGTTTGTGCTGTACATTCCCCAAAAAACTGAGAGGGACTCTTGTGCAAGAGGGCTCCCTAAGTGCTGTTGGTCAAAGTCCATGGTGTTTATGCAGGAGCTGGCTTAGCTAAAAGGGCCAGATGGAGTCAGGGAACAAATCTTACCATCCTGACAAAACAGACATCTTGCCGTTGAAGTTTCCTCAGCAAGTTTCCTGTTGCTGTTTAACCTTTAAATATGTCGTCTTTCTTTTCAGATTTCCCATCAGATGTTTTTTTCAGACAACCAGGGCATTCATACTTAAGCTCAGATTGTTCAGGGCATCTTGTCCAACCAGAAACTATTTGTTCTCTACACACACTTGAATTCCAGAAAGTACATGGAGATACTTTATATTAAACTTTGAATAATTTAAAGATAAAGTATTCCTTCATTTTGTTTTAGTTGTATATTTTACTTTATACAGTGTTCAAATATATACATATATGCAATTATGGCTACTGTTTATGTATTATACAGACCCTCTCTTTTATTTCATGACCACATTCCTGCCATCATCGCACCACATGCAACCTCCCGCCCCAACATAAACCCAAAATAGCAAAGAGTTGATCTTGGCATGTAGAAACAGACACTGCAAACAAACCTCTGGAGAGTAACAAACCCATCACCAACCCCTGCAACTCCTGAAAGCATCCATTAGTGACAGACCTCCCCCTGGCTCAGCCCCAGTGCTACATTCCTATGATGGCTGATCCTCTAGGGAGAAAATGGTCTGACATAGCACAAACAGTATACATCAAGGTTAATAGCAAGGGGTTGGGGTTTCATAACCCTCTTCCATTATACCAAGGCCATCGTAGCACTTGAAGAATTAGAGTCTTCCTCCAAAAGCATTATTCCTAATGCAACTGCTGTTGCTGGAGGTGCCCGCCTGGGCAAACGCTGCCTCTGCCATAGCAAACTACAGCAGAAGAGGCTGTTCTGAGAGCACACCTCAATTATAAAATCTGATGCATTGGCTCAAAAGAAGACAACAAAACCCAATTCCCTGTTACAATGTATACTTTTAAAGTGATTGCTGTAAAATATTAATGGTTTCATATTTTGTAAAACCATATACTGCTTTTGTTTTGAGGAAAGGGGTACTAGCAGCTGCACAAAAACCACATAAAACACAACAGCTTTGGATGAGTAATTGTGAGTTTCTGCCTAATGGCTACCCAGAATGAAACTTGGTTCAGTAACTGATGCCTCTCTCTGTTAGAGCTTTTCCAAGATCCTCTGGTTGGTATCTCATGAATGAAGTCATTCAGTGATTTGGATGCTTGAAGATGCTGACTTGCTCCGAGGGCACTTTTGCCTTTTGGCTGATGGCAGCAATGCTGTTATGGGAGGGACCCACCCACAGATAGTTTTCTAAGGAAATGGTCTACACTGGGGTGTGAGCAGCCTTTGTCTTTCAGTTTCTCATCTTTTGCTTCAGATGTGCTCGAAGTGCCACCACTAGGAAAACATCTAATGCCTCATGCAATGTATCTTTAATTACTGTTCATCTAGTATCTTCCTGACAGATGCTCATGTCATACAATTTAAAATAAAATGCTTGTAAGTAATCTTTAGAAAGTATTGGTTTAATCTGCCACTTGTAGGTTACTCCTGTGGCATATTCCACCATGGCATCAATGCTATTGTGGGCAAGGGCTGGAGAGTGTGTGGGCACAGCCAGTGCTTCCACAGCAGAAGATCATCTCCTGGATTTGGGCCTCACCCCCATGTGTGGGGACCTTGATACTTCTCCAGTCCAGCCGGGGTGGAGGCAGTAACATTTTGACACAGTTTGAGATTCCCCCTTAAAGCACGTTGTAAATCCCTGCCTGCAGTACTGCAAATATTTGTTTGCCCTGAGACTCTGTTGCTTTTGAATGGGTGCAACCATTTCCAGCTTATGGAGGAAACTGCAGCTGTGGCGAAGTATAACAAAATAAGCCAAACTCCAAACAAGCAGAGCAAACAAACTCTTACCCTTATTTCTTGGAAAGGAAAAAAAAGAAAAAAGAGATATCCATTTTCAAATGTTTCTTGCACCTGCTAAATGCATTAGGAGCGGTGTTGTATCCTGAACGAGCAGTCATGATGAAAGAAAAATAGCTTCTTTGTGGTGATCTGTTGTGCTTGTGACAGCCATTCAGGAGATGATTTACAGCTCTATGCTGGAAACTGGACAACTACACTTAGTGCTCACATGGTATAAGGTTGTTCTCCATCATTTCCTAACTTCCTTGAAAGAGATCAGTACTTTGCCACCTATTTTCTCTTTCAAAAAACTATCTGAACAAGGTTTTGCATGTGTTGGCCATGCCAAGGAAAGTAAGTCCTTACTGGGAACTGGAGGCAGTAGGCCATCGGCCCTGGAGGTTATTACAGGGTGTCCAGTTACAGCTGACAGCACTGCAGGAAATCTCAGAGGTTTTTTGCTGCCATGCAGTGGATTAGCACATCAGCATAATGTCAGGAGGGAAAACACAGAAAATATGAGCCATGTGCTATTAAAAGAGATTGAGTGGGGAGCTTTGTTGGTGTTAGGCTGCTCCAGGGACTGGGTTGGAAGAATAGCCCATGCTTTCTACTTCGGGGCCACCAGCTGCCTCTGCTCTACTAATGAGGCCTTAGCCACACTTTTCCACTCCTCTTCATGGGGGATAGCCAGGGACATGCCAAACAGGATGCAGTCCAGAGCCCAGTACTGCAGTCCTGGTCAGCCCTGACCTGTGACAAACAAGAAGCCGTTTTTTTCCAATAGATTTGCACTCAAAAAAAGTATTGGGGACCCATGACTACTTGTGACAAAACTTTCAAAGAAAACCAGAAAACTACCTACACCTTCAACTTCTCAGAAGTCATTCTAGTTATAAGGAACACTCAGGGGCATCACAGTGCAATGGCCACTGAGGCAAAAGGGGCATCAGCATACAAGTATGGACGTGCTTTACACATGCTCCCGCTTTGCTTGTTTGCCAGCATCTGGATGGGTTGATCTGGGCTAGAGGAAAATCTGCGCCAACAGAAGATGTGCAAACAGGAGCACAAGCACGATCCCCTCAGCTGGAGGCAGTGAGGTCTCTCCACAGACAGGAGATGGCCCCTCGAGCACAGAGACATTCACAGAACAAGGGGAAAAGGAGAGTGTGAGTTCTCAAGGTTTCCAGCTTCTCCTTTTAGTACAAAGTGTAGCTTTCTAGAAAAGGCGAGGTTGGTTGAACACTTTGACTTCAGATGTCCCTACAAAGAGAAGAGCATTTTTACCTAGCACTAAAGAGGAGCCTCCACATTGGGGATGTATTTCAGGGAAAAGAAAGGTATGATTTCACTCAAGTATACAATAAGCTGCTTGAACAGAGAGAAGCAGGATATCAAATGACAGGCTGGAACTGGAACACTACTGGAACTGGAAGATATGATTATAAATCACAGTACTGTGGAGAAGAGCAGTAATCTAAAGCCTCGAAATCAAGGTAATTTAGAAATAGGATGCAGACATGGCATAGGGAATCGAGAGGAGACTAAAGCCACTGAAGTCCTGCTGAAATCTGCTTTGGGTTGCAGTAAGAGATAAAGAGGACAGAAATTGAGGTGGTTTGTCTCAGAGAGAGACCTGTGAAATACCCAGATGGAAAAATCAGATCAGGTCCCTTAAAGCTGAGGGCTGTCCTGCCTCCTGTCCTCAGAAAAAAAACTCCTGCCATCAGTGAGACCAGCTCCAGCCATAAGCAGTATGTTCAGATTTCCCAACCTGAGCACGCAGCTAGTGAGAAAAAGTAATGCGGACGCTGATGTGACCCTGCCCTCCTGCAGGGAAGGACATCACCAACCGTGTTTAGACAGGGATAGGACTTTACCTATAAGAAAATCTCATGCAGATATGGCTTTGCTTGAGAAGTTGTAGCTTGCTGATGGAGAAACACCCAAAGATGGTAAACAAGTATCATGTGAATATTTCTCTACCCAAAGCAGGGGTTGGGTTGTAAAACAGCTGTCTCTTCTCTGTGGGAGCAAATTCTCCAGAGGTGACTCAGTAGTCAGTGAGATGGGAACCAGACAGTTATCGTTTCTGAACAATGGGCAAAGTTGAGACTTTATTCTGGGTCCTCCAGGTGAGGATTTCAACATCCAGCATAGCCTTACTGATGAACAAGATACAGTAATGAAAATCCAGGACTGCTGAGATAAAAAATATGAAAGCCAAGATGAACAATGTGCAGTGGCACATGAAAAAAAGCAAGGGCAACAGTAGGCAGCAACGTGGAAACTCTGCAACACGGCATACTTGCTGCAGGCAGCCTGTCAGAGGCCAGCTTTTGGCACCTAGTTATAAATATTCTCAGGTTAGCTTAAATAACTACTGTCAGAATAAAGGCCTTTTTCTTTGTTAGGTCATGATGCAAGTCCAACTCCCACAGTTCTTAAGCACTGATGTCAGAAGTTAAAGCTGAACTCTGTATAACCTCCAGGCTATAAAGGATGCCAAATGCCAAATATTTTGGAGGTTTAAAATGACATTTTATGCTAGCCCTGAATAGTTTACTTTGGATGTTTACTAAGTTCTAGCTAACATTTCAAGTCTCTTTTGTCCTCCATGTAGAAGTCTAGCAGAAAGATCAAACATAGAATATTATTTTATTCTTGGAAAATAGGCACATGAGCACTGATTTGCCAGATATTTTAGCCTCTCAGATTACCCCTCAGTTAATGGGAAAATCTGAAATCTAAATGCATTGCTTAAATGGGTCTACATTTGGCTAGCTGTAAAATGTAAGATTGTGTGAGATTGTCAGATTTTAAAATCCTACTTTTGTCTTTTAAGGTTTCTGCTCAAGCAAGAAACTGGCATAAACTGGAAGGAACTGCTGTGCAAGGCACCCGTGGACATGCAGAATACCCTATTATTTTCTTGGAGGAGCCACTGGCTTATGAATAGATGTGTTGAGTTCAAGTCCTGAGGAACATGTCGGTGTCATAGCACAGCAGGATTAGTAACATCTACTTTATAGTTTTATTTTTTATACCAAATAAATCAACTAATCTTGACCAACCTACTTAGCTTGTCAAGTTTCCATCCCCACCCACATCATTGCACGTTGAACCCTCTTTCTAGAATAGCAGTAAAATCCTTCACCACAGTCCTCCACCATACAGGGAAACAACCGTCCAGCATGGGTGAAGCAGAAAATGCAGTATCCAGGTACTTAGGACTATCTGGGTTAGCTATCTAGCAGCTTTGACTTGGTGGTTTTGATAGAGAAATGCATTGCCCAAGGTTTCCTCAATGAGGTAAAAACTCCTGCATTACATGACACCAGCATTTAGGCAAGCATGGTCTAGTGTTAGTTAAGTAACAATGTTCCAGGGACATGAGTTAGAAATGTTGGGAAAGTACTGGTGGTGGCAATGGGTTGATATCCGAGCAAAACTCAAATCCTTTGGAAGGGGTAAAGACTGGTTTCAATCCAAGATGATACCCTTGAGCCATACTGTCCTGTGCTCAGGCTGGCACACCACAGGGTGAGGGAGGAGGTGGTCTTCTGCCGCTTGAAGCTATCAGCTGGTGTAGGCTTCCCAGTGATTCTCAGTGACCTGAGCTCCTACATATTTTTCAGTGACAGAGGTTCCCTGCATAGTGAGTTTAGGCCCACTGGTGATCTGTTTATTTCTTAACTGCCTTCACAACCTGTAGGAAGTAATTCATAAATTAATTCATAATTCATAAAGTAATTCATAAATGCAGCTTTCAGCTTCCAACACACACTATAACTATATGAAACGTGCTTTTCCTTAGGAGCCTCTTTTGAGGGTTTACTTGATGTGATGTTTGCAGCCTCTTTCCCACCTCAGCTCTGCAGATGTGCAGCCTCTCCTGCTGGGCAGCAGCAGCTGGCTGATATAGGGCAGTACTGACTGTGTTCAGTCCCACTCTGCCTCTCTTGGCTGCAGTGCCGGCTCTGCTGCTTGTTTCTTTATCTCTTGGCTCTGTGCCACCTCTCTTCGGTCAGTGCTGTTTTGCTGCTGCTCCCGGTGCAGAAACTTCCCCCAGCTCTTGGCTACAACATGTCCTCCCTGCTGCTGTCCCCTTAACCCTTCTCTTCTTTGCTATGAATGTCCACTGCAGCAGTTCAGATATCTGTGTGAAGCAAGGGGGAATGAGCTGCAATACTGCTCGAGAAAAACCATTAAGAGAAGATGCTCTTGGAGGTCTTGGTAGTGATCCTTTAACAGCTGAGTTAAGAGAGATACTAAGCAAAACACTTAAAAGGTTCTCCTGCTGAATAAATACTCCTGTTCACCCTCTGTAAGAACAAAAAGTTCTAGGGTGGCTGGAGTCAGTGCTCTTTGTGTTTACCAGCCCTGGGTGCACTTTTTTCCCTGTGAATTTGTCCCACTCACGCTTTTAACAGTCAGAGTCTCCAGGGACAAGGCCTTGCACACCTGAATGGTGCTATGGTGTGAAGAGCCACCTTCTTTGTTCATTCTAGTTTCTTTTAATGAAAGCACAGCCTGTTCCCCAGTGTGGACGTTGTCAGGGAGCATTCAAAGGCCAGTGCTGACAATGATGCACCAAGATCACAAAGCTTCTTGCAAGGAAACAGGGAGCCATTTAGAGGTCTCCACTGGTTCATTAAGTTTCTTCATCTCCAATAGATATTCCTCAACTAGAAAAGTTTTAATATGACTCATGACTGTTGCAGTGAAGGATGGAGTAAGACATTTGGAGAGCTGCTCTCTAAACAACACAATTGCCTGAACTGAGACACTTCAAAGAACATTAACCAGCCCCTGGCTCTCAATCACTGTGGTCACTGTCCCACTTTGATGTACTCATTATTCCGCATGTGAATGTTTACAGTAAGGCAAGTCTTATACCAGCTGGGTAGGGTAGAGGTAAACTGTGCCTCTAGAAACAGTAAAAGATCACCACTTTTCTCCAAGAAAGCTGCAGTTTCTAGCTTTGAAATGCTTGAAATTCTCTGTAGCTAACAAGCGTGTGACTTTATCATATATCTGTTCATGACTGACAGCAAGAGCAACCTATTTCCTTTGTCATGAATTCTTCATGACTAAACTACTGCACACCAGAAATAACTAATTTGGCACAAAATATCATCCAGGAAGATCTGAAGGAGAAGCAGATGCCTTGCCTAACGCAGACCTCCATGCAGAAGCATTGTGCAGGAGCAAAGCACAGTGCAGGAGCAAAGAAACAGATACTGAACTCCTGCAGCCAACGACTTCTACCAAAGTAAGACCTTCTGTCAGCTCACAAAGCATATACCTGTATCACCAGAGGTTTTCTGTGGAAGTCACCAGAGGGTCTGGTACCACCTGTGTCTTTTTTATCTTATGTTTGGTGGGGAGAAGAGGAAAAAGGACCATAGCCCAGCAGAGTTAAAACTTTACACTGCCAGAAATCCTCTTCCTCTTCTTCAAAGAAATGCATGCAGCTCAAGGCTTTTATGTCTGGAGGTGGCCTGCCATTTTCTCTAATGAGAAGTCAGGCTGTGTTGGCCAAAGTGTTCAACTACTGTTGTGCGTGAAGGAGAACAGGAACCGAAAAGGAATTACAAACTGACAATGAGTCATGTTATGACTTCTTATCTTTCTTTCAGGAGAGAAAGACGGACAAGTTTCCCTTTTAGATTTTCTAGTTCACTGGGGTAAAGGGAAACCATGTTTTACTTCTAGCAGCTCTTGTTCTTCCATGTGCTTCTGGACCTAAGGGCACAGATAGAGTTATGCTACTCTGGGAAGGCAGGTACATCTGATAAGCCAGACTGAACTGTCAGTGCGAGCCCAGAGAATTTTCTTTCATTTCTCTTGCTGTGCTTGTGAATTCTGTAGGACCAGGGAAAAAAAAAGGTTCAAGGACACTGGAGACAGTTTTTGCTAAGAGGATTTCTCGAGCAATCTAAGTGGTTGAGGATCTTTTCTCAAATTTTGGATCAATGGGGTGTCTTCTCATGTACAAACTGAACTGAGGGATTTTCTTTCCTTTATGCATGCTTCTTTCTAAAGCCAGTCTAACAACTAACTAGTGAGGACTATTGTCCCTGGACACCAGCTCAAGCTCTGATAGCTTTTGTAAGAGCATTTGTATCAAAATATTGTTGTGCTGGAGTCCCCACGGCCATCTGGGGCTTTGTGCAGACAGGGTGCTTACAAATGAATGTGAACCAAAGCAAATCAACATTGCTTGGCAGGGATGAAATATATTGCTTGGGTCTGTCTCTGCCAAGCTAGACTGTTTGGCTCCAGTCCCACTCTTCAGGGGGATTGTCTGTCAAAACACAAGTTGGTATTATACAGCGTCATGGTTACTTGGCTCTCTAGTCCTTTAACCCCTCTCAGGCCTTATCCTTCTGTTATTTGTTGAGTGGAAACCTGTGAATGTCCAATTCTTAAAACAGACCTTGAGCTCTGGTACCTTGCACCAATTGTCCCTCATGTCACTGTGTCATTTCAGGTAGGGCTTTTTCTTAGAAGAAAGCTAGAGGATTGCAGCTCTTTTGAAAGGAAGGCAGTTTCTTAATGCCATGAAATGTTAAGACATATATTTTGTACCATCTCATGATGGAAGCCTGACTTGTTGGTCTAACCACCTCAAACAACTGGTCATCCTTTCAAGGTGGGAGTTCATTTCGGCCACTTTATTGTCTCTCCTTTTTTATCCCATTCCTTCAGGGGAGCAGCAGCTGTTGTTTCTGCTGAGCCCTGCTGGTTAGCCCAGAAGCCACCCATTAGAGAACAAGACAAGCCATCAATGTGAATGGTTTGCCAAGAGGTCTACCATAATATTTCCCTGTGCATTTCTGGACATGTTTCTGAATTCATTCAACATAAGTATGGACATAATAAATTACCACAGTAGCTTGACCAAGACATGACATTACAGGTGGCTCCAAGCCCATAACATACATTTTTTGCTTTAGTGAAAATCCACTGTAAGCACCAGTAGAAGTGCTATCTCTGAGCACAGATTCTGCAGGGCCATGTCCCATTCTGCAAGTCCAGAGAGGGGCAGCAGGAGGAGGACGTGCATATTCCCTCAGGGAGGCGGATGAAGTGGCAGATCCTCAGCTGAGACCCCACTGAGTCTGGAGATAGCCGAGCAGAGTGGTGACTCTGCATAGGTATGACACACAGCACGTGCTGTCCCTCAGGCAGGCAGCTGCCCACACCACTGCCCAGGCTGTCACGTCGCCCAGCAGCCTGGTGTGCAGCTGCAGCCTCATCCCCTGAGGGCAGGGCAGTAGCAGCCTTGCACAGGCTGGGACGCCCTCGGAACACAGACCGGCTGCCCTCCTCACGCAGCCTTGTGGCCTTCCCTCACATGGCAGGATTTGTGTGTTTTCCTTCAGTTCAGGCTAGAGCATGCCAGTACCGCCTGGCTCTCCCAGGCAGTGTCTGCCCAAGGGACCTGGACCTGTTACCATCCCAGCAGACTGGGGACCACAGTCCAGATGCCCTTCTGGGTATGGAGCTTTACAGATGACCCAAGGGCTCAGCTGTCTCTGACACGAGGTGCAGCATGGCTGTGTGACCCTCAGTGGGTTTTGCTGAGAAAATTGCTGCTGCATTGTGAGAAAATACGTGAACTAAAGCCAAGCAAGATAAGAAAAGTCAAAACATAGAATTAAAGTTGTCAAGATGACGATAACTAGCAATGCAAGGCTTCAAAAATAAATGCTGTGTGAAGAGGGATAAAGCCCTGAGGGGCTAGTTCCCTATATTGCTCTAAAGATCCTTGGGCTGGAGCTTAGAAATGCTTCCAGTCCTCATCTCAGGTGTAACTCTTATGTGAGGGTATGTCCCAAGTCCTGGGCTCCAAGATGGGAGTAGAAAAAAAAAATAAGGGAAGAAAAAGAGTGGCTGGGTGAGTCACAGAGAGGGAGATGTCCATGAGAAATTAATTTAGTCCACTGGTAGAGAGGAAGTGTGAGGAATTTTACTGAGAAGATTACCACAAGCACAGGCAGCTGAAGGGCCTGAGCAGTTCTGCTCCGCTGCAGGCTTCCACTCCATCCTCTTCCACATGCCTGGAATGACTCCCTCCTACAGAAAATCCCAGCGCCCCTTCCCTTGGCAGGGCATCTTCTTTTTTGAGCTGGAAGCCTCATGGGAGAAAGGCAGAGACAGCACCTCTCCAGCCATGTCCTGGGATCAGTGACCTGCAGGCAGCAGCTCTGGCTTATGGGCACCAGCACACAGTACAGCACTGTGCACAAGGCAAGCCAGGACATGAGAGGCTTTGCACAGGGGTAAGTGTTTGAGGCAAAGGGGGCTGAAAAGCCATCTTGCTGAGATTGCATCAACCTGGTGTTTGGTAAGAGGCAACTGGACATGCTGGATGTGCAACTGGGAGCTTTGGAAGGAGCAAACAGAAGTTCAGACATCCACAGTGGGGTGGTGGCCAGCTATCACAACCTTCCCCAGGTGTAAACATCTGCAGAGGGCATTTCCCACAGTGCGTGAGACAACGTTATGAATACTATGAAATTCTTTCATTTGGGAAAAACAAAACCCATTGGTGAGATAATACGCAATTATGGTGTGCAACAGGTGCTGGCATTGCATTAGGGGTATAGTTAGGTTCCTGTGAAGGAGAAGAACCTCACAGTGACTCGTGACTAAAATGTGAACATTTTTTAATTTTTAGGATGAAATTGGGCACCATCCAGCATTTAATATCTAAATAATATGAACAGCCAGAAAAGAAATGTATCATTTTTCTGCTAGTGCATCGGGAACTGGATTGGTCCCAGTGCAGCACAGAGGAAGCAGAGAGGACAGGGTCCTTTGCAGGGACTCGTGTCCTTGTATAGGTGAGCTTGCTCAGCTGGTGCTCTGCGGTACCGCCGTTCCATTGAAACTCTGGACCTCAACTCACATACGGCACTTCCCAACTGAAGAGATGGTTTGCCTTAATTTCAGCCTGAGTTTCTACTCCAAACCACTGCCGGAGATAGGAGAAGAAAGCGTACCTTCACGTGGCTGGAGATGTAATACTCTCTTTTAAGGAAAGCAGCCCCTCTCTGTGAGACCTCCGAAGCCGCAGCCCCGAAGCGGAGCTGTGTGTCCGTGGAGCGGACTCGGCTCTGTGCCGGCAGCGCTGGGAGCGTGGCCGGGCGCCGCGGCCCCTCCTCGCAGGGGCCACGGGCACTGTGCCCTCGCTCGCCCTCCTCGGGTGTGTCAGCCCGGTGTCCCGAGAGCCTTCAGTTACTTTTGTGCCTGTGTTTTCCCCATCGTTGTGAAGCAGTTTTTCTTGCAGCTGGGAAGTATCGAGCTCTTCGCTCAGCTCGAGGTTAATCATCTGCTTGCAATTAACCTGTGACCTCCCACGCCCGCGGCGCGGGGCAGCGCTGTAGCTTTAACGCGGGCGCTGGAAGCGGGACAGGGACAGCAGTGCCAGGTCCGGCCCCGGAGCTGCCGCAGATCCCTCTCTGCTGCCTGCCATGGGGAACCGCAGCCTCCTCGCCGCCCTCCTGGCCGCTGCCCTCGCCGCACTCCTGCCGCTTCCCGCCGCCCCCTCGACCCACCGCAAGCTCCTGGTATTCCTGCTCGACGGCTTTCGCTTCGACTACATCGATGACAGCGAGCTGGAAGGTCTGCCGGGCTTTCGGGACATTGTGAACATGGGGGTGAAGGTGGATTACATGACCCCAGACTTCCCCAGCCTCTCCTACCCAAATTACTACACGTTGATGACGGGTGAGTACTTGCATTTCTGTGCTGTGATGCTCCTCGGAGCTGCTAGCTCACTGTGCCGAAGTGGAGGGCAGCTCCCTTTGACTTTTTCTTCCGAAAAAGATACAAAGATGACAAAAGTCGTGCTTTTGGCTGGGAGATTAAATGCACGGTGGCATTACAGCCCAGTATTGCTTTTCTGAAACCTTCTCCAAACTTGGAAATGCCTCTTGGACCTGATTTTTTAAGTTCCCCTCTGCTAATCCACGGTGTTGCTGGGTCCTTACCTGCTGCCACAGCACATATATAGAACACAAAAATAAGTGGGAAATGCATGAAAATTAATACAGAGCCTGCTCAGGGACTTTCCACTTAATAAAAATATGTGTAAACTCAGTGTGCCTACAATAAGAACTGAGTTTCAGTCAGCAGGTCTGTTTTGGGAAGTTCAGCATTACATTCCTGTTTAAACTTAGCAGACTTTGTTTTCACAGGTCCCTGTCTTAACTTTGCCCTAAGTCATCATATCTGTATAATCTGAAATACCCAAATAGAAAAACATTAAGAATTTTTGCTTTTGATCCCCTGCAGTTTTTCTGAATGCTCAGAGGGGCCTTTCAGAAAATTGAGTGCACAGTTACAGTTTTCATGATGCTGATTTGCTTTTAAGTGGAGAACATATGATTACATGATTACAGTGACAAGGAAGATGCACAGAGTACAGCTGGGCCAGTTCCACCAGACACCCAGGAAACAACAGTTAGTTAAGTGAAAAAAAAATAAAAAACAATTTTTTTCCTGGAGTTTCTGATTGGATTCTACTCCGGAGTTATTTAACAAACAACAGCTTCTACCTAATAAGGAGCAGTGAGAAAATCTATCCTCTCCTAAGATATGTGGCATCTTCCGCTATCCTTGGAACAATGCAGTGCCCAGTGATCCATACACTGCTTGCTGGGAAAGCAAATAGATGCCATTGTAGGACAGATATCTGACATCAGTTGTGCCCAGCGAGTTTTAAAGATGCTTAACCCCTTCCTCCTGTTCTCTCAAGAGGAAC
>JAWWLV010000144.1:40815529-40826272 GCA_035041135.1 Platyrinchus mystaceus | reverse complement strand
ACAGATATCTGACATCAGTTGTGCCCAGCGAGTTTTAAAGATGCTTAACCCCTTCCTCCTGTTCTCTCAAGAGGAACACCTTTCTCTTACTCATCTCTGAACAGAAAGGAGTGCAAAACCACCTTACAAGTCTTTGGTTTTTTTTTTTTTTAATGACTTGGTACAAATGTATGAATGCAGAATAAATGTTGTAACTGAAAATAGAGATGTTGTTCCACTCCAGACCATGTTCTTTAGGTGTACGTAGGCAAACGAGCCTAACACTTCATGGATGTAAAAAGTCTTTGGATGGAGTTGTCAAAGAGGGAAAGTGAGTGACACATTTTGCTCCTTACCACATTTGGGGATCTCTCCTATTAGGTGTGTATGAATAGAGTGAAGTCTCTAATCAGCCTTTTGAAGAGCTTTGAAAACATCCTACTTTGTGCTCAAAAAGGAGTTTTGTTTTAGGTGATGAAATACCACCAGTAGACTTCACATTTTTAAAGTGCCAGAGTTCTACACCCCAGCCTGAAGCAATGAGACAATCTGTGAGACCAATCTTCTTGCAAGTCTTCCAGACTTTATGATGAGGATATCAATGCAAATATAACTTAATTGCAAATAGCAATTCACCTTTCTAGCATGTGAGCCACAGTAGTGTTAAATAGGTCAGGAACCAACAGAGGACAAAGTTTAGGTAATAAACATGCCCAAAGGAAGGCCCAAGAGTGCCCTTGAGCCCTCAGAGTGCTGGTGGACCCCACGGTTCTGTCTTGGCATGACAGCAGGGTAAGTCCCATGGCTGCACTGTTCTTACCCTTTGGGCCCATGGTGCGGTCTCCACAGAAAGGAGAGGTTGGGTTGGGGCACAGAAAGGAGAGGTCTGGGGCACGAAGCAGATGTAGCATTAAGCTGTGTCCAGTCTGTGCACGTTCTATTTGTGAAGTTGGGACAGTTTTTGGAGAAAATGCAGCATGACAGGCTGACACGAGCATCATGCCGTAGTGACCTGCTTAGGGCCTGGCAAGCTGCCATCTCCCTGTTGCTGCTGTACGAGCATGGGAAAGCTTGTACTGTGTTACACCAGCTATGCATCTCCTCTGCTGGGGAGAGACACAACTGTAACTGGTTTTGTTTCTGTTTGCGACTGGGATGTCTAGGAGTTGAATGCTGCCATAATTTCATCTGGGAAATCAGGGACAAACTATTTTTCATGTCTTGTCCTACATTGCTGCTTCATGAGCTATTAAGCAATTCACATTACAACCTCCAAAATGTTGTATTTAACATTTGTGATTGTGGCTTCAAAGTATATTGGCTTCTTGCAGCTAAATCAGCTTAAGAAATTTCTGGCCCCACCAGCACATTCATTCCTATCCCTGGCTTGTTCATTATAACCCACCTTTTTTTTTTTTTTTTTTTTGGTAAATACTCCTGTCCCTTTTTCCCCTGCTCATTTGCAAGGCCTTTAAATTAAGGAGCATACATAGCTGCTAGCTGCCAGGTCTAGGACAGTGCGTGCATGAAAATGCTGCAGTTGGCATGTCTGTCTTGCCTTTATTCATTCTTGTGAACGAGGCCTCTCCTTTCTGCCTGCTGCCCTTCACCCCACATCCATGCAACCTTCATGACTCTGGAACAGTTTACTTGATACTGAGGGAAGCTCTCCCTCATTTTTGTGGCTTTGGAGTAGGACAGTGGACTCTGCTTCTCAAGTACTGTCACTCTTGGGGAAGGTCAGTCTCCTCAAACATGAACTCACCTCTTCCTCCTGCCCAGACCTGCAGGCAGAGGTTATGGATGTCAGCAGTGTCGGCAGCATCAGCCCCACTGCCTCTGAGTGCAGATGCCAAACTGTGCACTTCAGCCCTGCCAGAACACAGCTGTCCTCTGGAATGGGCAACTAGCAAGCAGTGGCATGCAGCACAGCTGCCCAATTATCTGCAGGATCTTCTAGTCATTATATTTTACTTTACCAGTGATTTCAGGAGGGCAGCCTTACTGAACTTAATATTCATGGGAAATGGCAAGTATACCGAGATTTTCAAAGCTCTGACCAAATAGATGCAACTGTAGCTGTTGAACAAGAGCCCTGTATCTAAAAGCAAATACCTAATGTATGCTAATGAGAAGCACACCCTGTTTTGCTGAGACAGGGTGCTTGGTGAAGCATCAATGCAGCTGGATTAATAGGGCCCAACCTGGGTGAACAATTAGGATAAATTTTGGAAGGGAAGCATGAGAGGGAGGTGACTTGCCTGTGGTCATGCAGTGCTGCAGGGTGATGGCAGAGCTCTTCATGGGTCTCCCTCCTACTTATGTCTGTTGCTGCTCTAAACCTACGAGAAGATACTTGCTGGAGCTTCCCCAAGTGACACAGAAGGCCTCAGAGCAAAGCTGAGGGCCTGTGTCTGAGGTCTTTTCCTTTTCTCCACACCTACAACAATTATGAGAAAGAAAAACAGAGAATAGAATTAAGAAAAATGCTAATGGTTTACCTTCTTCATGTAAAGTCACTCAATGATTCAGAGCTTGAGACAAAGCTCCAGTCTTCCTGCAAGCCAGATAAATGGCATCATAACCTGCTATCTGCTTGAAGAAGCACCAAACAAAAGCTAAGTTAGTGTTGGTGCAAAGCAATCTCACTGACATTCAACCGGAGAAGTTGTTTTGTTACAATAATCTAGTGCAGTGCAAGGTAGCCCAAGGATGTGATGGCTCAAAATCTGACTCTTTGAAAAGCAGTCTTCTGTAACAACTTCATTCATGCCATGTTTCTCAGTCTTGGCTTCCACAGTGGCATAAAGCCTTGTTCTTGGGTGGTTGGGTTGCTTTCTGAGCTGTTAGACTGAATCCTACCTGGTATCCTAGCTCTAAATGGTGCAGTTAAGACATTGCAGTTGTTGACCTGCAAGACATGAAATGGACAATTAGGTAAAAGGTGTTGCTGATGACATATGAGAGAGCTTTTGCAGGGCTCTTGATGGGCTTGGCAAGGGAGGGAAGAAAGAGTCCAAATATGCGTATCCCAGAAAGCTCCCTTAATCACACCATGTGCTGTTTGTTTTGCAAAGGAAGGAATTAAGACCACAAGCCACTAGGGTTGTTATCCTGTGGAGAGATTTTAATTTTTCTCTTTCCCTGCTGTGGCCTGGCGCTGCAGGGACCTCTCATGCCAAGTTCAGTGGAAAGTCTGAGGTCTCCCCTGCAGCAGCTCTAAGTGTGAGTTGTTGCTTCAAAGCCCTTCGTGCCATATCTGTCAAGCAAGACTGCTCACACTGAGGGTTTGGGTCTCCCTCACCTGCCAACCCACAGGTGTTGGAGGGGTGCTGGAGCTGTACCCCAGCTCTCCTGAAGTCCCCCCCAGCTCAGGGCATGCAGAGCCCCCTCACATTTCCAGCCAGCATAAACACAGGCAGACAGTATCATATCTGAGATGAAAACCCAGAGGGGATTTATTTTCCAAGATCCTAACAAGAAATGAAGTCTTTCTGGCAGGTCCTTCATGAGGATGTGCCAGCTGCCTGGTCAGCTGTGTGGCCTCACGTCCAAGAACTGTATTTCACTTGGCCTCCGTGAAAAGCAGAGGGAGTCCCTGATTGCAGAGATGGGGGGGTGGGGGGTGGGGGCTGCTTGGAAGAGGAGCAAGGAAGGGGCCTCCGTATCCCTCTTTGGACAAAACCTGATCTTAAATAAGTGGCAGAGGGGCTGCGAGGTCCCATGAAGCTTGTGGGGTGGAGGAGGAGGTTGAACAGAGGACATTTCAGTCTCCTGCACACAAAGTGAGGGCTATGGCCTTTTCAGGGCTGATCCAGACTCGCTGTAACACCGTGATGGCATGTTTGAGCCTTCTCTAAAATACAGGGGTGGTGGGTGGTGCTTTCTCAGTCACTGCCACTCATTCCTGCATCTGCCATCACCTCCTCCTCTGGGTGGCAGGAGGGAAAGGAGCAACATGGAAAAGGTCCCAGGGATGCATGACATCAAGGTCTGCTCTGCCAGACTGAAGGTTTCACCCATCTTCCATTTTTCAAGTGTCCTCCCTCCACTCCTCACCCTTGATGTTGGCATACTTCACTGCTAAGGAGCTTGGTGGATGACGCTGAAGGCTAATAAATAGCCAGTCTACTTCTGTTTTCCCCTGAGCACAGCAAATGAACACACACTGTCCTCCATTTATTCCATGTGTTCTGGTAGGAAATATCCTTTGGGCTCTCACCCCTGGAATCCTCTGGAGTCTGGCTGGTTCTAGTGGATTCCCCTTTTCTGCTGCCCAGTTGATGGTATCCAGACTCCAGCCTGGTCGAGAGAAGGATGCTAACAGTTTCTGTTTAGCAGTTAAGCAAGTTCTTAATGACATAAGCAATACCTGTATGTTGTCTGGGGCATAAAAAATGAAAGGATAGGAGTACAACAGGGAAGTTTATTATTGGTACACATGAACTGAAACTATCTCTACTTCACTGTCCAAGCTTATTAAAAAGCCAGAGGGACACAAAATGCATAATGAGTGACAAGGGAATAGGATTTTTTTCCTTTTGCTCCTCTTTAAACAACTACAGATGCCAGCAGCAGCAAGGATTTAGAAGGTTCTGTTCATGACATACAGTTTTGAAATCAAGTGTCTTCTTTTTCTTGGATTCATTAGCTTTCCATTTGAAAAACTGTGTGTGGGGAAGCAAAAGAGCATGAAGAAGTCTGTGGTAATACTATTAATTGGCAGGGAAGGGCTAGGGCAGGCTGGAGAAGATAGTGAGAACCATGGGGATTTTAATTTTCACATTCTTCCTCACACTTCGTTTACTCAACATGGGCAGAAAGGCTGCAATGCCAAGCACCAAGATTTTTCTCTTTCACCTGTAGAAAAAATATTGTAAAAATCTATGTTTGTTTTCTACCAGTTAGAAAAATGGAAACACTTCTGAAGTGGAGAACAGAACAATTTTCTCTAACACAAGTTCACGTGCTAGGAATTGAAATACAGAGTTTTTTCCTTCTTACTAGCTACAGCCTCACAGCTCTCAACTAGTGTGCCTACTACCAGCTATTAGTGGCAGTGAGTGGACGTTGACGTATCAAGGTATTTCTTTGCCCAGAGTGACGTCACAGCTGACTGACAGAAAACTGCCAGAGGCTCATACTCTCTCTAATGGTGCAGGCAGAGCTTTGCCCATTGTTTTATTCTGGCCTTGTGTAGGCTTGGAGCTGTGGTGCCTTCCAGCTGTGCCCAGCTGTGTGTGGTCAGGGGTCCCAGGGTGGTCCCTCAGCCCACTACTGTCAGTGGAGGGTTCAGGAGAGGAACTGATGACTTGGAGCCCCTGCTCTCCAGAGACACAAGACCCGACTTCTCGCACAAGAGGGCATCTGCAATACCTCAGCTGGATGCTTTATAAGCAATTTTTGTGCACCCCAGCCTGGCCTCTTGATGAAAGCACTGAATCAAGAGTTTCATGCTCTTACTAAGTTAATCCCCTTCAGGGAAAAAAATTAATGCTGTGTATAGCAGAGATTTTTTTTGTGCCTTTTGATGTGATCCTACTTGGATTGCAAAGTCTTGCCTGATGCAGGCTAAGGTGTTTATGCTTTGGCTCTGTCTGTTATTGGAGGTCATAAAATATTGGAAAGTCTTTGCCAGCAAGCTCTTTTAGGAACGTGAATTGCCTGTGTGCATCTTGCAAGTACTGTTTTTACTTGGGGGTCTGCTGGCAGGGTCACTTTGCCCAGACCAGCACTCCCCCTGAACTTCTCATGAGCCCTGGTCTTCTCCAGGCCACGTAAGGTTTCACATGTGGGTTTTGGTTTTTTCTCTGTGGTGTTCCTTTTCAAAGCAGAGCCGATGAGACTCATCAGGGGAACATCAGAGTAGGGCATATGTCAAAGCTCAGTCCTTTGGGGCAGCAACACCATGTTAACTGCTCCAGAACAGGAATATGGTGCTGGTGACTTTAAAGTCATGCTCTCCTCATCCTTAGGGCAGAGCATTTCCTAGGGCAAGTCATCCACTGTTTGCATGGAGGAACTTAGTTCTTCCCCAGCCTGTATAGCCTCATGCTATACATGCCTATGCTTGCATCTGCCCTCCTGGCTTTTGTCAGAGTGAGGCAGAGTGAGGACATCATGGTGGGACATGAGAGGAAGGGTCTCACCATAGTAGCAAGGTATGTATATAATATCAGAGAGTACATTTAGGTACATTTAGTACTGATATCATCATCAAATTGCAGTACCTTTGCTGTGTTGGCTAATACACACACCATGAGTTCTTTGATAAATCTCATTTGCTCAGTGCAGGGATAATTTACCTCTATTTTGTTGTCTTATGCACCTAGGTATAGCATTGCACATCTGTCACGCACTGCCACTCTTGTAAAGAAAAGATTGAGTGTCTCAGAAGTGCATTTTCTCTTGTAGATTTACACACAGGTGGTCCCTTTATGATGTATCGTGCCTACTTTTAATCCTGACATGCACTCAGTGAAAGATCACCAAAGATTGAAGAGGTCATTCCTGTAGCAAGTGCTGCAGGAGCACACACTCTGGTTTCCAGATGTCACATACAGCCAATGTAGGGTGCACAGCGCTCAGGGTTACTGTGCTGCTGTTTTGGGTGGCCAAATGGCTGTGTGTTTCGTTGGGTTTTTTTAATTTCATCTTTGTTTTGCAGAGATTCATTTGAATGCTGACAAAAGTGCCTGGAGACATGGGAATGTACTTTAGACAAATGCTGTAAGAAGTGTAGTGTTCAAGTAAGCTGTAGCATGCAGACTTGCAAATGCTTTTGCTGGCTTTCTTCCAGAAGCATACAGCAGTTATCATATTCCTGGGAACTGTACCGTCTTTGTTTTCCTATGTTGCTCGAGGAAGGAGTAATTTTTACTACAATTGCAGTGTGTTTTAATAATGACATCTGTATGCTGAAACTGCTTTTTGCCCTGCTTCTGTTTGAAACTCTTAAGATAATGTTTGATTACAGAAGAAAGCTGCTGTAATGGAAGAAATGAAGAATTCAGCATTTTATGGTGACTCTCAAATACCATGTTGCTATTTTGATAATAATCCAAAAGAAGCTCACCAAAGGTAATTTTCTTAGGCTGGAGAAAACAAGCTAAAACAGGGTGTATAAAGAACTGGGATTGTACAGGTGACCCAAAAGAAACTTAAGAAGTGATCTTAATTCAGTACGGAATTATCTTGAGGGAGGGGAGAGAAGTGTTGGTTATTGCAGGGCTTTTTAATCTAGTGAGCAAGGCTCAGAATTGCCATGGTTGAAGATTAACAAGGGTCAAAAATAAAATTAGAGACCAGGCATACTTTTTGAACAATGTTTACTGATGATACATATTGGGGTGTGCAACTCAAGGAAGAGATTGATTAGTTGATTATTGATGATTATTGACCAAAGAGGTCTGGGGTCTTTCTGGGGGACAGGCCTCAGGTAAGCAGACGTGAATGGCATTAAATGGTCTCCTCTTTTGATCTGTCTGCTCACATGATCTTCTTTTCTGGCCCTGTGAACCAGGGATATCTGCAATGAAAATTGATGCCTTATAGTCTTCTATACCTCTTCTTCAATATTAAAAAGAAGTTGTAGTCCATAGAAAATTGAAGTCATCTAATGTGGAGATCAGAACACTGTCCTCTGTATTAGTGCAAACAGTTAATTAAACTTCCCAACAATACTACAATCTCCAAATTCTTCCTTAAAGACGTGGGCAAACAGAACAGAGACCTTAAGTCCTACGTGATCAGTAGCAGCTAGAGCTCATTGATCCTAAATGAAGACTACACTGTAATCATACAGATACCTCATCTGTAGGTGTCATACAGATACAGCTTCAGTACTGAACTACAAGTTTCCCAGGCTGGTACAAGTTGCCTGCCTGCAATTTATCAGGTTGATAGAGGCTTAGGAATACATCAACTTGAAGAAGCTGAGGTTGCCCTCTAAGTTTAAGGCTGCATTTCTGATGCACTATAGAGACTTCCTTCTATCTCTTTTGGGACTTACAGCAAAGAGAGCACTTGGCAGCCTGTGGAGGACAGATTACTGTCCATCCAATCTACGAGTTCTCCTATATTAAACCTGTTTGGTTTAATATCATAAATAGCGACTGCCACAAATTGGGACTGCTTTTCTCCTGTGGGAAGGAGGAAATGTTTTGCATAATTGAAATACTTTGTAGTAGAGAAGAAGAGTTCAAAATTCATTTCAAAGTCACATGTACCCAAAGTATACAGAGTCCTCTGCTTGAAATGACGCCTTTTCAAAACAAGCATACCAAGGTTATTTCAGTTCTGATCACCATGCTCAGGCTCACAATAATCAAAGCCTGTTATCTGGATCCCTGCAATAACATGACTCACCAGCTAATGATGACAGTGTCTAACACATGCTTCAGTTGTTGCTTTTTAAGATATGGAAATCAGGAACTTCCAGTACAACTTGATCTTCAACATTTCTTTTTCCATTTCAGTTAATTCATCTGAAAAAAAAATTCTTAAAATATAGTCTCTTCTGCCAATGACAAGAAGTAGGAGATATCTCTTGGTTATTATATACTAGTTTCTTGTAATACAGAGTTGCCCAAGGCCCCTAAGGTATGTAAGAGGGCTGAACATGCCTATGAAATGATTGCTTGAACAAAGCATGATCATTTAAAAAAAAAAAAGGAAAAATACAACAATAATGGAAAAATAAAAGTAACATATAAAGGTTTTTGCCTAGTTTTTGCTTGTTTGCAGAAAAACAATGTGCCCTATGGATAAAGGAAGGAGAAATGCAAATTTCCTGAACTTTGTTCAGTATTTTTAGATTGTGTTTTTATCCTCTCCTGTTCATAGGCTGCTTCCCACAGCCCTCTGGTTCTGAGTGCTGGTGGGTACCTTAAAACAGCCTCAGACTTGGTAGGTGCTGTGTGTGTCGAAGGAGCCAGGTGGCCCCCGCACGGGTTGCTGCTGCCATGCTTTGTGTGTTTGGGCTGGGTGCAGGACGGTGAGCAGGCCATGGGGTGTGGGGTTTGTTTCTTCTGGCCTCAGCTGTCTAAAATTTGGCTGCCTGAAACTAAGAAAATGCTGTGATCTTTCTCTACCGTTAATAGAGAGCAGTATGCACCTCCAGATATCTGAGATGCCTGTCTTGGGGTGGCATGATTTGCTTTCTAGACATGCCTGTTCTTATCTACTGACTGTGAAGGGAACATGGGGGGCTGACAAGTTTCAGCAACTAACTTTTAGGTGGCTGAACTGTGGAATATAGCGAGCTAACTAGATCACCTCAATAAAAGGTAAAAGTCAAGAAGATTGTATGAGCAGTTGCAAGGTAAGAGATCCCTGAGTTCAAGTCAGGGCTTTTCAGCTGATTTTCTGGATGATCCAGCAGTAACAGTGGTGGTGCTGGTGGCATCCTTCTGCTGGAGAACACCAATCTGATTGTGCTGTTTTTTCTCCACCCCCAAAGGTCGCCACTGTGAGGTCCATCAGATGATTGGAAACTACATGTGGGACCAGAAGGCGAATGTATCTTTTGATATTGGTGTGAATAAAGAAAGCCTGATGCCTCTCTGGTGGAATGGATCTGAGCCTTTGTGGGTCACAATGATGAAAGCTAAAAAGAATGTTTCCATGTACTATTGGCCAGGTAAGTATGTGAAAAATTGCTGCCATCTTAACAGTGCATCTTTACATCTGAGCACTTCATATACTGTAGGAATGGCTCTCTAACACAGTCCTGGAATACAGACAAGAATGTTGAGTGCTTTACTAACCACTCGTAGAAATGAATTCTTTTCTTAGGTCATGATAACTTGCATATGCTTGCAAAGGAAAAGACTGAAGTGTCACTGGAGGCAGTTTTCCACCACCTTCAGGAGGGCACTGGCTTGCAGAGCATCCCCTCCTCTGCCAACTGCTCGTTCCTCTTGCCCACCTGTAGTTTCTGCTGAGCTGAATGGTAGCTCCATGAATGGTTCATGGTCCAATCAAAGTTAAACAGTAACCACTGTCCTACAACGCTTGTTTGGTTTTAATCTGGAAATTAGTAGCTGAGATCTGAAGATTATCTGCTCTGTGGGGACAACAAAATCCAGCTGAAAGCAAAGCATCCTTTTCTTCTTGTCCTCCTTCATTGTTGATTGAGTTGAGGTCCCAGTTGCTCTGAGTTTGAGCCATTCTTTTGGAGGGACTTGGCCTTTCTTTCCTCATTTGTTAGATATTGGACAATTGAAAATACTAGAGATGTATAAAAATTAGTCCTTTTTAACAAAAAGAAGTATCTCCTTAGACTATCCATTTAGGGACTCACATGGAAATAAATGTTCCAGCTCTGCAACCAGAGCAAATGCCTTGCAAAGTACCAAGGTTCTCCACTTTTTTACCTTTTAACTCTACTACTTATACTAATCAGTATGCAGATATCCTCATTATGTGCAAGTGCAGGCTAGAGGACCACAGAGCTATTAGAAGAGCTGTCCTGGATACAGCAAGTGCCAGTAGGGCAGCGGCAGCTGACCCACACTGTGGGCTCCTGGACTGCTCCTCTCTGCATCCCAGTGCACATGTGCCTGGCCACAGTCTTTGCATGCGATGTGGCTAATGGTATACCAGATAAAAGTCCACAGTTCTAAGGAATGGGAAGAAAGAGCAAACCAAGATGGAAAACACTGAAAAGCCATCCAGAGTGTTTCTATAGTAAAGTAAGTGGCCAGTCTTCGCGAACGAAGATCTGGGAAAGGTCTTTTTACCTTTCAAGCCTGCGCAATGGAT
>JAWWLV010000144.1:40790487-40806467 GCA_035041135.1 Platyrinchus mystaceus | reverse complement strand
CCTGTCAGTGAATGCATTGGCTGTAAACTTTTATTTCCTGAGAAACAGGTTCTGAGATCATGTGGAAGTCAAGGCACCATTCCCCTGATTATTATTTTCATTGATGGCATTATAACCCGCCTGGTGGATTTACCAGTAGCCCCAGGAAGCCACAAACCAATACACAGTTTATGACTGGTGTTGCCAGCTGAACTTTATTGTAGGCGAACAAATCAAAACCGTGTGCTTCCTAAGGTTTGTGGAATCAGACAATTAACTTATATAGCGGTTTTTATGGCACTATTCAGAACTCTTTACTTTAAACTCGGTTTTAAAAAAAACATCATCTAAATGATTTTTCAGCGAGAAAAGGAGGACGCCAAGCTTTTGGGTAAATGGCAATTCTGTGAATATTTCTGACAATGATAAATGCATGTTGGAGTTTTTTATTTGTTTCAGTGAGGAAAGGAATATGGATCTCCAATTTCACTAAATTATAAAAGCTCTAATGCTAAGTGCTTATGTTTTCGAGGGGAAGAGAGAAACACCCCTGCCACAGGTAGTATCGTGGCAAAGTTACTCTTCCTCATCTGTTTTAGCCAATAGATTAGGAACAGTTTAGTAAAATCCTGTCTAAGACCAACTGGGCCAACTGGTTTGTCGGTCTGGGATGTAGCATCCAGTTATTTAGCAGGGGCATGGATTTATTTTGGAAAAACTCTCTTTGGTGCCAACCTCTCAGACTTTTCCAGAGCAGCGAGTGACAGTGGGTGTCCACCATTACAGGTGGTGGCAAAGCACATTGCAGGGCATTTGCAGATGTGCTCCTTCTGGCCAATTTCCACTAAATCGGTGGAGGCCAGATGGGAATTTAAATTTTCCATTGGGCACAGACAGTGCAAATCTCTCACCAGCCATAACTGCTGTCATGACTTGCTTTACAGAGCAAAGGCCTTCAGAATGAAGTCAATGTCCTCCTCTTCTCCGACCATGGGATGACAGACATCTCCTGGGCAGACAAAGTGATTGAGCTGAACAAATATATCAATATGAGCGATACCATACAAATGAAGGATCGAGGTCCTGTTGTGAGCCTCTGGCCAGTTCCGGAGAAGCATGCAGAGGTAAGTACAGCTTGGTCATACCAGGCTTTGTGTTTCCTCGTTTTTTTTGCCAGTTGTTACTTCTGTCTTCTCATAACATCCAAATCTGGCTCTCAGAGATGTGCATAAAAATCGGCCTGAGGCTCTTACCAGGAATCAGACTTGGATCCTGTGATACTTTTGTGCTGCTGGTTTCTGAAGGAAAGTCACACCAGGAAAATTAAAAAGCATGAACTTTCATTGTTTTGTGTCAAGGACACGTGCTTTCAAACCCCACCACTATGTGCTTTTGATAAATAGCTAAAAGACTTTAGCTCAAAATCCATTTTTAGGATTTTATATGTATGTTAGTCAATGTATTGACACCCTAGCTTTGATTTTCAAATGATCTGGCATTCATACTCCAGTAAACTCCCATAGAGTTTGAGGAATTAACTCCATTAAACCAGAATCACAAAAAATAATTTTTTTACAATATTTTCCTTTGAATAATTTTTGGTGCAGCTTGTTGGGTTGAATTAACCATAGAAGTCCAAGGTTAGAACTACAGGATTTTGAGGGATAAATTAAAACAATAGAGAAAAAAAATGGAAATTATTTGAAAAGAATGAAAATGCAGTATATATAACTAACAGACTAGTACATTATAGTCTAACCAGAAACCAATGCAGGAGAAGTCATTACTGCTGTCCTCAGAATATACATGTATGAATGTACAAAATGGGCGGGCCGTGCCCCAGATGAATAATCTTGTTTTCTATATTATATTTTAGCCAGTTCCAGCATATTGTAGCTTGCAGAATTTTTAAAAAGAGAATATTTGCTAATTTTTGCACCCAGTCTCTCCAGGAACTGTGTAGCTGTGGTGTTGTGAACATTTCAAATCAGTGCCAGGACTGAAAGTTGTCTTAGAGGCATGCATAAGCAATTCACTCAAAGTGAATTGCAGGGGTTCACAGCACTGATATGCACTCTGCTTGGTCTTAACCCAGAGCTCCTGATTTTTGCAGGCCAAACCTTCAAACAAGGGCAAGTTGCAACTTCATACAGACGTGAGGTTTCATCTGACAAAACTTTTAAGCACATGCTTCTCTCTTATTAAACAGCCTAATATCTCTAAGGACAATAAAGTACAATGCCTCTATGCTATGGTTTTGTTTTCTTCCTTCCTTTCTTTCTAGGACTTCTTACTGGACTTCTGCTTTTTAAGTGAAATCAAGTTGGTTTTCAGTTTCCCAATAGCTAAATTCATCTGTTCTTAGTTCACTTCAAAGAGCTATGTTTAGGAATTGAGTGTATCATAACATAGTGATTATCACCTTTAAGAATTATCCCATTTTGAAGAACTACTGGTGAAACACCAGAACCACTCTAGTCCTGGCCACAGGAGGGTCTGGCTGGATTGTGCCATCACACATTGTGCTGTCCTTATGGTCACTGCATATCAACGCACATCTCTGGCACACATAGGCACACAAGGATGACTTAGCTAAAAGGCTAGTGAAGAACCTTTCATTTGTTGCAGAATTGAGCTAATTATTCCTGAAAATTATTTCTATTTAAGCAAAAGAACAATATAGAGTCTGAGGACTCCAATAATGGCCTCTTTTATGGCATACGAACATCTCCTTCAGGCATTTAAAATACTTTTTCCGAACAATTTGGGGTTTAACAACACTTGTGTGATTATATTCAAGACAGCATGATTAATATTAATAAACCACTTGTATGGCATTGTGCAGGTTCAAAGCTGTAGGCATTGGCTAATTAATCTCACAGCATCCTTAATGAAGCAGATAACTAAACACTACCAATCCCTTTGTTATGGATTGACTGGTTAAGCGCAAGAGGCACAGGTGAGGCAATATTAATTCTTCACTCAAGCACACAAGGAGAGAATGAGTGGCAGAGGATAAAAAAAATATTCCTTTCCCACATCTGTATGCAATCCACATGGTGCCTTTGAGCATCTTTTACCACTTTTACCACTTTGCTTTCACCACCGTCTCCTGTGTGTGAAGGTGTGGTTTCTTCTGGTCTGTTTCTGTAGGCTGGTATACTTACATGCCTACATCTGTGTGTGTATCATAAATATATATAATACGTGACTTCATGCATTCCTCTGTGTTTCTGATTCAAGTTTTCAGAATCTCCTAAACCACATAAGTAGGTTTTGTCCAGCCATCACAGGCAAAGTCCTAGTTTGAATGTGCTGATGGTTAGCCATTAAAGGGGATTAGCCCTTTTGCAAATTCAGGTGTTTCAGTGTACCCATTGGTGCATATATGTTCTTTACATACATATGGTGTCCCAACATTTGTTTTCTTTGCAGATATATCAAAAATTGAAAGCTGTGGAACACATGGATGTTTATAACATCCAGGATATTCCAAACAGGTTTTTCTACAAAAAAGGAAAATTTGTGTCTCCACTAACTCTCGTGGCTGAGGAAGGATGGTTCATAGTAGAGGTAAAGTATAGAAGCAAAATACTTTGACATGAATGTGAAAAGGTGCAATATATGAAAACAGTCAGAAAAATTGTACAATTCTATGCTGATTATTGAGTTGAAGTCAATGGGCTGACTGCAGAACTACTGCTTAAAGGGGCTTAAAGGTATTGTAGATGTCCTGAAGGTAGATAGTTAAATAGTCAATACTTTTTTTTTCTCTCTGTTGTCATAACACAGGAGTAGTTCTTGTATTTCACATTCTGGTTCTTTTGCTTTACTCTTTCTCCCCCTACCATCTACCTTAATTTCAGACACAAAAAGAGTGTTTCCGTTTCAAGTCCTTACTGTCCCTCCATTCAGCAGTACCTGTAGCAACCTTTCATTCTGCCTGACTTCTCACCCACCAGACTAAAAAAGCCCCATTTCTCCCAAGCCCTCCAGTCTAAAAAGGGCCAGGCTGAGGGTTTCCTCCTCAGAGAAGCCCTGTCCACACACTGAAGATCTGAGAACTTCTTAAGCAGAGAATCCACACGTGAAGAGATTTTTCAAAGTAACTTATTTTCTTACTATAATTCAATATTGTTGTTATTTTTTACTTGTATCACTACTGGGCATCTCCACATTACAAATACTAACTGCAGCTCAGCACTGCTCAGAGGATGAGGCAACTATATATCTTCTAAGTAGGTAAACGGAGGAGTGGTTCTAAGTGGTTTGCCCAAAGCCATACATGAGTTCAGTAAGTTGGCAACAGAACCAAGAACTGGTTTTTTTTTTATGTCCTGGCATAGTCATTGTACATTGTTACCTTGCAGATTACTGAAACTCAATTGAGCATTTTCTTTCATGACCTTCAGAGCTACTGCTCACCAAGCTTTGCTCAGGACATTTCACACCACCACATTTCTCACTAGCCAACCTAAATTTAGGATAATAATTTCTTCAGCTGAATAAAAATGCACCTCTAAAAAAACCCAGTGGCATTTGAGTACAAATGGGTGAGCACCACATTTCTGGTTAAAAAAAAATATAAAAAGCCCGAGTTAAGATTTAGACATGTAAAGTAGGAATCTGAAAAAATTTTGCCATATGATTTAAAAAAATTACAACTAAACTCTTTTGTATAAAAGTTCAAAACAGAACATTTTTACATATTCTGTAGAAAATAAAAAAAGCACTTAAAAATCATTGAAACTCTGACAAACCTTAATAACAGTGCAGAAAACACTGCTGCTATGGTAATTATTTCTGTCTCTCTGCCCATTCCTTCCCATTGTTTCTGATTTTCAAGAATGTCCTCTCATTAATACAGGCAGATTTGCCTTCTCTTCAGTACATTTTCATTATCCGTGAATGGGATATGAAAATGAAAGTTTCCTGTCATATTTTTAAAGCAATAATTGAGCCTTCTGTTATACTTCCTGCCCAAACCACTGAAGAGAGGATTTTCAGCTCTTCCCTGTCGTGCTCAAGGGGTGTTTTAACTCTCTGTTGGTTAGTGGATAGCTATAAGCTGTTTGAAAATGAGGTTTTTGTTGTTGTTGTTGTTTTTTGAAAGAGATAAAGAGGATGTATCTGAAAAATTGTTCTTTTCCCCAGCAAGGAGCTGGGGATCTGTATCTTCTTGTACCTTCTCATAGGTGAACTAGAACTAAAGCCCATCCACATTTTGGTTAAAGCAGGATGAGGAGGGATTTCACACATCTTGGGCTGTATCGAAGCCTTGTTCCCTCCACATGAGGGAGCGGTCCCCATTCTTTGAGCAGAATTTCCCCCAGCTACTCTCCTGTGTGCAACACTGGTGTTAGCCCTCAGGCCTCTGTGCTCACTCTGTACCCATCCCAGCCTACTTTCCCAAGATTCAGGGAGCAATTGCAGTACATTTTCTAAACATGCACATGTAGGGAAAAGTCCATTGTCAGCAGTCCCAGACATGCCTGTTTCATCTTTGAGGAGCAGCACTAGCCCAGGTTTAGGCTTAGCATGAAGAATTATGTCTCAGCTGAATCTGCCATCCCATTTGGATTTGTCAAGCAGGCACTTCAGGGTGCTGCCAGTGCCCTGGCCCCAAAGAAGCCCCAGGTTTTTATGAGGTTTGCTGTAAAGTAGAGCCTGATGCTCTAGAAGGGCAGCGCTGGGGTGCTTGCACAGCCCTGGTCTCTCAAGCTACTGCTGCTAGTGGCTCCATTTCATGATCTCTCACTTCAGCTGCAGCTGTGAAAGCAAGTAGCATGTTTTCTGGCCCAAGTAGCAGCAAAAATGATGGAAATGACTGTGCCTTTGACTGCAGGTATGACACCATTGTAGGTAGTCTGGTAAGAGCTGTTAATATGAAGCAGGAGAAAGTTAGGAAGGAATTTAAAAGTACTACTTAAGTGCAATATGGGCAAGGAAGAACAAGATTTATAATGACAAATTAATAAAGCATAAATCCACTGAGCAAAGAAATAAAACAGAGTGGTCTAGGCCAGGGAGAGAGGGACTGTCTTAGGTCAGAACTAGTGTTCCCTGAAACAAACCTGATTTCTTCAATACTAAAACAAGTAGAGAGAAGAAATAATAATTAGAATATATATATATATATTGTTTAGACTGACTAGTCAAGTGGAGCAAAAATGGCTTATTTTTCTAAGGTGCCAATGGCATATGGGGCAGAACAACACACCAACAAATCCACAGCATGGTGCTGGGTGGGAGAGTGGCACTGCCAGCACGAATGGGGAGAGGGACACCACCTTGCTTACACGTGTCACATACAGCTGTGGTACTTTGGGCTCATGGCAGAATTTTACGAGTTGTCCTCTGCTCTCAGCATGGAGATGGCTACTTGGTGGACGTCAGCAGCTGCTCACTGAGGCAGCTAAGCCGGGGGTCACCCCTCCTGGGGATGGGCTCCTGTGCAGCCAGCAGCACAGGGGGGGTCCTGATGGGGTGGTTCAGCACATGGAGACACAGCATGGCACCCCCCAGCACCCTGGTACAGCCTGGCAAGCAGGCACTAACCATGCTCTGCTGTTGTCACCCAGAGCAGGGACAAGCTGCCCTTCTGGGAAAATGGGACGGGGAAGAAGGAGGCCTGGCAGAATGGCTGGCATGGCTACGACAATGAGCTCATGGACATGAGAGGCTTCTTCCTTGCGTATGGACCAGGTACAATGCCACCATCCCTGGTGTTCCACTTCCCCTGCAGCCCCGTGGTCCCTGCCCCTACAGCCCCGCAGCCCCTGGCACGTCAGGACCCTGATGTGGCACTCTGCGACGCCTAAAAATTACAAATAGATGGCAGGATTTCCTCACTACAGAAGGTTTCTAGCTCTGTTTTATAGCTGGAGAAACAGGGCAGAGAGACATGAAGGGATTTAGTCAGCCTCTCTCTGATGTCCCAGCACAGTAACTCTATCCCTTTGCTCTTTTTTCCTAAATTTTGGCCTAAATTTTTAATTCCACTTGAAACACATGAATTCTTTTTTTGTTGGTGGATTTGGACTCAATAACGCAGAGCACTTTATTTGGGAAGGCTGCAGCATATCTTACCCACCTGTCTGATGAGCAGACGCGAACCCACTGGTTTCCACTTCACCTGGACCTTTAAACGCTGCAAAGCACCAGGGTGCAATTGCAGACAGGAGTGTAAACAAAGCAGAATGTGCAATATAATTACGTCAGGCTATTAAATCTACCAAGCGCACCCAGTAAAGTAGCTCCTGTACTTAAAAATTTTGGGGTTTTTTGGTTTTCAGAATAAAATTGGACTACAAGTAAAAATAATGAACAAAAATGTTTAAAATGTTTTTGCCGAGCTGTTATCGTACAGCTATAAATTGTATAGCGTGCCACATCCCAGACGGTTGGGGAAGTCCCAGGAAAGGCATAGGAGCCCTTGCCCTGCAGCACCCTGTATTTCAAGCACTGAGCCATAAGCTGTATGATGTCAACTCCTCTCTTTTGCCTGCAGATTTCCGATCCAACTACCGAGCACCTCCCATCAGATCCGTGGATGTTTACAACATCATGTGCAGCCTGGCAGGAATACAACCACTGCCTAACAATGGCTCCTGGTCCAGGGTGGAGTGCATGCTCCGAAACACAGCCCCCTTGGCACCACTCCCCCCGTGCAGCAGCTGTGCCCTGGCACTAGCTGTGCTCTCCCTGTTCGCCCAGCAGATCTCCTTACTGTGATCCCTGAACAATGTCAGTCAGTGTCACCAGCAACTCCATCTTTCTCTGTTTTTTTTTTAAAAGTTCTTCATTTGAATAATAGCTTCATTAATAGAGTGCTGTCCCCCACTCCTCCATTGTGCTCCACCAGGCGTGAATCTGACCTATCCTGCATTTACAGCAGTTGTAACATGAACGTGTTCCAAACAACGACATGCTCCAAACACAGCCAGGGAAATTGGTGTTGTTTCTCTAGATTTACAGCTCTGGCAAGGAGAGCAGAATCCTGGCTGGCTATCTGCAATATTTTCTGGTGGGTGCTTGTGGGGATCTCTGAGCATCAAGCACATCTCACACAGCATCTTTCTCTGAGGCGCTCACCCTGGCTCCTGGTACTGAGAAGCTCAGGAGTGGAGACAGACCTCTCTGCATTTAACTGCGTTCTTCCTGCTTCACTGCTTCATCTCCAGCTGCATCACCAGCAGAGCCCCATCTCCTTACAGTGCCAACCAAGCCCTGTCTATACTGACCCATTCTTCAAAGAGCCAAGAACTTTGCTGAATTACCATAATGCTAAGAGAGGTGGGTCAGCAGGAGAGCAGTGAGAGCATCCTACTCCTCTCAGCCTTTCCTTCTTCATTCTCCCCAGTGTGAGTCCTGGCCCTGCATGCCTCCAGGGCCTGGCTTTCGTCATGGACCACAGCAGTGGGGAGGGCTGAGAAAGTGGAGAGCAAGAGAAATCCTCCACTTCAAAACCAGTGGGAAAATTAAGAGGCACCTGGACACACAAGGGTCAGGATAAAGTAGGATGAAGAAGCCTTGAATTTAACAGCCTCTTTGCTTTTCCTGATGAAGATAATATCATCTGCTCAGGTTTTGGTGTTTTGTACTGAATTGTGTTTCTGATGGTTTTTTGACACTTACTGCTTTTCTACCAGCTCTTGCTCTCTACACCTCTGTTGAGTGACCAGCACATTCCTCTTTATTCTGAAGCAGGGAAAGAGGTCTACACTGATAGATCTCCCACTCTCCCAGTTAATCCTAGTCATTATTTCCACCACGGGCTATCAAGCACAAACAAAGTTGTAACAGTAAAGTTAGATTAAATAGCAGGAGAGGATAGAGCTGTTGCCAGAGGTGCCTTTGGGAGTGCCCAGTGCTTTATCTGAATACCTCTGGACCGGGAACTTTCAGCAACAAACTGCCTTTGGAAGGATTTAGGTCCCTCCCCATGCAAAACAAACCTCTAGGACTTACTACTCTTATGGATCCAGAGTCAGGCATGATCCAGGTATGTGTGGTACAGCACATTTAAGGGTGAATGATTACACCATGGAAAAAAAAAAACAAACACCAAATTAAACTTCACAAAGACTTCTGTAATAGCTGTAAAGATTTATGTAATGTGTTTTTAAAGCTCAAGTGAACCATCAAATCAATTGGGAAAAAAAAGGGAGAAAATCAGTCTTTGTTATTAGACTGTTGAGTATAAAAGACAGTTTAGTGCTTTCAAAACATTTGCAGTAGCTGTAAAACAAGCACCTATTGTTCAGAGTTCCCTGTTGCTCTTTAATGGACCATGCTCAGTGAAATCACTGGAGCACATTTTTAAAGCAAAAAAAAATCAGTATATCAGCATGCAAGATAACCAAATTACCATTTTTTGTTTGAAAATCAACAGGATAGATGCCATCAGTGCCTAATCCCTCCATAGCCTGCCATTTTAACTCTTCCCAGTGAACACAACCCAACATCTTCTTACAGAGAAGAAAAGTTTCCAAAGGTATAAGGGTATATTCTGCTTCTCAGTTATACAAGCAGAAATTGGAAATAACAAATTGGGTCCATTGAGTTGTTCCACAGATGGGCCATGACACATGAAACCAACATTGCTCCTTGTGAGTACTTTGTGTAACTCATTTGGTCAGTGTCCACAAGTAGGTACTGAAGAGTAAATCTTCTAATTGCAATATGGTTTGTTTGACCTTAATGCAAGCATTGTGTATACAGTGAAAGACACTTGGTCTGCAAAAGGGAAATTGATAGCAGACCTTCAAGAAGCTCATTAGCTTCAGGAGAACTACTGCTCATTATTTTTTGAAAAGTGCATCTTTCTTCCTCAGAAATGTTGTACCTCTGAATCAGTTCACATTCTCATTCAAAAATCAAGTCTTATCTCTCACCTATTTTTCTGTATACTATGCAATGGAAGTGGGTGTATTTTAAAACATATTTCTGAATGATGTTTTTATACAGTGACTGATTGTGAATGAGTGAATAATCCTAAGAATGGTGTTTGGAAAAAAATGCATCTTTTTGTAAATACTGTAAGATTTTTGAAACAAAAAAAACAACCAACAACCCAAAACCTGCCCCATAACACCTTGCCTTTCTTGTCTTTGCTGCATCAAAGTGTGATAAACAGTGTTTGAAGCTTGTGCTGATTAATTATCAGAAAGATGAATGTAAACATTGTTTAGAAATGGCAAAGTTGTCAGCATGTAAATTAGGGACATTAAATACATCACATAAGATACTGTAGCTTGTATATTCCATCCTTTTTTCCAGATCTACTTCAGTATTTAATCTGTTGAACATCCCTCCAGGGACATGTAATTCACACTAGCCCATGGGCATGACAAAACATTTTGCTCTGCTAAGAAGAGGGATGAGCCTTGGATGCTCTCTCCAGGCCCACTTCTCCAAGCCCACTGTGTTACCATCACATCAGCTGCTAGCACAGAAATCAAGTGCACTGTCACTGGTTCAGGCTTTCCAGAGCCCCCAGTTCCCAGCAGGGGATGGTGCAAATGGCAACAAGACCTCGAAAACCAACATTATGGGTCTCAAGGACAAGTGGACCTACTCACCCTTTAAGCTTCACAAGCCAACAATGTTCAGTAAAGAGACTAATTTAATAAGTCTCCAAACCTACTCAGTGGAATATATCCTGTTTTCCTTATGCTACCTGACCACAGGGGCAGGGAGCAGATGCTGAGGAGAATCAGTTCAGGTATGCCAATGAATCCTTTAATTCACAGCAGGACTCCCTTCAAACCAGCAGCGCTGCCAAAGTCTGCCGGAGATGCTCCCCTCGTGTTCCATGAGCGTGGGTCCTGTGAGCAGGAGGGTGCTGAGGGATTGCCTGCACGGAGACAGCGTGGGAATCAGCCTCAGTCAGCTCCCTGTAACAGTGCCAAAAATGGCAATTTCACACCCAAATAAGCTAAGCCTTTCTATCAGTGAGCTTGGTGGCCATGTAAATGGCATAGCTGGCCAAGGCTCAGCGGATGAGCCCTCCAGCATCCTCAGGATGCAGCCCATATTGTCTGCACAGACTGCAGCCTCATGGAGACTTTCCTGTTGGCCCAGACAGTGCCTGAGCCCTCCATAATTATGGGGACTTCACAACTAAGGGGTGAATGAAAAGATTTTGTGGTGTTGGTCACCTTCCTTGTCTCCTAACAGGTAAGTCAAAACATCTGTCAGATGTTACACTCCACACCTCAGGGGGAGATGCAGACCAAATGAGCTCTGGGCACTAGGAATTGAAAGACATGGGAAAAGCTCCTTTTGTAACATATCCCTGCCTCCTTTTCCCTGTGGGGCTGTGGAGAGAGGGCAGGCGGCAGCAAATCCAACGGGAATTTTAAAAGAAAACATGGCCTAATGAAGGGAAAAATTTTAAACCCTCCATTTTAGCATAAGGAGGCTTTTAATGGCTGTTCTGAAAGCCAGCTTTCACCTACATGAAAAAACATTTTTTCTTCAGGTATTAAAACACATTTAAGTTAAGGGAAGGTTATTGGGGAGTGCCCAAAAATAAGAACATTTCAGTTACAGTTGACTAGGCAGTGTAATTCTCAATCTTTATAGAGATGTTTACAGCTCTATGGATTATTCTGATAACATTTCAAATACATGGAAGTTGCTGTGGACTTGCAAATCAGTATGATGGTATCCCAAATCTGGCAGATCTGTATCAATGACACCAGTTCCACTCTGCCAGGCCAATTTCATCTGGAAACCACCATGAGCTGTCAGCAGACCTGTCCTGCTTTCTCCCTACCCCAGACAGGCATCTGCCCAAAGGCTGCCCAGGCTGCAAGGAATGCTTTGCTGCAGCCACACCACCACACCAAGGCCACTGCTGCTGCCCTGGCTGGCCAGAACTTGCCACCTGTGGGGTCTGAAGATACACTCTGGGGTGGAAGACACCCACCAGCACCCGTATATGTGCTCCATTGACTCAGCAGGCTGGGGCAGGCTGGGGACACGTGGTGGTGGGCAGGGGGAAAGGCCTGAGTGGACATCATGGAGCCACAGAATGGGTCAGGTTGGAAGGGACCACAGTGGGTCATGTGGTCCAACCTCCCTGCTCAAGTAGGATCATCCGAAAGCATGTGGCACAGGATTGTGTCCAGGTAGCTCTTGAATATTTCCAGTGAGGAAGACTCTACAACCTCTCTGGGCAGCCTGCTGCAGTGCTTGGTCACCTGCACAGTAAAGAAGTCCCTCCTCATGTTCAGGTGGAACTTCCTATGCATCAGTTTCTGCCCACTGCCCCTTGACCTATTACTTGGCACCACCAAGAAGAGCCTGTATCCATCCTCTTGACATCTTCCCTTCAGATACTTACAGACATTGATGAGGTCTCCTCTTAGTCATCTCTTCTCGAGGCTGAACAGGCTCAGCTCCCTAAGCCTTTCTGTGTGAGAGATGCTCCAGTCCTTTGACCAACTTTGTCGCCCTCCACTGGACCTGCTCCTGGAGCTCCATGTCTCTGTCGTACTGAGGATCCCAGAACTGGACACAGACCTCCTCAAACGCTGCTTTTACGGCCTCTCTTGCCCTCTGCAGGGCGAAGGCTGCGAGGGAGCAGCCCCGTAAAGGGCGGCGGGCTGTGCCCGGGCAGGACGGAGCAGCCCCGGATTCCGAGCGGGCCCGGCCCGGCCGCGCCCCCTGCCGGCAAACAGCGGCTTCGGGATGAAAGTAATCCTTATTTTAACGCAGCTTTTCATCTTTCTCCCCTTTGACTCTCTCTGTTTCCCTTTGCTCTATGGCCGATTCCTCCTCGTGCAGTGCCCCAAACCCACTGTCTCCAGGTAGCAACCTGAGCGAACCTCCCGCCTGCTCCTGCCCCCGTTTCCACAGGAGGATGAGTGGGCTCGGCAAGACCCACGTGTATATGTTGCCTTTAATGACCCGTGTATACGTTGCCCTTAATGACCCGTGAGAGGAACTACCTGGACCTACTCCCCACTGTCAGGACTTGGGCCGCACCTCGGGCTGCCTATGTTGTCATTAAAGCCTGATCTCACCAGTGGGAAACAAAACACGTACATAAAAGCGGGGAGTAGAGGGCAGCAAGGGTGAGTGATGTAGCTCTTGCTTCGTTACTCGCGATCACTTGCAGCTTGGCACAAGGTTGAATGCAGCATCCTCAGGTCAGGTGTCCCAGCAGTGCCTCCCTGTCAACACAGGGGAACTGAATAAAGCAGTCACAGGCAGAAAAGGTGAGGAGGGATGAGGAGAGTGGGCTGAGATGGGGAAGATGCAGTGCCCACCTTCCACACCAGTACAGATCAGGGCTTAGCTAGGCTTTGGAGAGCTCATTTTTATTCCTCCCTTAGTCACAGCAAATGAGGCATTTGAATATCAGGATTGTAGCAGTCTTCAGGAGCAAGGGGCACCAGTGCATGCACAGATGTTCCCGTGTCCCTCACCAAGAAGTTGCAGGCAGCCAGCCCCAAAATGTCAGCATCCTTTGCTGGAACCATGTGGGCATCACCCACATGACCAATTTTCTGTGGCTGCAGGAGTGGGCACTGACAGCTCTTGAGCAGCCTTCTGTTCTCAAGAAATTAATAATATGCTAAAACATTACTCAGCACTTAGATATATTGTTTGGTGAATATTAATTAAGCCTCAAAATTGGCTGGAGATACGGAAATTGCTTCCTTGCCAGATAGAAAAAGGGAGGCTGAGGTGGCACCTGCCTGCAAAGTGCAGGTAAGGGCTCACAAGGGATCATCCACAATCCCTGTTGAACACCAAGCCGACCTGCTGCTCACAGCGGGCTCCCTCCATGTGAGGGCTCCTGGCCATGTAAATGTATACAAATGAGCCACGTGTCCATAATAGACAGTTTTGGCCTTTCTTCAGTGGTCCCACATGTCGCTCATCCTACATTACTAGAACAACCAGTACATTTGCCTTCAGTGTTATGTGCTCCCCTATTCAGGCTAGTTTTAGCCCTGCAGGCCAAGACCATACAAAGTGACTCAGGAGGACCTGCTTCTGATTTCTGAGAGGTGCCTCTCACCCTCTACATGATCCCTGGGCAGAAGGAGGCTCTGAAAAATTAAAATGAATTTTTTGAAAATGCTTATTTGCCTATGTAACCATCCATCCATCCATCCATCCATCTGTAAATCTCAGTCTCCCTTAGTACTCTTTCCATGTCCTCCATACTGGTGGAGCTTTGGGGTGCAAGATTTTGTTTCTGTGTTTGCCAGAATAGGCAGCAAGGTGGTTTTCAGCTCATTAATTGTCCACGAGCATCCAGTGGGTGGCAGAAGGGTAGGAGAGGCATAACCCCAGCATAACCCCATTGAACACATCCCACACCTTGCACATGTCCCAGCTGAGAAGATGCTGTAAAAGCGGGGAAAAGCACCCCTTGCCCAGCCATGAAGGGCTTCTCCAAGCATGGATATAAAACAGAAATAATTTTGGGCTTAAAACTAAGGTTTTAAAGCAGCATTTCCATAGCAGCCGTGAAAGAGAACAAAAGAAACCCAAAATCAAACCTTTAATGTTTTTTAAGGTGGACTTCAAGCAGTTTAAGAGCTGGATTATACAACCTGCTTGCTTACACTACTGGGTGGAACATCCTCTCCAGCCCTAATCTCAAATGTTTCCTTACATGAACAATTTTGGGAAAGAAAAATAACTATTTTCCTCCCTCTAAATAGAATAAACTTGAGAGACCCCTGAGCTTTCTTTTTGTTTCTTACCTTTTTCTGGAAGAACAAATGGGATGAACAAACCCAAGTCCCACTGACGATATTTAATATCCATGATGTGGGGAGCTTTCCAGCAAAAGACAGACTATGTTTTATGCAGAAATAGCTGAATGCAGCCTGAAAAGGCCTAGCAATTAATCACGCATTTGAAGAAATACAACACACTCATAAAGGTTGAATTTTAAATGCTTGCTGCTCCAGTTTGGACAGTGATAAATTAAGACACACACAAAAGCAGGTGTGGCTCTTGAAGAAGCCCTCTGAGGGCAATTAAAAATGGGAAACCAGCTGGTAAGTGTGCAGATGTGACAGCTAGAGCAGCTTAGGAAATGAATACAGAGTAGGAGGATGGAGGAATTAATGGTGTAAGAGCTGAGACGATTGAAACATGACCCGCTCTCTGAAGGGGGTTGCTCCATGGCAGGTGAAGTGCCTTGTCATGTGGGATGGGCTAAGCAGTGACAGCCATGTAACTCCACTGCCCTCAAGAGCTGTCCCATGCCTGTTGGAGACAGGATCCAAATGCAACACTCGCTGAAGGACCCCAAAAGCTGCAGAAGCTGCTGCTACATGTATCACATGGCTTCCCATGGTGCCAAGGGGACAGCTGCATTCGGACAGCAGATGGCCTGGGCCCCTCTGAAAATGTCTGCAATGCCCTGTGATAGAAAATGCAAGGAGCTGAGATCAAGGGTGGATTTTCCCAAATCAGCTCCAATGAGAGCCAGGTCTGCTCCATTCCAGCAGGCAATATCAAGCCAGGTGTCACATTGTTCCTGATCAGTCCACTGTCTCCAGTGTTCACAGCTCTGGTTAAGAAAATGGTTATTTTTCCCACTGAAAATAATTCAGACACATGACAAATTACGAGGGATTTGTAATCTGCCATTAGGGTTACCATTTAGGAACTGTGAGCAGATTTAAAAATAGTGCCATGCAAACAAACTATGAATCAGTATAAGCCAGAGCTCCTCAACCCATTTGGAAAAGGATGCCACCATGATTGTCATCACAATTTCTCAGTGCTGTTCCTCCCACATTTACTCCTACCCTGCCTCTCTCCACACATCCAGTGGGTGTGAGGTATCACTGGGACAGCATTTTGTAGAAACTACCTTCTACCACAGTGCAGGCTGGAGGACTGGTCCCATTTGCCTCTTCAAAGTCTGTTCTTCCAAAGTTAATTTGCTGACAGAAATCTCTTTCCCGTTGTGAATTGTATGGACTACTTCTCAGAAAAAGCTGTCAGCACAGATTGAT
>JAWWLV010000144.1:40754511-40790387 GCA_035041135.1 Platyrinchus mystaceus | reverse complement strand
ATTTGCTGACAGAAATCTCTTTCCCGTTGTGAATTGTATGGACTACTTCTCAGAAAAAGCTGTCAGCACAGATTGATTAAGATGACTTTTTGGAGGGGTTTTCCCCCTTGTCCCCAAGGAAAGGATTGTTCCCACTAATGTTAAGCTTTGGCACTCTTCCAGGAAGCTGAGAAAAACAGCATTTCATTTGAGGCTGCTGGTAACATGGCAGAGTGGACAAGGTCTTTACCAGTTTCAACCTCTAAATAAAAAGATCTCTAGTGAAGATCTGCTCAGCTGCTTGCCTGTCTCTGTGAAGCTGAGTATTTAAGCCACTTCTTTCTTGAAAAAAAAAACCTTATTTTCATTGGCCCTATTTTCAGCATAGTGTTGATGAAGCACAGGAAATTTTCTGTGTAAAAGGAGCTCTTTTTCTGTGTTCACCCCCCATCACTAGCCTTGCTGCTTGTCACCAGCATGGGTCGTGACAGTGCCATCCTGGCCAGAATGTGAAATAATAAGGCAGACAAGCAGCTTCACTGTGGAAAATAGCCATTCACAGTACTTCTGTACCTGAGCACAGGTAGTTATTGCAGCACAAGACCCTCTGTGGCCTAAGAGCTTTCATATAAAAAATGCATCCTAAGACTGAATAAATTATTTTATAATGAGCTCAGCATGCAGGGGCTCAGCCAGGGAGGAGGGCCCCAGCTGGCCAGTAACGAACCCAGCCTCAAAACGCAGTCCTTGCCAAAAATCCTGCAAGGGTGGGAGAAAGGAGGCAACCAGAGAGAGCCACTAACACTGCCAGAGGCTATACTGAGCACACAAACAGCAGTCACAGGGCCGAGATGGTCTCTGCCAGTGCTTTTCTTCTGTTTGAATGGAGAGGAACAGGCTAATCTGGAACTGGCAGTAGGTAAAAAAAGACAAGATATAAGATGAATCTTACATAATAATCTAAAGCTGTTCTGTGTCCCTCTTCCAGTTCTCCATGACAATCACAGATAGAAATGGAAATGCCTACGAGTGATGTTTAAATGCTTTCATATACTGGTTTGGCAAACAGAGCCAGTACCAAAACTTCCCTGCCTCTGAGAAGTGGAAAGAGAAGCAATTGTTGGTTGACCATCCATCTTCCTTCTGTAATCTGTTCTCTGGAGAATCCTGCCACGTGCAAATATCTGGGATGCATCACAGATCTTTTCCTGTTGGAGAGAGATGTTTTTTAGGACGCAAAATAAACTTGGAAGTGCTCTACAGCCTTCACAAGGGAACAAACTGCAAACTATTGCATGGAATGGAGGGGAAAAAAGAGAGACGGTTTTATTCCAAGACAAATACGGGTGCCTTAAGGATGACCAAAACCTTCAGGAGCAGAAACCTCCTGAGCACACAGAAAGGGGGAAGGCTGATATGTTGAGACAAGCAATTACAACTTGTGTTTTAGGGGGCTGCCTTAGTAAAGGGAAATATCTCTAGGAGTGCCAAGCATCTCGCCAGTTTTGCAAGATGTGCCTAGTTCCAACCTAGTGGGTGAAATGTAGCAACTTATTCTTCAGACCAGGAGTTAACCAGGAGTAAGGAGGGCCATTGCACTTGGGCAGCAGAGGGGAGTATCCCTGTGGCAGCACTGCCAGGTGGCCCTGCTGGGATCTCTCTCCACCCCTTTTTCCACGACCCCACTCTGCCTGTGAATGGGGCACCTCCAGGGAACCCAGCCCCTGCTGCCCTCAGTGGCTGCACTCTCCTGTCTTCTGCCTCCTGGCTGGACATTGCTCAGGGACACCACATCCTTTCAGCACGACTACAGGATGTGCTGAAAGTTATTCCAGGTCTGTATAAACCATGAAGGCAGGCACATGTAGTTCCCTGCCTCAGCTCGCTAGCTCGCTTTTGGGAGCCCAGGACCCTTCGGCTTCCACATAATGTGAAGATTTTTTCTTCTGTCTTGAATTGACATCTTTCTTCACCAACTGCTGGTCCCAACTATGATTCCTCAACTACTAAAGTGCAGCCTCACATTCCTCTGCCTTTGAGTTTTTCTCTTTGTTTTGGTGAAATCTCTTGAGTTTTTAAGCCCTGATACTCCAATTCCCTTGTTCTCCTTCTGATGAAAGGTATCCACCCTCCTTCTCTTCCCCTCGAATTGCAGAGATCCCAGTTTGGAAGAAATCTGGGCAGAAGCTGTTTGCCAGCTGACCAGTCTGTTCATAGAGACCCATGCAGGGGTTGCACCACTGACTGCGTTATCCATGGCACAAGGCAGCAGTCGTGAGATACAGAATTCACACACTACTACATGTCAGTGTTGTCCAGAGATTATAGTCTTTTTTTAAAATCAAAAAATAAATGCCAACATAGTCTTTGTTTTTAGCCTGATGTGGGACCAACTCAGTCGCTCTGCTCTAAGACTGAAGCTGGTGGTCTCAACTGACTGGACCTGATGACCCACTACTAACCCACACTAACAGTGCCAAAAAACGCAACTTTGTCCTCAGCAACAACCCAAGAAACTAATTTTCAGAAAGACAAAGAGTTCAGAAATCTGCAGTGGTCTAAATATTTCAAGGCAATAGTCTTCTACTAGTTTCTGGATCAAGGAAAGTCCACTTATCTCCAGGTGAATGTTTTAAATTCAGTGAAAATTTTTCAAAGCTGTTTGTCATTCTGTAAGGCTTTAGTTTTCTGTGATTTTATTTTCTTACTTCTGTCTGCAAAAATAAGTAGATTTCTCACTTTCTTTTTTCTTTTACAGACTGTGATTTGGTGAAACTGTTATCTGCTAACAGCAAAGCATGAGAGATACTGTCTCTCCGTACTAGAGATATAATAATATTATATTATTATATAATAATAAAACCGTAAAGGCAAAGGGTCTAAAAGGAACAATAAATATATTGCCTGCCTTGGGTCTGGGGACTCTTGAGTTTCTTCATCATGAATTAATAATAAATGGCTAGGGTCCACTGGTGAGTACTTACAAATAAAACACTGTGGTTAGAAAATAAAATTACTTTCTTCAGAAGTGGAGAGGAGAAGATGGGAAACTAGTACAGCCCATGCTGCTGGATACAGGAGCTAAGAGACATCAACAATAGAGCTGAGGAGCTTTTTGCGTTTCCTGTTCTACTGTGTGGGCTGGATGTGTCCTTCTCCTCCATGGGGCAAGGAGGAGGGCTCTGACTGGAGTCCAGCACCTCTGCTCCTTGGGCTGGTCACCAGGGTGGCCTTGTGTGTTTGCACTATGATGGACAAAGTGCCTTCTGTGCCCCTCCTCCTCATGGTACCTCCCGTGATGCTTCTGCCACAGATTTCATTTGACCTCTGCCTCAACCCAAAGTTCCCTGGGAAGTTTCAGCATAAACTGTGTTGTCTAGGTTAAAAAAAAGGAGGAAAAAAAAGCTGGTTGCTGTTTTACCGAGAAGCTCTGCCAGGGTCATGCCTTAGATGAGGGTTACAGCTGGACCAGTTACAAGTATTTGAAAATCATCATCAGCTTGTGTCCCACAGAATCATGTTAAATTGCTGCATCTGGATGCTAAATAGGACTCCTCTGGCAGGTTCATTTTGGGCCCCAGCCAGAGGCACACAATAAACCGGACAGAGAAAAGCCTCTCTGCCACCATGGCCTCCCCATGCCGGGGGTGAGCAGCAGCAACGGGCTGAGGCCCCACAGCTCATTAGGAAGCTGAGACTCGGGGTTTGGTTCAAGGCTACTGGGCTGCAAGGAACAGCAGTGCTGAGGGAAGAGGGGGTCTTGCTGTGGAGGCAGGGGCAGCATTCACCTGCCATAGCCAGAAAGACAAGTCTGCTATCCTTGTCCCAGTCACTGCCCACAATCCTGAGGCTCACCTAGCCCAGAGGTTTGCACTCCTGAGTCCTCAAGTTTGCAAGCTTGATGGCTGCTCCTGGCAGTCAGTGCCCAGTGGTACATACGTAGTGATGTGCATGGTGGAGACACAGTAAGGGCAGGTTCCACGAACATGGCTCATGGGATGGGACTTGCATTCAAACTTTGTAAAGTTAATTACCTAGGTCCTCATTTTCAAAAAACTGAGGTAGTAAGACCCAAAAGGGCTGCAGTGCTGTGGTTGTGCTCCTGACGTGCATCTTCTGGCACAGAAGTTTCATCAGCAAGTGGTGCGGCCCATCTGTGCCAAGACTAACTGACTGCAATTGGAACTGCAGCACAGTGAGCACAGGCAGCAAGGACAGCCCGTGCTGGAGCACAGTCCTGCTTGGAGCTGAAGTGCCAGTGCTGGTGTACCTGTTAACTGCTGCATGAGAAAAGCCTACACCCACGGGAGAGGCCGCTGGCTCCTGCTTGTCCTCTCAATACCAGCACACTACTGAACACATCGGAAGCTGCTACTTTGGCAGCTTCCTGCCAGATAGACCCTCTTCAGCACTTCCTACTTAATTTTAGCAGCATCAAGCAGAAGGATGAGAGGAGAACAATGGAGAGAACTCAAAACAAAAGGGTTCAAGTTTCCCTAAGCAAGCAAGCAAGCAATCAAGCAGAGTACGTAACTATTTCAGTGTATGCACAAACATGCCGGTAGATTCATTTACTGTTTGCTTACTTTCACATAGCTGGCAGAACAGGGTTAGGTTTTATGTGCTTATTAGGATGAAAGATTAAAATAAAAGGATGCTAAAAAAAAAAATTACTTGGGATTTCCCGTTCCCAGTCCCTATTCATCACTTCTGTGACAGCTGGGCTAAAAATACTTTGCTAAACATGAGGACCTACAGGCATAGAAGGAAGTTGCTTATAAATGCAAGCTCAGCCATCTCCACACAAAACCACGGGCAGCTATCGAAGTCCCAGCATCTTGTACTGCTACAAAACCCTTCTCCCTTCAAATACCAGGAGAATAAATGTCAAAAAGGACCAGAAGACAAGGGGATTCATTGGCAGAAGGACATTATAGAAAATAAGTTGTGAGGAAAACAACAGACTAAAGAAACAGTTGAGAGGCTGATGAAAGAAAAATCTGGAACGAAGATCTTTCAAAAATGTTATAGAGTAGATACAGAGGGATGGAAATTTACTCAGTGCTATCAGCAGAAAGGCATGATCTAAAATCAAGAGTACTACTTCTGCCAAGCAACAGCCCTAGACATTTGGAAAATGTTACAGGCCATGTTTCACCAAAAAAGATGTCACTTGTTGAAGATCTTCAGTTTACCTGTCAGCAGAGTAAGTATAAAGAGAATTCAAGCCAGGCTTCCAAGAAAGTTTTAAAGTGCGAAGTGTGATGAAAAGTGAGATAACTTTGGACAACAGTACTTTCTGATCAGCCCAATACAAGCACACCATAAGGACAGAAACAGAAACAAAGCTCTCTGTAAGGGGAAATAGTGCTTGCAAACTTCTCCAGCAATACTGAGAAAGCCATGAAAGTCTAATTCTGACCAACACGCAAAACTGACTTTGCCTGTGGAAGGCACTAGGACACTGCTAGCATAAAGCCCTAGCCAAACCCTACCTGGCTTTGGATTTTTTCCCCTTGTCATTCAAAATGCACAGTTTCATGGAGATGGATTACAAAGGAAGCAGATGGATGAAGGGGAACCAGCAAAGACTACAGGTAGCATGGTGGCAGTATGTGCCACTAGCAGGTGACAATACAAGGTGCTTATGACAGCACCTTCCTACAATAGATGCGCCTTTGTTTTTCATCTTGTAAATGTTGTAAATACTCATAGCTGACCTTGGCAAATAGCAGTTCTCATGGCACAACTCTGGCAAATCTCCTGAACCCGAAACCTCCTCAAAACCTTCTTTCAGGTGGTGATAGAGAGTGGAAAAATGGCAACTGCATGTTACATTGGCCACTTGGGCCTTTCCCATCAGCTTTTTTCGACAAATATGAAAAAACCTCCTTGCTAGAGCCCTTTCTCTTGGCTGTGTGCACCAGGTCCTCTTTTGGCTTATGAGGATGGAGAGGAGAGGAAAAGAGGGACTTGGCACCTGTTGCTCTTGGCAACAATGGATTTCTCATTTCCTGGAGCTCGGGTGCATCTCAGCTGTTTACTCACGCATTCACTGGAGGCCACGCTCCCCCTGCACCTGTCACCTTCATGTCCAGTCCAAAGCAGCATGTTTCAAATTGGTGAATTTTCTCCCTTACACTCTTCCTTAATGGCCCAGAGAGCTTTTATAAAGTGTAGGGGAACACAGCAAGTTGTTATGACCCTTGGTTTTCTGACACTTCTGGTTTGTTGTGCAAGGTTTCTAAGTGAAGGAGCGAAACAGCATATTAAATGGAAATGTAAGTATATTCTCTAAAATGAAATGTAAGTATATCCTCCAGAAACACTGATGAGTGCAAAGAATCCACTTAGAACATATAACCAAATGTTATTTAATATCTTAAAAAGTAACACAATCCAAAATGGATATTTCACACAACACTACATAAACAACATGAACACAATATTACCATATGGAGGGACTTTCAAATATAGACTTACAAAAATCCCTGTCCTTTTTTTCCTTTAAATTATTATACTAAGCATGACAAGTAATCATCATTTACAATATGGTACACTGACACAATAAAAACCATGTTACAAATGTGCTGTTATAAATCAGTAACGTTAGGGAAGACATTTCATGAACTGCAATTATTTCATATGAAATACTATACAATATAAACAGAACATCCATCTTGGATGACCTTTACAGCAACCAGAGACCAAGTAATTTTTTAATTTTTTTTTTTCAGTGCAAACACATTTATACAAGGCAGTCTTGGCTGCAAAACTCCCTTCTAACATACAGTAAGTCCCACTTGCATTTATTAACTCATTTAAACCTAATGCAACAGCCACATTCAGTCACTCACAGAAAATTACCTGCAGAATTATGATCCCTTTAAACTTAAATCTCCTCCACATATAAAAGTAACATCTGTGCCAATTACTGCAAGGGCCCTTTCATACTTCTGGGTGGGTATCCTTCGGGTGGCTCTAACCGCTATACAACTCAAGGGCAGTGCACCACATGGGAAATCACCCTTCCGAGGTGGGGAACACGTGGCGGCTGTCACGGCATCCCGGCTGGGTGGCTGTGCGTTTCAGCAGGGATTCAGCCCAGGCTGCCTTTCCAGAGCCAGGTGTGCGCGCGTGGCCTTCTGCTCCTTCTCTGCGTTTAGTGTCTTGGGGCGGGGGGAGGAACACGGAAACCCTCAGCTCAGAACTGAGCTTCAATGGAGTTAACGACCCATTCCCATCTCTCTCAGATCCGCGGGAGATCAGGGGAGTTAAGTCAGATTTACACTCACATATCTGAAACCAACGTTTAGAGCGCCGCTATAAAAGAAGTGTGATAGTCCCGTTTTCTTCTAGCACCAGCTTGGCTTTCGGTGGGTTCACTGCATGCCTCTCATGCAGGAACGATGCACTTTACTTATGCTGGGGGGAACATTTTAGATATATACCTTCTTTTTTTTTTAAAGAATTTCGTAAAAAATAGAACTTTTCTCTCTAATACTGTACAGTTTTCTTCAGAATAGTAAAGAGAATTGTAAACTGTGGGTAGGACGACAGATTAGGAGTGCTATTTGCTTTCTCAGCACAACAATTTGAACAATTGTGTTGGGAAAAGCACTGCAAAATGTATTTGAAAAACAAATTTTTAATTAACATAACTGTTTCTAAAACCAGTGCTGGCAGTACTCATATGACTGAAAACTTGGTTTTGGCACTGCTAATCCAAGAGTGTCTGCAGGGCTGTAAAGCAGTTTCTCTCCTACTTAAACAAAGCAAATGCATCAAAAGAATAATTGTGAAGTATAAACATGGAACACTTTGGTTAACTATTAAACTTACTCCAGTAACTTCAAGAAAGCAACTGGTTAATAAATTAGTCTGCAGACTCTTAGCCTTAGCTTTTTTCCAACAGGCCTGGACAAAAAGCAGGGTCAGTGAATTCTGCCTAACTCACAGGCTCACAAGGGTTAGCTGGTACCATGTCAAGTGCTTCGAGGCCCTCAGGCAAAAAGGTGTGATTTAAGTGCAAAGTATTATCTGTGTTTATGATGGCCTCTGAATACTGGTTTGCTTGTTCTCTTTTCTAAAAATGACTACTGCTGGCAAACACTTAGGCCATGGTTTTCATTAAAATGTTTGTTTTCCAATACATTTTTACTTTTTAAAGTTGAGTGAACATTGTTTCGCAAATAACAGTCATTTTACAGTGGTGCAGAGAGCCAAACGGCTAATGATTTCTTCTAATTTTTAACTGAAATACTTACAATGGCAAAATTAGCTCAACTGATGATTGTATATTAATTTGCACCAGGATAATGGTACTAGGTTTGCTGAAAGGTGTTCATAAATCGGGATTTGTATATAAATGTGATCTGCTTAGGTTCAACTGCCACTTTCTTCCTTTGGTTTTGGAAAAATCTTTCTTTCTTCCCTCTTGAAAGGTGGCTTGTTGCAGCTGGCTACTTTTCAAAAGTCAGCTTAATTTTTCTTGGAAACTCGCCCATGTTCTTTGAACAACCTTGAGTGGGGACCCTAATACTGCTCCCCAGCAAAGTCAGTTAAAGGCTCTTGGTAATTTCTATAGGAGCAAATGTTTTAGATGCACACAGTCTAGAGACCAGAGTGCGTACCATTAAAGGAAGAGCTGTTTTAACACCCTTGCCAGTTCAGAAAAACCACGACATACTAATGTTGAAAAAGATGGAGGCAGAGTAGGGCCCAAAGTATCTGAAGGCTGCCAAGAAAATACCCACAGTGTCTTCTGTTAAACCCCAAACTGTGAATCATATTTCACAGACTATAGCTGTTTCTAAGTTTCTAAATTACAGGTACATTTTCAAGTTCTACCAGGCAGAAATTTAGCAGTAACTGGGGAGAGGATGGAAGGTTTCAGCCTCCCTTTCACTTTTATCCCAATTATGCAGCCTTGTCGAAGTCTTTAAGTGACTCATCTGAAAGCCATCTTTTTAACACTGTAGAAGGAAATTGTGGCAATGGAAACATGATGACTTCATATGCAAGCATTGACACACAAGAGAACGCCATGACCTAATGCTTCGAAGTTTTTAACCTTGCTCTGTACAATACACTTTTCATGTTGCTGCATCTCATCAAATTCATGGAGGTAGTTATATGTGTAAAAAAAATTACCACAAAAGTAACATGTTGTATTATAATAATACATATTAAGTGTGCAAAATGCCGACAGATTTGTGTTGACCCTTTACAGTTGAACACAATACAGATTCAACCTAATCTAACTCTGTAAACCTTTAAATTGATACATTAGAAGAATGATAGATAAGCAACCACGTAATACAAGGCTATGATTTCATCAAAGGATTAGGGTGACATAAAGCACTCAAGCTCCACTCTCGTGGTTTTGTTACAAGAACCTCAAGATGGAATTTCCTCATATTCCATTGTTGATTTTAAAAGGAAAAAAAAAATAAATCAAGATTAGAACGTTTCTATTTGAAACTTCTGTTTACATTCCATATTCCAAGAGTCACATTAATATTGGTACAATGCCATGTCAACATTAATATGACATTTATGTTGTCTGCTGGTCTCTGGGAACTTTAGGAAATAACATACTATACAGTTCATAGGTATGTACTATCGCATTTTGTTGGAATGATGTCTTCTGTACAACCAGCTGCCTGCATAAATTCTGATTAGCTTATGACAAACAATTATTTCTCAAAGGTGAAATCTGTTTTTGCTCTTCACATTTTAACACTGCTGTTAGTACTTCAGATCATCACTGTAAATTTTATCGTTCCGACATTTTTATTTACTGAATTGATACATATTACTGATGTCAGAGCTTATCTCAGAAACAAAATCACAGTCAGCCACTGCATAGTATATGACAATTCCCCACAAAAACTCTGACTCTACAGTTTGCATGGAATAAGTACGGCTGGAGTTACACACTGAATAATAAGATGCGTCATGCAAAGCATTATATGGTAATTAGAGCACATCTTGGAAGGTATGATAAGGCAGAAGGCTAAAGGCCAAGTGACTTTGATAACCAACCAAAAGCACAATAATTTCCTTTATGTGCACTGAAAGGTCTTATTGCTCCTATGAAATGGAAATTATACACTGAAATAAATGAAAACAGACCTGTGCATTGACTGGGTGTCCTTGACAGAACTGGAAACTGATTGTGTCCAGAGTTAGAAAGTCGTTTTATAAGTAAATGAACTATATCCAACAGTGTAACATAAGGCTGAATCTTCAGTAAAGACTTCTGATGACAATAGAGAACATAAGTGAAGCTCAAATGACTTTGTATACAGAGTAATACATGTCACCAGAACCTGATGAAAATACTGGATTTCAATATGTACAGTTGGGTTTCACACTTGTGTTCTACAAGAGCTAGATAGGGTAAATGTCCCTTTTATATGAAAGAATTTGGGCTGTTGCACATTTTAGTATCTTTGTTATTCTTTCACCAGTTTGTCTGTTCTGATAAAAAAGTCAGTTCGTTGCACTACCAGGTTGCATGAGTAACAGAGCAGAATGTGACCCTATACCTAAAAATTACTCTTGGAGTTTAACTATCTGTAGAATTTACTCTGCAGTAATTAGAATAGTACTAATTACATTGGAGTAACAGTTTAGGGAGAGCAATTAGGATGTACTGTGCCTACAGGACTTAGATTTCTACTGCAAACCAAGTGGACACATTTAATTTCTAGAAACCAGACATGTCCACAAAATGCTAAATTGCAAATAACATCCACTGAATAAAAAGGCCAGAAGTTTATAATTCTCTAAATTTTGTTCTCTGATAATCACTACACTGTATGCTATTTTTAATAGCCTAATTTAGGCACTCTATTTAATAAGCTACATAAAATAGATTTATGTCCTTCCACTAGAAAGAAATCAATTCTTCAGGCCATACTTGTCATTTATATCATAAAGGATATTTTTGTTCCAAGAAATTAGTTATCCTGATTCTTATATTAATGGCAAGTTGCAATACTAGAAGTGACACAAGAATTAGATTATCTTTTGAAAATATGTGAATTATTCTGAAGACATTTGATATATTTTGTGTCACTCCACATTGTGGCTCCATGACCATTACATCTTTCCCTTCCCTCCCCACTCCCCCCTCTATGCAAAGGCCCACCTCCTCACTGATGACTATGGAAGGTCAAGTAGCAAGTCTCATTAAGTAAACATCTCTCATACTTTTGAAACAAAAGAAGAAGCCACCTCCCTTCCCACCCTCCATACTTAGCAAAAAGCAAATCAAAACAAAACCCAAACCTCCTTTTACTCGCTTAAACAGGTATTTGTAAAATTGTGTCACAAAAATGCACAGTGAAAATGACTGATTAGTATTAATAATTCACAGATAGAGCTGAGGTCATCACTTGTCATGTTTGGCATTGTTTTTCCTCATGGTGATCCTGGCTGGTTACTTTCAGCAGTGGCTCAGTTTTTGAAGTAAAAAATGATCAACTCTGCAGCAGAGTTTAGCTTCTGACCAGGGGCATCACACATCTGTGGCATTTTTTTAAATGAAGTTGGCAACTGCATGGACATTGAAAATGCAGATTACACTTACAGTGTCTAGACTTTCATATATGTGCTCAGTTACAATTAAGTGAAGCAAAAAGTGTACATATTATCCCTACTGCTATTCTGTTGCTACAGAGCCGCAAATGTGAAAAGCAATACCTTGAAATAAAGATTTCTTTGTTGCCCCTAGTCTACATAGCAGCACAGTTTAAGTAAACACTAAAACTGTGTTTGAGATGTTTGTTTTATTTTTCCCCAAAGATGTAAACATCAGTCCCAGTGTCGTAAACTTTGCTATATAGGACGAGACAGACGATCTGAGGCAGGATGACTATCAGACACTAGTGACAGAAGCTTGCAGGCAGTTAGCAGGTTTCTGCAGTTTCTCAGCTTCACTTGTGGGTGGGTCTGCAGTGGCTCGGAAGTTGAACGTTGGGCCTGCGCCTCCATGTGCAGGGCTCAGAGCGGGGTTCTGACGTCTGTTGCTTTCAACAATACTTGAAGTGTTGGATGCCAGGCTCTCACGAGTACTGGAATGGAAAAGAAATATATATACACACTCATATATGACATGCCTATATATCTATTGACTAGACAGGAAAGGAGAATAGAGTGTTTTATAATAGGTTTCCTGTGTTTGCATGTAATGTCACATCAATGAGCCACCTCGTTTTGATGGTACGCATATGTTCCTCCAAAATGCGTTCCAGAGGTGCTCAGCAGTCATCATACTGTAACACACAGGTACAGCACTAAGCACAGCTGAAGCTGTCATACAAAGCATAAGCTGAACCAGTATCAAGCATCTGGTTTTTTCACCCAAGGAAACAGCTTCCATCTTGCATTAGAACACACTGATTTTCTTTCCTGACTGATGCACTTTTGCACAAAGTAGCTTCATCAAATCAGCTCTGTGACTAAGCAGAGCTAGGACAGCAATCGTAACACAGCATTCTCTGTTGTCTCCTCTTCCACCTATGTTTTCATACAAAAAATATTAACTAAAAGTCCTACCTTACATTAAACCCACAGTGCTTCTAAACGTAACACTTCAATTTTGCTTTGCAGCGGAGACAATTGCAACTTACCAAGATACTGAGAAATCTTAACTGCCTGGTCTGTGATCATGCCCTGAACAACCAGTGCTGCTATTTCATCAGAAAATGGACAACGTTCCTTTTATTCTAACGTATCATTTATCCACAAGAGTGACAGGACACTTAGCACTTTTAAATATTAAGCCTTTTAATACATCTAATTATGAACGCAGAGGAGCCTGTATTTTAGTCTACGCTTCTAAAAAACTAAGCCATGCATGCTAAGGCTAGTTTTATCACTACTACTCTTTTTGTTCTCTTTACACTCTTTAGTAATTTTTGATAATGGGTTCCTGTGCAGAGGGAGATTTGCTTTCAAATAGCCACTTATGTTCTCTTCACCTGTATCCGTACTTCTTTGTAAGATGACATCACCACTTGCTATGGAGACGTTTACTGAATATATTAGAGGACTGAATGCAGTTGTTAAATAAGCACGAGAACCAAAGATACTAATGACAAGAGTTTCATCGTCAGTTTAAAGTCAACCTAAATTTACCTGCTACTGAAAAGGGTAGATCTTGCCTGCTTTGTGTGGACCTGACCCTGCCACCACATATTTCTGCTGCTTCCCTAATACTAAGCCTTGCAGCCAGCCAGATCAGGGACTGCTCTCTGTTAAATACAAGCCCTCAGGAAAAAAAAAAAAATAAAAATTAGTGCTAGCATCAGGGGAAGAGTAGGAATGCACAGCTTCAGACGTGGCAGGCGAGAAATGTGTCAGTGCATGGCATAGAGGAAGGAAGGAACACCTTGAGTAGTTGCAGGGCATATTTAAATAATCTTAAACTGACTGAATCTGGAAAATCAATGATGCTCTCAGGAAAACTCCCACAGATATTTTAAATTGACTGGTATTAAATGGTACTGATAAATCTTCTGCCAATGAGTGCCTTACTGTCCAAGTTCCAAACAGCTATGATGGGTGATGTATATAGTACGTGATTTCTGTGTGCTGCAAGGATACATGGTGCACTTCTGTTGCTCATTTTTTGATTCCTCTCCCTCTGCTCTTTAATGAAAATAGATGCAAACCTTGGTTTTCAGAGATGATTCAGTATTGTATCACTCCTTATGGGACCACTAATTACAGATCATTTTCAATTCTGATATTACAAACTGACCATTACAACATATATACACAAAGACTGCAGTGAGAATTTTGCATGCAGAGTAATGCCAAAATTATGACCACCTCTTTCTTTAGGTGACAAAGGAGCAACAGTATTATATAAGCTCTAAGAATAAAAGAATAAAATTAATCTTGACAGCTAACATTTACTATATACGACTTGCATAAAAGCAATACACAAAATATTGTGAGGCTTTCTTCCCAGTGGTGATCAGTATGTTCACAAACTTTGAAACAAAATACTTTGGAAGTCAAATGACCGTTGCAAATCTCTTTAACTACATCTGGTTTGGGGTTTTTTTGGTGCTTTTTTTTGTTTGGTTTGGTTTGGTTTTTTGTTTTACTGTCCTTTTTTCAATTTGTCACACTTTAAAAATATACTTTTTCTTTCATAGTCTGGAACTGGTAATTTTGATTCCCTAGCAGTGCTGCACACTTCAGTTTGAATGAAAAGATACCACCCCACCTCAGGAAGTAGAGACACATCATCAGTGGAGGCATGAAGTCAAAAGTTACATCATCAGTGAACACTAGAAGAATATACCTGATGAACTACGTGCATGTCCTGTTCTTATACTCTCCCCTAAGCATCTGCTAAAGGATGCTGTCAGATCTAGTTGGATTTTACCAGATGGATGCTAGATGGCTATTTTGTATTTCCTGGAAAAGGGCCATGGAGTACATTTTTTGTTCTAAGGTAGGAAAGTAATAACAGCATGGTAATTACAGCCAAAGGGCTGAATTCACCCTCAGCTCAATTTATTTTTACAGACTTATACAAAGGAGTGACCAAAACTCAGCAAATTTAATAATTTTGATGCAAAGCTCATGAAAAAGCCTTTGAAATATCCAGACTATATGCTAGCTAAGTTTATGTTAAACAGAAATTTTAGCTTTTGTGTAAATAATTAGGGAAGAAAATGTCTACCTTTGCATTAACCAGAAACACAAGTTTGATATTAAGCTAGCATACAAAAGTAGTCCAAGAACTGATTTTTAATCCAGTTGATACCCTATCCTGGAGGTGACTCATAACTCTGTGGAGTAAGGCAGGCTGAGCAAGAAGCAAACACCATGACATACTTACTCCCCCACAAAAACCAGCTGCAAGTATAGCACTTCAACTAAAAGAAGAGCTTACATTTAAAAAAGAACAGTGCAAACAGCTTCATACGACACTTGTATGTGAGAAAGATGAGAAGCATCTGCAGAACAACCAATAAACACAAACAAATTCAAAACCTTCTCAAGTCTTTTTTTTAGGGTGAACTCATAAGTGGTACAATTTATTCAAATTATTTTTCATTATTTTACTCAGAAAAATTACACATTTGCTAAAAGCCTGCTCTAGTTTGATAATCACTGCATGCTGCATGAGGCTCACTAATTGTTGCCTTATCATTGACATCAAATGGGAGTAGCCATCAAATCCAAAGGAATTTATTTCACAATGTCAGGACTTCAACCGAAAACGAAATTTAGTCCTGTGTAGAAACATAAAGTTTATCACATGCCTTTCTGGAAGCCTTTGCTATAGATGTAAAAACCCACACATTTCTATGGAATAAGAACACCATTTACAGAGAAAAAAAAAGGCAAAAACCAAACAAAAAAAAAAAAAAAAAACCAAAAGAGAACAACCTTTTTTCACCTAATACAAACCCACTTTTGAAGGCTTTATTTTTAAACACAGGTAATAAATAATTTAAGCTTAAGTAACACACTATAAGAAAACTACTATGGTAAATGATTTCTGTGTTCTTAGAGTCCTTCTTCTGAACTCTGACGGGTTGCTATCCAGGCCAAACAAAACTAGTCAAGCTCCATTCCGTCAAGGAGCTAGGACTGCCAAAGGTCAGAGAGACAAGGAAAAAGGCTCCAGTAAAGGATTCTGAACCTGGAAATGAGCTTGTGAAATCTCCAGGGCAGGGAACATACCAGCAACTCTCTCCTCCCTACACCTGTAAGACTTCTAGCACACTGAGACTTCCATGATGTCTTAAATCCCTGGAATGGAAATTACTAACCAGCAACAACACACACAAACATCTGGACTCTTTCCCCAAGTATCTTAGGCAAGGCACCTCTCTCTCAGCTGATGCAGCGTTGAGTCACCTCTGGAGTTCAAATATCCTGAGCACTTTAAGCATTGTAGGGAGAGTGGCTGTTCCAGTCTCACCAGTTGGGAATGGCAACTAGATATACTTCCAATATTTGTGAAGAAAGCAAACAAAAAAGATCAAAACCAAAACAACATAATTTTCTTTTTCTGTCTGAGCCAAAGACTATGCCACCTAGTCTTCCCATTAGTCTTGTTGATAGTATCTTAGAGGGAAAGGGAAGGGGGGAGTAACACGAGCTCACCCCTTCTGTTCTAAATGCAAAACCAAGTTTAATACAGAAAAAAAAAAGACACAGGGAGGCTTTCAGCAAACAGAAAAATGAATTAATACAGAGTCAATGCCACAAATGGCCATTGCTTTCTTATGGTATGGTGGGAAACCCACACATCTGAATAGAAGATTCCAGAGAAAACACTGTCTGAAAATGTGTGAAATTGTTTAATACAGCCCTACATTCTGTCACCAATATCATACACATATAACTATAAATGGAACTTCCTAGTCTGTAAAGCTGCAATGAATGTGACAGTCCTACCGTGGAGAGTTGAACCCGCTGTCCACAGTAATGCTGCTGCTGTCCATGCTGTCCAGGCGGGCTGAGTGGGTGGCTCTCTGATTGTTGCTGTTTTCTGTTTCCTTCGGGGTGAGAAGAGTAAGATTCTTCTCAAACTTCCGCTGCAGATCCCTCTCCTTTTCTCTCTCTAGGAGCCACTGCATTGTACCAACATCATCCCTGTTTTTTTCTTCCTCAGCATTTTTGTTGGTTCCTTCCTCTGAGTCATCATCATCAGATACGTTATAGTAGTCGAAGGAGGCCTCCTGGTTCCCGGCTGTCTCTTGCTGTCTCTGAGAAACAGGCATGACTTGTGTGACTGAGGTTACTATCGCTTGTTCAAGTTTCTCACATCTGACTGGCAATGTGTCAGAGGGGGTCTTTTGATGGGGCTTTAGCAGAGGTGTGTTAGACTTATGATAACTATTCACAGAAAGAGTGTTGTGCAGAGGTTTAAAGAGTGTATCCTTGCTAAATATTTCTTTCCTTTTATCAAGGCTATTTGATTCAGCACTATGGTGTTGAACCAGCCGCCCGTTTGCAATCACCTCTGGAGTTTGTCCGGCAACCGCTGAACCACTGCTTGGGCCCTTTGGGGACTCCTCCTTGTGCACCCCAGGCTCCCTTGCAATATGTTGAGACTGTCTTTCTGCGGGAGTCATTTTTTTGAGCCCATCTGTCCCTGTTAGTGTATCATGATCCTCTTTATTCTTTCCCAGTGGTGATGGAGCAGTCAGCACAGTCTCACTGGATGTGTTGCACTGAAAATAGTCATCGACTGCAGATTTTGTTGTGCAGGAGTTGAGCTCACTATACGATGGCAAATTCTCTGTAGGCTTGCTTTGTTCCAATAGGCTACAAGAACTGGGGGTTTCTACACTGCCACTAGCTTTTTCAGGGATGCAAGTCTCTTTGTAGCTTGCAGATGAAATCAGAGCCCTTTGATGACTGAGAGACTGAGATGGCCTTAAGGTACTATCGTCAATGTAAGTTTGGCTAGTTGTTTGGTCATCTGGGCTACAGCCTTCACCTAGATCTTCAGGTGTTCCTAACGTTGCTGAGCCCAGAGGTCCCTTGGAGTTATCCATGGATCTAGACCTTTCTTTAGCCTTACTGGACCGCTCATTCCTCGATCTTCTATCCTGTGTATGGCTGTGGCTCCGATGGACTTTGGAGTGGGAGCTTCCCCTGGAAGGTTCAGGGAAAGGCATTTCAGTTCTTCTTTTGGCCAGCTCACCAGAAACATCCCATTCTGGTGTCATGGGAAAGTGAGATTCAATCATGTTAGGGTTGCTGTGCATTATATAATTATCTCCCTTGTGTTCTATTATAAAACAGCCTTCCCGTGGGGATCGAGTCAAGGGATCATAGAACTCATACTCCCTTTCAGCAGGTATATCCAAATGAGAGCCATCTGATGGGTCTCCTTTGGACACCCGGGTCTTGCTGTGCGACCTCGATTTCCCATGAGACTTTCTGTGATTCCTGCTCTTTTTACTTCGTCCACTGTGGTGAGCTGAAGATCCTGCTTTGCTTCGTTGAGCTTTTTCTTCTTCAAGTTTCTTCATTAGTGCAGTGTGTCTCATGACATTTTCCACAGTCAAGTCTGGGTTAATGCGCCTGATAATCTCCATTTCTACCTCTCTAGGTATAGTGGTAGGGGTGTCCTCGTCCCTTAGTGGCCACTCCTCTGGAGGAAACTGGGCAGAGAAATTTGCCAACTGTTTTGTCTTGTCCTTCTTAAAACTTAATCGGAATAATTTGAGTCCAAATTTCTTAGACTGCTTTTCTACATCCTTAGGCTTTGTGAGCGTCTCTGCTTTATATGAAAAATTGACAGTACTTTTACTTTTCTCAGTAGGTGGGACCTGACATAATGAGGGAGGACAGTACGAGTCTTTACAGTCTTTTGCTGATTTCCTCTGTAGGGTAGATGCATGCATGCTGTGCATGTCTTCTCTGCAACAATGGCAGGAGTCGCAGTGGTTTTTGGGTAGTGTTCGGTCCCTGACGCATCCCGAGGTGGAGGGAGTTATAGTTCCCTGTTGTGGAGAGGTACATTGAGACCTGTCAGGTATCCTCTCATCCAAATGGTACCATTTACTGTTAGTTCTTATGAGAGATGGTGTTATAAAGTAAGTCTGCGGGGTTACAATGAAATAACCATCTGGAGTTGGGTATATTTTCCTCTCCCGTACAAGCATATTCAAAGTATGTCGAAGGATTTCTGGACTGGGTGTTGGAACTCCTAGAAATGACAGTAAACACATATCAGGGACTGCATAAAACTGTACAGAACTCTCTGGTTTCCCCCTCCCCCCAAAAAAAGCTGTTTTTTCCAACGTACAAGCTGGAATATGCTGAGCAAACAACTCCAGTAAAACATTTTGTTAGGCATTCTTTTCTCTGTTTGTTTCTCCACTCATCTCCTACCCTTCAGACATATCAATTATCAATTAAACAGAAAGAAGGCCATTAATAAAGTGCTAAAAAAAAAAAAAAGAGAACTTAAGAATTTCTAGTCACTTCCATTGTGCAGGTGACCGTAAGGTACAAGACGGAATCACTGAAAATAAAAGCGTCAGGGGAAACATTTCACTTTTATTCTTCTTCCAACTAAATATTTATATCCCAATTCACCAGAACTATTCTTAAAATGCCTTGTCACATAAAAAGCAGTGGTTATTTGTTACTTTGGATGCCAAAGTTGCTTTTCCACAGAAGAATACTACAAAGAAAAAAAAAAGCATTCCCTCAAATTGCCCCTTCATCACAAATTTGATTGAACTGATTTACTCTCCCATTAAAGCATGTTTCAACTATATCGGCTTCTCCAAAAAAGGACACATCCTGAACGATACAGTTCATCTTACCCAAATGAACACACTTTTCCATTATGCTGGAAGTTATAGATTTAACTATTTGCTTCTCGGAGTTCCTTGCCTTTCGTGTGAGATGTGAGGGACACTACCTAAGTGCGTGTCTTGCATACTGAGAAAGGGACAAATACAACAAGGCTGCACCAGTGCGACACGGTAGACTTGGCACTGTGAGCCTCGTCCTTCCCACTACCAGTAGGCCTGCTGGGTTCAGAGTGCAGGACCAAGTCTTCAGTACTTTATCAGATAAAATACTGAGATAGCATTTTGTGTATAGAAGTAGGTTCCATCTAGAGTTAAGGAAACAAGAACTTTAGTTCACAAGCTTTTTTAAAAAAATCTGTTTATGTTGAAAACAAAAATACTTCTAAGTTTTCAGTGGAAAAAGCTATCTTCAATCAATACATTTTGTTGAACTAAAATGCATTTTAATGCTGGGTACTGGTTTCATTTACATTTTTAGAACTAGAGAAATGTTTTTCAAAAGTCTGTACAGTCTATTTTAAATTAAAAAAATTAATACTGTTTAATCTGGATCTTGGTTTTCTATTAAACAAAAGTAATCTAGGGGGGAAAAAAAAGGCATCAGAGAGCAACTTAGGTTGGAAGGGAACTCAAGAAGTCATTTGGTCAGCACCCCTACTCATATCCAGGCCAACTTAGATGGAAAAATCTCAACCATGGGTACCTGTCACAAACACAGTACCTCCAGTAGCACATAGTGTCTGGTCCCCAACTCTTCTCCAACGTGTTGGAGCCTGCTAGCTCACTGATCTCCTTGTGTAACCAAAACATGAAGATGACAGCAACACCTTCACCAAAAGATCAGCAACAAGAAAAAGAGAAGCTGTACTAATTCCTTAACTCATCCTCTTTCTTGCAACTGGGTTGCAGGCAACATAGTAAATATCCTTATGCCTAACTTTGAATGGTGTTTGAACCTAGTGACATGACCATACTGTTCATATCTGTAAATAAAATCTTACAAGGAAACGGCAAAGTGTTAGAAATAACATGGACACGAGTGAAAGCAGTTACAGCACAGAAGGCACCAGGGAGAAGTACAGGGGGACAGTAAATATATTTCATGCACATAGAGCACATTTCATGTCCATAGAGCTGAAAGATTAGGGCCGATCCAAACACAGGAAGGAAGAATGGTGAAGATAGGATATAACTTGAAAGCATAAATGAGACTGAAAATTGGAAAAAAATATGGAGAATCAGGAGAGTTTTTGTCTCCTTTTTTCATGCAGGTGTCCAAACTTCATGTAATAATCCTAGAGAGAGTAACGAAGACCCCCAGAACTCCTGGATGAGCTAACATACGAGAAATAGCAACAGGTGGGAAAAGCTGAAATCCAGAGAGCTGGGGAAGAAAATGGCTACCCCTCCCTAGCCCAGAATTCCAAATCTCTCTGAACTGAAGTAAACAATATGGTGAGCTTCCTCTGGATTGCGAGGCAGTGGCAACCTGAGAGCGGGCTGTCATCTCTATGAGCTTTTGGAACACACAGGAACACAGAGTGACTTAGATTCCTACAACAACCAGTGGTCACCTAATCTCTTCTTTCCTGCAGTGGAGCTGCTATGTCTGCTTGGGTAATGCCACCCCTTTTCCATTATGCCTTGCATGATGAGAAGAAGTGGTTGACCGTGAAACTCAAGCTCATTTGTTTCTCCATCCTGTGCTGAAAACGCACTGCAAGGTCCAGCCCTGGCCCAACTGAGGTGCACTTGCTCTGCAGCAGCCAACCTCTCTTCTTTCCTCTACATAAACAACCTGCCCAATCCATTGCATTTTCCAGGAGATTACAAGTAAATACCTCAACACGTACTTACCTTTGTGAGAACTTGGCTCTTCATCCCTATTTTACTTTTAAGACTTTTCTTAACACGATGTTTCAAAAACATCAGAACAAAAATAAAAGCCATGAAAACATTTCTCCTGGGAGCTTACAGAAAAGTTAGGGAAAGAGACTGAAATGGATGTTCTGAGGTTTTACACTAATTCAGGCGAAAATAATAATATAATAATATCATAATATTAAAATAATAACATAAAATGTAGTTTTCACCCTGTAAACCACAATGGCTACAGTGTGTTGGGTAAGTGGGTCTCTGAACACTGGATGCACAGTAGTTACACGAATTGACTAACTCCTGTGAATGGATAAACACCAGGGAAAAAAATATTATTGTGCCTGGACAGTCAATGACACCATAAAGTTAATTGTGTCAGCCTTCTCTCTGGAGTGTAAGACTATCACTTTTATTACTCCCAGGATACTATACATCTCTTTGGTTCACTAAGCCAGCAGTGATGACGGCAGATGCAGATCTCTGAAGCTCAGCATTGCCAGCTAAGGGTAGCTGTGGGTTTTGTTCCAAGCTCTTTCAGGTACTTACAAAAGCAGAAACACAACCAAACTCAACTTATGCTTTTCTGCATGGCAGACAGGAGCAATGACATTACTCTGGCTCCCATTGTTCCTATTTTAAATACAGATTTCTTGGCTTTCTCAAGACTTTTCTCTTTACAGCAATCTGCCCACATCATGTCTATACACAACCTACCCCCCTGCATTCAAAAGTCTCCTTATGATCTCCCTTCCTCCATTAAATAGAAACAAAGGAAAAAAACCCAGTAGCTTAGAGACTCTAGCACATAAAATATTGCATGACAGCAGTGGTGTTATTTAAGATTATGTAGTGGTTTAATAATTCAAAAGCAGAAACTGTCTGGACACTGAATCATCAGACATGTACATTTTCCGTATCTCAAGAGAGTCTACTATGCCATCCACTGAGCTTCCAGACAGAAGATTATGTCTTGTTTGCTGCTCACAAAGAACACTGACCTAGAGTGAACTCAGTTAATGTAAGACACTTCTTTTAAGTGCTACACATATATTTCACATATTTAGAAAGTGAACAATTATAAAGGTGAATGTCAGAGGAATTTGCCAGCTTTCAGAAAACTGTTTGCTTCAAAAGCAACCTACCTAGTCCAATACACATGTATTTTCTACTTTGAAATTTTGAACATCTTAAAATTATTTAAATATGGACAATAAATGTGGACAAAATCTGGGAGAAGAAAAAAGAAAAATATCCATATTAAAGACAGCATAGACTAAGGCTTGATGTTTTCTTTATCCAGGTTCATACAGATAAGAGTGTCTGGTTGCCAAACAGAGAACAGAGGTTACATTCTTAGCCCCTTATACTGGATTTCAAAGATTTACATTTAATGTATGGGATTTAAACAATGGCCAATAAATTACAAAGTAAGGCTGTGCAAACATGTCATTGTTTAATTCTAAGTGAGAATAATGGGAGCAGGTGCAGGAGCAGCCCTCTTGCTTTTTTAGAAACCTGACAAATAACAAAAACCACAAATAATATGTGTATTATCATTACAAACTTTTTGAATAAAATAAATTCATGAAAAATACATCTCAAGTAGTATTTAAATGGTGTTAAATCTGCTAAAATGATTTTCTCCTGAGCTGATGCTAAGGCTTAACAAGGGATAAAAGAAATACTCTGATTGGCTCATGAAATACTAGTTAAGGATGTGGAGTGGTTGCTATGTGATGTTATAAATAATTAGCATACCTTATTTCAGATAGAGCCATGGCCCAGATTTACGCCTGCACAATGGCTCAGCAAACTATAGGGCTAGACTGCAACTGTAAGTCCCTGCACTGAAGAAAAAGCTTTATTATTCTTAGGCAGTTTTGAGAATAGCATCTGGGGTCTTAGGAAATTTATCCACACCATGAAACGCAGTGAAGCATCTGTTCATTAAAACACAAACAATACAGGCAGACAAGTGCTGCTACATGAAGAGATACAGAGAGGTTATGTGACAATAACAAGATACATCTACAGTGGTAATGCTCTCCTCTCCCTCAGAGCATCAGCACCTAATTAGGAAAAATAAATTATCAGAACATGAGAGAACATCAGATATTTTAAAATAGTCCCAGAGAATACATGGGCTGAAAAAGCTACAGCTGATTTATTAGAGAGTTTGAGTAGACAAGTGAAAAGTATCACTTAGCATAAGAAGAAGTTCTCTTTACGGGAAAGAAGAAATTCTTTGGATAATCGTCATAGGCTGAGAGAACATGTAGGCTTGCTATGCTAAACATGTCATGGCTGGAGGAGAAAAGTGTTTCTCTAGAGAAGGGAAAAATGGACAAGAATTTGGTGGATTTTTTTGTCCTTCAAATAATTTTCTTTACATTTTGGGAAGCGAGGCTCTCTTTTTTTATCTCAGACTTGAGAAATTCACATGTCAATGGCTACCAGAAAAAAAAAAAGGCAGCAAGAGACTATGTGCTAACTTGCCTCAGGCTTCTTCTGAGCAGTGTCTAGAAAATAATCCAGCCTGTTGAATTATTTTTCATGTTTGGTTCTGTCTAACAAGAATAGCACAACACACCAAGTCTACTGATAATCATGCTCCCAGGAAACTCAGGGGTTGCCACCAATTGAGTATAATTTCCACCATGCAATAATATTTATACAAAAATATTGATAGAATCATTGAAAGAATACTTGGAATCTATGGAATTCTTCTAGTACACAGCTATACAGAAGAGATGACTTGGTAAAAAAAATGGTCAAAGTTAATTAAAAGGAATTACAATTGTGAAATTTGACTTCTTTGCATTCTATCCTTTACCTTACAACTTTTACCAGTATTTCAAAATCAGCCAAGCATACTGAAAAACAAAACCCTGATAAACAAAACTACAAACTGGGAGAGAAAGCCAGTATTTACAAAATATGCTTACAGTATTTTTTCCACTGTGCAATTATTAAATGCCAGATAACACTGTTTATTCCACACACAACTCTCAATCCAGAATTATATTTTAAAATCTCAGAACTTAGTACCAGTTATAGCAAAAGCCATGTAACCTTCAAGGCTTTAAGTAACTCTTGCTCTGAAATGTAAGAAAAAAAATTCCAGACACCAAAATATGGCTGTGGTTAGGCTGCCTAGATGAGACAGATGCATCAGTAGTTTTCATGCTGAAGCATTTTTCATTAGCTGCTTTTTGCAGCTGTAAAATAGGTACAGTGGAGAAGTTTCTCAACTACTTTAGAGAACTGTTAACTCAGGCACAGAATAGTTAAAACATCTTGCCCAGGATCATACAAAGCACAAATGAAGAAGTTGGCCTCTCTTGAGCAGTAAACCTCTGCCCAATGCTTTTGCACCACAATTAAAATGTCTCTGCAAAGATGCATTTTGCATGATTCACCAGCTCCAGATACAGAGGGCCAGTAGCAAAGCAGCATATTCAAGAGTACATTCTTGTCATAGGATTCCTCTTTTTGATGTTACAGTATCTTTAATCCAAGATAATTTCCATTTACCATTTCATAAGTGCTTACAAGAAAATCTTCTGAACAGTTCACCAGCATTTATCAACACAGCAAGTGTATCTATGGCTCTCCAGGCCTTTTAGTTTAGTCATGAAGAGAGCTGTCAAGTTGTCTTTAACCCTTTGGTTTATTATTTTTCAAGCAAGGGCAGTACAGGAGCAAAAGGCAGAACTGTGTCCAAGAAGGATCCAAAAATCCCTGGAAAGCAGGCTGACATCGTCCTTTCAGTTTAAATATAACCTCTGCCTGAAGCAGGTACATCATTGTCACTAGACTCTACAACTTGCATCAGGCCACACACTGAGAGCCTATCCCAGGTGGAAGGAGACATGCAAGTATGTGGGAGTCCTGCTCTTTAAGAGAGAATTCTCTACGGAGACCTCAATGAGGTTATCTCTATGGAGATTGGACAACTGAATGATGTCAACAGAGCTCTTATGAGTTAGCTACAACTGGCTTGAAAGCCACAATGTGAAATAAGTCTGCTCTGGCTATGACACATCATGCGTTTTTTTCCACAGCTACTAAAGAAGTGTCCTTTGACTACGATAGAGAAAAATGTGAGAAGAATCACAAACAAGCTTATTCTGATACTAACTGAAAAAAGAAACAAGCCAACAGCTTGTTGTTTAGTACCTCAAGTACTTTTTATTATTTACATAAAGTCAGGAATTAACCCTGCAAAATGCATCTTCACATGAATGGCCTTATCAAAGAGAACTCAGTTCTTCATATGTTTAAGAATAAAGAAAAGGTTCTAAGATTAGAACCCTAATGCACCCTTTTACTTTTGCTTAGCCTGTCAGGATTAGTCAATATCCCCATCCAGAAGGGACTGCGGATTGTTTAACTGCCCTTTTACAGACATGCACTCATCTGACCAATGATTTATTAATGACTGGTTACCTGGGAAGCAGGTGGTTAGGTGCTCCATTAGTGCTTCTTGTGTGACTTGTTTTCGGGCAGAGTTCATTGCTGAGATGGCCAGGCAAAGGATTTCCCCAAGTGGAATAAACTGTGACTGAGTGATGGGAGACATGCTGATGGGTGATACATCACCTGTAAAAAGACAACAGATGTGCAATGAAGCGTTTTTTTGGTTGTTTTTTTTTTTTTTTAAATCTGCTCATAGAACAAGGATGTAGGGATACAACTAGCAAGAATTCACAGAGCTCTCTGGTACTGAGCTGGAGATAAAACTCTTACAACAGAGAACCGTCTAACAGCTTATTTCAAAACTTAGACATGGTGAACTTTGGAAAATGGGAGATATACACTATGCAGACATAGTTTCTCAAAGGGTACAAAAGACAGATACAGAAAAATGCCAGCAAATTAGTACCCATGCTTGCAAAACCTCATGCTTAACATCGTACCAAGTACCTGCACAAACAAAATAGTTGCATGTGTTTCTCTGGACATAAAAGGGGAGATTTCACTCCCCTTTAAAGGATAGTGGTATGGATCATCTATCATTTCCACTTGATACAGTATTTTTTTATTAATAGTAATAAAATCAGAAAAAATGTTGCTCAAATGTTAATGAATAACATTTTCATTCAGCTGAAAAAGCACAGAACACTCTTTAGAGTCCCAGAAACATCAAAACACCTTAAGATTGATACACTGAATAAAACTCTCCTGGATCTACATGTCAAATGCCTTCGTATAAGCTACATTATTTTTAAGAAGAGAAGTTTCAATGGTTGCAGGATGACCTGAAAATTAACTTCATTGTAACTTTTCTCATGCTGTCTTTACAAAGAATTCATTAACCTATACTTTAAAAACAGCGATTGAAAGATCTTAAAAAACGTTATAGGAGAAATTACAATTTGGTAATACTAGCATGACTACACAAATACACATATACAAGTGCATTTTAACATACTTTATCCAAACACAAAAATACTTTTTATTCTGCTCTGTACCTTCTCTTGAAGTAGTAACAGTTCCCCAATGATGTCAGAGAGGAAAGCAGCAGGCTAAAACATTTTCTTTGCCAATGGAAAAGGAACAATAAAGAGTAAGAGATAGAACAAGGGGTGCTTGACTACAAATTCTATTCTGGCCACAGGTCAGTCAATAGTCAGGGATTAAGTTTTACCTAAATAGCTTTGAAATTTCAGAAAAATCATCTTATTTCTGCTGCCAGAGAGCAATACCTTGTGATCAAATCATGAATCAAATTACTGAAAATTAATTCAAATTGAAACTTTCACCCACAATTCAGAGAATCCAATATTCGCCCTATTAATTCTATATTCCTATTGTGCCTACTAAACAAGAGGAACAGCTTCTAAGACTGATTATCAAAGTGCATTTAATCTTACATTATACTCAGCATTTTGGGGGGAAAAAAAGAATTGGTGGGAGTAGCAAATTGCATAACTGTCTCAGTGAGATTTGTGAGCAATATTTTTCAATCACCAGCTGTTCAATCTGTTGTACAACAGCGATACACATCACTCAAGACACAACAATGATTTAAAAATACACATTTGTGCTATGCTGTCCCCTGACTGCATCTGCTTAATCAGGCCTGACCAGACCGATGCTGCATTCCCAACACAGCAGCATTCTTCCAACTTCAAACTTCAACACAGCGCAGTCCAAGATCCTCATTCTTATCAGACTACAGAATTATGACCTTAAAATATGACCTTCTCTGGACAGTTTTTATTCATACACACCTAAAAGTTCTTGCCACATGCTTTATAGACAATAGCAAAGAAGATCACACACAGCTTACAGGGAGACATGAGAGATATGCTTCCATGTGACTTGGGAGCAAACACCATTTGATCCTTCATCATTTGATAATGGATAAAGAACATCACAGTTATTATATTCCTATTTACTAATAATTATATCTGCTGTCAGTTTAAACTTGTTCATAGCCAAATCTTTGTCATCATCCAGACACATAAGTTTACCAATTCTGATCACCAGTCATCATGAACTTTGTGTAGGGGATCAGTTTCTTTAATGATTAGTTTCATGTCTAAGAAGCATCAGAATAATGATAAGAATTATGCAGATTTAGCTAAGCAAATAAAGAAATTATGTGTCATGGGTATTCTTGTGAGCACTACTAAACTGAGTTCAATGCAATGTCAAACAGATTGGCATATATTGGCCTCAGTTGAGGTTTAATCTTGTCAGGTTCATTGGGCACTGGAATGGGGTTTCTGGTGTCCTGGTTTTGCCTGGAATAGAGTACCTTTAAGGGCATCCAGGTGAAGGGCAGCAACTTACTCAATTGTTTTATCTGGATCATCACAGACTTGGCAACTTCTTTAAAGCACCCTGGCAGGAGTATCCCTATGCCTGCTCCCAGCCGTGCACTCACACTGCCAGGATGGGAGAGCGGGAGGAAGACCTCTTTCTTTCCCTTGAATGGGAACGATCCATTCACAGCTAACCACAACAATACTTAGGACATAAGGAATGGGCCTTAATACCACAATCAACCTCCTGAAGTGGGAAAGGGACTCAAGGAGTTTTATACATGAAGCTTTGCTCTGCAGCCTTGCGCCTGCCCCCAGAGGGATGCTTGGACAAGAGCTCAGAAACCAGTTGCTCTCCTCACTCCCGGGAACAGCCCATCCTTCTCCCCTGACTGCCAAGAGCCTGCAGAGATCCACCTCTGGGATCACTTTCAGTTAGGACTTGTTAATGTAAAATTGGCTAAGTTAAAAAAATAATAAAGTTTGCCTGGATTTTAGTTTAGTAACTGTGCACAATCATTCCTTTCAGAGCAGGCCTTCAGCGAGGAATTGCTTTGTAGGTTAGTGTGCAGAAAACATTCAGTCTGCAGATTTGACCCCCTGCCAGCTGGACTCTTGTCACCAGGAACAAGCCAGGAGTTTCCACTGAAATACTAGCTATACTTTACATAACTCATCAATACAAAACATTCAGTATTGGCTCCTTAATGTTAACACAACCTCTAGCAAAGCACACTCTAGTTCATATGTCAGGGTAACACACATCCTGCTTGCAAATATTTGGGAGGTTAACAACCATTTAATTAACTATAAAGATTACTATAATTGTCCATAAAATCATAATTTCAATGGCTTTAAATGCAATACAAATGTTCAACAAATATTGGTTTATGTGAGGGCCTTTCTTTCTGTTTTATAAGGGACTATCAACAGTTAATCCGTAATCTTTTCCACTGAGTGCTTTTCAACCTACTTCATTATGACAAGGACACTCTGGTTTCACCTCCATTGAGACAGAGTGATCTCCATAGCTTGTTGTTCTTAACTGTCTGGAGATAGTTACTAGCTCTTGTTTAAAAAGGCTAGCACACATTTTTGAGCAGACCTAGTCATAGAAAGCCAAAATCCCCTCACTCAGGGAGGCTCTAATTTGCCAGATTTTATCTTGACTATCCCGTGGCTCTGGGAAATTACATGCAGTCTTTGATTATAGTTAAGTGAACAAACTTCTTTGATGCACAATAATAGCAAATATCTTCCATCTCTGAGATAATATAGTATATTAACATCAATTACGCACATAAATACTGTTTAGCCTGTTGAACAGAAGGTTTACTAGAACTCCTTTAGGAAAGATCTGCTTAAAAAATGGCGAATAGGCTTTTCCTATTTTTTTTGAAGACCACATCACTTACATAAAACATCTAGCATATGGCTCCTGTTAGCTCTGACTGATGCTTGTCTCAAGTCGCTTTCTTCTGAAATCAAATTACTGGCCTTGACTTTCATATGTTTATGTTCCCAATTAAATGAAAACCGGAGCTCAGAGAGCAATTTTCAACAGCTGACTGCATGCCTTGTTTAAATATAAGACATAGACATATACATACACATAGCTTTAGCTCGGTTTCTGCAGTGACTCTCCAAACTTTTCTCTAAATAATTAAAAAAAAAAAGTTTTCTAGACTTCTTGTTTTAAGCAGCACTTAATTTTAAAGAATGTCTAAGCACTTAACAAACAGTGAATGGGAATTGTCCTCATTTATGCCCTGGGGATTTGCAGCACTACCCTGGGGGGAAAATTATTTTTATTACTTAGAACAAAAGACTACATAGCACATAAAATAAACACTTAGCTCTTACGTAGCACTTTTCTTCAATGGTTTTCAAAACATTCTGAAAAACTGGGAACTATAACTATCCTTAACATACAGATGAGAAAGTGATGGTCTAACATAGCTGGGAATGAAAATTCACACATTCTGAAATCCATACCAGCCAGAACTTTTCCTGTGCCAGTGTATCTAGTGTGTTTGTTCTCTGAAAGTCTGCGTGGCACCATTTTAGGAGAAAATGAGGCAGACTATATTCTACACCATGTATCAGCAATTCAGCTATCAAGTACATACTGATGACAGAATTTTTATTAGTGATTCTACTGCTGGAAAGAAGTGAACTGGAAGTCAAACTCTTTGTTTCATGAACTTTGCACAAAGATTACTTGAAAAATCACCTCTTCTCTTAAAAAGGGAACCAATTCAGTACAACCACTGTGAAGGAAAATTAAATAAATTAGAGTGCAAAACCACACTTTATGAGAATTTATACACCCTATTCCCCTGAAATAGGGAAGGGAGCCTCTGATTACACTCTGCAATCTGTAAAATACAGGAAGCCAAAGTTTCACCTTTCCATTCCAACTCTCAACACCTTTTTAACCTTTTGTTTCTTATGGATCAAGACAACCTCTAAACATGATTTTTAGCCTGGTTTCCACAGAAAATGAGGTTTGCACAACCACAATCTGTGTGTGTACATATGCCAGAAGGGTTAAGCCTCACTAGACAATAGTGATTCTAAAACAAGTGTTTGCTGTGCATGTTCAATCTGTACAAGGCTTTAGGCATTGCCACCTCCCCTTAGACAGGAGAGAATCCAGTCAAAAAACACTTGTCAAGGGAAATCTGACTTCACTGCCTTTGCTGCTTACAGAACTACATTATTAAATAGAAAAAATCAAATCCACAGTAAAGTAATTTCATGATACCTCATGATTATAGTGGTGGTTGCAACAGGATTCCCCTATAAAAAATTTCTTGCCAACAGTCTGTTCTGATCAACACACGCTTATGATTTCACTCTGGGAAGAATTACATAAAGGTCATTTTCAAACAAAAGGTAGCTAACAAAACCAAAACTACTTGTAAAGGGCAAAAAGAGGGCTCCTCAGCCTAGAATATTATCACTTATTCTCAAGAATACTGTAAGGGAAAAGTCTCTTCTAGAAAAAGTACCTTTTCAGGGTAACTTCAAAAAGGGACAGATGCTGAAGAAGTTACGTGTCTGGCCTGGGTTGCACAATTACCCCTTTTTGCCCAAATCCCCGAGGTGACTGAATTATTCTAATTAAAGAATACTTACATAGATGTAGTAAGCAAAACTATTCTTATGTGAATTCACAACGAGGACAGATAATTGCCATTTTAAACTAGATGTTCACATTTGATTGAACAACAGAAGGAGGAATATGCAGATTCCTGTGGTATTACCCAGACTACTCTGAAATACCTTGAATCTGCACTAGTATACTAATACAGAATAGATCACATTTCACTGGCAAAATCTGAAACAAAGAAAATTAGAAGTGTTGCTTGCACTATTCTCAGACATAGCCTAAATCCTCCTTTTAAGGTATTTTCTGCAGTATTTTATGAAAAAACCTGCAGGTTGTGTTTACTAGACAGCTACACGTATCAGAGTACTGATAACAATAATAAAACAATACATTAAAGATTCATCCATTTATTCCTGTTTAAAGCAGCTTAAACAAAGGCTCAACAAATGCAGCAACACACATTCATTCACTAACCAGCAAGCTCCTTCTGCACCTCTGAAATGCATGCACACCAAAACAAATAATGAACACTTCCAAGAATGTGACCACTCCAAATCTAAACACCCTAAAGAAGACATAGCAAACTTAGTATAACCATATAACAAACGCTTGCCTCTAAACAAATTTCTAGTTCCTTACCAGCTACTAACTTCAACTATGTAAATTGGTTTTTTTTATCACCCGGCAAAAATAATGACCTCCAGGTTCACCAAGTGGCACTAACTTTCAGAAACAGGTGCTAAATTGCTCACAGTCAGCAGACTTGTCTTACATGCATCCATTCTGTGTATTTTCTGCGATTTAATGTTCTTTTTCTTTGTTCATGTCCTGTGGCCAGCTGCCTCCTGGTCCAAAGTGATATCCCAGCACATGCTACAACTATGATCATCAAAAGTTTCTGCTGGAGCACGGAACTTTCCCAGAGGATTCAGTCAGTTGAGGAGATTTCTGTAGTGTTGCTTATCCTGGGAAGGAAGAGGGTGGGACTGTGTTTTTTTAATATATTGTGTGCTTTAGAATGTGTTTTCCCAAACAATATTTTTCAAATGCATCTTTTAATAAATGTCCGTGTCTATATTCCTGGCACACAATATGTTAAAAAAGGGGGACTTACCTGAACCCCTATGGTCTGGTTCCATGCTCCAGTACAGTATCCAGAGTAGCTGTGATGTAACAACAATGTGCAAATTGGGGCTTTATATCACTGTGGAGGCTGGCTGAATGCAGCATAGCTCAGTGCCACAGGACCTGAAAGAAGAAAAACAAAGCATGCTTTCAGGCATTAATATGCTGAACACCCACCTCTTAAAGCAGGAAATAGGGGCATACTGAAAAAAAAGCGCAGTTATCTATGCAGGTCCACTGAAAGGAACACAATTTCACACAATTCTCACATCAGCATGAGAAATAAATGGTTAAGAAATTACAGGGGAGGTGGAGGTAGAGAATCTAAAAGGGACTACAAATATAACTCCCACACGGTGTTTTGAAAACATCTCTTTTTGCCCTGTTTCCATGGAATGGCTGGAATCACGTTCTGACACCACCCCCTGTTCCGAAGGCACTCACAGTCTTTGCAAAGCACCTCTCCACTGCAGTGCCTCAGGATTCTGCAGTGTCACTCCTCTTCTCCCTGGCTCTCTGCAAAGTGAAGTCATAGGAATGGATCAGCCAACCTGACTTCTCACTACCCTGCCCAGAATCCTTTGTGAACCGAAATGAGTCATCGCTCTGAAAAAAATCCACAGCGCAATGTTCCAGGTTTCTCCCTGTGTCTGCGCTGGCTTCTTTGTCTTTGAAACGAAGTGCCTATGCTTCTGGAACAGTGCCCAGCTGCATTGTACAGGATAACAAGCCAGCCTTCTCATTAAGTGGACAAGAAAGCTATTTACATGCATTAGCAAAGACAAGTAAGTTAAAGCTTTAACCCTCTAGTCAAGACAAAAAAATTACCCCTAAAATATCTTCCTGATGTAACACACAACTCCCCCAATACACAGAAACACAAACGCACAGACACATGTGGGTATACACACACACACACACACACAGCAGTATCTTCTTCACTATTATTATTCACTATTTATCATGACACTTACCAGTTTTGACTCTATTGATTAAAAAGAAAGATTTACTCTCTTTTGTCAGTCCTGAAGAATAAGTGCTGCAGACCTGCATGTAACAAACAGCTCTGCTGTGCACTCGATCAAACTTGTGCTGCTGCAAACTGTTTATCAAAAAAATTAGAAGCAGTGGACAAGTTCTTGCAAGCTCATTTTCCATCATTCCATTCACCATTTGGGCTCACAACAGTGAGCCCTGAAACCATGCCAGACAGAAAATGTCAAACTGCTCCAAGTGCTGAAGGCCAGCAGAGCTGCTTCAACTTCTTTTGCCACTGACAAAGAAGGTAATGCTCAGAATGAGGTCACTGTGTCAGGATCTCACTCAGTGCTAGGTTTTCCTTTGCTTGGTGAGGACATGCTAAGCTAAAGCATCAGAAAAACACAGAAGAGGTAGGAAGAGTGCATGATGAGAAACACATGCTGCTGTTTTTAAGAAACATTTTTAGTTGTTCGGAGATTTTCTTTTAAAATAGGGAAATATTCAAAATTGCCTTTACTGCAGAAGAACTATTTCTAGTCGTGATCTAGTCACCAAAATGAGTGAAACACAGCACTTCAGGACTCACCCCTGCTGTGCTGGAACAAGCAGTTCTCCTAGGTACTCCCCTAAATGAACATACCAGGAGTTTAGGACCAAATGAAATACAAAAGTCACCACCTTCCCATGCAGCAAGCCCTGGCCCTACAACAACCCTGGCAGTGAGAGTCCAACCAAGCCTAAAATAGGTCTATGCAAGTGTTTCAAGATGACAAGTAAATAGCTGGGTTACACAACTAACAAACATCACTTTTGGCTGCAGGTCTGTGGCAACTATTATGCAGTAAAGCCATACTATAAGTGGGTAATTTACCTGTGTAAGGTAAACCAGGTGCTTTGCTACACCTGCAGTTACACAGTAGCCATGACCTCAACATGAAAAGCTGGTGCTTTGGTATACACACATCAATTTCTGTGTTCCTGAAAGGCCTCATTCCAGGAAATTTGCTTTCAACTTTACAGGAGTTTTGCCTTTCCTGGGGCTGCAGGATCAGCCTGAATGCCTCTAATGAATCCAACTTGGCATTTGCAGTGTTTGGGTCCCCCGGGGATCATCCTGCAGAAACTCTGGTTGGTTGTCTGCTGAGTACACACCCACTTTACCGCAACAAAACTCATTCCATGAAGAAAAATTTCTGTGGGCTTAAAAGTGAATTACAAGCACCTACTGAAAGAAAAATACGAGAGCTCCAATGTGCTTTCCCTTTGCACCAGACAACATGCACGCAAAGCTAAATAGCAGGGTTTGTGCACACTGCACTGTTTTCACACACACACACACTGGTTCTTGCAGCAGTCAAGCTACTATCCCCAAAATTAAAATACCGGAGGAAGAAAGATAAAGGTAATACTGCAGCCAGAATACCTTTTCTCTCTAACAAATTTCTCTAGCACTTGAACCCAAATTATACGCTTGGGACCAGTCCGACTATTCTGAACAGACTGATACAACTGCAAGCTCCTTCAGTGACAGAATTCCTCTTACACATGTGATGCCTAGAGATACCTGGAAGGCACCAAGTGTGCATACGTACCTATGGTGCACAGACATCTCACAGGCACAGGCACCTAGGCATACCTCTACTCAAATTCATCAGCTTACAGTCCTTTCATCAGTATTTAATCAATGCCCTGAGCTGAAGGACCATGACTGTGAGAATGATCAACTCCCAGTCAATCCTGAAATTGTGCAGGATCTGCTGCTCCAGCTGGATCCCTACAAATCTATGGGGCCTGATGGGATTCATCCCATAATCCTCAAAGAGCTAGCTGATGCCATCGCAAAACCTCTCTCGATGATTTTTGAGTGGTCTTGGGAATCCACAGAGGTCCCAGCTGACTGGAAGCTAGGAAATGTCCCAGTTTTCAAGAATGGTAAAAAGGACCCTGGAAATTACAGGCCTGTCAGTCTCACTTCAGTGCCTGATAAAGTTATGGAGAAGATTATTCTGAGAGATATTGAAAAACATGAGAGACAACACAGTCATTGGTCACAGCCAGCACAACTTCATGAAAGGAAAGTCCTGCTTATCAAACCTGGTTTCCTTTTATGACAAGGTAACCCATCTAGTTGGATCAAGGGAAGCCAGTTGATGTAACCTTTTTGGATTTCAGGAAAGCTTTCAATACTGTCTCTCATTGGACCCTTCTGGACAAAATGTCCAGCACATAGCTGGATAAACACATCATAAGGTGGGTGAGCAATTGGCTCATGGATGGAGCAAAGAGGGTAACAGCAAATGGGGTAACATCAGACTGGTGACCTGTCACTAGTGGGGTTCCACAAGGCTCTATCTTGGGCCCTGTGCTCTTCAACATCTTCATAAATGACTTGGACACGGGACTGGAGGGGATACTAAGCAAGTCTGCAGATGACACAAAACTGGGAGGAGCTGTTGACTCCCTCGAAGGCAGAGAGACCCTGTAGAGACACCTGGACAAATTAGAGGACTGGGCAATCACCAACCATATGAAGTTCGACATGGGAAAATGCTGGATTCTGCATCTGGGATGGTGCAATCCATGTATGTACATACTGGGGAATGAGATGCTGGAAAGCAGTGCCATGGAAAGGGACCTGGGGGTCCTGGTCCCTGGCAAGTTGAATATGAGTCAGCAGTGCCCTGGCAGCCAGGAGGGCCAACC
>JAWWLV010000144.1:40702926-40754411 GCA_035041135.1 Platyrinchus mystaceus | reverse complement strand
GGTCAAGGGAGGGGATTGTCCTGCTCTGCTCTGCACTGGGGCAGCCTCACCTTGAATATTGTGTGCAGTTTTGGGCATCACAATATAGGAAAGATATTAAGTTACTAGAGAGTGTCCAAAGGAGGGCAACAAAGATGGTGAAGGGCCTTGAGGGGAAGCCGTGTGAGGAGCGGCTGAGGTCACTTGGTCTGTTCAGCCGGGAGAAGAGAAGAGAAGACTGAGGGGAGACCTCATTGCAGTTACAACTTCCTTGTGAGGGGAAGAGGAGGGACAGGCACTGATCTCTGGTTTGTGGTGACCAGTGACAGAACCTGAGGGAATGGCCTGAAGTTGTGTCAGGGGAGGTTTAGGATGGGTATCAGAAAAAGGTTCTTCACCCAGAGGGTGGTTGGGCACTGGAACAGACTCCCCAGGGAAGTGGTCAAAGCACTAAGCCAGACAGAGCTCAAGAAGCATTTGGACAATACTCTTGGGCACATGGCGTGACTCTTGGGGATGGTCCTGTGCTGGCCTAAGGGTTGGACTCGATGATCCTTGTAGGCCCTTTCTAACTCAGCATATTCTGTGATTCTGTGATTAAGAGCAGCAAGAAACGCCTGATACCTCAAGCCTGGAAGAGAGCAAAAGGGAAAGAAGAGACCATCAGTGGGAAAATGTAAATGAGAATGTTTAGAAGTGCTGAAGCTGATGCATAAACCAGTGCTGCCATCATCAGTGATACTACTGCAGCGTGGCCTTACAAGAGGAAGGCCTGGCCAAAATACTATATGCACTCCCCAGTCAAGGCAGCTACGCTGTTGCTCCATCCCACATCTCCCCCTCAAGCACATGACAGAGGTTAGTACTGAAACAAAAGCTGTCTTACTGACAGTGTACAGTACAAATACACCATATACTTCTCTGTGTAACTCCATGCAAGCATATGCATCCAAACAGACCAGTAAAAATACAATATAGCCCGAAATCAATCTCCATCCTACAGTGAGGAAACAGATGATCGATCTAAAGATCCCAATTTCTTCCTTTGCGCACATATAATGCTGAACACAGACTCCTTTGTCAAACTCAACATTAGCTTGCATACATCCTTGAGTCCTCCTGAGTCAGAGCCTGGGATTTCCTTCCTTTGCCACAGCCCATCAGTAGAGGGAAACTCAAGATGAGGAAAGGAATATGCTCAAATAGGGACACACACACACTGTGCTCACCACACACGACAACATATGACAGAGAACAAAAAAGGTTAAAAAAGAACACGGTCAAAAGAGGCCAAGAAGGTTACCAAGAGGGTAATTCAGACTATCCTGTACCAGTTACCATGGATCCCAAATTTCAGAGGCTAAAATCAGCCACCAGCACTCAGCAGTCAAAGTCTGTCGTTGCAGAGTCTATAGTCACCTACCATCATGATTACTTCTACAAGAAACAATTTCACAAAGCAGAAAGCACCCAGTCACTACACTAAGAACACAAGCCACGAACTCTGTGGCTCCAGAAGACACCAGACTAAGGAATATCAGACTTACATTTCTTTAGGAAATCTCTTAATACTTGAAATTGTGACATATTAGTGCTCCACTAATAATAACTTCCTTGTAGTATGCTAATAAGTTCCACTTGACTTACCTGAACAAATCTCCCAGTTCTTTAAGAATTCACTTAAGAAAACACAAGAGGAAACATGATCAGGATATTAAGCTCAGTAATATCCCAACAAGTAATGCCCATCTGTTTTTGTGCTAATATTGTCTAGGAGCTTAAATACCCTTTTTTTTTTTATTTTTTTACTCCTGCTGCTTACACCCCGATGAATTAGCAGAAAACACACCTCCCCTCCTTTAGATCTCATTCCACTGGCTTTTAAAAAAGCATACTCTTTTAGCGCTCTTTCACACATCTGCTCCTCCTGTCCCTTTAATCCTTCTAGAGGACTCCTCTATATTTTCTCTAACTTACATAACTTTCCTTTAAAAGCAAGAACCAGAATTCTGCGTCATATTCTAGCGTTCTAACTAATCTCTCACCTGCATCAGGTACCAGGAAATTGAAATTTCCTTACTTTTAGTGGAAATACCCCACACTATACCCTGCTTTTTTCCCCCACAGCTGTTACTATATCGGTGTCTCACTGTCAAGTCACCCTGTAACTGAACAAGCAGTTCCACTTATGTTTTTTATTCTGCCTGCAACTGAGTCAGAAGCAAATATTCCTGTGTTTGAGTCCCAAGACCATGATCTTTAACAGCACACTCTGCAGACATGATCAAGGATCTTTGATCATCCAATTCTTCTCATTTGTTATCCATTTTTTAAGCATCTCCACTTATCACATTCTAAAAAAGAATCTCAAAACCTAAAATGAAAAACAAGCTATACTTTAAATGTTACTTAATGCAGGACATTAAACCAGTACCACACTTCCTAATACAACAACCCAGGAAACAGCATTTGAATGAACCCATCAAGTCTCAACAGGAAAAACAAAGCAACCAACAAAACTCCTTCCCTCAAAAGCCTAGTAGGTAAAGCAACTGTCTTCTTAGAATTCAACTACTGAAAGAGGCTTCTTTAAATAATAGTTCATTGGATAGTATGTGATATTTTAAACCACACAGAATTTTCTAACAGATTTTTGTCGCTAGGGCCACAAGACGGGAAGGAAGGAAGGTTTGGGCTAGTTTTTTTCATAGAGACCTGCTACTATCAAATTAATTTGAATAATGTTAACGCTATATTGTTATCAACCACACCAACACCCCACCCCCTCAAAAAACAAAGCCTGCCTGTTCTGTGACAGCAAACAGCAAATGCAAAGAAAGATAGAAGCATTAAAAAAAACCTGACACTAGAGGAGATTTGGCAAGAAAGAGTAAGCACATGGGAAACAAAAGAAACAAAACCCAATAAACAACGATAAACCTAGATGTTTTCTTTTAGGGTGGAAATTTTAAAAAGGCATAGAAAAATACTCATTTTCAAACACTCCTGAAAGCACAGAACATGGTTGCTGAAATTCTTAGCCACATGTTCTTCACTGTCCTCTTCAGCTTAGCCAGAACACATTTGCAATGTGCCTAGAGATGCTGCAGCAAATATTCAGCAAGAATATAGTCAGCAGCTAAAATTCTTGAAAGGTAAAGCGATAATTAGCAACACAACCCAGTGGCATAGTGCACTCTCTCTCATTTATATTGACTGCTGCAACCATTAAAAAATTTTCATCCCAAAGACAGTACTGCAGTGGTTACAGCTTTTCAAACCAACAGTGATGACTGGCAGATAACTTCAGGTTAAAATAAGAACCTGCAACACTGAACACAAGTCCCATGGTACTGCAGCAGCCTTTAACAGACCAGTTTTTTCTGGCTAGGAGAGAGAACCGATGAAAAGGCCAGGCATGGAATCAATTAAATTAGTGCCAAAGTGGTTTTAAAAAGAAAAGGTTAGATGCTCCAAAGACTTAGCAGTTGGGAGTTTACTGGGTCATTTTTTTCCCTGTGGTGGAAACAGAGTTTTCACTGTGGCTGGAGTACCCTTAAGAAGATGTACTTTAATGCTTGTGAAATTGAAATATTCTACACCCCAATATATAAAGAAGCTACACTACTATATTCTTCCCCTAAGCTCTACCTGCATGGGGTAGATGCGGTGACCCCTGTTACCCACAGTGGCTCAAAATACTTTCAAATTCTGTCCTTTGGTGTCGCCTGTGTGGGGATCAGCTGTGAGGATAGGAACACAGGAAATGCCGTGGCACAACACTTCAGCAACTCACCAAATCTGCTACCTCTCTCATGTTGGTCAAGTATCTTAGAGGAAGCATTAGAAAACCAACTGCACACATTGCCACCAATGTACACTGCACCTTAAAGGGAAATGCCCTTGTTACAGACAGAAACCATTCTTTTGAGATCCTCGAGGACTGGCAGATTTTCATTTTTTCTCTCAACGAGTATGACTATCAGCAAATGCAGCAATCGAAACCTCCCCAAATAAATGACAGTACCTGGAACCAGGGATTCCCTCAATTAAACAGCTCACTAGACGAAATGTTTCCTCCTGTCCATTTCACATGTTTTCTTGCTTTTGAATTTTACTGAGCACTCATTTTACTACAGGAAGCAGCAAACCAAAACCTATAACAGACATTTTGCTACTACTGCAACAGTGACACCTCCCTACCTACTGCTCTTTTATTTTTAAATGAAATTTTGGGAATCTGAAAATCTCCCTGTACATGAGCCGTAAAAACAAACACGGTATCCGAAAGGATGAAATTACCAATTTGACAGAGACCTCTCTTGCATGACATCTTACATGTCTCCTTATTTAGAGTCTTAAGTTTAGACTTTTAATTACTACTCCGGACTCATGCGTTTACCACTGACTCCAGCAATGTGTAGACTATGCTCCTAAAAAAGCACAAAACTTAACATATTTAAGCACTACTCTGTCAGTGTTCACTGCACTGCCTTATACCACATTGCTTATGTCACTATTCTACAGAATTGCTCAGCTGTTTCACTCAGCTGTCGCTAGTGCCCTCTGAAATCCTCCTCAGCAGTCTTAATGAACCTGAACAACTGTGATCTGATAGATAGGGTTACCACTTCATTATTCATTCCATCCTTCAGATTTTTAATACAGCTATTAAACCTCAAACATTTGATATTGATCCCTGCTGCACAAAACACTGTTAACCATTTCCAGGGACCAGAAGTGGCCATTCTTCTTTTTTTCCTCTGTATACTAAACTGAGCTTGACAAGACTTTTGTTTTGGACTTTCACCAAGCATTTATAAAGCACTAGAGCGTGGAGGAGTTCTTGTGTTCCCTGAGTGTCGCTATGACCCAGTTTTCTGAAAGATGAGAGCGCATAAAAACAGTTGTGTCTTTGCCTTCTTATTCAGTATAAAGACCTAAACCAGGATATCAAGGCTAGATTCCTGAGATGATCTCAGGAGCTGATGATGATCTCAACTTTAACTGAACTAAACCAAAAGGCTAGCAAAAGGAGAATTAAGATAATTTCTTTAACAGATTTCACAAGTAACCACTGGACACAAAGGAAAAACTCATACATAAAAAAAATTGAGATCAAAGCATGGGGGATATATAAAACCAAGCTTCAAATTACTACATTTCATGCCATAGCAATACAGTATTTTCCTAACACACATTAAAACAACAACAACAAAAGTCAGTCCTTATCTTGTCACCATGTTGTAACTTCTTACTCTTGACCATAAAGAAAAAGGATTTATGGACTATATTCTTTCAATTAGCTACCCCCACAGGCAGCACTTTAACTCACCCAGACCTTACGGGCCTGAGGGCACCTCCTCCTTAGAAGGGTAAAAAGTGTCTTGGTCAGAGCCAGATCTTGAGAAGGCTCTCTGCTTCAAAAGCATTTCTGATCATCAGTAAACACTGCATTGCACATGGTGAAGGGGATGGTACATGCCCCTCTCCCCACCTGGCTATCCCCTTTGAGAGGCTGAAACTGCTGCACAGACTAGACCTCAGACACACCCACGAGGGATTCAAGTAACCCTGAAAGCATTTTTTGAAACCTCTGCTGGTTTTCCTGCCTGTTTGCTAGCTACAGGTTTTAATCTTAAAGAGCTGATGTAGAGAGTACCTAAATAAAAACCTAGGCTATAAAGATTGAATTAGCAGAAGAAGAAGACTGGAGAGGAAAACAAGAAACAATACAGGAAAGAAAGAATACAGGAAAGGTTAAAAGGAAATGTAAGGAAAGAGCTGATTTTGGTTTGGTTTCTAAAGCAGGTAATGCAGCATCTGAGATGTTACTGATGAAAGAAAACTTGTTAAAAGAATCCAAATACTTAGGCGGGCTAAATGGAAGTAGAAATAATAATCAAATGGTAAGAAATAAAATTAGTACCTCCAGCTGTAGGAAGGCTGGGGAAAAAATAAAAGTCTACAGAATTGCTGGAATAAGCAAAGTAGGAATGGCTGCACATATCCATGAAGAAAGAAGTGAACAAAGGACAGTTGTTTTGTGACAGCTGATTTGCATGTGCTCTGCATCCACTCGGTGCTTGCCTTTGTTTTGTTTTCTAGGCTGACCCTCACCCCGTGCCACACAAAGGATTCAGTGAAAGCCTCCGTTCGAAGTCTCAATTAAAAGCCTGAAAGAACAAAGGTATCTTGCGCTGCAGCTCCAAGCCTGAGCCCCGTGCCAATGACCCAGCAGAGGGAGCATCCCCGTCAGAGCCCGGGGCTCTGGAACCTGCATCCTACACTGCCTTCGAATGGGCCCTTCTCTCCCAGCATCTGGAACAGGCAGAATAGCTAAAAAGAAACATTTAGCTTGATCTCCAAAGGGTTGCTTCTAAGCTTTTATGATGAAAGATCAAAGCTAGGGAAAGGGTGGGACCTTACAGGACAGTAAAGAAAGTTGAGAGTAAATTAGTGGTGTGCATACTAATAAGACACACATGCAACATCACTAAGGGAGCATGTTAATGGTTTGGGCAGTTTGAATGAAAACATGTGAAAGCAGTTAAGCATGTCATCACCAATACTGTCTTTAGAACTGTTCTGCTGGTTTATGAGAAGCTCTTCAAAACCCACATGCACATGCAGTTTCATGGAAAGAAGGTGTAATCCACAAAAACTTGAAAATGTGAGGCTGCCTAAAGGGCATCCTGCATGTCCTCCACGGTCTGCAAAGCCTATGCATAAGGCTTGTGGTTTTTTTCTTTAAACTGTGGTATTTCATTTGTGGTACTACATTTAACTGAGTTATTCTAACACAGATTTGTTATGCAGTATCCATCCAGTTTAGTACACTCTCTGAACACAATTTGGGGAACATTTGTGTAACAGGGATAACATGAAAACTGACCTCAGCACGTTGGTCTAAAAGACTAAATTACTGCCAGAATTATCTTGGTATAATTATACCTACATAAATACCCATTTATTCTGGAATAAGTGTTTTGTTTAACCCAATTTAGCTTACACAATACTAATTTTATTAGAGGCAACCATGTGTCTTCCCATTGTTCAATCATATGCTCCCTAGTGCATTCAAAAAGTAAATGTTTAAACAAAGGAATTAACCTTCTACTAATTTTTTTCTGGGTTCCAACAGCTTAACTCTTCAAGAGCATATAACCGATGACATTTAGAGTTGCAAGTACTATTTCTCTAAAAACTTCCTGTTATAGTAAAAGTCAGAACTATTAGAGGAGCCAAATGCGGCTTCTGTTGCCATATGTTGTTTCTAATAGTCACAGCTTGAGTTTCAAAACTGATGGTAGATTTTCACTTGTGTTTATCTCCATTGAGTGCTGCTGTACTCCTGGTACTTCTTAAAATCAGGACTTATTGAGAAGCCTAATTTTAGGCAATCATTTCCGGAACGTAAAAAGAATCCATGCATGTAAGCTATCTGGAAATACCTGAAAGTCTTGGACGGATCTCCTTCATATTTCCATTTTCAAACAAGAGCCTAAAACTCTACTTCAGGACACAGAGGTTCGAAAATGATTTACATGTCTTTTGCCTTGCTCCTGACAAACATTTTTCAATGGACATTCTGATGTAATTAGAGTTTCCAAGAGAAGTTTGGGGGTTGCAAAACTCTGAAAAACAGAGTAAGAAGTTCTTGGTTTTAGAGAATATAATTCTGGTAATTCCTCATGATATCTTTGGAGACTGAGGGTGCAAAAGGCTAGTGTAACCTCCCAGTGACATCTTCGTCCTGTTAAGATAACTTCTTTCAAGGGCACAAATTAACTTTTAAAACATAGTCACCACATATTTTCCCCTCCAATGAACACTTCTTGCCCCTCAAGGAATGACTGAGGTTTCCACTCAACTATCCAAAGCACAAGTTTGTTTTCAGCTTTTGTAAGGAGCTGTAGTCTGTTGGAATAAGGGGGAATGAAAGGAAGGATGATACTGCATGACAACAGACTTACTACATTACTCACAGAAATCCTATGCCCCATGCATGCTTGCACATGCAAAGACTCTTCCCATATTTTTGAAGTAATTGCCCACTTTTCCAGAGGCCTGGCAACTCAGGCTGCATGATGTCTGGAAACCAGCTACTACATGCATATAGTTTCATCTCACATGTGCAGCAGGTCCAACACATCAGGTGTATTATGCATGCATTATTTATCTATCAGGGACGGTCCCAGATTTTAAGATTAAGATCTAAAACTCCTAAAACAGACTGGCTTGCAATTTTCAATCTGAGCTGTGATGCAGCCAGTACAAGCTGTTGCAGTGTGAAAGTATCTTCACAGAAGAAGCCACTTCAAATAGCAAATCACAGAATATTCTGAGTTGGAAGGGACCCACAAGGATCATCAAGTCCAACTCTTAAATGAACAGCCCATGCAAGGATTGAACCCATGACATTGGCATTCTCAGCACCATGCTTTAACCTACTGAGTTAAGTGTATTGCTTGCAACTTTAAGGAAGAGTTTTGATTCAGGGCCTGCTTGCAGCTTACTGCAGCTGGAAGGAGATACTTCCAGCATCATGAGCATAGGCACTAATACCACTTTCCATTCCAGAACTGGAAAAAACCATTGGACAGCTCTGCAGTAGCTGATCAAGACTTCACCTGGAGTCTTACCCACCAGTTTGGAAAATTTAGATCTCTATATTGCAGCATGACAACTATTAAAAAGTTAGGAAATAACACACAGACTGACTGCCGAAACGTTTGACAGTGCTTTAAATACTCTTTGAAATTTTGTAACCTATTTTAAACGTCGTTTCTTTTGCCCTCCAGCACTAGCAATGAAGAACCTCAAAGGAAGTGCTTAGATAGACCAGATTTACTCGCTTTGCCACTAAGCTCTGCAGCTTCCTAGGGCTGTCAGTCGCGGCCGGGTTCAGCCGTGAGACACGGACCACGGCTCTCAGCCGAGCCCTGCGCTGCCAAGGCCGCGTCCGTACCCCTGAAACGACGGGGGGGGCACACTCAGCCTTCACCAGCACGGTCCTTTCCTAGCGGGCCGCTGCACCACAAGGCGGGTCCAGCTGCCAGCACAGCCCGCGCTAACGCCGAGTACCACGGGCAAGGCACGATCCGCGTCTCCCGTGGCAAGGGCTGCCCCGCCGGCACATCACCGCGCCGCCCTGCCGACGAACCTCTTATCGTGCAGCAAAGCAGGCAACCGAGCCGGATGGGGAAGAACCACCCGGCCCGTCCCACCCCGCCCCAGGGCCCCGCTGGCAGCGCCTGCCGCCATGGCAACGCGTGCGGGGCGCGGCCCCCGCAGCTCCCTTCCCGAGTCCTCCGAGGAAAGCCGGCAACCTTCCAGCGCACCCGAAATAGGAAGGGAAAGCAATATTCGCCTAGTCAGAAGATGCGACGTTACCCCCTGCCTTTGCACTACACATTTTCAACCAAAACCCATCGTGATGTTCTCCTCCAGCAAAGGCCACCGGCTCCCCTGCCATTTTGGATGCAGGAGCAATTCCCACAGGACATACGCTTCTGTGTGCTGCTGCTGCCTCGGGAACAGCCAAAATCCCAGCCACGGAGAGCTCAGAAAAGAAAATAAAATACGGGGGTTTTGTTGATTGGTTTCTTTGGCCTTGAGGTCGTGGGGCTTTGTGTATTTTTTTCCTCTGTGAGCACTCCGTCCTCAAGTGAAACCCTCCCACCTTACATGATGGCACAGTGGGGGCTTAGTACTCCAAAAAAGCAGTAAAGGCATGAAAACCCCTTTGACTCCCTAAGGGCAGCGGCGTGATGGGACATGTGCTGCTGATCCCAGAAGTAAATCTGAACAGCCACTGCAACTAAATCCACCTCCCTCTTCAAAAGCACTTCAACATACTCTTCAAGTATTTTATGCAACTTTTAAAGTCAACATTGCTTCAAGATTGAGCCAAGGTTTTTGTTCTTTCATTTTTAGAGTTTAAGAGGGTAAAAAAAAAAAAAAAAAGGGACCAACATCAAAGTATTCCCCCTCTGGCTGCTACCGAGGTAGCATCTGAACTTGTGCAAAAACTTTGGCCAATTTACCACTTAGATTTAAGAGGCAGTTATTGTCTAAAAAAACAACTGTAAAGGAAATGGTTTTGCACAACGGTAAAAAGACCCACTGCCTCTATCTTGAATAGATACAGAAGGTTCTATGACCTTAACATCGTTTGTAAGAACAGTGATCAGCACACATGCTGAAAAGCAAAGCTTTAGAGCAACTCAGAAAGCTAAACTAAACCACGTTCTCCATATCACTTAATTTCATCAAAAGGAAGCAGAATAATTAGTTTATAAAGGCAAATCACAGGGTAACAATAGGTGCCTGTTGTGGATCCTGAGGATGAATTTGAACTTTGCTCTGAACCTGAAGGCCTTCTTCCTAAGCGTAAATGAGCATCTTGTGTTTTAGGGCTGGTGTTTCTCATGGTCCACAGGCATCAGCCACATGTACAACCTAACCAGACCAAGCTGATGGATGTTTAGCAGAAAGCTAAAGCAGTATTTTTGTAACAGTAACTCTGTGTTTGGGACACAGCTGATGCAAGCAGTGGTAAGACACAGGTCTGCAGTGTGCTGTGGTCAAGAATCAGCACCATGACCTCATCCTCTTCAAGTGCTCAGGCATGAGGGAAGCTGAGATTGGATTAGCAGCCAATTAACCACTGATTCAGCCTGAATTTCAATATTCTTCTCTTTATGAGCTCACTCATCATTTTAATTACTTAAGGAAGCTGCAAAAATGCATTTATTCCACACTTTGACATGCAATCCATTACTGTAACTAAGTTGAACAAAATGGAAACTTTTGGCTTGAAGAATAGAAAAAAAAGATCAAGAAGATAACACATCAGAGTAATACCAATTTTGAAAGACAACTGCCACCCTTCTAAGCAAGACTGAGAACGGCTAGCACAAGTACTAGGATCTCCCTCACCCTGCAACTACACACGGGAAATCCACACACAATCCACAAGGCCACTGGCACTGCCCTTTCATAATAAACAAACAGCTGAGTGGGAAACAAACAAACAAACAAAAAACAACCCAACAAAAAACCTCCTACATAAATCAAATTTCTCCAAAACAGGCAGTATAAAAAAGCAACAGTGGGTGATTCCTATGATCAGGCAGCCTCTGGTATACAGGAAATCCCAGGTCAAAGCTCAGCATAGAAGCTACAAGCCAAGACAGTGCAAAGTTTTTTTAAAAAGCCATACCACCATACTGTGTCTCAAGCATCTTCTTGTCTATACATCAATTTCCCATAGTATTGCTTTGGCTTCTCTGTTGCCATTAATCTCCAAGACCTTTACATGCTGGCAACTGTATTTCCTTCACTAATGCCACTGACACCCATCATTTTCTCTAAAAGTCAAATATGAGAAAATGGTTCTTTAGTGGGTGACATCAGCTGTGTCTGGCACTTTACAAGATCTGGAAGATCAGCACTGCCCCAAGGAGTTCACAGCCTAGTTCAGACAGAGCCAACATGTTTCAGATGCAATCGTATCTGTGAGGCCATGGGAGCATGAGATCACTTCCTCCTTGTGATCTTCAGCTTTACATACTCAACAATTATTTCTACTTCTCTATTTTAAAAGTTCCTTTGGAAAAAGGGGAAAAAAAAAGGCTCATAATGATTTTATCAATTTTGGTGTTTTACTTTGGGACCATCCAACACCTTCAGTTATTAAACATTCATGATTCCATTTTTCCTCAAGTACAGGAGGAAGAAGTTGGCAATCAACCAGTGAGGACAAGCTGACTGACAATAGCTTACAGCTAAACTAGCAACTGCTCAACTAAATTGCACAATCCATAGAAGATGTGCCATGACTGTTAGCTTGAGGATGATAAGCCTATAATCAAAAGCCATCATTTCTATTGGCATCTCTTGTTTGTATTTAAAGAAAGTAACAAAAAATCTGGTGCTCACATATTACTGTATCTGAAAGCAAAGGATTCCTTAGCTTCCTACGCATAGTTTCTGTTAACTGAAAACCTGGAATCATCTAATTAGTACCTCCATATTCAGGATTTGCCCAGATACTAAAATTCTGAAGCTGGAACCTTACAGATGTTTTTGTTCTTTTCTCCTTCATTGCTAAATAGGGAAGATTATGGTAAAGATTAGGCTAGACTAGGCCAGCTTCTCATGTCTCTCAGATGCAGGTTTAAAAATAACAACTAGAACTGAATTAACAGATGATCATCAAGCAAATTAGTTACAGCAAGAACTAAATTTGAGACCCTGCACTCACCAGTAGGAACTTCAGCACACCTGGATTCTGCAAGCCACCAGGAAAAGCTCCAGGACAGATCCAGGACACCTAAATCCTGCAGACTAATCATCAAGTTTCCCCAAATGGCACCAGGAAAACAGCTTTGATTCAAAAGCAAGGGGTGGTCAGGATGTTGGAAAGCTACTTGAGAAACCTGTGGTACATTCAGTGCTGTGACTGTTCCTGACAGAAATGTCCCTGGGTCAGCTTCACACTGCCCATATGGGGAAACTCACTCACCACTCACACAGCTTTTGTAGCCTGTGTGAAACACTGTGGTGCAGCAGTTACACGGCTTCTGTTAACAGAGCTGCCAGGTCAGAGTGAGCTCTGGACTGCCTATACAGCCCCTAGTACTTGCCATATCCCAGATACATGTTTGGCCCTGTTATATTTCTTTTTCATTTATTTTGATATTTAGCATCTGGAAAACCTTACTGAACAGTTTATGCAAAATGGTCTCACTCCCATGCTAGAAGTCTTCCATTTATAAGAGAGAGATAGGGTTAAACAGGCAATAAAAAGACCATACATACCCATACTGCCCTTGAAAACACATCAGAAGCATATGACAGAAATTATGTACTCATCTGTGCTAATACCTTACTAGGAAATATGGTGATCTTATTAGGCAAAACATCTGAGTTTGCAGAGGAACCAGAACCAAACTCCCTTGAACAGCTCTGGAGAAACCAAAGCTGAGCTATGTGCTCAAAATCAGCTCACAGCACTCAACCCTTGTTCAGCTGCACTACCAACTGCTATGTTGGGTAAGCCTCAAACAGATCAAGCCATCCCAGTTTGAACTACAGTGAAAAACAAAGCCAATGCTAACAACTATTTTCAGCCAGATCCTCTGGATTAATACTGAAAATGCTGTTGGATGTCATCATGGCTACTTCGGATGGCATGAGGAATCCATCCCCACACTGGTGGTTTTCTGGGCTATTTCTCCTTTGTTCACAGGAAGATGAAAGTCCTGGCACAGACAAGTTGTCAGGTGCCAAAGCATTCATCATAGATGCCTAACTGCATCATGGAGCTAACCAACCTAAATGCTATCCATTGCTCTCCTCAATCATTCCAGGACAGCCCACATTTATGCTTGATCCTCTCCCATGAGTTAGTTTAGCAAGCTAACCTAGCAGAAGGCTAGTCCTGCCAAAAAAAAAAAAAAAAAAAAGATATTTTATGCCAAACCCTGACTGGATGCCCTGTTAAGACAGAGAAGGTCCTGTCTCAGAGCAAAGCAGGAGGCAGTATGCCACAGGCAATGGAGAAGTAGGACTTCCTGCACTAGGAGCCACGAGTTATAGGTAAGAATGGTTCAGTTATCATGAAACTCCATGGTAATACGGCCACTCATCACAAAAATGACTGACACAGTCACTAGTCTGACAGCAAGTCCATGTGACAGCTGAAATTTTCAAAGGGCTTTAAAAAGGCTTACTAAATTCCATCTGTTTTCATGCCATCTTGGTTCAGGTCTATCAGTGCTGGGTTTAACTACAAGGGCAAGTTTTTGCAAAAGCAAGCTTAGTTTGTTGTATCTGATAGACCATCAAGACTTGAACAAAATAAGGACACGTTGCTGGAATAAACAAGGATATAAGTAGCAAGCCCACATTCCAAGAATGTGTTTAAAAATAGTGCTGTTCTGACAGAGACAGCACGCACCCATTTTCATCAGTAGTACCAAAGGTCTGTTAAAAACCATCAACAGCAATAACTGAGTTTCCCAAAGAATATATGGTCTATTAGACATAAGATACTGACCACTATAATGGAGAATAACATGCACGAGAAGACAGGCAGAATCCTGCCTTTCTCCACCCACCACTGGAGTATCTCCCCAAAACACAGATGACACACAGTCACAAAGAATGGCAGAAATCCTACTGGGTATAATACAATTCTACTGATATTAAAATGTATCAGAAAACCATACCAATATTGTGAAATATTAATTTAGAAAGACGGAGAAATATTTTGACAAATGTCAGAACTTCCTGTTACTGCATTCCTACATGAAGTGTTTCTTTTTCTCCCTTCAAATTAGTTTCTTCTGAAAGGCTGCATTAGGTAGAACAACAATTTAAAACATTTAAACAGTCAAATTTGAAGCAAAACAGTCTGATCCTGCTGGAATTAAGTATTTCATGTGATCTAAAAATATTGTGTTTAGGATTTTCTTCCACATGAAATCTGACGACTTTGGAGCTCTGTTTCAAATCAGAACAAAATTTCCTTAGAATCCCAAAACCTCCACAAAATAGAGCCTCTGTCTACTAGTCAACTGTACGTAAGCCTAAAATTTTACAAGTTTCAACATATGTCCTTACAGGAATATCCAGCATCATGTATTTCCTCGAGTGAAACTTGAGAATCTTAACACATTAGTTTCAAATGAAAACTTTCATTCAGTCTGAGAAGGATTTGAATTTTTTGCTTTGTTCTACATCTCAATTTCTGTTTTACTAATTTATCTTGCAAAGTCAATTCTTGATTGATTTGCATATGTTTATAAATATGTATGTACAACTCAGAGTAGGAAAGCAGCAATGCCATTACATCAGCCTCAACACCTGCACCATGTTGACTAAAGCAGAGAAGACTGTCTATTGTTTCTCTTTCTTATTAATGTCTACTTTCCCAGCCTTACAAACTCCTTACTTTTCTGCCAGTAACATAAATCATGCTGATTCTATTTGGTTTGTAATTTCCACTGTGACTGGAGAGGCAGGTCTTAAAAGAAAAAACAAACAAAAAAACCCAGTGAAAATATCTAACAAATATTCTTACAACTTTTATAATGACATTTGCCCCAAGTGCCCATTTGTGTGGAAAATGTTTAAATTGCTCCACTTATAAAAGTCTACAGTCCTAAGGGAGCTTTTAGAGTTATATACAAAAGATTTTCATGCAGATGGAGGTCATTAAGCACATCATGCATGCAAGAAAAAAAAAGAGCTTGAAGAAATGTTTCAAAAAGAAAGCTGGAATATTTTAAGTCTGAGACAGAGATATTGTCCATCACACTCAGACAAAAAACAAATTGCAAAGAAACCAAAAGGAGACAGCTGATACACTACAGAACAGATTCTATCCAAAAACTTAGTCAGCATCTAATGTGACTGTCACAAGAATTCTTCTAATCTAAAACATAAACCTTAGAAACCACCTAATTTTGCACCATAGAAGTTTACCACTTTACTAAATTTATGCATTTAGGCAGAACAAACAGTACAGATTGAAGTCTGCCAGCACTGGGGAGACGCTCACCATGCATCAACCAGAAAACAGTACTGTTTCAGCAAACAGAAAATTCAGACTGGAACTGAGACTCACTAGCTATGACAGCAGTGAGTAACTGCACAGTCTTCTAAGAGGAACACTGGGGACAAAATGTGGTTTTAAAATGGATCTAGAGTCATTTATGAAAAGGTTTAACAGTCACCTGCAGCAGTAGCAAGAGGTAGGACTCAAAGACCCCAACTGCATCTGTCTTCAGAATCAGGCCCCTACCAGAAGGCAGCTGTGGGAAGGATGTTAGCTGGAGAAGCATCTGAATACTTGGAAGACAGGCTACAAAGCAGTAAGAGTTAAGACAAACCCCTGCGGGGCTGCAGGACTGCTTTGAAAATGTTTATTTTTAATTTTAAATCTTGATTCTGAAGTGATAAAGTCACACCCTAAGCATAGGAACCAGAATGGTGATGCTGTCTAAAACATGATTTCATCCTTCCCACCTTGTGAGTTGCTTATCAGCTCAGAAGGACACTGTCAAGCCTAGCAGCCCAGGCTTGCTGCTGGAAGAATGTGGAGCTAGCAGTGTTTTTCAGGTCAGGCTGGGATCTGGTACAATGCTGCAGATTAAGCAACTTCAGTGAATGAGGTGAGAGTCTCAGGAGCAGACAATTTGATCCTGTGAATAAGATTCGGAGTACCCAACTAAGCATTTATGTAGGAAGGGACTGCCAGCCCTCAGTTTGTTCCTACTTTGATGTTCAAGAGATCAGAGAGGGTAACTTTCTCTAAGTGAACAAATTATACTAAGAAAGCATTCTGTGTCACCCATTTCTAATGCATACAAAAATACTCTGGAAAAACGAGTTTTGGTTGCTGCATGGCAAAAGCTCCAAGACTGTTTAAAGATCTGTTGTGGTTTTGTCTTAAAGCTCATCAATGCTCAAAGCCCGTGAAAAGCTGTCATTTTCTCACTGCTAGTGAACATATCAAATAGCAATAACAAACAAGCACTGTGAAAAGAGGATCCAACTGGTAGGCAGGTTCTTGAACCCTGGACACAACATTCAGGCATTTCTCTGTCATCTCTGTGATCTTACGACTGAGCTCTGTCATCAACAATATAGACTATCTGCAACTCTTTCTACTGTCTCTTATCAGAGCCCAGATCCTTAATAGCATCATTTAACATTCACTATCTATTACCAAGATGTAAAAGAGAAAGTCCTGTGACATTATTGCTGCCTCTCACAAAGATGAGCACACAACACCAGCTGTTTTAAATGTCAATTTAATGACGGATATTGTCTCACAAAACAAGGTAGACATACCACTGGAAATGTCCCCATGCCTCTCTTGTATTGGATGCATCATTCTTGTAACCTTGCAACAGTCAGGGCTATTCATTAACCAACTATTAGCTGAAAAAAATAAAATATCCATTAAAAAGTAGCACCAACTTTTTGAAAACACAGTAAACTAAGACACAGCTAAACTTTCAGAGGCAGAAAAGGATTTTAGCTAGAAACTTCATCCTGAACTTCTGCTTTATCTAACTGGATTTCGTACTTTTGTAGAGATTGGCCACAAAAATCCATGTAAATTCTGGGCATGTGAAAAGACAAAAAAAAAAGAAAATTATGATCTTTCAAGAATACCACAGGTAACACCATGCAATCTCTTCAGAAAGAGAATTCCTCACCTTGGGAGTTAATTTTGTACCACCTTCTATTACAAACCCAAAGGATGCACACAGAACTGTATGGGCAAAAGTGATTTAAAATGTGTTTCTAATAATGCTTGAATGAGGAGCTGCTTGTAGACTTATTCACACAAACTATTTCCATTTGTTAAAGCCATTATCCTGATTCTCTGACTAATCCCCCTGCAACCCCTTAAAAAGAGGGAAAAAAACAACCCAAAACCAAAGCCCAACAAAACCAAAAAGACAGAGAACAATTCAAGTGTTTTGATGTGACAAATGGCAGACTCCAAAACACATAAATGCACTTGAACAATGCACTTGAAACTCTCATACCAGTACCTTACATCTTCAAATAAACATCCTGAGCTCATTCAAAATGCAAGCACTTTAAATGTACAATCACGGAAAGAACTTTCTAGCTCTTGTATAGAAGATAATGAATCACAAAGTTAACTTTTTACTTTCAAGATGACTCTCAATCATTGCTTCAGTGATTTTGCTTTCAGCCTCACCCTGTTCCGATCCTGGCATGTTCTGCTCCAGAACACACAGAGAGATCAGAAAGGCTTTGCTTAAGATTCAGAAAAGAGATAAAAAGTATGAGTGATTAGAAGTGTGCTCTATCCTGCCTGAAAGGATAGGGGGGAGGGCTGATAGTGATGGGGGAGAGCAAAAGAGCACACATGATATAATGAGAAAGGGGAAATGCTCTTCCAGAATGATATGGAAAATTAAGGAAGCGGGAGTGGAGGAGGGGGAAGGGATCTAAACAGTTGTGAAGAAAAAAAAGAGACAGTTTTTAAATTCCTGAGAGAAAAAACATCTACAGCAATCAGGAAACGGATATAATTTCTTCAGATTTAAGCTAAACAAACAAACAAACAAAAGATTTAAAGGAAGAAGTGAGAGAGAGATACCTGTCCTGAGGGGGTTCCCAGTAGATGCTGACACCATTCATTATGAAGCCCTGGCTTTTAAAGGGGAAGGTGTCTGGAAAATGCTTTTCCTCCAAAGCAAAACTGGACAAGTCTATGACCAGGGCAGACCAACAAGCAAGCATCAGCATGGTGGTCCCTTGGCTACCCAGACCAAAGAGACAAAACTAACAAACTCTTCACTTGACCATGGGGAATGAAGGGATGGCCCTCTGGGGATGGCACATGAAATCCAGTGCTAAATAGACTGAGCACCCTGAACACATTTTCCAAGCATCTGTTCGGATACAGGCCTCATCTGCTGGCCTGGCGGATGGCAGGACTGGAAGCAGGGTGGAATCTACAGCCTCCAAATACTGCTCAGCACTTCTAGTCACGGAACAACCTGGTGGTGCAGAGAGACAGAATTCCTACCCGGTTTACTGCAGAAGTCAAATTCCTTCCAGGCAGCAGCACCCTCACTTCATTCCCACAACCTACTACCCAAAACTGATTCACAAGAGCTCTTTTTTGGGTCGGAGGTTTCGTTGTTTTGGGGCTCTTGTTTGGGGGAGGGGTTGTGTTGTGGTACTGTAGGGTTGTTTTTTATATTTTAATTTTCCTTCTTCGTCCAGTCTCCATTCTCAGGATATAATTAAGGTTCAAAGGCAAGAAAGAAGGAGAACCAGCTCTGTGTCAGCGATTAGCTCAACATCCTGTTAATATCTACCCATAATCTCTCCCAGTCTAGGCATGCATCACCTCAGAACTCTTCATTAAGAAGCAGCTCAAGACAGTTTATAAGACCCCAGGTAGATAATTTTCCAGTGGTTGCCTCCATGGGTTACCAATCTCCATTTCTTGTTATACATTTAGTTGCACAGGCAACAGATAATGTCTCCTGAGAATACACAACCAGGTATCTCACTTTACTTCCATGAACCCCATCCTCCTCATACCAGTGCTTGTACCTCCCACATGATGAGTATAAGCTTAGTTAGAAATGACAGACCCTATTTCCCATGCACTAGGAGATCCTTTATTTTACATATTTAAAGGCAAATAGAACTAAATAAAAGCAGCTAGAACAAACTCAAAATGTTGGGGCTTTTTTTCCTTCCATTTTTTTTTTACTCGTTAACAAATCAGCTTAGTTTCACAAGGTATAAGTGTCAGTGCTAAGGGAAAGAAATAAAAAAAGATCAGCAAGTTATAGTCAAAGCTTTTAACAAGTTCTCAGAGTTCCACAATACCCCATAAAACAAATATCTCTTATGTCCCCATCATGTATATGGTGGTTTTGCCTGGGCCTTCCTTGGTGATCAGTTTGTAACCAAGGAAGTGACCATGTTCCCAGTATTCCATATGATTTTTACGTAAACCAGACTATAAATACGAGGGGAGGAGAGGTCTTTGCTCTCTTCCCTTCCAGCGAGGTTTGGAGGCGGCAGATCCCTGTGGCCGGTCCTGCTTCTGTGGAGGAGTGAGGCCTTGTAGGCCTTGGGAGGCAGAGGGTGCCGGCAGCAGAGTTTGAAGTGATTGGGCTATCTCAAGGGAAGTATTAAGGTTTTCTTTGGCTAGTCCTTTATCAAGTGTGTATATCTGGTTTTGGGTTTGTTTTTGTTTTATCCCCTCTTCCGTTTTCCCCTTTTCTGTTTTTGGGTGTTGGGTTTTCGTTTGTTTGTTGTTTGTTTTTTTATTTATGTGTATATAGTTTTTGTAAATTGTATATAAATGTAATATAAGTGTAAAAAAAAAATATATATATAGCTTTAGCTCTCTCTATCTTTCATTTCAGTTCTCTTGGTTTTTTTTTCTTTTCCCTTTGGTTTCGGTTTTTAGGGGAAGGGGAAGAGCTTTATGGTGGGGGTTATGGGGACTTAGCAGGGAGCCAGCTCCAAACCACCACAATGTAGCACAGTGCTCCCTACTGAACGTGTGCCACAACAGCGTATGCACACCATTTCCCTTACAGCACTCCTCCATCAAGTCAAGCTGACATGAGAGAATATGGTACCCCACATTTCCATCTTCTCCCCTTTTCTCATCCCCAGTGATGACAGGTAGGAGGTCTGTAACCCAGCTTTGTCTTGAACAACCCCCAGGCAGTCTGGCCTTGCAGACATCATGGGGGACTTCACTAGCCACTGTGGTAAGACAGTTATGGCTATTCTGGTAGCTACAGTGATTTGGAAGCAGACAGGAAATTCCCACTGCTCTCCCCATGTCTTGGGAAAACAGAGATTAACATCAAACCACTAGAAAAAAGTGAACCAAATGCTAAACAACATATTACATCCTTGGTACAGACAGGACTATTCATTTCAGAATGGATGGGCTCATATAAATGGAGGAAACTTTTACCAAGTTTCCTCCATTTATATACATACTCCCTTACACACACACACAGGTTCTCATCATCAGACAATGGCTGAATGACAGAATCTTAAGAATCACTCCTATCTCTTTTTTCCTTGCTGATAATTTTAAACAAAAATAAATTAAATTTATGCATCATTTACAGAAGTTGTTTTTAATTCAGCTTTTGTACACGTAACTACAAGGATAGGGAAGGCAATGGTTCTGCTGCACAAAGAGGGAATAAAAGCTCCCAACCTCCCAAAGGATGATTTACTCCACACTCCCCAAATTCCAAAGTGAGGTTTCTCTTGCAAACAATAGTTAATAATCTGGATTCTTCTGTGCTGCACAATTATTTCACTGACAGAATTTGCTGGCAGTATAAAATGTGAGAGAATATTTTATTCTGCATATATTTTGCATCTCTTTCACTACACAGAGTTTAAGGCTTTGCAGCATTTACAATCCTTTATTTTATGTGCCCAATACAACAGGTACCAAATTGCAATACAAATAAAAAAATACAATAAGAATAGAAAGGCATTTTCACTTCATCTGCACACCAGGCACTTGAATTTAGGTGAAGTCTGTGCTTGTAGAGTCAAGACTTGAATTTCTGGTCATGGAGATGTTATTGACAATACAAAGGGAGAGCAGTGTTGTGTTGGGATATAGAGGAAGAGCCAAGTCCAAGACATACCCAGCAGAGGTCAGGCTAAACCAAAACTTCACCATCATTTTGGGTCCTAAGAAATTATCCCTTAGGTCCTCCCCACTGTTTCCCCTCAGAATCAAATACCAAGTACTTTTACAATGTGACAGATACCTAAGAATTACTCTGAAAAACAATTTAAAACAGGAAAGACTCAATTTTGTTGGCCAAAATACTCTTGAAAAAGACTAAGACAAAAGCATCTAACACCAAGTATTTGAAGAACTCAATACTGTTGTTGGGCAAAAATGTATTAATTCAATGAAATAGGAATGAAAACCCACTGTAGCAACATCAACAACACATTGTGTTTGGTGTCCAAGAGTACTTTAAGTGAATTTTGCTCAGAGATATAAAGCATAGTAAATTTGGAAAATATAGATTCATATGAGTATTCCGAATGACAAAGAAAATCATGAAGCATCTTGAGTTTGGGAGTCACCTGTCCACAAAATCAAAACGAAAGCATCATGTATGTGATTTAACCCGTAGCACAAAAAGCAAAAGCCAGACAGAAAACACTTAAAACAAGACTCATGGAGATAGAATAAAGTAAGTCTACACTATGTGCTCATATGCATGACAAAGAATCTACATAGGCCCTCACAGCTTTCAATTAAAAATGTAAAAATACTACAAAAGACGTGTGTTTAGTATCACAGTAAGCTGCATTGAAATAAACTAAACAGTACAGAACAAACAAAAAAAAGACACAGAGAAGTTTAAAAGTGTAGAAACAAATACGTCTGTGTATTTGTAATATGTATACATACATGCAAACATACACTACTTGTTGAATAAACTTTTCTTCCACAGTCAACATAAATGTGGGGGGGAGGTTTAGAGCACATGAGAAAGATTTAAGCACAGGTAAGATGCTTTGTAACACTTCCTATGACAGTTAATATTAGAGTATTGCAGACTAAGCCAATTGTAATTGAACATTGTTTAAATCAAGGGGTTTCATACATCAGTCAACACAAAGTATGGTAAGCTGCAACACTGCATTTTACAGGGGAAGACATCAGAGCTGTTCTGTGGTCACTACCTTAGGTACCTAAGGAAGTAAAATGTTTTGACTTAAGCAGAGTTGGTGGGCAGTGGGTTATGTTTAAAATATATAAATTTACAATCCAGGGCACTTTTCCTGTTGCAGCACAGACATCCAGCACATTAGGTTATGCTCTGGTCTCCTCTTGTTGCTGCCTAATGGAGAAGGTCAAGATCGGCAAAGGCAACTTTGGATCCCCTCTGGGCTTCTCCCCTCACCCTGCTCTGGGCTCTCAGGAAGGTTTGATTACAACTGCCTCCCTGAAGCTCAAGCATGCAGAAGTCTTATCCTGGAATATACCTTCTTTTTTCTGAATAGTCACCCTACTTAATGGTTGTGCACTGTCCTCTAAAGGCATCCCTAAAATTGCTTTATGTTCTCTGCACCGACGGCAGTTTTCTCCAGGCAGATCACAGGCTTAAAGACCTGCACCTCTATTCCTCTTGCTCCACATTAAGGGGACAGATGCAGTCTAAATGTTTTCAATGACTGTATTTACAGCAGAACTAGAAGTGGTTTGCAACCTACCTGTATTGATATTTAGACTTTGATTGAGGGCTGCTTTCAAGTCTTGGCTGTGCAGAAAGTTGAAAAGAAAACTGCTCACTTCAAGATAAATATGTAACGTGATACAGAGTTCCCAAATCGCTGCTGCATTACTATAGGGCACACAGTTTTATCAGTACACCCCATGTACAAAGCTTTTAGCTCTGATTAAGAAAGAAAAACATGGTCATGTAAAAGATACTGCAGGGATGCCAGAAATGGGTCTTTTCTAAATGGAATCCGCATTATACACAGTTTCTTTAGCATGCAACTTCTGCAAAGATGGAAGTGACTACACGATATCCTAGAGAAGTAACTTATGAAGTGTTATATTTATTAGTTCAGCAATAGTTTCAAATGACGATGAAAGGAAATAGAAAACGTGCTGTGAAATGACTAGTAAATACTACTGTTATCCTTTAAATACCTCTTCTGCAAAGCCAGAATCAATTACAGTGATTGCAAAAGATGAAGAAGTCTCCCTCATGACCTGAAAACCGTGGACTAGAACTTGAGATGAAGTCAAAAGGGAGACACAATACATGTCATGAAAAAGACAGACACCACCACTGCTCCTCCAGACACGGCCCATTCATCTGGGCATCTCACAGACAATTTTTCTTCTGTCTGCTATGCCAGCCACCCCTGTCCCATCTCCCAGCTAGTGATTAATTACACTTCAATGCAGCCATTCATCCAAGACATACCTTTAAGACAGAAAGACAGTGTGGGAATCTTATGCTTTGCTTTTTAAGTGCTTTCCTCTACCAGTGAAACTGAAAGTAGTAAAGCCGCGTGGTATCAAAAGGTAGTATTTCTGACTGCTGAAAGACATCCAAGACCTTGCAGTAGGGAGAAAAAAACCCCAATCTCTAATGCATCTTCATACTAACTACTTAACTGTCACTGAATACTTATCACATCATATATATAGTTCAATGAAAGTTTCTTAGATGGAAGAGAAACACTTTTCAAATCCAAACCTATAACACACATTATAAAAGCAACGCTGCTCTGCAACAATGTATGCCGATATCCCAGCATAGTCCTGGCTGCACTTTGCCAACCATGGAGCTATCTCATTGTATTCTGCTTTTCTGGTCCAGAATTCCTTGTACTGCTGCTGTCACCACTTTGTTGTCTTCCTCCATGCTCTTTTTGACAGCTCTTGTTAAAAACTAGCCAAAATGTGAGCCTGGTTTAGAGAGGCAAATTTCCTCACTAGTACAAAGGCAATCTTCAAGCCTCCCTTAGCAAATGAAACTTACGATAATAAGAAAATAATGAGAACCATTCTCATGGGCACATCTGAAATCTGGTGCTAGCTATGAGATGCAGCCCTGACTAACTCCAGCACAGGTCCACCTTGGGAGGCAAAATAAACAGGATTTGAGAACAGGGGTTTTTTTTCCCCTCTTCTGCTTCGTTTATTCTTGCCAATGCTACTACATACTTTCTTGGGTTATGCCACCAACCAGTCACAAAACTGCATAAAAAATGAAAACAAAGACACACAAGTATTATGTAAATCAAAATCAGTATTTTTTGTAATTAAATCAATAAATGACTAGATTAACAAAATACTCTTCTAAGTAAGGTCATTAATGACAGAATGGGTAGTCCTTGAATTAGGAGTGCAGTTTATTTTAGCATGGACTTCAAGCTTTTGCTTAAAGCCAGTGTGATCTGCATGTATTATTCCACAATTAAATTAAGACAATTTACTTTGATTTAAAAAGCACTGTTTGTGCACAAAGATTCAATTCCATTATGAGAGGAATGATGTATATTCACAAGGAAGAGGCTGGACTACAACCATCTGGAATCCCTTCCAATCTGAATTTTTCCTATGATCTTCACACTCAAGGTGTTTGGTCAGATGCCAATTTGTACTGGCTATTGGGATGACGGTGGGTGGGATCTGGAATTCAAGACCTGCACACTCCTACTGGAAATACATGAGTTCTCCTGCCAAACTTCTTATGCATATCATGCAACGGTCAACAGCGATCAGTATCAGGTCTCAAATTTGCCAACTCTGATATACCTGTATCCTGTGACTCATACCATCACTTTGGATGTGTTAGCAACAGCCACTCAATTAACAAAAGTGCAAAACATGGCCTTAATGCCACAACTTATGTATATTTTTACTAGAATATTTATAATGAATCAAAAGTCAAATCTAAGTTGAGTTCTTGTTATCTTTTCTAATGATCTTTAGATTTTGCTAGTGATTTCTGGGGTTTGTGCATGTTTTGGATTTTCTCCTTTGTTTTGTTGGCAGGACCAGGGAATTCCCAGGGCTGAGACTGGTGGAGAAGCACTGTTCCCAAGGACTATACAATGGAGCAGTGTTTCCTAAAGTAGGTTATGTGAAGGATGAGCAGAAAGGCATCAGAGGGAGGGGTGACTGTGGAAAATATGGATGATGTCATCCTCAGGACAAGCATTTCTTCAAAAATATATCACAGTAATTTATTTTCCTGGTAGGAATTATGCTTCCAAAAGTTGGGAAAGTGCACATGTATCCCAGTGTTTCCCTGTTTAATTGAATCCTTTTAACCAACTAGTTCTGGAAACATGGACAACTTGGTTAAAAATGGCCACGTGCTTAGCCTTTGTCTTAAGCCTATGCCCAGATGACCCATTTTGCACATTTCAACCAAGAATAAAGTGACCTCATTTTCAAAAGTGCTGAGCACCAGCTGTTCCTATTGTGCTCACAAACTGCACTATAGGTTCCTGTTTTCAAATTCTTGACCTCAAAAGAATTTTGAGGCAGCCGAGTGACTACATGTTCTTCCACTTGCCATATGCCTATTTATTTTAGTTCAAACATAAAAGTCTGACTAAACTACTTTAAAATCTTGAATGCACAAAATTAGAACAAGTACTCTTGCCACTGGAACTTAAATGCAACAGAAGTGAGCCACGTGACATAAAAAAGTAATATTTTTTTGCCCAGAAGAATGACTAGATTGAAAGTCAGAGTATTTCGACCTTAACTCTTAGTTTCTTTTTTCCTTCTTTTTAATGAATGGCTTAAAAATGGGGGAACGGTAGCATCCAGATCATCAGAATTCATCAGAATTTGTATTTCTGGGATTAAACTTCTTTGCTATTTTCTATATAAAGTTAGGTCAGCAAATTCAAGATAATTTTACTACAGATTTTGGCTAGTGACTTTTACACAACAAACATATATTTGTCTTTAAATAGTTTTAAACTGTTACTTGAACATACCACTGTCATCTCCAGAAAAAATATCACATTGCTTGTGCAAACAATAAATTCAATTACCTTATCTCTCCCTCAAAACCCTAAGGCTTCAAATCAGCAAAACCAAGAAAAAAACCTTACCCACAAATAACAAAATGGTTCACGTTAATGATCAGTGCACAACATTGGTTTTGATTTTTAAAACAAGCTGCTGTTTAATAAAAAGGTAGCAAGAAAAACTCAAAATATATCAAACTTACTATGACTTCTTGTTGCATCTTTACTGAGAGGACACTGATTTCCATTAAGCTGGGCCTGAGTGCACTGTACAGATCCCAGTAAAATGTCCTGACTACATATGAGGGAAGTACCACTACTTTTGGGCACAAGCAAATGAATCCATAAAGAGACAACACATATTTGCACACCACCTAGTAATAAAAACCCCCGCAAATATTCTCTCTCCAAACACAGCATTTTAATATTCACAGTAAGTAAGCTAAAGAGCAATTGCTTGTACTCCCCAGTCCAACAGGTCTTGATACCTTGCTTATGTTGATTAGTCAGAGTTCTGTTTTGATTCCCTTGTAAAAACAAACTCTCCACTTCAAGCTCTGCTTATGTTTTACGATAGTAGAAAGCAAAGTTGTGGGAAGGGAGCTTTCCCGAAAGCAGGGTCATCAGTTGGGGGCAGAGCACCCAGAAGAGGTGAGGGTGAGATAAAGGTAGGAGGGTTCAGGGTAAAGGCCAGAGTAAAAATGTCCTGCTGCTGCACAGATGGATTTTCAACTGTGAGAACTGAGAACCAGAGATAAAGCAAAAATACTAGTAGCTCAAAATCAGTGGTTTAATCTGGTTTTCTGAAATTCTCTTCATACTTGCTGACATTTTACAGGTAAAACTGCCTACAAATGTCACAGGAAACTATCTGAAAGTTGCTGGTAAAGTACACATGAAGAGGTAAAAGTTTTATTCTGGAAATGATTTCAGAATAGAGCCACTCACTGTCGGATCACCCACAATCCTGAGATGTATGAAGGTGCTTTAGAGAAGACCGTTAATATATCAGTAATGCCAACAAATCAAAATGGTCTCTTTCTCTTGGTGACATAATCTTTGAAATATAATTTGCTTCTTGGTGTGAGGAGGGTTTGTCAGTGACATTTTGAGAAAAACCAGCTATAAATCCTGCAAAAAAACCAGCTTATAAATCACTTCCCAAATCAGTACTTTTGGCTTCAGAGTTCCTGAACTGTTTCTCCATGTACACATGTCTGGCTGCTCTTTTAAGTAGCACAACTCAGGTCCTTCCAGGGAGACTCAACTCCCCTTTGTAAAACTGATGCTAAGCTTTTTGTCTCAAGAGTCAGGGGCATGATCAAAATTTCTAAAATGTCATATTGGACCTGAGGTCCATTTGACCAATGCCTGGCAAAGCACTGCTAAAACACAGAAGGCAGCATCGAGAAGCTACGAATCAGCACTAAATACCACCAAGTTGCTCGATTTCCTGTATCGGGCTACAAAGAAATACCTACTTCTTTGGCTTCACTGGTCCCAATACGGAGGAATTTTAGGAATTTTTAAGAATTCTGGCACTGAACTTTGTACTTACTCCCAACTGCAATGGGGGAAGTGAAAGGGAAGAGTGAAGAGAGTGAGAAGTAAAAGAAGCAGGAAAAACAGTTAACCTTTGACTAGTCAAGATGAGAAGCATAGGAACTTCAGGAGTGCTAGACTTGAAATAATAAAGAAACCACTTAAAAGCACATGAGCTTACCATCAAGACCATAAAAATCACACCTCTACACCTTGTTCCATACTGCTGATGCTTTGAGAACCCCTAGAAAGCACATCCCACCTTTGCCCTCCGAAGCCAGACCACAGTATTTCCATGGTTTGCACTAGTGGCAAGGCACAGAGTATTTGCTAATGTCACAAGAAGAGCTGGCTGGTCTTGTTTGACGAACTATCCTAAGAAAAGCTATAAATGCAATATGCAGTTGTTCCCTAATGCTATTCCTCCGTGTAAAGTATAGCTGCAATCCCAATGGAGACACCTTCTATATCCATGAATGTGAGGATAAGCTACGTAAGAGTCCAACTTTTGTGGTTCACACACTAAAAAAAAAAATCTCTGCCATTTTAAACTATACAGCAAACATGAACTTCTCATGTGAACACAAGCTACAAAAGCAGGTTATGCCTTTTGCTTTTCAAAGAACAAAAGCAATACAGCAAACCCACCCATACCAAGAAATACCTGAGCATCTCTATAAAAAAAGCCATGCCTCGATTTACACTCATTGCTGTTCTGAACTGGTTTCAGGCAGCTTTTACAATTATTCAACACAGCAGCAGCCATGAGGCATTCAACAAATTAACTTGCACTACTCCCATCCTTTTACAAATGCTAGGTCAGACAGGCTTGGTGGCAAGCCATCAGCTCCTTGTGCAAGGGGCCTCAGAGTCCCACCACCCTGCTCCTGACCATGGGAACAGGAAACCCACTGTCATCCAAGCCCTTTCTGGCTGTGACAAGAGGGGGGCATAGGATTTACACTCATATAATGCAAGTATTTCTCTACAAAAGACTTACAAAAACGGCCAAAATGAGATACAAATGCTAAAGAGAATATTTAAGTGCAACTACCAACACTGCTCTTGCAATTAAACTCATTAGACTTTGGCCTTTTCCTTCTGTGTCTTCAGAGGGACATTGTGTCACTTTTGTGTCTTCAAAGATAAAAGCAGTCAGGCCAAAAAAAAAAATACCAAAAATGCTCACACATAAAACCCAGCTGCTTAGCATATTTCATTACCACTCTGACTTCAAAAACACTGAGCAATTTAAACCTGCGAGCCACTTGGTTTTAGCTAGAGATAAGTGCCTGAGATAAGAGAGGTATAATTGTTCAGTGTAATACTGTAGCATGTTTTATATAAGCATCTGCTAACACTGTACTTCATATATTTCATTTCAGCATTGTGAAGTGCCACTGAATGTTCCAACTTTATTTGTAGCCCGGTCCGTTAATATTTACACATCCGAGGTTCCCCTTGATGCCAAATTAAATATACCATCCAAGCTTCAAAGTAGAAAGGGGCACTTAATGCTTTGCAACAGACAAGAGAGCATAGCTACAGGTTTCTAGCAGTTACCCAGCTCATTCCTCTCCACTGCTGAAAGAGATGGGAGAAAATCTGAAAGAAATTTGTCAATTTGTTAGTGAAGAGAACATGAAATTAGGATACCTTTTGCACTTAATAAAATGTTTTGTGTTTAACTGCAATTTTTCTATAAGCTAAGTATACAGTAAACTAAAAGCTACGGAAATTGGGTTCCCACACAGGAGATGTATTTGTAGACTTTTTGGAGGGTCTGGTTCCATGACGGAATGTGTGGTGTGACACTGCTGTCTCTCTTAGCCCTGCACTCTCAGTTCTTCCACGTCGTTACTCTTGGACAGGCTCAAGCAAACTTCACAGAGAGGGAGGAATCTCCAAGGTCTTGTGTTCCCACAAGTTTTGGTGATCCATCACAAGGTGTACTGAAGAAAGACTGAAGCCAAAGCCCTGACATAAAAAGAGACATCAGAGTATCCGCAAGGGAGAAATAGTCTATGATGGAAAACACAGATCACAAAGACTTCCTGGCTTTTTTTTTTGCTTTAATAGCTAGTTGTGACTAACTCCTGGGGAAAGCCCTGTAGCCTCCACCCAGAGAAATCTCCCTTTGGACACTGCTCTTCTGCCTGCTTTTCTGCTGTAAAATCAAGGGGAAGGGACTGCCATATTGCAATGACAGCAAGGTGCAGCTCAGGATCATGGGAGGGAAAGATAAACTCTCTGATGTCACACAACTGCATATTTTGGCAAGGTATGACATCTTACCACACAACCTGGCACCTTACCCTGATTTTAAGATAGTCTGCAAGTAATACCCAACAATAGCCACTTTACACTCCAGTTCTTCCCCTTCCCTCACTTACATGCTTTGGACATAAGTGCCTCCACCTGAGCACCAAGAGGGGTAGGTCCCTTTCACCAACGTGCAAGCAGGGGATCACCAGCCTACAGGCACGTGAGACCGGACTGAGAGCACCACTGCCACAGCAGTGGCACCCTTCGCTTCAGTGACAGCTACTGCCAGGACAGGTATGGTACTACTCCATGTCAGCGTGACTATCTTCCTTTAAATCAGACGATTAGGAATTCATGGACACCACTAACAAATGTGGTTCGACTCAAGCATGCTGATTTTTGTACTGCAAATGATCCTTGGTCTCCCCTGACCATCATCAAGTTGCCTGGCTCCGTCTAGAGAAACTACTGTACTGTTGCCAGCAATGGACTCAAAGGCCTTGCATTTGCTCTCACGCTACAATAAACTAGCAATAACTCAGCTAAAAATCAATAGAATTGTACTGGTATACAAAGAAGAATCTGACCCTGTGGTCTATTAGGTCATTTTTAATGACCCTACAATTAGAGAAACCAAATTAAACATTTAACATTTGACCTTTGCTGCTGCTTCTAGCTTAGCTAATACAGATTAAAACCACATATGTTTTTTCAGGAGTTCACAAAATAAAGTTTTAAAATTCTGTAAGGGATATCTGATATGTTCTTATTGTTCACTAGAATGTAAAATGCTATTGTTTTTAATTATGGAATAGCAACTTCGGACTCTAAAATCATGTACTTGGGAGGTACGCTGATTAAGCACCCACTAGTGCTTAATCTAAAATTAGATTAGATCATGGACTGGAGTGGACAAAAGTCAAGCTCCTGTAAGAATCTCAGTGATATAACAGTGGCTAACAACACTTGCACAGATGAAACCAGAAGTGACAAATGCAAAGACTGCCAAGAGTGAACCCTTAATACTTTTTTTTTCTAAATGTAAGTCTATTATTAAAATGTCAACACTTTTTTTGGAATTTTTACTGTTTTGCATCCCAAATTTTCTACCATTAGCATGGTTTTCCAATGTTTATATTTTATTCTTGCTAGGAAACACATCTGCAACATCAATTACAATTACTAACAGCATGCACAACTAAATTAAACACCTGCAGATGTACACAAAGCATAAACAAAACACACTCACGTTGGTATACAACATAGTCTCCTCAAATAAAATATTAAATGGATGTGCTCTGATGTTACATTAACAAATAATATATAAAACCTTCAGCAGAAGGATGGAGATTAAAGAGAGCAGTCTTAAAAAGAACATAAGAATAAAGTAAAACGATATATAACCAATATGAATATATTATGCCACTCAGTACATGCAATAAAGTTATTTTGTACATAAACATCAAAAAGATGATTCCCATGAGCATCACTGACTGTGCATAGAGGGTCCCTTGGGAGGGCTGGACCACGTGCAGTTCATACACGGACCATCTCTGGGAGAACGGCCACATGCAGTTCTCTCCATCCACATCTACACAACGCACCTGAAACCTATTTCAGAAAACATTTCTATAATGCTGGTCTATGGATTGACAGGGCTTGGGGACATATTTTTCATGGATACTTTGGTAGCTCTGCAGAGGGCTAGTGTTGACTGGACTCAGCTCTATGTTCCACCAGTTTTCAAAAGCAGACTTTTTGCTGAAAATATGGATGGGGTCAGTTCAGGCCCATATGAAAATCCAGGTATGTGTATTTTTAAGCCTGCTCAGTCCAATTTATCAACCTCCAGAGATGCTGAACATTTGGTTCCTGCAAAAACCAGCACTTTCAGTGAGATACACAATGTGTCACAAACTTAGGAAGCCATGCTGGAAAGTTATGGCCTTTAGCTATTAGCTGTATTAGCTGAACCAAGATTAATCTTGTGAGCCAGCCAGCACCTCCAAAAAAAAAGGAAAGGGGATACCTTGGAGGCATGAAACATTAGGATAAACTTCTGCAGCATTTTCTCAGGTCAACTCTTGTCTTGAAACAGCGGTTCTGACTTACTAATAAGTGGGAGACTTGGAAACAACCAATGCCTTGGCACGAGATCCTGCTTGCAATTTGAATCAGGAGTTGACATTTTTGGAATGTCAAGTGTTGATATAACAAGAAACTCCTGCTTAATGCAAGCCTTTCATCTCAGTATGTGTCACCTTCAAGATGAGACAGCTCATGAGGCCCAGAATTCAGAGGGAAAGGAAAGGAAGGAACTAAGGGAAGAAAACTAAACGAAAGGAAGAATAAGTTGAATTACAGAAATAATTAACAAATGCTTCTTTCATGACTTCAGAAGAGAATGTGTGATGACATGAATCCCATTAATATCCCAGTTACAGGAATTTGGAATGTGTATATTGTGTTTGGAAAGATGGGATTAATGTCGCTTCTTGACCCAACAGCTGATCTGCTCTTCCACCACCAAAAATACCAAGAACCTCAAAACCTTCTTCACACGTGTGCATATTCCTCATTAGCAAAAAAAAGCCACAAAACAGGACAGGATGAGACCTAATGCAAGTTTAGTACTGAAAATGCACAAAAGGTGAGCAGTTGTCACTTCCCAAACACTGTCTTATGTCACACGGTACACCTGCAAGTGACACATGATGAGGACTGTCACACAAACTGAGCCAGCTGGAGGTGGGAAGCATGCTGGGGGGAAGCACCACACACACTTGCTCTCTCCTTCCACTTCCTTGGATACAGCAGAGTGGGCAAGATAGGCCCGGATCTTAACTGGCACAGCCACTATTAGGTTCTCACTTGTGGCAAAAAAGAGAAAAAAAAAGGAAAATTTTCTACAGTGGTTCTAGCTCTTGGTGGAAAAACATCATCCAAAACTGTCATGTATCATCCAAAATGGCAATGTATACCAGAGCAGGTTTTAGATTTTTGTTTTGCTTCCTGCTGGCCCACCACAACAAAATAGCCCTCCCAACGTTATGCACAGCAGTCACATACATGCATCCATTCAGGAGTACAAAACACAGGTTAAATGCTCTGATCTGAAAAGCTGGGTTTGGTATTTTGCTATTAGAGATAAAACAACACTCCCCAAGGGCAGCTGTGCCATCAGACAATTATGATATACCTAGGATTGACAAATCTTGGTTTGACATCAACCCATGAGTAAAATTCAATATTAACACCATTTTGTGTGCTTTATTATTGCTTGATACACACCATCCTGTTCAACTGCCACATTACTTAGTGAATTACAATGACACAGTCAGGTAGAGCTTTTTACCTCAACTCCTTTAACTCGCCTTTTCATGATGTAACTCTAAATGCAAGCTACAGTGAAACACTTAGTTTCACTTAAATACATTGTTTGTGGGTGTGAAAAAGGGATCACGGAGAGCATAAAAAAGGATAACCATGAAAAACCAAGTGTACTGTACTGTTACATGGCTATTGCTGTATTTGGAATAATCAGCAGTGGGATGAAAACTGACTGAGATTATCATCTGGTAGGCAGAAAAAAAGCTGAATCAATTATTAGCCTCGGAAATGAGCTCAGAGACATGCAAGTGAAGGAGCGATGGTCCTGATTAAACGCAGCCAGTTAAATGACTCAAATTGAAATCTGAGGGTGAGCTGGGGAAGGTGAAGCATAATTCTTGCAGCCAGGACACAAGAACACAAGCCTGCTCTGGCAGAACAGCAATTCTGTCCACAACTCCTCTTTCCATTCTCCGCCATCGCACCCATTCTTGTTTCTGGTAAGCCTGCCCCAGTTTCTCCAGCTGTCCAATCTGTGGCCCTTCTTCAATTAAAAGTGAGCATTACTCAGCAGTTACAGCTAAGTCCTCCTCAGCCTTTCCAATTCTCCTATGTAGGCAAACAATATGTGCAAGAGAGATGGGTACAGGCATCGTTTGTGGAAGCAGCACTGCTGGGTGTTAAGGCTTCCCACCTGAAGTCAACCAAAAGGTTGTGCACTTTTCCCACTAAAGAACAGAATCAAACCCTTGGGCACTCAATGTGCATTCTCACGTAGAACCATTAGCACACTCACACAGAGCACAGACTCGCAACGTATCAAATTTAATAAACTTACATAAACAATGTTTTACTGTGCTGCACAATGGGCAATGTGGCAGACCACATCTGATGAAAAGTTACTGCACATGGCTCTAAAATAAACAATACCTCACATAGCTACTTCAACCTCTTGTGAAAAGTAGTTAAGAATACGGTATTTAAAGTGAGGGTTCTAAAAGATGCCTCAATTTTACCCTCATGGTTCCTGAAGAATAATTCTGCAGTTAAAATAATTATACAGACTGAAATTAAGACTGACTCAGGGGAAAATGACTTGTGATTTTAGCAAAAACCAAAAACTGAATAATGTTTCATTTAGAGATGGCTATATCTCTTTCCAAATTCTAAAAGTTGTTCAGAAACTGAGACTTCACTAGAGCTGGATGGAAAAAAATGCAGAAAACAATTTTTTGCATCTGTGTTGTGTGAAAACATTTCAACCATATCCATTCTTATGCAGACAGTCCATGCCAATACCGTTTCAAGATATCTGTCCTCTGAAGAGATGTGCTGCAGACATGTCCAATTTACAGGTGGGGGCTGCAGCTGTTTCAAATTTTATGTTAAAGCCAATAAAGTTCTCCTCTGAAGTTTTTGTCCCCTCTACTCCCCCAGCCAGCAATGCAGTAATTACACTTAAAAGCACACAAATCTTAAGAAAACCTTGTAAAAAAAATTTCCGTTTCACTCTGTTTAAAAAAATATTTAGTTTAAGGCTTATGTGTAGTGAAACAGGTCACTGTACAGTCCAAGAATGTAAATTCTCGGGAGAGCAGAATTTAGAACATCCTATGAAAATGAAGAATGGTACTTCACTCTAAAATGCTGTGAAAATGTAAGAGGCAAAGTTAAGTACCACAATGAAATTTAGTACATCATCTTTACTGGCTTACAGGATAAACAGTCCAATTTATGGCATTTACAATGTTATCACACACGGTCAGAAGTTCATCTTCTGAAACTAGGTCACAGGTCATCAACAGGAAATTCATAGGAAATTATGGAGGAAATTAAAAGAACACAAATGGGCAAGCAAACTAGTTTATATAATCTAGGTTCTCCCAGCAGAGCTTCCTGTGTTATGATGAACTTAGCTTGCATACTGAACTTTCCAGGCCACATTAAGAAAGTATTTCTGAATTGTCTATTATACTCTTCAAGCCTCAAGATGTTGAGCTCACATTCACTACAAAGAGCCATTCATTTTTTTTCTTTATATAATATAGCTGAGAAAGATAATTGTAACTAGAAAAGGTGTTTTGAGATCCTTAAATGCAGATTTCGCTATTGGCACCTCAAGACACATATACTACCCGAGGACAGCACTCAAACACAAGACAACATTCTCATATTCCTTCAGTTCCAGCATCCCAGCCAAACTGCAGCTGCATTCTCGATCATGTCTGGGAAGGTGACAATTAGTGTCCGGGAACCTGTTCTACTCTAATGTTAGACATACTTGTCAAAATAAAACCCCTGGTCAGCGAGGGATAGGAAGAGAGAGGGGCTACAGTTCATCTAGGCTCTCTGGACAACTTCAGAAAAACCAGTTAAACAGAAGCAGTTACTGCTTACATTGAGCTGAAACCTGAAGGTCACGTACTGCACATACCTCTAATGTATCACAGAGAAACAAAAGTTAAGTGTAACTTTACAAGACAGATACAAAATGAAAGACTTGCAAGATGCCTCTGCTGTCTCTCTTCTTACTATCATTAAATAAAAAGACCTAATAAAAATACAATCAATTTCTCATGCATTCTTTTTCACAACACCCAAATACCTACATCAAGTCCACAAATTATAAGCAGTTCCTCAAACACTGTTCATTCTTCCTCTACTGCTTTCACACCCTATCAAATCCAATAAAACTACTGAGATCTGTTTTCTCAATACCACAACTTGAAATTTCTAATAAATTTTGCATTTGTAGCTATCTGCTGCAGATAGCATTTCCTACTGAAGTAACAACAAACACTCCTATACTTTAAAAATTATAGGAATCACATCATCTACAATTTGTTGAAAAACAGAACTATCTTTGGGTTGTGAGGTTGACAAGGTAGAAGTGATAACAGTACTGAATAACAATCATTCCACATCATTTACTGCTGGTATTATAAACAGGTTCTCTTCTTCATCTTGCAGTAAGGCGAGAAGGAAAATTCTTAAGAACACAGTGGCATCCAAACGTTGATCTGAATACAGGATTTCACTTGCAGAATGAGGACTGCTTTGTTCACACTGAATGCACCTATTTTTGGATGTCTGTTCTAACCCACGGTTACCAATTCAAGGCCTGGACTGAGAAAGGATCTTTTTTGTGATTGGCAATATTACAGTATAAAACAAATGAGACAGTTCTCCTACTGAGCAGATTACAATCTAAGTGTAGAGAATTGCAGAAACAGTTAGAAGTGCCCAGGAAAACAAAGTCGATGACTGACACAACTGGGAATACCTCCCTCACCTCCTAACTTTCAAACCCAGTGATTTTAATCTCTCTTTGAGGGAAGGAAAAGGAAAGTTGCTATCCTTTTTATAATGAATTAAAGCCTGTTGAAAATCAAGTTTTCTTGTTCCAGTTACCTTTTACAGACAGTTTAAAAGCTGCCAATACAGCCCAGGGTTCTGTCTAGACTGCTCTACCCTACTACATCATGCTGTGTGCCCAAATAGACTTCCTGTAAAGCCAGGTCTTCCTTTTTTCGTTCCCTGCCACCCTCCTCTTCTCCACAGTCTATTTGAGCAAGATAATTCCAGCACTTATATGTCATCCAAGAGTGAGATACAAAACAGCATCAACAGAGCAGCCAACTTGATGTGCTGAAAAAAGCAAGCCAGCAGCTATAAACAACTTTCACACCCCCCATAGCTACAGAAAGTCACTGGGAGCAACAAATACTGGTTTGGGAGAGTTCTGAAACTTCAATATTCAAGCACTTTCCCTATGACTACTCTGGTTGCCACTGGCCTTGATACCAAAAATTCTGCAAAAACAAGTACAGAAACACACTTTCATGAGGTTTTTGGAAAAGCTTTTTAACCCTCATTTCTGCTTCCTGTCCTATCTGATTTACATAGAAAAAAAGACCTATAACTGAAAGCGTTCACTTTAAGTTCAGGCACTCAGGTCTCAGTTTCAATGGTTACTATTCCTTTTCCCTCTTCTCATGAAAATCAAACCCAATGGTTAGACAGAATTGCATGAAGTATTCATTAGACACTTCTTACAATGGGCAACCTGTATTTCTAGGTTCAGATTTACATCTACACCACCAAAATCATCAGATATCCAGTTTAATAGTAGTTTCATCATTGAAAATAATGTAAAGTATCATGATTTTGAAGGAAAAGAACCCAAACACTATTAATATTGTATTATTTAGCAACTCTCACACAAGCTCCAAATTAGCTCACAATTTTTGATCATGTCTCTAATGTTGTCTGGTCTCTTCTAACCACGTAAAAGCATGCTCAGAAGGATCCAAGAGTATCTGAAATTTTTTTTCAGCACTGCTTTACTTGCATTATGTCCCAGAATTTGGATGTTGATTCTGTTCTAATGCTATTCACAGGGATATTCTACAACCTGCTATGGGCTATGAAGCAGTGTCATGCTAAAGAAGCTGCCCAGAACACTGAAAAGAAACCCCCAATTTTTGGAGGATTTCTACAATGTGCTTAGCAAAATATCATCTTTCTAGTCTTCACACCTGATTGTACTTATACCTCTTTAGACTGTGCAAAGACTGTGTTACAAAGATGGTAGTTTACTCTGGGATTGACTCTCCAGCATACAAATTAAGGCCTATTGTTGCTCACCACTGAGCAGGTCACTGGGCTAACCCAAAGTGACCTGCAAACTCCTCACATTTCAGCCTCCTCCAACAAGTAATGCATTTTGCAAAGACGTGGCTGCTATTCCATTCCAAAATGGCAAGATATTCAACACCCTTCAGGTTTATCAAATGTTGCCAACAGAGTATAACTTCTACACTTGTGAAAGACTGGGAGCTATTTGTGATGAATCAGTACTGTGTTTGTTCTCAGCCCTTGTCTATTCTTGAAAGAGGAGCTTCCTGTATCTTCAGTAGCTATCATGATGCCTAGTGTGCATATAGAAAAATTACCCGGTCACAGGACTAATTGAAAACACACCTAGAAATGTACTCTGACACCCCAGTACAAACACCAATGCCACCCTTTGGTGACTTGATCCTGGAGCACCTCTGTGCACCCCAACCTGGCCGAAGGTCCAAGCAAAGCAGCAGAGACAACATGGGGACTTGGAATGCAAGCAGCAACAAGAGGCTGGGAAGGAAAAATAACCTGAAACTTAGCTCTGCAGGGATGAGTGCTCTGAACTGAGATAGAAACCTGAACAGGTCTAGGTAAGACAGGCACACACACAGACTACTCTTTCTTTCTTATATCCATTCCTCTTTGATTTTACTTCTAATGCCATGAAGAAAAAAAGACACTTTGGATCCCCTTGCTTTTAGGTCACAATGGCCAGGGAGAGCAACAGGCATCCAAATGCAGTTTGGTCAGCTGACTGCACAAGCAGTGCCCACAGCTTGGACTAAAAGTGAAGCCATGGATATGCAGAAAATGTCTTGGTATCCGGTGGGCAAGGACCAGGCACACGTGTGGCGTAACACACTGACACGAGCACAGCGCTGTGAGTTCACACTGCACATGCAACCACAAGAATGAAATCCAGGGTTCTACAGAAGGAAAGAGAAGCTTGTCTTCTGTTCTCTTTTAGGCAAGAAAACGGGGGCGGGGGGAACAAAATGAACTAGAAACTGTCTAAAAATGACTGTTCCATGAACTTGCACCAAGTCTGTGGTCTGAAGACAGAGCACAGTTGCGCCCTCCTCCCAGCGAGGATGCAGTAAAAGTTCCTTATTCTCTGTCAAGTTAACTGGATGCCGCAGAGGCCAAAAGGGACTGGAAGACACAGTGAGCTCAGGAGCAACTTTCCAAGCAATAAAGAAAGCATAGCCCCTCAAGTAGCTGAACAGAGTGACCCACTTGGGGTTCACCACGTTGGCACAGACTAAAGCAAAGAAGACAGAGCAGGAGCCAAGAGGCAAAGCTAGCCCTGCTAGCCATTGACACCTGTACATTCTCAGTTTTTACTGTCCCAGCAATGGGTCTGGCCTAAGATAACCTAAAACTACTCAGAATTCAGGGAGGAAAAGAGATCACATTACTGTTCAGAAGATGAACTGGAAGGTGTTTCTTAATGCCACACTGAGAGTAAAAGAAGGTGATGCAATACTGATTATTCCATTAAATATTAATTACAATACAGCTACTTTCAAGCTAGAACATATTCCTTTAGATAAGTGAATTAAGGGACAGCAGAACTGAACTAGCTTCAAGGCTTTGCATGTATCTGTCATTTCTCAATTACATTAAACTTGAGTTCTTCAGATCATGCATGGTTATCTACAAATATTAATTTTTAGAGTTAGAGATTCAAGCTTAAAAAAAATAAACATTCAGGACCCTTGAATTGGCTCAAATGGCTCCCGAGAACCTTCTTACTGTTCAAGGAGCTTGAAGAGGCTGTCCTAGACCTTTCATCAAATATCCTTGAAAGAGAGAATGAGGGTATCTTTTCCTCCCACAATTTTAATTTGCACATAGATACCATCAGTTGGATAGCAGTGTTACATACTTCTCTTCTTTCCCTTCTGCTTTAACTTGGTAATCAAACTTCAGTAACAGCAGGCTGAATTTTACCTTTCAACTTTGGAGGACTGAAACCTCTGCAAGGAAACTGTATGCAAAGAGCAATAATGTAACTGCATACTTTTCAGAAGGTAACCTTCAAATGAGAGTGCTCTGGAGTTAGTTTTTACTAACTCCTAGACTGGTCTTTAGATGTTCCTTCATGCTGTCTGTGCTAGACTGTTACCCTACACACCACTTCCATCTCAAACTGACACTGTACCTCCAACACCAAAATCTTCAATTGAAGTAGCTCAAGGAAGGCTGAAGAAAAAGTTATTTCTTTCAAGAGTCCTACTCAGTTCTCGTAACATTTAATGGCTGGTCAATCACAGGGTGCAGTTCCTCTCTGCTAAAACAAAATACAGGATTTGCCTCTGTTATATAGAAGGGAAAAAAAAAAAAAAAGAAAGAAGCTTCCAACATTTCAAGAGCTACACGTATTATTTCATGTGATGTTTGGAGCCCTCCTAAGTTTCATTAAGTTTTATCCTGCTTGGCAGTTGAATATGATTTCTTTATTTTCCCTTGAATTAAGCAGCAATCTATCAAACACTTCAAGCACATTTTCCCCTTTTTCAGCAACATGCATGAATTTTATTGGACTCAAACTTTTCAATGTCTCTTTTCACACAAGGTCGAAGCTCTACATTGTTGTAATTTTCTTTTTCAGTGTTTTTTCTCCAAGACAGTCCTCCACTGGGAAATTAATATTCTGCATGAACAATGAACTCCTTGCATGGCCTTTGAACCTAGTGGTTGCTAGGAGGCCTAAAGAAACCCTGGAGTACAGCCTATTTAATAGCATGTATCAAGAGATTATTCAGCAGCAAAAATGTGTGATTTTCTAAATTGTCTGCTTTTTTCCCTCCTTACTTCCATCTCCATTCATCTGTCAAATAATCTTTAGATTTCATATGAATTGCATCTGCATCAATTTTCTATAATTATGGGCAGTTTGTTCCCTGAGTACTGAAAATGTGACTGGCCAGCCACCAATGCTGCTTCAAATCAAGCAAATATCGAACTGGTCCTTACTCAGTTTTACTGAAAAGGCTGCTTAAAATCAGGTATGCTTCAGCACTCTACCATGAGGTTTGCACTTCCATTATAAACATGTTCTGCTTAGAGACTGTATTTCTCTGAATAAAACACCACGGCAATAACTGCAACACCATTACTCAGTATTTCTCTGTGCTGAAAGAAATATACAGATGCTTCTCCATGCTCCATTGAGGGATACTTGTATATTAACTTTCAAGCCTCTCAGCATCTTACTGAATGTTGTTTGATTGTCTGCTTTTCCATATTTCCCTAAGCACAGTAATTGAGGCAAAACCTCAAGGTTTCTTTCCCACCCTCCACCCCCATCCCAAACAATGAGGCATTTAATTAAAAGAGAACCACAACAATGCTAATGGTGATGAGGTTAAATGGTTGGATAAACAGAATGCAGCCTTCTGAAAAGCCCATGTGTTTCAGGACACTTTCTCCCCTACAACATTCTGAGTGACAAAGAAAGTATTTGTATTCCTGAGCCCCACAATTTTTATGCCAGAGGACTTCCTATAGATTTCCTGCAAGGAAGAGGGTTTCCTTCAAATAGTCAGAAGTGTTTAGATACAGCAGCTATTCCTCCCAAAACTGATATTTGAAAAGGCAGTGGACAAGGATCCTTTAAAATTAAATGAATGTGGAAACTATCCATCAAGAAAGAACAACTGCATTTCCAGATAAAAGCCTATTAAGTTGTTGTTGGGGTTAAAAAAACCCCCAAAAACAAAACCTCAACAAAAAAAACATTTGCTGATTTCAATTTTCGATGTGTTTTCCCTCCAACAACTTTAGCAAATTAGTAAAACCAAACATGACATTTGTCCTTCTTCTTCAGTTGTTGCAGTTGAAATCAATGAGCTCTATGTTCATAAACAAGTATTCTGAAGGTCTGAAGATTACTTCAAAACATTTATAACAGATTAAAATTTTGTGCCCCTTCCTACCTCCCAAGGACACCAGTATCTGCTAACAAATTCAGGGTGACACATCTCATTCTGCAGATTGCTGGTGTTTGTCTGATTGGATTGTACCAATTTTGCCAAGATAAAGCTTTCACAGAGCCAGACTGCTTCCCTGAGGAATTGAAAACAAGCAAAAACCACACTGCTTGGCACAAAACGCTCACGTGAGCTCCTTCTCTTTTCAGTACAGGCTTCCACACTGAAAGAAAGGCCTAAAAGTACCTACTTCAACAGAACCGACACAGCGTATCTTACAGTGGGAATATCAGGACATTCACACAGAACGACAAAAATCTTCGCAGAATGGACAGATTCAGCTTTCAGGTCCTGCAGCACCAATGAAACAAATCAATCCCTCCACCACCACGATCATTCAGCTGTTCAAGCATAAATTATCCTTGTAATTTTCTCTCAATATGTGACTTCCCAGGAAAGGGAAAAAAACAGAGCACCTATTGCCAAAACAGCACAATATTCTTATCCAGGCAAGTTTTTCAACAAAATGCGTGTTATTTTCCTTGTACACAGGCATTAAAGAAATAACAGTAAGGAGACATTTTTAAAACATGAGAAACCAATCCTGACTAAAGAGGCACATTTATTAGGGCCAGAGACGGGAAAGTGAGCATATAACTGACAGCCACAATCTTTGGCTCAACCTTTGCAGTAGAAATGGGGAGGGGAGAACAGGGTACAGGGCTGGAGACATTTTCAGTAATGCATAATAAACACCTTTCTCCTTTAAAGGAATCTGCCAACTCAACCTAAATTGAGCCTCAGAGGGAAAAACGTGCCTTCGTGATAAATTGGCATTTGCCATCATAATAATGAAACGTTATGTCCCATCATCACAACAAGCAGGCAGCAGAACAACAAAGGAGGTTTCCAGGATTTTCGGCCCCTGGTTCCCTCCCGATCAGCATATTCCCAAGTCTTCTTTTCGGTGTTTATGAAATGTCTTAATTCCAAGGCCATTAAGATGCATTTCAGGATGGAGCATATTCCACTAACAGTACTGAGGCTTTCTGAATTCTCCCCAGCACTCTCCATCGGAGGCCAAGCCTCTCCCTGATGACTGCCTTTCCCTGAGCTGTTTTTTGTTTTGTTTGCGTTTTCTCTTTCCCATGCACAAACATGTTGGTCCATTATTTCCCAACGGCCTTCCTTGAAAGCAACTGACAAATGAATATACATGCATGTGTTCCGCCACATACACAGGTCTAGTCTCCTTCTACACCGCAAAAAACAAATGCAAATGTGTTTACAGTCATTTTCACCAACGCATGCTTTGCCATTGCAGAAACGTGCAGCCAAAACCCAGAGAGCCTGTAACAAGGCAAGAGCATTTGCAATCACAGGTGACCCTTTTCCTTTCCAAAATGGAAAAATACAAAAGCCCAATGAGTTAACTAGAGTTAACTGCATTTAAAGAGAAATGTGTGGGGCAGCAGTAAATATCCAGCACATGCTTTTACACACAAAAGGAGCAAAGGGCTCCATGCTCCGCACAGCCGGTCATTTTTATCTGCCCTTCCACGATAGAAAGATGCAACCATTTATCTCGTATATTTACTTCGCTTGACTAATAGATTTTAAACACCATATTGCGAGGACCCTGCTGTGAATCTTGCAGAGGTACAAAATGGTGGATGTATGCTATTTTTTTTTTTTGTGCATTATTCATAACAACTCAGCCTCCCGATCGCAGGCTCCCCTCCGTACCCACCAACACAGCCTTCCCGGCCAGACACACATCCCGCAGCAGCCTCGCAATAAAGCTCCCTCGCATACACAAATTATGTTACAAACCTGATGTCATGTAGCCCCGTGATGCCTGGGAAATAAAAGCTGGGGGGAAGTGCTTGTGCAGTCGGTAGTCCTTCTCGCTGCGGGACCTCATGCGGTCTGAGGCCCGGTCGGAGAAGTCGGAGCTAGGCCAGGCCCGCCGCAAGGTCGTACTCCGCGTCTTCTTCATGCTGAGGATGCCCGAGCCTGTTCCTCCCGCCGCAGCATGGGTCAGGGCTGCGCGCCGCCGGCCATCAGCCTAGCGCGGCCACCGCCGGGGCGCAACCTGCGCGCATCTCGCCGCTCCCTCTTCTAGGGCGCCAGCCGCAGGTCCCTTCCTTTTTTTTTTTTTTCCCCCTCGAATGATCCAATTTTACACACGTCCCACAATGCATTACACTTCATTTGCAATCGGTCCGGCTTACAGCTCCCAGATTTGCGTGGAGGAAAGGCACGTTATGTGGCTTCTCAGGCAAAAAAAGGGGGGGGGGGAAGGGGGGGAAAGGCTGAAGGGGGGTTGGGGACGAGAGATGTGCGGCGTGGGAGCTCGGGGGTCCCGAACAATGGCCCGATTCAGCCCGGCCGTGCTTAGCCAACTGTGAGCCGCGACACAAAAGGCCCAAACAAACGAGGAAAACCCGGCGGCCGCCGACTGCGACCCCGACCGCGGCGCGCCCGGCGCTGGGGAGGCGGTGGCAGCTCCCGGCGCGGCGGGAGGAGCAGCGGGAGGAGGAGGGAGCGGAGGAGGAGGAGAAGAGGGAGGGCCCGCAGGCGCCTCTCTCGGCCGTGGGACCAGCGGATGCAGCCGCGACTCCCCCCGCGCCGCCGCCGCCCTCCTCAGGCCCGCGGCGCCCGGGCGGCCGACAGAGGCCCGCGGCTCCCGGCAGCGCCGCGCCTCGCCATGGCCGGCGCCCACTCCCGCCCGCTTGTCCCCGGGGCTCGACCGCCGCCGGCTCCGCGCTAGGGGCGGCCGGCGCGGGGGGCGAGGCTCACCATGATGGCGGCCGAGGCCGCGGGGGAGGAGGGTGGCTCTGGCTCTTCGGCCGGGACGGCGGGGGCCGGGGCGGCTGGGGAGCCGGGGCAGTGTCTCGCCGTGTACCGAGGCAAGGCACCGGGGCCGCAGGGCCCCTTCCCGGCCGGCGGCGGCCCCCCGGGCGGGCCGGCTTTGTGCTCCGTGCTGGGGCTGCTGGAGCTGGGCGCGGGGCCTGCCCCTCCGGCCGCCGATCCCGGCACCACCGGCTTCCCCCCACTGCCGCCGCCGCCGCCGCCGCCCCCCTTGGCCGGGGGGCTGGGGACAGTGGACGAAGGGGACTCGCTGGACGGGCCGGAGTACGAGGAGGAGGAGGTGGCCATCCCACTCAACGCGCCCCCCACCAACCAGTGAGTACCCGCCGGGCCTGGGGAGCGTGTGTCAAACGGCTGGAAGTCCCGCAGAAGTTCTGCGTCCATCCCCTTGCCTTCCCTCCCTCCCTCTCCCGGTTCCGCTCCAGCAGGAAGGCTGGTGCACCGGGACACTGCCCGGGGAGCCGCAGCCCGGCCGAGGGACGCCCACTGCCCGCAGCCTGGGCGGTGAGCGGTGGCAGGAGAGGTCGAACTCCTTCGAAGCCCTTTACCGAGAGTTGGTGTTGCAGTGGTGATTGGTATCAGCTCCTAGGAAAAAGGGCGCTCTAGTTAGTTTTTTGCAAGTTTTCGTTGCGATACTGCAGGCTGCCAGGAAGAGTGAGCTATTCCGGTTGTGGATTAAACTACCTGTTGGGGAAACTTTTTCAGTCTCTGGTAGCGCCTTCTCAGTAGAGCCATAAACTTCTTTTTTTTTTTTTTAATAAAAGAAAAAAATCTAGACATAGAATACTTTATATATATATATATATCGTGTAATCATATTGTATTGCATTGCTTTATACTCAAAAATGTAACGCTTATCTTTTCCATTTCATATCCAAAATTTCATATACGAACACAACCAAAGTAATGCACACATGTTTGGTCTTTTTAACAATTCAGGCAGTCTGGAACCGTGGATTTAAAATGGATTCAATCCAGTTCCATATTTTAAAGTGTTGACAGAGGGGATATTTTTATAAATGATGTCTAACTGTCATACTGCTCAAACAATTTAGAATAAAGTTTGGAGAGAGGAAACAATTGGAATAAATTGTAAACTTATAGCTAGGTTTTATTGTATGTATCCATACATTAGGTTAATCAGGATTCCTGCAGTTCTGGTAATAGAAGGAACCTCACACTTAGAGACAGACTATTTCTGTGTTTATATTGTATGAAATATAAGATCAGATAATGTTACGTACAGTCCATATAATTTGTAAGTACTCTAAACGCTGTCTTTAGGTTTCACTGTAGAAAATCTGCAGGTTTACAAAAAATACTTGTAGGGCTTGTATCAGAACAAAAAATAACCCATAATCTCCCATATTCTTACCATATTCTCCCCAAAAAGAAATTGCTTCAAAGACTTACATTCTTTTATCAGTGTCTATAAATATGTTGTTCCTGAAGCTATGGCAAGTATACTGGATAATGTAGGGAGTTAAGATACAATTATCTTTATATATATATATGTATATATGCACACACACACACACACACATATATATATATATGGGTCAGAAAGTTAATTTAAAAACCCATCTGAATTTTGGGGTCTTTCTTAAGTTCTCTCAGAACTCCGCTGTCAGAGTTATATTCTGCATTATGTCACATACTTTCAGGATTTCAGGAGCTAGTGTCTTTGTAAGGAGAACATAAAATGTAACATTGTGGGTTGTTTTTTTTTTAATAATCTCTCTAACCTTGTTAGACTTCCTGGCAGTCCTTTATTCTTTTAATTCCTGGACTTCTTGTGGAAGTCCAGGATTTTTAAATATTAAGACCTTGTTTTGTGAAGACAGTCTTTGAATAGTCTTAAACTTGTAGAATTTCTTAGTCAGCTAGAAATAGGATTAGGCAGATTTGACAGAAATGTGGGAAATATAAGCATGTAAAAAGCAAAGTTGCTTTTCAGTACTGTGTGCCAAGCTGGTGAGGTACAGGATTCTGCTCTTCTGGTTTTCTCTCTGAAAGTTTAGACTGCTTTTGTCAGACCTGGCTAAGTTCCTCAGAGAACTGAGGAAAAAGCCAAAAAGCGAGGTTATTGGCAATATTTTTGGTAAGCAGGGTAATTATTTATGAGCAATCACTTGTTTGATACTAATTGTTACCACACTGACAATTTTGAATGAGTTTTGCAGTCAGAATATTGTCTTGTAAGTCATGTGCAAGCATGATGGTTAACTTTCATGAAAGAGGATGTCAGGTTTCTGACAAAAAGGACAGGCTAGGGGAAGCAGCCCTGATTTTGTCTTGACTCAGAAGACTACTTACCTTATTTAAAGGGGCATTGATGTTTATACTGCACCAGGGCTTAGCTCTGTAGCTCTGAATATTCTTCACTTGAAGATTCTTAAATACAGAAACAGACAAGAAGTAAAATACACTTAAAAATCGATTCAGAAGTTTGTGCCTCCAAATATTTAGCCTTTTCCTTTGTAATTTTTATCTTTGGAGTGTGACTTTTCCATAAAAAAATTAAATTGGATGATTATTTAGAAGCTTTTTTCCCTTTCATTCATCTCTTATTTATTCTGTGCAGTGTCAGTTTTTACCATTCTCAGTTAAGTCATAAAATTGGCATATGTCAGTAGTAAATTCTATCCTTTTAGTCCTGCTTTTTTATTTTGGAAGTGCCCTTTCTTTGTAGTTATACCATCTGCTTCTGTGGAATTGAACTGTTGGCTTATTACCAAAGCCACAGATCAGTATTATCCATCATTGCATACAAGGAAAGCTCCAAAATAAGTCTTTAAGAATGGAAATTGATCTTGAAATTTAAACTTGTGTTCAATTTCTCCAGTTGGATGTGATTACAAACTGCTGTTCCATTTGTTTAAATACAACTGCCAGCTCCACCCTTTCCCACTTCCTCCTAATTCATTCAGTTTTTATAGGAGGAATGTGGGGTTGCTTGATCGATAATTTCATGATTCTGCCACATGGTTTTGTCTTAGTTGCTTACAATATGTTATCGGTACATTAGAAAATTGAGAGTGCTCTTTACTCCTGGCCTTGCTCTATGTGATACAAAATTACTGTTCTCCTCTATAGGAATGAAAAGGTGTTCTTTCTTTCATAACTGTGACAACTCACTAGACTTCTCTTCCTTCCCATGGACATGCATCATATTTCAGGATTTGCTGAATGGTTGGTTACTGACTCCAGGGAGACATATTTGGTAAATGTTGCTGTTGGTGTTTCCAGGTTCATACTCCAATCTTAGAGTAGACTTTGTAGTATAAAATAAAAAAAAGCATTTTTCACAAACTTAAACACAGCTTTATCACTTCTCCTAGCTTGTTTTACAATTTAAAAAAAAAACAAGCAAACAAAAATGCCTAAACACAAAATATGAGTTCCCAGTCTCTAGGTTATAGGCCATAAAGATGTTACAGACAACTGCTTTTTTTAAACTTGAAAAAGCTTTTAATTACTGTAAAGTTGCCATTCTGTCTTTCACAGTAACTAACCCAAAGAGGTGGGAAGCGAAGCAGATGCAAGTTCTGCACTTCCCGTCAGGATGCTGTAAATATAGTTTGTTCTGGGAGGTCAGGATATGTCCATCTTTGCTAGCAAGCACCTAATATGCTTAATTTCCTCTTGTCTTTTCCATGTACCTAAGGAGCATGTTAGTGTTAGTGTTTTCTTTAATTTTGGAGCAGTAGGAGAATGTGTTACATATGTTAAGGATGTAACACATCCTCTTTATACATGAACTCAAAATCTCCCAGTAGGGTTGAATTTTTTTTTTTTTTTTTTTTTTAAATCTCTGTTCTGGAGTGAAACTGACAACTATCTATTCACTCTGTGTGTGTTTTCATATTTTTCTGGAGCACAACAATCATGTGTTTATGTTGCAGCTTAATGCTAGATGGGAGGCACAGGATGCTGGGAAATAGAGTGAGCATCTCTGTGTTTGTTAAGGTCACTTTTTCCATGCTTTCTATCCCATTTGCAAAGCTTAGTGACAGAGGCTGAACTAGTATAAGGAAATGCCTTCGGATTTAGTGAATGAATGCTGGTTTGGTTATTTATGTATTTGATTTAAAATCCTACTTGACAATATTGATTTAGATCCTAGTGTAGCATTAAGGTGCCAGGAACAGTTCCAGTATTCTAAGAAAACTGGCGTTTTCATGTGGTGTTTTTTAAGCAGTGGTTATCAGCTTGAAATGGAAATCAGTTGGAATGTGACAGTAGTCAATCACACAAAATAAAATAGGCAGTGAAAATAAAGCCTGGTTAAAACAAATCTTGCCCAAAGCAGATGTGTTCTTACAGTCACTCTTGGTGCCTTTTGAGGCAACATAATGAGTAAAAGAGCTGAAAATAGAGGTGGGTAGAGAAATATTAAACAAGCACAGATTGCATGAAAGTAGAACATTTTTCTGCCTGAACATAGAGTGTAGTTCTGGTATCTTCACATGAGTCTCTGAAGTGTCAAGTCTGGAGTTCTGCAGCATTTGTTTGTTTTAGAAGATCACAAAAAGAAATTTTGTTCCGAATAATGGTGAAAGGCCCTTTTACAGACTGATGAATGAATCTGTTGCACTGGAAGCTAAGGGGAAATAATGTTGGCATGTTCAGTTAGGTACTGTATAAAAAAAAATTAAATGTGATGTAAATTGATTTTGATGTATGAAGTTTCTTCTTAGCAGTTAATATAGTTAGCAGTAAATATTTTCCTTTTTAGGTAATGAATTTCTTTATTTCTTGTTTTCTATGGAAGGGAAACACCTTATGTTTCTCAAGTTGGTGGATAATGTACTGTTTGGGCCACTTACAGAACCGACCTGAATATAAACCTGGTTTTAGTTCTGTCTGAATGTGTGGTATTAGAAGTGCGATCTTCAATGAGTGGTTAAACACAGGGGGGCCGCACTGTACCTAACCCCATACAGGAAGTGAAGCTGTCAGTAAACTGAGTGTGTTGGTTACATAGGTAAACGAAAGGTTCAGATAAAGAAAACCAGAAGAGGCACACCATTTGAAGCCAGAAAAAGTTTGAAGAGGATTTTTCAGTAGTTTAGTCAATATTTCTCATTAACATGAGATGATGTCATTTTGTTTAAACAGTGACTAGAGTCTCTTGACCTGCTCTTTTATTTAGTTTTTATTTTGTGTCATAAAGTGACTCCCAGAATATCAGTGTGGGACTTCCACACTTCATCAATTGGCCTGCCCTATTGAGAAGCATAATATCATACTGTATTTCTTAATCTTTTTTGTCTAAATGTTTTGTGGCTGTGAAAAAAGGAGGGACACAAATTTTACAGTGGGGGCATGGGTCTCTTCAGTATAGGGCTCCATCTGTTGATTCAGCCCTAAATTCTCAAGACTCCCTTAGTCATTTTCCAGTTTCTTACATATCTATCTTTCTCCCTTAAAAAAGCAAACAAACAAAAAAAATCTTGGTATTTGTCTTGCTAGTAGACACAGTGGGAGAGAGGAGAAGAGATCTTGATTTAACATGGTCTTTGTGCTGCACAGGAACTATTGCAGTATGGATTCCTCAGTGTCCCTCTAGAGTACGGTTGGTACAAGTAAAATGTTATCAGTGTGACAAAGTCTAAATACTTGCCCAGCTTTGTATAATTTTATATACTAAATAAAGACTGAAGATAGTCTTTAACAGTTTTTATTTTTAAGTAGAATACCTGCTTTATCACTCTGGATAGTGATAGAACAGAAAAAAGTTTTTGTTATTACTTCTGTCTGTGTATACATTTTGGTTTGTGCTGAAGGTGGTGAGGAGTCAGAATGGATTTATGAGGAGAAAATCATGCTCAACCAATCTAAGAGCCTTCTGTGATGAGGTTATTGGCTTGGGAGAAAGGGAGAGAGTTTAGCTTAACTTTAGTAAGGCTTTTGACACCTTCTGCCATAGCCTCCTCACAGACAAGCTGACAGTGTACAGGTTAGGTGAAAGGACAGGCATCTCACTGAAAACTTGTTGGATGACTGGGAATGGAGGGTGGTGATTAGCAACACAAAGTCCAGGTGGAGGCAGGTCACTGGTGGTATTCCCAGGGTACATCCAGGGCCCAGTACTGTTTAACATTCTGATTAATGCTGGGAAAGAGGGCATGCACCCTTAGCAAGTTCATTCACAATGCAAAACAGAAAGGAATAGCAGCTGCACTAGGGGGGTGTGCTGACATCCAGAATGATGTGGACAGGCTGGAGAATTGGGCTGCAAGGGATCTTGTGAAGTTAAACAAAGGAAATGCAAAGCTCTGGCACTGGGGAGTAGTAACCCCAAGCACCTGGTGGGGCTTGGCATCTGAGAAGCAGCTCTGCAGAGAAGGACGTGGGCATCAGGATGTGAGCAGAGCCACCAGTGTGCCTGCATGGCAAAGAAGGCTGATGGTGTCTTGGGCTGCACTGGGAGGAGCGTTGTCAACAACTTGAGGGGGATGAGCCTTTCCCTCAGTACTGGTAAGGCACATCTGAGCTGCTGTGTCCAGTGCTGGGCTCACCAGTACCAGAGAGACATGGACTTACTGGAGGGAGTCCAATGCAGGGCCATCAAGGTGATGAAGAGACTGAATCATCTGTCGGATTAAGACAGTCTAAGAGAGTTGGGACTGTTCTGGAGGAGTCTTGAGTGGGTCTTTAACATGAGTATGAAGATCTTATGGGACGGGATGAGATGAGAGAGCCAGATGAACCTGTGACAGGTCAAGAGGCAATGGAGACAAATTAAGAAAGTGGAATTTCCATTTAAATACAAGAAGTTTGGTGGGTTTTTTTGTGGTGTTTGTTTTTTTTGTGTGTGTGTTG
>JAWWLV010000144.1:40688215-40702826 GCA_035041135.1 Platyrinchus mystaceus | reverse complement strand
GCCGGAGCGCCGGACGCCGCGCCGCCGCCCGGGCTCATGCTAGTCCCGCCGGGCTCCGCGCTGCCCCGGGCGGCTCCAGCTCGCAGCCGCCCGTCTACAAAGCGCCGTGCACCGCGGGTACCCGGCCCTTCCCGCCCGCTCCCGCTCCGCCTCCTTTCCGTCCTTCCCTCCTTCCTTCCTTCCTGGCGGTGGTTGTGGAGCGCCGGGGCAGGGTGCGCTGCGCCGGGCACCCCGCACCGGCGGGCTCCGGGCAGGGGCAGTGGCGGCCGTGGGGGCCCTGCAGGCACCGCTCCCGGCCCGGGCCAGCCGCGGGACACAGCCGAGGGAAGGGGGCCGGGAGAGAGCTGCATACCCGGGGCACCCCTGCGTGGAGCCAGCGGGGTTCACCCAGTGATCTTTGGCCGCCTTTCCCCCTCGGCGCCTGGAGAACACCGCTTCCCGGTTCTTCCCAGCAGGGCCTGGTCAGTCACACCACCACATTAAAAAAATGCCGCAATCCACAAGGATATCCAGGACACCCGGAATGCCCAGCTCGCTGGTGGCAAGAGGGCTGCCCGCCCTGCCACCCCAGTGGCGCCCACATCTGCACCCAGGGCATCATATGAATGGGGCCAGGCCACCTAGGCGTTTTATGAACTCTGGTTAACCAAAACTCTGCGAGAGGACTCAATTTTTCCTCCCCCGCAGGACAACTCTCGAGCACACTTGGTGTCAGGTGCTGCCAGCATTACTAGTAGGGATAACTGCATTGCAGGGATGTGAAAATGTTGCCAATAAATTACTTACATATTTAGATTTCTATAATTAATCAAGTTGTGTCACATTTCTAATAACATGGAAAAACAGCTATAATTTTGTAATTGGAAATTTTCAGTAGTGGTGAATCAGTAAAAGGATGACCATCAGTGAATGAACTGAGCATCAGAGCCAGTGGACCCATAAGACATTATCCAGTAGCTGCCTTGCTATATGGCCATGTGTTAGTCACTTCAGCGCCCACCTCAGCCCACCCGGCTATGCTACTGTACACACCCCCCCGAAGAATCATTCAGGGTTTCATATACAGCAGTCCCTTTCATGGGAATAGAAATTACATTATTGAAAATCGGGAAAGAAAAAATTAAATGCTATGGGGTCCTTTCTCATTTCAGGCTCATCTTTTTCCAACTTCATGAAAAGCCAATAGGAATGACGTGTCTATTGATGCTTTGTATATTGGTAGCAACAGGAAAAAGTTAAGATGAGAAAAAAGATAGCCTAGAGCTCCTCTAATAAAAATACAACGTTTTTCATCATGCAACTTACTCATCTAGCAATTTACTCAACAACCTACACAAAGCTTATAATAGAACATGTTTTCACCCTCAGACCAGAAAAACCGTAAGGAGAACTTTTAGAATTGTTCAAATTTTCTCATTGAAGGCTGAGGTTGGGATAGATTTGTTAGCACTTCCTAGCTAAGTCAAACCTAAAAAACATACCTATTTTACCAGATGTAAAAGCAAGTTAAATTCTAGCCGGGAGCATAAATTCTCATGGCTTTGCCTTTCCAGCGGTCAAGAAGTGGTTGAATATAACTGGCCAGCTAACTTCAACTTACAGCTGAACTAAACCCAACCTTTCTCCTAGTCTAGACACAGCCCTAGATATCAATCTGTTCCATTAAAAAAAGACATGAGACAAGAGACAAATAGGAATCAGCAATGAGAAGGGAAAATGAGGTCAAGAAGTAGAAAGAGAGAACAAAGCAGGACACACACACATGTGTGCGTGCACAACAACAAACAAGACCATAGTGATCTTTACACTGGCTTTCTCTATAATTATTCCCAACTAAAATATTCTAACACATATCAAATAAAAAAAACAGGAGATGGCTGTGTAACTGTCAGATAAAGCACATATGTCCCAATTCTTTTCAAGGAATTTGCTGTGCACTAATGAACCGGTGACAGCGTACAGAAGTCTTTCAAGTAGTTTTAATTGACTTAAGTTGTACACTTCCATGAATTGTCACGAGAGTAATACAGTACATACAATTAACACATGGTATCTTCTACTTATCAGTTGTAGGAATTAGACTGGTTTGTAGTTTTGGGCACAGATAACAATGTGTTTTCATTGTGTTGTAATTTTAAATGAATAATAATTTGCTGCTACAACTATGGAAAAGAGGAAGGAATGAGAGGAATAATTAATCCATCTAGCAAAGTTGATTTTCCCTTCCCAAACGTGGGAATATCTGTTCAAAATCAATTTTGGAGGTTTCCTCTCAGTACTGATATGTTATTCCTGTGGTCAGCTAAAGTTCCTTGGATTCAGTCTTCTCACAGTTATCTTGTTTGGTTTCAGCTTAAAGTTTTCTGACACAGTATCTGAAAGAGTTCTCTTCTTTGAAGAGAGGAATTCAGAGCAAGTTTCCTCCTGCTCTTTCATTGTTTGAAGTCAAGTTTTGTTACTGGGATGAATCAAATGTATAATTAAAGACCAAGTTTAAGTTTTGGCTGTTTTCTTTGGAATAGGAGCTAGAACTGTGCGTGTAATTGATTTTTTTGCCTCAGTGGCCAAACTGAAATAAAACAATTTTCTTCATGTGATCTGAAAGCTAAAATTTGAGGGCTTAAAAAAAAAAAAAACAAAACCAAAAAAACCCACAATACCAACAAACCAACTCACAACAATTTATTCTTAGACATTTTAAATTATATTTTTTAAATAAAAGGAAATAAACTTCTGGCTTCATACACCTATGTTAGAGCAGGGTAAGAAAACAGTTCTTAGCTACCAATGGCTGTCCTGCTTGGTGGAAAATGGTACAGTACCCTTAAAAGCACAGTTTGAAATAAATAAAAATATGCTGTTTAATCCAACAGTTCCAACAGGGGCAGGGAGGGCCAATTTTCTTTGGCTGAAACCACTGGGAAATTCTGCTTTAGTTTACAAATATTTTTGCCTATCTGTTACACACTGGTAAAGTTTTGACTAATTGTAAAAAGAAGAATGGAAATAATCTGATGGAGCTTGCTAGGAGTAAGGAAAAATACTTCCAGGCAGGAATTGAAGTGATGGGAAAATAAAAAGGAGATGGTTTCAAAGCTTTTTGCTTGCACTTTTTTTTTAAATTCACCTCCAGTTGTTTGGGGGTTAATTTGTTTTTTAGGCGCTTTTTTAATAAGGGAAAGATTCAGTTCAGAAGCTTTTTGCTGAGATTCAGATAAAGCATTCATTTTTATCATTTGGTATTTAAAGTCCAACAGGTACCATCTTTTTCTTGAATTACTAGAGGGAGAGGTGAGGCTTGGATAAATAGACCATAAAGATCTTGGGAAAAAGGTCTGAACTAAACCAAAAATAGGCATCCTGCCTCCCTCATAACCTAACAATTCCTTATCAGGAATTGGCAACATAATAGTAGCCAATTCAAAGGCACTGATTTAACACTATGAATTTCAAAAAGCTGAGGTACATATAAGACATTCCAAAGGATTCTTATATATTGAAGCTTTGAATCACAACCTTGCTTCAGTCCACATTCATAAGGAGCCTGAAGGCTTTTGGAGAAGCAATTCAAAATCTCTGCTTCTGAAAATCTTGTGTTATCTACTGCATTTGATCTTCATAGACTAATTTATTAGTTGATAAGCAGGTTGTTCCCATTTTGTAGATGGAAAATGTAAAAAAGAAAAGGGCATAACTGCCCCAGAATACTGTAATAAATCAGTGGCATATGCACTTCTAAAACTTTAGGGTCCCAGCTTCCATTTCATAGGCTTATTTTCCCTCAATTGAAAAATAATAATTATGTAGCAGAGTACAATATGGTGAGCTATATATGTATATTTCTCTATATGTGTATGTGCATGTATGCTTGTGCATATATGGTAATTACTCCCATGTAATGTAGTATTTCAAGTTTCAGTCGGGAGTACTTCTATTTTCCTCCCTATGACAAACAAGTTTCCACAGGAAGAGCAGCAGGCTTCAGTAGCAGGGTGGGCTGGTGTTTCTGCCTCAGCTAGATTGGCTTTGCAGACTGATTGCATGAGGTTTTCAAATGAAATAAGCACACAAGCCAAACACTAAAATAAAAATGGCAAAATAATAGGACATGCAAGGAGGAAAGTAATCCCCCTCTTTGCTAAGACAAGCTACATCTCTAAAATCATTGTCTCTCAAACTATGTATTCCAAGCCTTGGTTCTCCCTTACTCTGTCACGACCTTGCCTGTTGCACATAGCCCACTGGCTGCCTCACAGGAGAAAATTAGAAGGACTTCACTTTATTACTGTCAGCTCAGCTGGTGTCTGACAAGCACCCAACACCTCCTGAGGAACCAACACTGACAAGAAGCCAAGTGCCACACAAAGCCTTGTGGCTTCACCCTCTGCAAGTCTATGAGAAGGATAGTTTTCTTGTCCCAGCTTCAGAAACAAAGACTATGAATAATGTTGGTAATACTGGGACACATGGGGGACTTTGCACTAAGGAAGGCCACCGTCGCTGGCAGCCAGGTAAAACAAAGGAGCAGAGGGTCATTTTGTGGCCTATGAAAACAAAACCATCACATTCTGTAACTTTTTTAAAGACAGAGAGGATGCTGCGAGATTCTGGGAAGGAAATACAGGGCCTATGAGAGAGGGAGAGCAGAAGAAATAAAGAGAAAATAAAGAGGGGGAGAAAGGGGAAAAAGCCTGGAGTACAGGCAGTTGTAAAGCAGAGGAAGAGGAGAGGGGAAAACAGAGTGTCAGAAGAGGTGGGAAAAATGTAATTAAGAACTTGGAAAAGACACCAAGCTCAGGTATATAATATCACAGGCCTTAGTAATCTATGGGTTTATTAGATTTATAGCTCTGCATAATAGTCTTCCTGATTACCAGCATTTCTAATATTAATAAATCCATGAAGGGGAAAGTTGTCCACTGCATAAACTCACAGATTCCATGCATGGATTCTTGTGGCTCTGTATTAACAAAGGTGCGGCACTCAGATTCTAAAAGACATGTTTTTAAGCAATCCCTTACTGGTTAAGGAGGTCTGGCAACAGGCTGCACTGTCTTTGGCTGTCAGAAGCACTAGTTTTCCCTTCCAAATATTTGTTATCAGACATACTAGCAAGAACAAACCAGAAAACTCACAATGCAGCACACCCTTTCACAGCGGCCCTTAGACTTCTGATACTAACACTGTTAATTTACCTCTTACTAGTACTTGTTGTTACTCAAATATGCAAGAGAAGCCAAGTACTTGTAATATATGCTTGTAGTCCAAGTCACAAAGTGAAGCAGCCTTTCTTGATGGATTTATTGGCAAGGGAAACATTTGGTTTGCTCAGACAACTCTCTCCTTGGAGAGAGCATTTGAGAAACTCCACCAAAAAGAGAAAGAAAAAAATCCCAAGGGCAAATATGTAAGTGCAAAAATTTCCAAATATAAAAAAAGAAAAATCTTTCTGAACTTATCACAAGCAAGTCTTCAGTCTTGCTATCAGGTTGTGTTATACCATGGTAGTAATCCTGGCTTAGTTACAGCACCTCTTAAACCAGTTTCAGATCATATTTCTCTCACTGTTATGCTTTGGGAATGTGTGACGACAGGAATGCAGTGCTGCTGCTGCACACATGCTGTAGTTTACCGATTCATTTTTCTGTGTGCTGCCTTATGTGCTGTAGTATTTATTTTAACTTGCATGACTTTTAAGAAAAACCTGCCTCCATTATGAGAAGAAAGGCTCCCCTGTTTTGTTGGGTGTTTTTTCATGCCAGACTTTCTGATTGCATTTGTGCTTCCTCTGCAACAAATGACAATTGATGCAGGAGGGTTTTCAATCTGGGTACCGAAGTCTACCTAAAAACATACCAGTGTACCAGCAGGAACAGAGGCTGTAGGATACAGCTTTTGCTTTTCCTCTCCTATTATCAGTGACTGAAAGCTGGTTAGTTAAAACGGATGTAAACTGAGCTTGTAATTCCTCAGTGAACAAAACTAACTAGAGAGAGAGAGACAAGCTGTGAATCCTGCAGAGATTTCCCCACAGTCAAGCATTTATCAAACCTCTCTCATATAACAGAACTCAAAAACTTGGAGAATTGGACTTCCAGCAACTCAAATCACAACTCAATTCATTCACTGGCTGTTCTTCCAAAAGATGTAGTAGCAAAAGATATGCCAAAAATGTTGGCCTCGACGTTCTTGTTTTCCACCGGTATCATGTGTCATTAGTACCCTGGTATTTCAGTAACACACTGATATATGGGGGCCAGCTGTACTGTAAGTTAGAAAGACAGCCTAACCTTCTGCTTTGGATGTTGAAAAAAAAGGGAGAGCAAGAAGCGAGTAGCTAATGTAGATCCCACCAGCAGTAAAGGCCCTTACAGACTATCTTTCTAAAGACTCACGCGTTTCTGTGTCTATTCCCATTCCTCCACAGAGCCTATGTTGCAAAGACGGCACCAAGCACGTGCAGATCTTGGGCTCTAGTGAATTTTCTGATGCTACATCAACACAAACAACAAGCAGATTCTGTGTGTCAGGTAGGTAATCATGTACAAAGGAAAAATTCATCAAGAAAAGGCGGCCCTTGACAGTAGCAAGTGGGCACTGTTACATGGCTATTATTTATCAGAATATTAGTTTTAAACTCTGGATTCTTGTTGAGAAGAATTACTTGCCATACACAAGACTGAGCAAAGCACCACAAGCAAATAAGGCAATGAACATATTTGCAGTCCTAAAAACGGCATACCAAGGGAACTAAATCCCAGCAGCTGCTGTTAACACCACAGAGCATTTGCTGAACAACCCAGTAGTAAGCTCCCTCTCAAAATTCATGCTTATACAGCTGTGCAATATAGTGAGTATATTTTATAGTTGTATATATATAGCATGAACAAGAGGCAGAGATCTTAAAAACCTCAGAAAAGTTGGGAGGCCTGAAAATAGACTACTCCACCCTTTGTAAACAACCTCTTGTCATGAATTTACTTCCATATGTGCATAAAGTTCTGCCTATATTAAAGAGGCTTTCAAAATAGTGGTTTAGTACTGAAAATGTGTGGTTCCCACACATGAATTTGAAGAGAATGCAAGCAAAAAACAAACCCAAGAGGGCAAAAGCACCAATTCATCACCTCACAGAAAAATAATTCAGTTGCTTTTGGGATATTTTATTACAGTCTTAGATTCAGAGGCTGTCTCACTGGCACAGAGTAGTACTTGGGCATGGAAAAACTCTAGAGAGGAATCATAAACACAGACAGAAATAAGATAACTCAACACATGCCCAACTCAAAGGCTTCTGGAAAATCAATGCAAAACTACCAGTCTGCATGTTCTCTGGACCAGACTTAAGTGTTGCAGTCAGTTTGTTCCTGTGAAGGTGGTACTCTTCAGTCGTTTGTTTTCAGTGAGACCCTGGAGCTTCTCTGTTCTCTCTGATTCGGCAGTAGCACCCTCAGAAGGAAGACTCCCCCCGGGACACCTGCCCTGTCTACTCCTGGTTACCACAGCTTGTTGCCACCCTCCACTTGGCTTTTGAAGCTCTGATATTACCCACCTGTGTGCAACCAGAGACAATTTCCCATTGCCCTGTTCAGATGAAGCTTTATGTAGGCACCACTTGGACTTGCCTCTCTGTAGAAGCTGTTCTTAGCATTTCTCCTGAGTGCAGAGATTTTTGTATTCTAGTAGAGGAACAAGAAAAAAAACACGTTTTATAGCACTGGGTCTCAACCTTCTCCCATCACCTTGTAAGAAAGTTAAATTCTTCAGCTGGGGACTAGTCCAATAAAATAATTTTCGTCTTACTAAGTGACACCCTACATAACAGTGCAATCTGTTAAAGCAAATGTATCAACCACAGGGAGCTCTGCTACTTTTTTTTTCTATATATCCTTCTATATTACTGTGTGGCTGTCAGTTGCTTTGTTATTAATTAATTTGCTTTTAAATACAAGGAGGGACTTAAATCCATCAGAGCACTATTACCTCCCAGATTTCTGGAGGGCAGTGCAGGATCTGTGACTCCTCTGTGGAGCTAAGCAGAAGGGAGCAGCACCCAAAGCCTTGCCTCAGCAAAATGTTTCATACACAAAAATGAAGTGTCATACTGGATATAAGGGCAATCTCTGGTGTGAATTTTTCAACCTTCAACTTTCTAACCAGAGTCAAGGATGAGAACAAGTGAAACATGTAAAAGTTATGAAGAAAAAAATTCCCTTATTACAAAGGAATATCATTGTAATAATCAAAATGAAATTGTGAAATTAATAAAAGTAAACTAAAATCAAATTAGAAAAATAAAGAAAAAAAATTCCTTTCTAATTCTGAAAAGCATACTCCTCACTCCCACCAAAAAAGGGTACTTACATCCTTTAAGGCATATGAATGGCAGTGACAAAGGATAAGATTTCATTCAGAATGCTTTATGTATTATAATGAATTTCTGTAAGGCACAGAGAACCACTTATAGTTAATATTTCCAGAAATCTAAAAATATCTTTCTCAAAAGAAACAAACATCTTAAGTGAGACTATTTACATGAAAGTAAAATTTCCTGTCATTAGAATTCTATTTGAAAGAATCATACACAAAATTAAGAGCTAGAAAGTCTTTAGTCTTCATTAAAACTGATCACTATTGAGCTGAACTCAATACCTTCACAAGCCAACTGTGGTAAATCTTATTAGTTATGGTGCTCATCTCAGAAACTCTAGCAAGGAGTCACCATGTTTCCATACATAAAAATTTCAAGTGCTTTGTACCCCCAGGTATTCCAGGAATCAACAAATACTCAGGACAAATGTTTCTTAGGTTCTCACTGAAAGTAAAAGAAACTCCACATGCAAGTGCTCAGTGACTTGCCTTTGATCTTTTTCTTAATGGGGGAGATGTTTAGTAACCTTTCCATCTCTCAGGCAGTGTAAAGTAGATCAGACAATCTGCCTTCACAACTGGCAAATTTCAGATTTGTCAGAGCATGATGCTAGTGTCAAATTGTTTTTGTCTTCCTTCCTCTCCAAAGATGGATCATACTATTATCCCAGGTGATGGAACCAAGACAAAATAAACATAGACATCAGGCCTGAAACAATGATAGACTATCCGAAAAGGCATTTAAGTCCCCTCAGTCATCCAAAGAGTAAAAAGTTATAAAAACAAATACTTCTTTTTATTGCCCACATCTCCATGCCATTGCTATGGTACATAAAAAAACCACAAACCCTACGGATTTCTACCCACTGCATAGTAATTACTGAAATAACAAAGAATTGGGAAAAAAAAGTATTTCCAAAGCCTGATGCTATTACTGAGCTGCCAGTGAAAAAATTCTCACTAACACCCCTTAAGTCTATCCTCCTGCATTCCCTAATCTGAACACAAAAGGCTGGGTTTAAACACCCACCCCCCTACCCTGGTATTAAAACCGCCTGCAGTTTTCAGCTTCGGGCCAGCAGTGACAATACTTTAAATCCTTGGCTACTGGCTTCATGAAGACACAGCCTACAGACAGTCCCACAAAGTTCTTTGAAATGTTAAATACAAAGCAGGAGGAGGTCATAAAGGAAATATTCCTTATAAAAGGAATGGATATCATATGTTACTTTTCAAATACATTTCTTTGCTTTCAGCCACCATATTCTCAATCTTGCATTGTCTGAAGCTTTTGAAATAAAATTCAGGAATTAAACGAAGCACACAAATTAGTGTTGTAAACAGCTGCCAATATATGCATGTGTTACCTTTTAGCTCTCATAAATCTCTCCCATGTATACTGTATCTTACTTCTTATCTGGAAAGACTAATTATTTACCTAATAAATGGTCCTACAGCAATTATAAAAAGCCCAGCCACTTAGAAGTAACATATAGGTTTTATTGCATCATCTTCTGTAGCATCAGCCCAATTATTGCAATAGAAGCCAGTGTGGTTCCCTGCTGCATGGAAATCCAGCTATCTTTCTGCCAAGAGCCTTCTAGTGCACACAAAAGGAAAGAGGATTGAGAAACCTGTTTTATCCCCTTTATCCCACAAACTAACAAGCCTTTTTTCCACTGCAGCTTTTCTCAACAAACACAGATAATTACGCAGGATGGAATTTTCAAAGTAGGTAAAAGAAAAAAAAAACCAATCAGTTTAGCAGCTTTGCCAAGTACTGTCACCTTAAACTCTGAGAGTTGCTTGCAGGGTGGGGGAGCAGACACAATGGTGCCCTGCCACTGACACAGAGTCCAGCTGTAGGCAGTGAGCTTTGTGGTTCAAAACTGTTGGTAGGTGGTCACATTTTCCTGTCTGCTTCCATTCCCCTGGAGGTAAACAGGGTGGTAGGAGTTTTATTTCTGTCCTGGACCTCTCCTTTCTCATTTGGGTATCTTAAAATCAATGAAAAAGTGAGTTTTATGTTCATTTTGAAAAACTTGTGTTTGGTTTGCTCTTCTCATAAAATCTAATGAGCCCTGTCCATACTAGCTTCTGGCATGATGCTCCACCAGACATCCATAAAAGCACCCCTGTCCAAATTTACAGATTGTGTAGGTGAGGAGGAACATAACTGGTTGTCATAGTGATGTCCACAGTCAGAGGAGCCTTTGGACTTCAGTGTCATGACAGTTACCCAGAGCTGAAAACCTCTTTAACTAGATGAAGTGGTTAATGGAAGCAAGCACTCCAGCCAGCAGCAAATGCTGAAAATGGTGAAAATGGTGAAAAACCAGCCTGATGAACCAGGTTGCTGCAGTTTGAAATTATTTAAAGTGTTGACTGTTTGGTTATTTGCAAATTAGTATAGCCCAGCCCACAGAAACTGCCATTGCTGTGATTATATGCATGTTTGACAAGCTGCTGTCCTCTGCTTCTAGAGATCAGCAAATTATTTGGGTACCTTCATAGGAGGGAAAGCCTGTTCATGGAAATGTTCCAGCTCCAGAAAAAGACTGAAAGGTTATAGCAAGCTCAGGAACATCACATGCTTTTGGCAAGGTGAGATGGAGGAGGATGAAAGGCAAAAGAGGGTAAGCAGAAGAATTATTGTTCCTGAATGATTAAACAAGCACAGAAACTATGATTACAGATCACAGACACCTTTTATAACATGCCAAACTAGCTCATAGAGAAACATGACTCAATAATTCAGTCACACAGGCAATATTGGCTCTCCATAGTCTGAAAGAAGATAGGGGTCTTCAGAAACAGAGGCTCTGCCCTGACTCTCTGCTTTAGGCCACTGAAGAGGCACAAAGTCTTTGGAATATGCTGGAGAACAGGCACTGGTGGACAAAGCCCTGGCAGCCAAAAATGCTTCTCACTCTTCATGGCAGGAATCAACTCAAGATACAGTGATCTCTGGCTGTCTGTTGTACTCCTTAACCCTATAAAACAAGAAAGAGCAAGCTCCAGGCAGTTGTAACCTCACCTAGGCTTCTGCAAAGTATACATCTAAAAAATGTATCACTAAAGAAACCCTAGTAGGTAGGTAATTTATTGTTGGGGTGTCATGGTTTCGCTTGTTCTGGGAAACTAAGCAGGAATTTTCCCTTCCCCCTGCCACGGTGTGACAGGGATGTTAAATAAGCAGATTGGCTGTGGCTTGAGCCATTGACTAACACAAAAGACATGGCTGGTAAGACCACATTCCTAGTTGATGGCCTTCAGGATCTTGTCTTTGGGGAGGGGTAAGAAGTTCTCTTTTACTTTTTTTTTTCCTCTTGTCTCCTGGGAAACGGGGGGAAGAGTTTTTGCCTGCAGCAGGGGCTGGGACAAGGTCAGGGTAAGAGCGGGAAGGTGGCCTGGTTGCCAGCTGTGGATTCTGCTTGGATTTTCCATTGGAGAGGACCTGTTTCAGGAGGCTTTTTTTTTTTTCCCTCCTCCGTCCCGTTTTTCTTTCTTGGCATCAGTTCTTGAGAACATCAGAGGAGGAAGCTGTGCTACATGACTCAACCAGAAGGACTGATGGAGTTCCCGTTTGGGAAGGACTTTTTTTGCTTTCTTTGCCTCCTCTCTCTCCCCTTTTCCCTGGTTGAGGGGGGGGAGAAGGAAGACCTCGATTTTTCAGCTTCTCCAGCACACTCGGGGAGACCCCCATGTGGCGACTCCAGTGATCCAACAGCGCCACCTCCCGACCGGCACCAGACACTACAAGCTCAGCATCTCCAGTGATCCAACGGCGCCCCCTGCTGACGGTGGTTAGAACTGCACCATAATTGTACCAGAAACTTGCATTCTCCCTGGTTGCTACACCTTGAAAATCAGTGCAAAGCTTGGTGATTTCAGAAAAAAACAGATAAAGAGAAGACATGGCTAGAGACAAAAATTTCACCATATCCATCTTCTAATAACAATATTCTAATCCCCAGAACAATTAGGTCAGAAATTCAAACCTTCTAAGTCATGTAACAATGTTTAGGAGACTTGAGCATACCGACTGTAAGTAAATTCAGTGGTCAAAAACAAGAACAAATTCAGAAAACATCTGGACTATCTTTGCCCTCTTTATGAAAAAAAAAGTGACACTATGCACCTTTAATGGCAAGAAGTGCCCAATCCTTTTCCAAAACAGGATGCATAGCTTTAGAGTCAGTTATAGAGATGTATGCAGCAATGTAAATACAAATTATAACAAGTACTACAAGCAGGAACATCTCCCAAGTGATGGAGGCAAGTTATCAGGTACTTAATGCTCCTATTAATTATGTTTACCCAAGTTTCAACCTATTCCTGAACAAGGTAGGGTTTCACATTTACCAAAAAGGGGAGTTACTCATTCTGAAGGAAAATTAAATAACACCAGAAACAAAATAGTTATTCTGACAAACTGGATAAATTCATGTTCACAATTCGTGTATGAGTTCATGTTTTGCTTGGCATTTTTGGAAGTCAGTTTTTTTTTGGAAATCATGATTTTCACAGTCAGAAATAAAACATAATCACCCATCATTCCCAAGAATGACTGCAACAACTGAATTATCCGAAGATGGCAAGAAGAAGCTCCTGTGATACATTTTTGTATCCAAAAAGCAGGCAACAAAAACAAAGTCGCAGAGAGAAGCAGATGGCCAATGAGTTATCACTCTTGGTCTGATGACTTATGTGGGCTCAACTTGTTTATTTACTCACATACTTGCAAAAAAAGTAACTTATGTTAGCAGCAACTACATTATGTATTATGTCTATATTATACACACAGTACATACCACTACCTACACACAATGTTAAGGGATCAAGTATATACGCTCTAATTATGGGTTCTCCTGCAATGACAAAGGTCAGAATTGACCCTTCCCAGACCCACGGAGTTAAATGACTGGTATGTTTAACACCACAGCTCAAGAAAGGGTTAAAAGGAGATCAGTGTTACAGCTGCTCTGCTCACTGGCTTGAAGACAGGACAGAAGTGCTCAGGTCCTCCAGGGCAGGGAAGTGAGTCTGTAATTACTGGCTATACTCTCTACACTATCCAGGAACCTCTGTCTGTTCACAACTCACTGTTGATGCAACCCCCATGCTAACCCTGCATGATGTAGGAAAAAGTCCTGAACCAAAAGGCACCATTGTAAGTGAGCTCTGTCATATGAACCGTCCTTGAAAATACAGATTCTTCTTAGATCATCTCACTCCTTGTTTAGGACTGATCTCATTATCTTTTCTTTAATTGTTCTTATTATCATCTGGGCATAGAAAAAATTATGCAGCCTTTCTAAGGACATAAAATCCAATTATGTAAAAATACAGTGTTGTGAAAAGAATTAAAATATTTTAGCCAACAAATTAGCTGCTGAAAATCAGGAAAGGACAGTAGGTGACCATTTAACCCCCTGAAAATCACCAGGAAGTATTTTCTAGCTGCAATTATATTAATTCTACTGCTCTCAGCTATGGTTAACTACCAGTCTTAAAATTGTAAAGGCTATTGGTAACCACCTCCTACTGCATGTTTTCCAAAAAACCAGCTTTTGCATTATTTTCTCACCAGCAAAAGGTTCTTGTACTGCAGCTGAAGTGAGTAAAAGACTAAAAGTAGTCAGTGTAATTTTACATACTGGCAAGAGTCCTGAAAGTAGAAGTAGAGCAAGACATTTCTCGGGAGATTCTTTGAATTGCCAGGATGTAAATGTGAGGCAGGATGTGTTTATAGGTGCCCTCACAGATCAGTATGTGCTGAAAAGATTGGCACAGGATAGTATGAGAATCTGAAATGGTTTATGGCTTAAACATGGTTAAGATCACTGAAAGACCTTTGTCTACTGTAGCAAACTGTACAAAGAAGCAACTGCTCACTGAAGCCCGCCCCTTCCTGAATATGCCTACTAATTTGGACTGTGATGGGAACTTGGGATAAGATAAAGGTGGTACTGTTATCCCAGGAGAAGAATGTATCCACAAGTCTGAGTGACGGGAACGTTAATGGCTCAGACAATCAAGGTGCAAGCTGACGATGTGCAAAGTAACCGCCCAGGAAGTGAGGCCCTGCACACCCATCACCTCAGGCTACAAGCTGGGTGTTGAATAAGATAAGGAGAAAGGCAAATCCTTCGAGGTGAGGTAGTCATCATCATCATGGCTAGGCTTCGCGAACGAAGATTTGGGAAGGGTTCTACCCACGCTTGCTACAGGCACGCTG
>JAWWLV010000144.1:40648036-40685211 GCA_035041135.1 Platyrinchus mystaceus | reverse complement strand
TATGTGCAGTTTGCATAGGAATTCGTTCATTTTTTTCCAAACTATAGTCTGGCCCCCCACAGTGTCTGAGGGACAGGAAACTGGCCCCCGACAGTGTCTGAGGACAGGGAACCGGCCCCCTGTTTGAAAAGTTTGGGGACCCCTGCTCTAGACCATCCCACCATGGGCACCTTCTGCTCAGGGCTAGAAAGAAGGGGAAAGCAGAAGGATTTGAGATACTGATGCTTATCTGAAATTGTATACTCAAATAAACAAAAGGGCCAACTCCAAGCAAAAGGGTTGTTTCTGATTTTCATAAGACCTGGGAGTTGCTAAACTAGGAAAAATACAAAACTGTTAAATGAAACACAAAATGATGACACAGTTTGACACTGAGTATTTGCATGTGGACAGGACTGGCTTGTTTGGATGATTAAAGCCATGCAGATCAAACACTGAGCACGTACTTCTGAGCACCCTCCCAAGCCCGGGCAGGCCAGCCAGCCACAGAAAAACCCAGCCAAGGGAAAAGTTGTTCCTCCAGAGGTTGGCAAAAGTATGGCACACACCACCCATAAGCTAGTGCCTGCTTGCTCCGGGCATCCACAGCATTTTGGTACCCCCTGGCATTTCCACACCCTGCTCTGAGCCCAAGAATCCTGGCAGACACAGGAAGATGAGCCCTGCTTGGGCATCCCACCACCAGGCTGGTTCACCTTGTGTTCTTGTGCAAACCCTTGCATGAGCCACAGCTGCGGTAAGATGGGCTTCTCTCCGCTCAGTAAAACCCACTGGTGCAGGGTTGGGAAGATTACACTGCGACCAAGAGAAAGACTCCCTTCAAAGATGTCAAGCCATGCCTTCGATACCAGCGATACTCAGCTAGACACAGATGCAGCGAGTGCAGGACATGCAGCTGTAATTCCCTGCCAGGACTGGCTGCCTTGCTGCTAGAAGATAAGACGGGACTTACTACTTTGGCCACACGAATCCTGCAATGAACACACATTAATTTAGTCCAGAATTTTTTTTTTTTGGTCATTTGAATAGCAGATAGTATTTGTAACCAGCTCAAATATCATGACTCTGAGGATAAGACATTAAAGAAAGCAACTATTCACCTTACTAATCTAACATTCTGCAAACTGAGATCTATTAGTGGAACCAACAGAGTACGGAGATCAGGGATGAAATATTATTAGTGCAACTATTCAGTTCAGACCACTTTAGCAAGCTATTAAAAAAAAATACAAGAAGGTAGTATTTGAAAACATTTTGAGAAACACGTTCTTAAGTGAGGCCTGAAAACCATCTGAACAAATACAGCAGAAATCTTCCACAGGCGTGGGCTTATAACTATGATTTATAGTCTGATAGCCAAGCAATGAATGTATGTCTGTCATACACCTGAAACTGCCTCACATTTGTGATTCGTTTGCACAAGAACTGCTTTCAACAGTTGAGGTTTTTTTTTTTTTTTTAACTTTGAATTAAAGACCATTAAAATGGAAGAAAGACTCTAGCAATCCCAAATACAGATCTAGCCCAATATTTAACCTCCTAAAGAGGCCAGCAGCGTGCAGCAGGGAAGAACAAGGTGGTGCTCATGTCTCCTCCTAATAATCTCTGTGTCTCCCCCCATTTTCAGCTCAAAGGATATGCCGTGCCTGCTCTGATTCTTCTATTGAGTAGTCTTTGTGAGACCTCTCTGCCTAGAGGGTTGCCCAGGCTCTCCCATTAGCCTATGTAAACTTTCTGCACCCACAGCATCATCTGGATAGAAGTCCTGCAGGCTACTCCTTTTGGCATGAAGAATCACCTCCTTTTCCTTTTGAATCCATCTCCCTTCAGTTTTATTTCCTCCCAAATAATTTTAACTGAAGAAACAGTTACATAATTTTAACTGAAGAACAACTCATCTCTTACCATAAAGAGACATTTTATTTTAAATGCAATGAACTCTTGCCTTAATTTATTTTTTAACCAAGCAAGTTGAATGTACTCAAGAGACGGTAGGGATATAAACTACATTTTAGTGTACGGTTATGAAACTTGTAATGAACCATCACACACACTTTTTATATCAGGCAGCTTCCAGAAAAGTGGTTTTAGATTATTTTGATACTGTGAAAAGTGGTTATGTCATTGTGCAAAGTATCCTTGCTATAGATATCATCAAAATACTTCAGTCTCCAATCTTTCAGTGGTTGCTTAAGGTTGGCAAATTCTTCAAACTCTAACCCTGGTTTTCTAGTAGTTCACCTACATCATCATGGCAGGATGAGAGATCTCTCTGGGTCTTCCTCAGTTTTACCATGATTATGCCTGCAAACTTAGGAGGATGATGCTTTTAAATTTATTTTTCAGCGATGACTGCAGATTGACTCAGAAAATGAATATAACATTTGATTTTTTTTTCAAAACATAAGACTGCTGACAGACTGCCCTTGGATGGGCCGTCTCTCTAGATTTCATGAAGACACAACGGAAGGAGTGTGACAAAGGTGCACAAGAAAAGTGGTAGTCAGTAACTGAGACACACAAGAAGTACTCTTAAGGCAGCAATCTGGGTAATGAAGGAAACAAATGCAGAATTTTCCTGTACTTTAAAAGCTAAGCACCACTTAGTGCCCTCTGCTGCACACAGAGGTAATAGGCTAAGCTGCTGAACAATGACATCATCTGATACTAAACAACACGGTATGTTGTATGTATAACAAATATTTATTTCCTTAATTACATTTGTTTTCTAAAAATACTAATAAATTATGCAAATATCTTCAGTACCAGCTTAGAGCAGATTTTTTTTACACTCTCTCTTCCCATCTAGTATCCTGTGTTCTGCCTGCAAGCAAGCTGTCACCTCTCCTCCCACATCTACATAGTGGGAAATTCATGCTGAGTGAGTCGAGATGCTGGGTGGCTGGGTGGGGGAGCGTAAGGCACCCTCAGCATGGGATTCAATCATGAGATGCTCATGATAGCTAAACAGCTCAGTGAGAGCTGCTCTACCCTAGGGAGCAGGAAGTGCCCACCTCTCCCTACTTTTAGCTAAAAGAAACAAAACCAAGACAAACAAACACAAAGGAAGGTCAAACTCACAATGTAATTTTCAACTTCCAAATAAATGTGCATTAACAGTCTATAAAAGGTCCTTCACACACAACATGAAAGAAGTAAATGCAGACTGGAGGAACCACGGCCCTGAAGAGGATTAATTGATTGTCAGACAGAACCAAGGAGGTCTCCTAATGTGGAATACAAATGTTTAATCTGATTGTGAAATCTTATCTCCTGCCTCTAAGAAGATTAATGGAAATTCTTTTGCAGCAGACTATTAATTCTGATCCATTTCATGAACTCAGAATATTTTCCAGAAGCAAAGTTTGTGCATTTTAACTAGTTTATAAGCATTCTACTTAAAATCAATCTGAACAAAGCTGATCAAGATTAAAACCTGTTCAAGGAAGTTAGGTCATAAAAAAATGCCATGTGCATGCATTCACATTGCATGAAACAGGCACGTCACATGCACGCACAGACACAAAAACATACGGTATCTTTTTTTATGTGAACCATGAAACATTCAAGGTCTCTACACTGTACTTGAACCAAAAGTGGCATGAAGATGTCATGGTAGTAACGTTAGTTTTTCCAAACTAATAATCCCTGCTCTAGCCTGGAATGAAGGGAGATATTCCAGGGAAGAAGGAAGAACACATTCCTGTGTCCTTTTTTCTGTCTTAAACAGACTGAGTACAGACAGACAGATAAAATCATTGCTGAGTACAGACAGAAAGCTAATATCAGTGACAAGGAAAGGGAAGTACAACCAGCTGGCTTGCTTTGTCCAGCTTCCTTTCCTCTGGAGGAAAGTGAGGGAGCTGTCCTTCCCATTTCTTTCATTTCTGCCCATAAGCTAAGCTGGCAATGTGCCAGATGCTCCAGACCCAATTTTTCTGTATGGTTTTTCCTAGAAATCTGGGGGCTCTAGTAGGGTCTATCTGAAGCAAGAGAAGCATGCTAAGCACTACTGTGGAGAAAGGGAAAGATCTCTGTCATCTCCGTCTCCTCCTACAAGTTCCCCAGACAATCCAAAATGAAATGAGATGCTTGGACTCTGCTCCATGGTCACGAGCCACTCCATCCGGCTCATCCTGCAGCCCTGCTGAATGCAGGGATCTGTGCTGGGTGATGGGAAGAGAGCGATGGTGATGCCACATATCTATTTAAATCAGGGCTGAGAGGCATCACACATCAGGCAACCCTCAAGCATTTGGCAGGTCTGCTTTAGATCTATGTTGGCTGGTCAAATTCAGCCTGTTCCTGTTTAAAACAAGCTAACCTGCATTTCACTGCTAAGTAAGGCCTCACCTGGGAGTGATCAGTGTGATGAATCCAACGCAGCAGCATATATAGAACACTCCTGCTTTTTTCTCAATACTCAATTCATAATGAAGCTACCAGGAACCAGCTGAACATTATCGCTGCACTCTTAGTCCCAGGGCTCTTACCTGAGATGCCAAATAATTCAAATAACCTTACATTTGTCATGAGCAAAGAGTATGCATGCAGTTGCAGCACCTCACGTAACATGGTTTGAGCCTTTAATCTAGACAAGACCTTGATCCAAGGGCAACTCAAAACAGTCCTCAAGTACAGTGCTGCATGGGCTTCTGCTTGCTACCTGAGAAGATAATGTAATGCACCACTTGTACACACCAATGCCTGCATCTTTCCTGTAGTCAAGGAAACATTTTAATTATATCTTCATTACTAAAAAGTCCAAAGGACATTACTCTTTAAAGACCCTTATTAATTCTTTATATTATCTAAAGCAGAAATACCTCTCTTTCACACAAACAGTACAGGATCACAAAGACATGGGCCCATTGCCTCCTAAGCCCACAGGAACCCCACACACCAGAACCATCCACTTCAGCAGGACCTAATGAGTAGTTCACAACCATTACTTTTGCACGTAATAACCGCAGTCATGAAGCGAGTCTCCCCTACAGCAAAAACAAAGCATTTAATAAGGATCTTTGCATAATTTCAGGTAAAGCATGTTAGTTTCCAGTTCTCCCTGTATCTTACGAAAATATCCAGCTGGTGAGAAGATGTATGAACCCCTCAGGTAATGCGGTAATGCAGTAATGCCACAAGTGCATTGCCATAGGACACCCTTCCTAGTACAACAGCCCAAATTCAAGTGGCCCTCGCTGTACTTTCCCTTATATACCTATTGTGTTGCCAGTATGAAGCAGAAGTCCTGAGGAAAAACGTAGTATATGGTTATATATTCTCTCATGCTCTCAGCTGTAAAATGTTAACAGTAACACATCCTTCCCTAAAGGGCTTCTCTGACCACAGAGACAGAAAACTGTCATGTATGTTCTGGTACAGAGACAGCAAGGTTCATACATAAACCACAAAAGAGGTTTTGTCCATCATAACCCATAGGCAGGAGAGCATGTTGTACCAGAAATTATATATCTGCCATTTCTTAAGTTGAAAGCAGTTGCCTTCAGAGCTTTTAACTTTAGGTTCCAGCACATAAATTCCCAAGGTATCTTAAGGAAAATAGAAAGACTGTTAATTACATGCATATGCACACCCCACACTATATGCACACAACCCTAAATATCTGCTTTCTTACATCATGGAAAGCCATTATCCCAGAACATACTGCCCTGATGGGCCTCATGTTGCTTCTACCACTGTTCCCACCAAGAGTACTTCATGCCAAGTTTACAGACTTTAAAAGTTATTCTTTCTTCTTTCCCCCATCTTAAGCCAAAACACTAATTTTCTGTGCAATATACTCAGAATACAAGTTGGCACCAGCAACTACTACATGACACTCATCAGAAACTTAAACTATACAAAAACAAAATCTTCAGATTAGACAGGTTACATAGGACATTGATCATGGAACTTGATCCTGAACTTCAGCACATGCGTTCTCATTTTGAGCAACTCTCCCTATCATGAGATAATAGGGAAAAGTTGTGGTTACTCTGTGAGAAAGTAGGAACAGGGTATAGCTGCATCCCCAGCACTGAAGGCAGGGCCTGGAGGGTGCTCCTGGGCAGCTCCCAGCTGGAAAAAAAACTCCTTTATCACCTGATGCCCTTCAGCAAGGTACTCGGGGTATATGCTGGGTGCTGGGAAGCTCTCCTTCATCTCACAATTTCTTAGGCAATCCCAGAGCCTTTCTACTTGCTGCTGTTGCTTTAAAGGCTGTGGGGTTGGACAGAGTACATATTTTCTGGCACGACTAAAATTTCTCAAGGAATGTAGGCCATGGTAAGAAAATTTTCGTTTTCTAGCTCTCTCTTGTCAAAGAAAAGACACTCCCTTAAGCCAAAGGCAAGTTATATGCTACTGCAAATAAACCCAGTTTTAGAGTTCCCCTCTCCCACCTCCTGCTTCCCCTAAAAAAGGAAAAACCCCAAATGTTCATTATGCAGTGCATTTGGTGGCCTAAATATGGGTGTTACCAGATTCCCCACTGACATAAAGAGGTCAGAATTTGAGAACCTGAGAAAATGACTTAAGCTTTCACAAGAAAACTTGACCTAGAACAATTAACCTGAGAACAGCACCAGAACAATGTCCCAGAAAGTTCATTTCCAAGACAAGTTTGTGCTGGGAAAAGTTTAGTATTTCAGGACTATTAAGTTCTCACATTTACACGTGACACAATGAATTCATTTGGACAAGTAAGACTCTCAGAACTCATGTGAGAAAACAACTTTTTTGCTATATTGTTTCCTAACCTCCTTATAAAAATCCTAGGAGTAACACGCTATGATATCCAGTACTTTTGGCATCTGCCTACAATATAAAGGAAAACTTTGTTACGCAGTTGCAAAACCATTACGCTCCTTTAAGAAACAGCCTTGTGTTCCAGGATGCTTCTTGCCCTGATACCTAATTACCACAGATCATTCCTGATCATCTTTACAAATTTTGATACACTTAAAAATACTTTCTTCAACTATAATCAGTGTTTTTAACACATTTTTCCTCTAATGTAAGAAATAAAACGCTATACCATGTTCTGTCCTTAAAAAAAATTACCTACACAGCTAGTTTTGATCTGTGAGTGCTTCTTCTCCCTCCCAACTTTCTCTGTTAACCACCCCCCACAAGACACACACATATTATTTGACTGGCGTTTTTTATTAGCCTTCTGCTGTGCAGATAAAGACATGAAAAAGTTACAAAACCAAAGAAAGAGAGGCAGATAAATGTGTTTTCACTAACCTTTTGCCAGGGTGGGGAAGCTGAAATGGCCTGTGAAGGCCCAGCCAAAGGGGATGAAACCAGGCAGCAATTTTGCTCCTGTTGGCTGATGAGCAAGTGAGCAAGCAGGGAGAGCTGGTGGCTGGGAGGGAAGGAGGAGCATGATGAGTAGTTTGCTACTAAATTAGAGATAATCAGCATGGAATTGCAAATAACTGTATGAAGTCTGGGAAGTGGAGAGGAAGAGAGACTTTCTGCCAAACTGCCTTGAACTATCAAACATTTGCATTTTTTACTTTGCAGGGTCTCTGCCCCACCTCCTCTACCAGTCTTCCCTGTGTGCCAGCAGAAGACTTCTCCCCAGCACCTGCAGACCATGGATTTTCACTGGGAACACCATCTTGGTTAGCAGAAAAGCGCAGGGAGCTGGCATGGCTGCACACACCTGGAAAGCAGCACTGAAGAGCCGCAATCGCTTCTGGGCATTGCTCATTCATGTAAACCTTCCACTGCAGGAATTGCTCTCTGCGCCAGTTTCAAGTCTTTTTATGGACAAGGTAGTTGCAATGTTGCCAAAATGCTGAGACTGCTGAAGCTGCTTTGATGGCCTAAGAAGGTCTCCAAAAGCCTGAAGCAAGGGACATGTGATTAGTCTCCACAATTAAATTTCCAAATACTCTGTTAAGGAAAAGTCAACAAATAAAAAACAAACCACAACCTCTGACCTACACCTTTGCTCCCCAATCTTCTGTTAGAACATACCTCTGTTGACTGTAAAAACCTAAAACTTGTAATTCTGAAGCTGAACACTTTTTCATTATGGATGGATGGTTATGGGTAAAGTAACTTTTAAAAGGAAAATTACTAGAGAGCTTTCACACCCAGAATCTCAGATGTCATTTGAAAAGCAAGAGGATTCAGATCCAAACCCAACAGAGTCAAAGCTGATCAAGACTGTGCTGAAGCCAAAACAGCAAAGACCTTAATTTTTCAGTCAACAGGAAAAGAGATGGGAGGTTTGCCAGTGGGGTCACCAACTCCTCATAGTACTCAAAACATTTCTAGTTTAATGTAATCAAAATATTTGAGAATAATCAGGTATTATTTACAGATTATGTATATTAATTTAATTTTGTATTATATTTTATTTATAGGTGATTTTTTTCCCCCAAACCTTGCAGGATGTGCTCACAAAATTTTAGGGTGATTGAAGCAAATTAATCAGGGTTTAACCCCCAGGCCACATGAAAATACTACCTCCTCACACCACCTCTGAGTAAAATAGCCTTAAAGCACCCCATCCTATTTTGACTGATCTTCCTGTTCACATTTCCACTCATAGAAGAAATACTTAATCCGTCTTTTTAAGCAGACTGTTTCTGCTTTGTTTTCTGTAATCATCAGTTACCTCAAATTGTATGACAAGGGAACAGGTCATAGCATCACCATGCTTCACTGCCTTCTCCAGCAGCATCCTCTGCCCTGTGTTGTGCATGACTCCTTGCTTAGTGGTTAGCATTAAGCTTTCATGTTAGTGACTAACCTATAGTTCTGAGAGCCTTTGGTGTCTTGCCAAGGTTTAGCAAATAATTACTCCTTTATAGTTTCTGCTTTAGTTGATCCTAAGACTAGAGTTCTTTTCTCCTACTAGCAGAAATGCAAATACATATTGAAGTAAAACACATCTTTTCCATTACAATTTCTAGTTGTACAATCATCTACCAGTTGGTTCCACTTACTTCTGTTTCTTGGGCTCTTTGTAGCTGACATTTCTCCTTAGACACCTACAGTTCTATAGCACAGGAACACCAAATTTATTTTTCTACCCCTCTCAGACCACTTTTTGATGACAGAAATGTTACAGTCTGCAGCACATCTATTCTGTAAATATTAAGGGAGACTTTGCTTTCCAATGCAGTCAAACCAACATATTTAAATGAGTAAAGGGAAGATAAAAAAAAAAAAAAAGGAATACTTCTATAACATAATTGCATACTTATAAATAGCATGCTTTCCATGTGTGTCAAATATCAAATAGCTTAATGACAACTGATAACTGGCTGATTTCTGCAATCTGCCATCAGCTGCTATTTTCAAGAGAACATGAGCTATTCCTAATACTGCAGTACAACTCCTCTTAGTTGTGTAGGAAGCTTACATTTTTCAACCAGATGGCAGGTATATACTATTTTAACCAAGATCCTGTTTTAAGAACAGCAGTCGATATAATGACAGTGCTTGACAAGCCAAGAGGCACATAAAAGTAGATAACTACATATTACCATTTAGTATTGGCCTTTAAAAAAATAACATACTCATGAACAGCAACAGATGGGTCAGGCAATCAGGCTGCATAACCTCATTTACTGGGAAAAACAAGGTGTTTTGTTTTGTTTTTTAAATTAAATTTCAGCTTTTATTTCCAAAATATACTTGTAAAACTTGGATGTGATTTTTCTCATGCCTGTATCAAGCCAAAAAGCCTGTGCTCCCTGAGTCAAGCAGGGACAAGAGCTGTTTGGCTGCATTATAGTGTGATTAATCCACACAACTGCTTTAACACCCAACAGAGGGGAAAAGCCCCCTCTAAAACACAGGGTTTGATATGATACAAATAACTTGTTAAATATCTTGTCATTAGAGCAATGTCTACTAATTAGCAAATAAATTATTTACACTGGCATTTCCATTGCAGCAGAAGACATTATCCTGTTCTCTTTCACTGGCAACTCTCAAATAGCAATAGCAAATAGTAGCTGTGAAATCCACTTTACATCTTGCAGAAGCAAAGTAACTCCACATTTTTCAGAATTGCCTTAGCCTGAATATTTTTTCTTTTCCCACCCCAGTAACAAACATCAGTCCCTTCTGGGACCTGACCCACTGCAGTCTCATATTGCTGCCCCTAACACAGGACATGGTTTTCCCCTCTGTACTTACATTATATGTGGGATCCTCTCTTCCAACATAAATGGAGAATCAACAGGAGAAGTAGAGTCTAGGTGACTGAGCAGAACACCGAAACACCCCAGGTGATCCCTGTGGCTTCTCCTCTCTTCCGTGTCAGAGACTTCCCTTGTATTCAAAACTCATTTGAGTGGGGAAGATCCGATGTCCTACCAGTCAAACACACTGAGCCTTTGGATCCTCTAAAGCCCTAACAAAGCATTTAGCAGTAGATGTCTGTACATTTACTGTTTTCTTTTTCTGGATGCATGCCTATGCAAGAAGGAAGCGAACTCTCTTTATATTTCACACCCATTCACACTACATTTTTTTTCAGGGTGTTGCTAAAAGAAAAAAAAATTCCCAAGCTAGCTCAGCTCCAAATGGCCAACCACACAACCATTTATTTTCCTCTGGTTATACTGACTGAGTTATTTTCCCACACGTTCCTGATGTGGTGAATGACTTGTCTGAGCAGGCAAGACAATGCTTTAGGCAGCAGATTAGAAAACGCAAATGCACGGGCAGTCCAATAGGCACCTCCTGGGCTGCGTCCTGCCAGCGAGGCTTGGCTTTCTATCCCCAGCTGAAGCTGCAGGAGGTGCTCATCTCTCTGAAGGCTTACACTGCAGATCTCAGGCCCTGAGTGAGGGGCTACAACGTCCCCATGTCCCAGTCCGGTGCCCGGATGCACAGAATGAGAATTAATTCTGACAATGGCAGGCACCAAGGCTCAGCCCTGCTATTAACTGTGGTGACAGCTACCAGGTTGCCAATCCAGGCAATTTCAGCCAGGACAGACGTACAGCTTACTGGGGAGAAATGAGGACAGACTACGAGCACCACAGTTTCCACTCCATCACTTCCATGTGGCTGTGGAAAAAAAGGTCAAGAAAAAAACAAGGATAGGAGGGGTTGAAGTGGTTCTCGCCCCTCCCTGGTTTGGCAGGATGGCTTGGCTTGCCCCACATCTACCCCCAAAAGAGGACAAAGCAGGTCCTCATCCCTTGCACCCACCACTTCATGGCAGGGAGAACCATGTAGAAGTGTCCCAGGCTTGTGGGGTCATTGCTTACCCTGCTTCCTAAACAAAAAGTCTCAGGAACATCTTCTACAGAGAGAATGGAGGCACATATTTACCTCTGACCTCTCTAAGTGCCACATGGTAACAAACATCAAATTATCAAGAGTTTCCTGGAAGAGGTCTCCACATCCCTGGAGACTTTTCAGTCTGATCTGCCTGGATCAAGCCCTGAACAACCTGATCTGATCTCACAGCTGGCACTGCCCTGAGCAGGAAGTTGAACCAGAGACCTCCTCAGGTCCCTTCCTACCTGACTCCTCCTGCAATCCTCTTCTGTTTGACCTTGTCACTCAAACCAACACACTGCTGCCCATTTATTATCCAGGTCAGTAAGTCCTCACAAACCCAGCACCCTCGCAAGGATTTTGGGGCCAGTGGACTACAAAAGCACAATGAGGTACCTTCCTCCAGCCAGGAAGATCTCCAGACCAGGGTTCTGCTAATGGCTAATGGCCCTCACTGAAGAGCTCCTAACACATTCAGGAGTTGGGAGTCAAGAAGTGCAGAGATAAATAATGACTCAGGTAAAAAGGATTTTCTAGATTTTTCTGTAAGCTTTTACTTCTACTACTTTCTCTGTAAGCTTTTACTGCTCAGTTTACTTTTTGTTTGTTTGGTTGGTTGGTTGATTGGTTTGGGGTTTTTTTGGTTTTGCATTGCAAGAAAATCTGTATGGAACTAGCAAGAAGAAAGATATCACATTTTTATTATTTAGAATAACTGAAAATTTATGTCACATTAAAATCTTAACTGGAATTGGGAGTGAATTTTACAAGTGGCAACAATGAAACAATGCTGAGTAGGAGCACCCCGAAACTTCTTTTCACAGGCTCTTCACTTGAAATTTTAATTATAGTGATCTAGGTATGAAGACAATTGTGACATTAAAAAAAAAAAAGTTGTATAAAAGAGAACGCTGTTTTCAGTTTGCAGGGAGATCCTGAATTGCAGGTATGCCTGAGCCACGGAGTACCCCCTGGCTGGCTGGGTCTGTCAGCTGCACCGCACGGTCCTTCCCAGGTTTCTGGCTCAGGCAGTTCTCAAGAGCACGGCCCAGACGCCACAACCCACCGCTCAGCGGTGCAGAGGGGCATAACACCTTCTCCTGGGCAGGAGCATGGTTAGGGGTGATGGCAGGAACAAAACCTGCTCCTGACGCAAAGACATCCCAAGAGTTGCAGCATCTCACAACACCAAGTCAGTCTGGCTCTCTTCCATCTGACTCATGCCCACGTACCAACACAGCTGGCAGATGGCTGTGCAGGGAGGGAAGCCACGTTCCTCCTCTGAGGGAAAGCTTGATTCCCAGTAAAAGGTATACCAGTCTGGATCTCAGGAAGGATACCCACTCATTCTCCCTGACACCGGGGTTCTTTAGCTCACTCCCTGGGCACAACCTCAGCAGCTTGCACATATCACACCTAAGAAGCAGTGGTCCCAGGAGAGGCAGAAGGGTTTATGGACTGAGTGATGTACTTCAGTTAATTCAGAGTGCCCCGATTCCATTTAAGGTTTTACAGCAAGAGAAGAAATGGAAAAAAAAGAAGACAAAAAAATAAATTAAAAAAAAAATAAAATAGATGCATCCACAGAAACATGAAACACAGACAGAAGGCCCTGTTTTCATTGCTCCAGCTGGTATAAAGACAGTACTTTTCCACACCACAGTCACATTTCCAGTTTCTTCGTAGACCTACCTGGAGGGACCGAATAATTTGCATCTATCTTTTTCACATATTATTTGCACATTCCACATATTATTTGCATTTATCTTGAAAGGGTGGAGAATAATAGTGCTTAGTGCAAGAAATAAATACCTTTAAAAAACAAATCAGTCAGTGCTGCCAGTCAGACAGATGCAAAAGTTGACAAAATACAGCCTTTCATTATTTTTTCATTCCAGCCAATGCACAAAATACATGAAATATAAAAGAGTGCCTCGCATAGATTTTTTCCAGCTGAATGGAGCTTTGACAGTCAAGAACACTGCATTTTTCACATAATAAAATGTGATTTTCCATCAATTTTACCAGTAATGAAAATGTAGCATACAGCACAATCACTTGAAAGCCAAGAAGTTGAAGCCAAGGGTGAGGTTGAAAGTTGCAAAACTGGGAGCCTCAAGGGAAAAGAAGCGGTGGATAGATGAGAACTGGTCCTCTGCCATTAGTCTACTTTTCTACTAACGCCCCCCACCCCCACCTCCAACCGCCAAAAGGGCTCCCCCTCCTCCTGTTTCTGGTGTTCAGTGGGAGGGGCAGCCAGAGCAAAACCATCCATCTGGTTCCCATCACGGGAAGGACTGCCTAGGTTAGCCCCTGCCAAAGCCTGTCATTAGCAATCAGCATAAGAGAGACCACGAGAAAACATAGCACAGCTAAGACAACAAACCTAATACTTCTAATACGCTAATCATAACAACAGTACTCGACTTCGTTCTTTATAAAAGGATGGAGTCAGATGGGCCATCCCGGTAGCCTCATTTTATCAGGGAAATTAATTTAACAGGCAACACAAATATTATTTTCTTATGCCACAGTAGATTCATCAACACCTATTAGATGCATCTACGGGAGTAAAATATGGCAAGGAAGGATAATTTCATTAAGCAGGTGCGAAACCTTGCTACCTTTTAATATACTTTGTCTCCTTTTAGCTACAGGATAATAGACATGGCATTTAAATCCTGACGCAGCCACTATAATCCAAGATTCTAGTGTTTTATGAAAGCTTGGAGAGATGATCATCAAACTGCCCATGTTCTCTTGCCATGGAAGTTCAGCACAAACCTTCCCACCTCCCCTAGCCTTGCTAGCCAGACAGGCAGAGCAATGCTGGCATTTCCACAATTTCCACAAACTGCCCTCCTTGCATATATATATCATCCTTTAAAATCTGTTTTATTACTCTTTCATTTTAGATGACCGGGGGAAAAAAAAAAGCCAAACCCACATCCAAGCGGTCTATAGCAATACCTCCTGCAGCTGCTGCCATGGGGACTGAAGACCTACAGGGATATTAGAACCTTGTACTGCTGGATGCTGCACACAGACGAAAGCAGTGCTGCCAGCTGGACTTCGCAGCCACAACTTTCCCCCCACCTCAGCAATATAATCACACACTCCCCTAATTACTGAATAAGAGTGGCTGTTAATTCCCTATCCGAAGTAATTAAATCTGACTGACGTCAAAAGTGATAAAACAGTAGGGAACAGAGAGAGGTGGTGAGCTCTAACCCTTGGCTGTTCTCCTAACCTGCCTCAAACCAGACCCCTGAGGAGCTTGTTCTCCTCCCCACAGACCACACGCTCCTTGTTCAGAACATTTGTCCAGTCTCGGAGAGCCACATTTCCCCCATTACTTTGACAAGGGCTGCTCCTGCTCCACTTGCAATCCTGCTATCCTGGAAGAGCACCTTGGAGCAGATGAACACTTTGGGATCTCACCTGAGATCAGCTCTGCATCACTATGTCTCCCCTGAGTTCCTTGCACCAGAGTAACAGCAACATCACAACTAACACACACAGCAGTAATCAAAGCTGATGAGTTTGTAAACACCTCCCCTCCCTACAGTTCCCCTCGAAGAAGGGGACTGAGGTGGGAATAAGGGAAGAAGCCTCCTTCAGGAAGAATCAGCATGTCTCTGCCTAAGGATGACATGGATCAAACTCCCTCAGGACTGTCCCATGCAAATCACTCTCACCTGGCTTGCCTCTCTGAAGTTCCCTCCTTTTGTTAGGCTGTTCCCACACACATCTAAGAATATCCTGATGAATAACAGCTCCTTCTTCCCCCTTTCAGGAAACTATTTCCCCATTTGTTTCTCTCCTCTCCTCTCTCTGCTTCGATATTTAGCTCTAAAGTTAATGATCCATTTAAAAAGAGGAAAGCATCTTCTAGGAATGACTTGCCCCAGGCTATTCCATGGGCTGCTCAGAAGTAAATCCCATAATTTATACCCTCTTTGGTCAAAGAAGAACATTCCCAGGACCAAAGAAAAGCACAGCTAGACACAGAGACAGAAAGGGCAGGGAGACTGTCCTGTTCTCTCTTGCACATTTTGCCATGTTTCTTATCCTAGAACTTTAGAAAGTAAAAATCACTGGGATATCAACGCTGAACCACAGCCCAAGTCTGCTCTGACTTAATGCCAGATAACCAATGACAAACTTGCCAAAATATCTTCTTTCTTCGCCTTTGTGCAACAAAGGGGCATTTATGTCTTAGCCCACTATGCTGAAACCCACACAAGCCTCCAAAGGGTCAGACTGGCATCAGTGCCACAGCCCAGGGTGGGACCACAGGTGAGGGCAAGAAGGCAGCACTGCTGCAGGAACCTGGCCAACGACCTGGCTGTCTCCATCACAACTCCTGCCCTTCGTTCCTGCTGTCTTGGCTGGACACTGCATGCTCACCTGCGCGTTGGTAAAAGGCTGCATGCTGGCTTGACTCCTTCCGGTTGCTCACTGGATCCCGGTGACCATTTCCCCTCCCAGGAACAAGGAGTACAACCACGGGTTACAAGTAGGAACCAGCCACAGTGTACTGCATGTCCAAGATAGCTGCAGAGCAGGATGAGATGGAGAATGAGGACAGACAGCTCTGTGAAAAGCCAGAATAGCAGCTTTGAAGGAAGAGATATGGTGGAAAGAGAAGCTGACACCTATAAAAGGAAAAAGACCAAAGAAGGCTATGGAAGGGCAACCCATCTGCTGAAGAGCAAGCAGTTGGGATAGAGAAAGAAAAAAAACAGGCTACTGCTGGTTGATGGATTGATGGATGAGCAGTTCAATTTCTCTCCTAGATCTCCCATCATAAGAAGATGGGAAATGGTGTGTCAAAGCCCTCAGGAGCCAGAGCTAACAGAAATATATCTTTCATTTATCCCTTAAAAGTCATGGATCAAGTAGGCTTTTCCTCGCTTTCACCAGTCTTCTCATGTCTGAAATGTTTTCCCCCACTTTTCTACTCTGTAAATTTATACTTTAAAATAGCAGAAGATACTGTGTATAGGCAACCAGCCTGTTGTTTAGACACAGTAAAACCTAAAAAATATAAAGAGGGAAAAAAGCAAAGGGAAAGACACAGGTGAGCTGTGCAGATAGGTATTGCAGCCTGTGGTGAAGCACTGATTGTCAGAATTTTTAACTCCCTAGTTTTTACAAGCTTAAAAATGAAAATATGAAGTCTAACTGAGAGGCAGAAAGTTGGGAGCTTAAGTTTCAGCTCAGAACTACATTCCTAGTACTGTTGTACTTAAGATTACAAAAATAATGCATCTGATTTGGTGTGCCCCTAAACTAAAAAAAATAAATTAAAACTAATATCATTTGGAGAGAAAGGAAAGAAGAGTATAAAATATGCTGTTCATCAGTTGATCACGTATGTTTGCTTTTAAGTGATTACATATATATAATTTTCACAGAAGCGTTTGCCCAAAATTCAATAAAGCTCCTGAACGTGAAGGAGTACCTCAATACTGTTTGATTATCCTACATTTGAAAAACAGCTTTGGGCAGGTGTATTCATGTTAGAAAAAAAAAATGCTTCCTTCTCTTTCACTGGAAATTACTTCAAGCCCCACTGGGGCAAGGCTGCAAGGAGAGGGCAAGCACCAGTGACACCTTGCCTGAGCAAGCCAAGCATGCAGGCTCCACTCTCTGCACCCTTCCCAGAGCTTATCTGCAATCCCTGAGTCTCCAACTATGTCAGGGCAGCCGAGCTGTGATGAACTATCCTCATTAACAGTGAACTTCTTTGTTTTGATGAGGTAAATGAATAATTATGTTTGTGCCCTAAGAGGACTATAAATCACTACGGCATTTAGCCACTTAGCTTAGTGCTGTCAAACATACTTTGCAATGGCCAAACACAATCCATATGATAAATTTATGTAGCTGAAGTTTTCAGACCACCAATAATTTCTGTCTTAAAACCCTCCTGACTGAGAGACAGGGCAAAATAGAAAATAGGTAATAATTAAGTACCAGTGACCCAAAGTGGCACAGATTTCCCAGAGAATGTGACGAACTGAGGCAGAATAAAATAATCCAGAGATAAAAAGGCAGAAGTAATACTTTCAACTCTGCACTTCTGAGATCTCACATTGTGTGTCAGCAGAAAGACCAATGCTTGCAGAAATTAGTGCAAAACAAGGGATCTTAATATTAAGGCTGAGACACAGATCAAATTTGGAAAGGAATCTGCTTTGGTGCACTGCTGGGGAGACATGCACTATTGCTGCTATTTCAGCTCAGCTCAACTCCTGTGAGGTTTGTCTGAGGATCTGCTGAGAGGACTGGTGCCAAAGATCCCACAAAAAGAGAGAGACACAATGCATTGCCTCCCTTTTCACAGAATCATAGACTGGTTTGGGTTGGAAGGAACCTTTTGAGGTCATCTAGTCCAAGCCCCTCCTATGACCAGGGACATCTTCAACTAGATCGGGTTACTCAGACCACCATCCAGCCTGACCTTGAACGTCCTCAGGAATGGGACACCTACTACCTTTCTGGGTAACCAGTTCCAGTGCCTCACCACTCTCACTGTAAAAAATTTCTTCCTTATATCCAGTCTGAATCTACCCTCCTTTAGTTAAAAACCATTACCCCTTACCCTATCACAACAGGTTCTGCTAAAAGGTTGTCCCCATCTTTCTTAGGTTAGATATCAGGGAAAGGTTCTTCACCCAGAGGGTGGCTGGGCACTGGAACAGGTTCCCCAGGGAAGTGGTCACAGCACCAAGCCTGATGGAGTTCAAAAAGTGTCTGGACAACACTCTCGGGCACATGGTGTGACTTTTGGGGATGGTCCTATACAGGGCTGAGAGCTGGACTTGATGACCCTTGTGGGTACCTTTCAACTCAGAACAATCTGTGATTCTTGTAGGCCCCCTTTAGGTACTGGAAGGCTGCTCAAAGGTCTCCCAGGAGCCTTCTCTTCTCCGGGCTGAATAATCCCAACTTTCTCAGCCTGTAGTCACAGGAGAGGTGCTCCAGCCCTCCGATCATTTTTGTGGCCCTCCTCTGGACCCGCTCCAACACGTCCGTGGCTTTACTGTGCTGCCGACCGCAGAGCTGGACGCAGCACTTCAGGTGGGGTCTCACCGGAGCGGAGTAGAGGGGCAGAATCACCTCATCTCTTCACTTCTCCTGAGAAGATTTTAATCTTTAAAGAGGTCGGATTCGACTGCGGGGCCCTTCCTCCCCCCCGGCACACCGAGTGGAGCCCGCGGGGCCCGGGGAAGGCGGGTGGTGCGGCCGCGCCATCGCCGCGCCTGGAGGGGCCTCTAGTGGCTCCCGCCGGCCCCGCTGGATGTCACCGAACGGCGGCCGCGGGCGTTCCGAACCACGCACCTCGTCCGTACTCACCGACACGGGGGACGAGTTCACTGGGTCCCCCTCCCAGCCGCCCTTCACCCCCTCCCACTCCACGGCTTCACTTCCCAGAACCGGCTGCCGGAACGGGTGAAAACGCAACCGCAAAACCAGTCGGTGGTGGCGAGGATGCTGAGCGACACGCGGCTGCCACCCGCGCCCCGCGACCACCAGACGCCAGCTTTGTTCCAAAACCTGCTTGCCGAGGGCTTGCCATCCCCCTTCATGGATGGCTCAGCCTCTGACTTTTGGAAGAGGCACCCCAACAACTGAACGATCAGCACGCTTGGGGTAAGCAGGATGCAGAGAGCACAGAAAACTTTTATTTTTCTTCCAGTTTCCTGCGATGAAACCTGGATTTGCAACGTGATCTGAGTCAACTCATAGAGACAAATGCTCACATATCAATTTGGACAAAAGGGATAACAGCGAGGCTGAAGGCTTGGATTACTTGGATTACTTGGATTACTTCAGGGCATCACTACTTGGATGCATCACAAAGAAATGCTCCACTCGCCCTGCCAATGTTCCCCCATGGAGGTGCAATTAGGCAGAAGTCAATTAGTTATGGAAACATTTGCTTCGACAGAATTTCCCACTAGCACTAAGTTTAGCAAAATCCCAGGGGAGTCTGTTTTTTACCCCCATTTAGAAGTGGAATACCAAAGGAAATGGAAACTCAAGCCACACTGCGTGTCACTCACCTCCGAGGCCCACATTTATGGATAATGTCACTAAATAAGACTATTCAGGTGGAAAGGGATCTTGGGAAGCCTGCACCTTCCTGCTCAAAGCAGGGACAACCCTGAGTTCATGCCATGTTGCACAAGGCTTAGACCACTTTGGCCTTGAAAACTCTGAGGACATAGCTCCTAGAGCCGCTCTAGGCAATTTATCAGTGTGTAATTATCCTCATGAAGATTTTCTTCTTTTAATATTTTCTCAGAAAATCCCATTCCAGTTTGCAATTTTTGTACCCTGGAGCCTGGCTCCATCTTTTCATTAACTTCCCCATAATAGGGGCAGGCTGCAGTAAGGTCTCCCCTAAAGACATCTCCTCTCCAGGCTGAACAAATCCCTGTCCTCAGGTCTGTTCTTCCACAGCACATGCTCCACATGCTTCAGTCCCCTGCCCATCAAAAACGCAGCAATATGACTGTTTCACACAATGTGCTACTCATATTTTATAGAAAGTAACAAAAACGCTTAAGATACATGAAGCCACAGGTCAAAGTTTCTATAGTTCAACAAAACAACAACAAACCTACCAGCTATGCATTTATTCAAAGGAAAGGCAGTAGAGATCATCTATGGTTTTAAAAAAAAAAAAAGGGGCAACCCTCCTTCAAGGCAGCAGAGGGAACCTACTTACCATTTTTCACATGCCTCCCTGTGAAATACACAGGAACATATTTAACTCTGTGAAAACTTAATTCCTTCAATATGAGTCATGCCCGAAATGCTTGCATGCTTTTTACCAAAAGAGTCCTCTGATTCACATACCAACAGGAATATAATGATCATTTCATGCAGGTAAATTATTTGCAGGAAGACAGACGTCGCATTAGAAAAATACAGGCTGCAGTCCCAGAGACTGTGCTTAGTGCCCAGCACTTGGGGAACACTAGAAGAGTGATTCACACCTTCATATATGTTGATGGGAATAGCAATAATTAAATATACGAGCTCTGAATAAAACTCCCAGGTGAAGGAAGCACAGGAGGCATATCTGGTCAGCCTGGGAGGTTACTCTAGCAGCAGCCCTCCTCTTCTGCTACGGTCACAAGCCACATCCTTGGCCAGAGCTGCCAGGAAGTGCCTGTCAGGGTAAGTACTGTGCCCAAGCACAGCTCACGTACGTGTTCAAGTGCCCTGGCAAGTCACTGTTGTATAAGTAGGAAATTCAGCCTCTATGTAAAATGACATTTGCACACCCAGTGAGTTGACACTGTCAAGAGCTGCCACCTAAATGTGGACACAAACACAGCACCCTGGCTCAGAGACACCAAATAAAACAGATTCAGCTGCCTTTTTGTAATTTAGGAAGATGACATCAAAACCACCCACCCAGACCAGTTAGCTGGAATTGGAATCAGGATTTCCACCTTCCTCCCCAAGTGAGCTGGAAAGGTGAGTTGTCACCATGACAGAGCTGCACTGAGATTATGATGAAATCACCAGCAAGGCTTCTGTTGACCTCAGGTAAACTCTAACACACACCATGATAGGCTCCAGAGAAACTTGACAAAGAGAAAAAATAATACCACTACTCTTTTGGATGCAAAAAAAGAGCTATTTCTTGTTCTTTTCCTTTACATTTCTGAGGACATCACTTGGAAGCTTATCTCCAGCTAGTGGCTAATCACTTATTTTTTTCCCACTGGTTATGTTTCAAAGGTAAAACCATCACACTAATTTGGAACAAGAAGTATCAGGATGGTCAGTGAGCTGTGTAGACTCCCTGTGAGCTACAATTGATCTGGAAGACACATCTTTATTTTCAGCTGCAATTTTTCAAACTAACCAACACAGAAGAAAAAAATCTCCATTACCACTCAGCATGCCAAAGCATACTCGAACTGCTCCAACACGTTACGCTGGAATTAAAACAAAGAGTTATTTCAGGTTTTTGTTTTAATTCGTTGCTAATGTGGCGATTGTTTTAGAATCCTTTGCCAAGAGCAGCTACCCTTTGCTGAGAGCTAATGAAGTTAACATCAAAAGCAGCTGTGTCCTGGACCAGACCAGTGCCAGGGACCAGGCAGAATCACAGGGCTGAGCAGTGCAGCGCACTGTGTCCAGCACAGACATGATGTTTAAAGCATGGACAAAATACTATAGGTTCTGTACTAACCAGATGTGAATTAAAGGTTTGGGTGTTTGCTTACTGAACAAGATCAACTTCCTCAGGTTTGCTACTTTCTGCTTGGCTCCCCAGGAGGGTGTATAGAGATCAACAGCTGCACCTATTGGCAACAGGTCACTGCTAAAACAGTGTTAACCACTACCTCTATGTTTCTGTTCCTGAGACCCTTATGGGAGAAGTCAGCTAAGCATAAAGTGTGGTTACTAACAGGGAGCATGTGAGTTGGATGCTGATGCCGTGTCCTGGGACTGTGAGGGTGAGCTGCAGTGCTGGGGAGCAGGTGGGAGCCCTCCTCCCTCTCACTCCAGATATCTCTACAGCCCAACGTTGCACAGGTTGGACAGCAAATACAGCTTGCTGATCCTCTGTCACCACTGCAGCTCTGCACATCTTGGGGTACTTTGGGAAGAAGGTTGTGAGGCACTGATGCCCTGACAGCCTCGGAGGGAACAACCAAGAGGTAACAAATTCAGTCTCAAGGGTAGCAGCAGGGCTCGGGTGAACAAAGATGAGTGTGCAAGAGGCTACTAAAAGGCTTGGAGAACAACCCAGTGCACCATGGCAGGGAGACAGTCTGGACATGAATGCAATAGATTGATAGAGACTCTCGCCTGCTCAAGCACGTTCAAACCATGAGAGGCATCGCAGCACCCAGCCAGAGCTGGGACCTGGCTACAAAGGGCTGGCAACCAAGGTGCTAATTCATAATGCATCTGTAAACACCTTTCTTTTTCTGGAGCTACATCAAGGTCTGGAAGCAGAAAAAACAGTTACTCCAAACCAAAACTTGGCACAGTAGCTCCACTTGTGATTATTTAAGAGCCAACACATTCTCAGGACAGTTAATAGCTCTGTGCTCTGCTTAGAAAGGAGGGCTCCACGGAAACAAAAGTGGAATAAACAGAAAGGCAGCAGTACCACCAAAGCACCAAAGTTAGAGGATTGCAAACAGGTCAGGTGTCGATGGCACACAGCTTCTGCAAAGAACACTAGACCACAGACTTACAGGGTATCACAGGCACGGCTCAAGAGGCAGCTATTCTCTCTGCTTGTCAGCTGTGAGTCTTCATATGGAGACCTTGCCAGTCTGGAAAACAACCCTTTCAAAAAAAGGCAGGCACATTTGGCATAGAGTCCAAGAAGCAAGCAACAAGAGACAAAAGACATTTGGAAACATGATCTATGGGGAAAACCTCAGATGTTTGAGGTTACAGAGGTGGTAAATACATCCTGAGAATACACAGTCCTGAGACCAGATAACTGTTCAAAAAGGATGGTCATCAGTTGTTCAAAACAATAATTTTTTAGGGTACTGTGAAAAATCTTTTTGACTATAGAGACAGTAAAGGCATAGCACAGGATTTGCTGGTGGGTTGTGAAATCACCCTCATCAGAGGTTTTGAAGATAAACATCTATCCTTCTTGGGGGCAAGGAGATGGATTAGAAGATATCTTGAAGTTGCTTCTGGCCCTGAATTTCTAAAGACTACTCCAGTTCCACTGGTATGTCCTTTCTTGTCAGTAGGCTTTGATTATCAGCCTTAAGAGAAAATAAAAATCTTGTCCTTCATTTAGTTGTGGGATTCCAATTCTTGTTTTCTTCCCTCTTTTTTAAATTATTTTATTGAGTCAGCAAACTTCAGCAAACAGAACTTCTTGTGTTCATACATATTATGAACATGATGGATAGAGAAAACATCAGTCCTGCTGGCTTTAAAACCAAAGGCATTGATTTACTCCACAGCAGCACATCCAAGTCTTGAACAATACCCCCAGATACTAGCTTATCAAAAATAGAGAATTTCGCTGAGCAGCGGAAAGACAGTCAGAGGTGAGGGGCAGCAGTGGATAACTGAAAGATTTAAAACAAATATGTAATAGTCAGATCTGTTTCCTGTTTCCAGAGGCAAAGGAATTTCCTGTTTCCAAAACTGGCTATTTAAAGAAAATCCTTACAGCAGAGGGTTTGCATTTGGGTCTTTTTCCTAATAATGCCAAATAAAATAAATTAATAGGGTCAGTGTTCCTAAGCTCATTCTTTGGAGAGGAGTGGCCTCTCATTTACAAGCCACAAAGATCACCACACTGCCAAGTGCCTCGGTGGCTGGGCTTAGCCACAGCACCCAGAGATGGAAGAGGAAGAAGATAAGGCAATGGTGGTAGAAGGCCCAACAAGCACCCACAGCCTCTGCATGAGGGCTCTGTCTTCAGCCTCTTCTTTCAGCCCATGCCATAAATACTGAGGTCAATCCAGACTGACTAGCAGGAACACAGGAGCAGCAAGGGGCCTTACAGCCACCTCTGAATCTCAGCTGCTGCAGTTACTTAGTGAAATACCCAAAGACTTCTGCTCTCCAAGCATAAAGTTGTATGCTTTTCATTCCAGCTGTTTTTACAGATTAGTCAGTCAAGAAGGGGAAAAAAAAAAAAAGAAATCCCAAATTGTTCACTTGTGGAATATTTCTGTCATGCTGTCATTTTAGTGGTTTTCGTCTCTGCTCCAGGGCAGTTCAAACAAGCCAAAAAAAGGGGCAAAAAATGTGGGGGGCATGTGTGGGTGAATCTTCAGTTCAAAAAAGCAGTTGCGTGTATGCAAACTGCTTTAGTGTATAACATTTAGCAAGGCACTACAGAGAGAGAACCCTTTGCTACTGTCAAAGCATCTTAAAGGTACAGCCCTGCTGGTAACGGCAGGAAGAGCTCTGACCTCCTCACTATAAAAAACGATTGACATTGGAAGTACACCTGTGTTATACACTATGCATTCTGAAAATCTGAGTGTTTCACAGACTTTACATAGCTAAAATTTCTTCTTTTTTTCCCCTTTTTTCTCTCCTTTTTTTTTTTTTGTTTTGTTTTTTTAAGAAAAAAGTTCCATTTGCAGATTTTCAGCACTTAAGAAGTAATATCCTGCCCAGGTCTGGTCTTGAGGAAAAAAAAGCTGTGCAGCCATTCGTACTGGATTGCTGCAGAATTTCATAGTGATTTGTGAATGAAAACCCAAGTGACTGGGTTGCAGAGAGGCTAGCTGGGCCCAGGACTTTTACACAGGAAATCATGAAGGTAGAGGGAAGCTGATGCTACTTGTGACAGTCAGGTGGTGTGACACCCACCACTCTGCTCAGCTCACACGTGCACAGCCTTGCAGCTAGGGACCCTTCCAGGGTGACAGAGGTAAAAGAATACAATGAGGTATTTCTAATGTTGGAAGCAAGGCAGCCTGTGACCAGTGTTCTACTTCCTGCCCTCCAGTGGCTCACTTCATTCTTCCATAGCTAAAACAGCACAGGACTCAGAGCTGCACACTCCTAGTCTTCATCTCGATCAAGGAGCAAAAGTGTTAGTGGTCTGAAATTGCCCTGATCTAGAAGTAGAGAGCAGAACCTGAGAAGTTCCACCAGTCTTTGTAACACAGGAGTCTTCTGATGCTCCTCTTATTCCTGACTCCATAGGAACACACAGACTTGCCCATCTGCCAGTTATGAAAAGCATGTTTAAGCAGGCACAAATTTAGGGGAGGGAAAGGGAGTTGGACAGGACTGACACTAACTTCCCTTCAACTCCATTGCATCCCTCCAGTGGATCAAGGGAACTAGAAAGATTTGTTATGGAGAAACATGAGGGATGTCCAAACCCAAACAGGGGAGCAGGAGACAAAGACAAGTGGGTAGAGGAGAAGGGATAATGCTTTCTATAGCTACCAATTCACATGATGCAGGGCTACACATAGTGCTGGGTTTGAAAAGGGTCATTCTGGATGGGAGCAGTATTTAAAAAAATGTTGCTTCAGATTTTTGCAACACTGAAATTAAACATTATTTTTTATTGATATTATCTCAGCTGTGAAATATTTCAGTCATTTGAGTGAATGCACAGACAAGTGTCAAAGGGATTGAAAAACCAGATTTCCTGCCATTTTTCACAGAGAAACAGATGCTGAATGGAAACAGGTCTGTTCACCCCCCCTGCCAAAACCCAAACTGCCTATTGCAAAAGCCTGGTCCATTTTTCCCGGACACTTTTTCCACCTGTTTCCTGGTAGGTTATGATATCCAGCAGCAGCAAAACAGCAGTGTTTAAGGGCCACAGTCATAGCACTACTCACATGAATTGGTGCAAAGTCTGTTCTCCAGTGTACTCCAGATCCATTCCCATGGCAGATGCTTCTTCTACCCCATCACTCTCCCAGTTTGGATTTCTATGGACCAACAAAACCTGTCCTCACCACGGGTGATCTGCCAGGGATGGCCTTGCTGCAGCTGGCCCTGAGGAGGGCTCACAGGAAAATCTGCAAAATGGCACTGTGACAACACCAGCTTGCTGAGCCTACTCAGAGGTGGGCCATCCATGTGATGTTCTACAGAGATCCTTTCTGGATCTGCCCTGGGCAGTCCCAAACGTGGAGACTCCTGGGTTAACCCTCTTCAAAAAGAAGAGTGAAACCCTCTTTCTAACACTCTCAATGGCCCAGTGCTTTTTTCTGGCTGGACTTTCAGAGTAGGCCAGGCACAACCAAGCTAAGGAAAGCCAGGAAGGTTTACAAGAGATTTTCACAGTGGCATTTGATTTTCTTTCTGCAAGTTATGAAACCTTCTTGCAGCCAGCAGCTGTCACAGGTCTTGGCCAGAGTTGTAAAGACATTGTGTCCATGTGATCACGCAGAAGCTGCAAACATTATTACATGCATTTCACTGTGGTGTTTGCCATGATGCCATAGGACTCCCAGTGTGCAACCACAGCAGGACTCCCAGGATCTCAGGACTTCACAGAATCATAAAATCAAGCAGGTTGGAAAAGACCTCTGAGATCATCAAGTTCTACCCTTGACTTGAAAAGGCAGAGAACCTGGGATGTGTTCAATCAGCTCCACACCATGACAGATGCTAAAAGGCAAATTCTTACCTCCTCTCTTACTCTCTCTGTAAAGGAATACCAAGCCGGCCCCATCAAGCCCCCGACAGAATCACCAAGAGCCAGACATTTCCTACTGGAGAAGGACCAAAACTGCCACCTGAATGAGTGTCCCTCAGAATTAGAGCAGACACTGAATTGAGCCTGCAGAACCATGACCAAAAGTGAGGATAATACATCACAAGTAGCAGTAAGTTATTCAGTAATCTGAAGCATCAAACTTCCAAGACCTGCAATCATTCAGGAAGCCTGGAAAAAGGCAAAATTATCTCCAATTTCAGAGCAAGTGCAAGCTTGACAGCAAGCATTCTGCAGCTCCCAACCTTCGGAAAATACTGGAAAAGGTAATAAGCAGGGGAAAAAGAAAAAAAATAGTACATGCCTAGACTGCCTCTATCCTACCATTTTACAACTTCCCAACATACCTCTCCCATGAGGTGAAGGTGGCTGGCAGGGCCAAGAAAGGAGGGTTCCTGAGGCCAGCAGTTATGACCTAAGTGACATGACTAATGAGAGCAGAAATAAGCCTTGCTTACATACTCACCTTCATCACTGCTAACACCAGTGGGAATCATCTGCCAAGAAAAATCTGGTCTAGACCGCAGCAAGGCGTGGAGCTGCCCCTGCCAGCGGGGAGTGCAGCGCCTGATGCTTTCACTTCCATTTCCCACTCACTGCAGCAGACTATGACACCTTGTTTCATTGGGAGAAACGTTGCAAAGGAACCAGAAATTATATTTTCTTTTCAATGTCAAAATCATAGACAAGAGCAAGTTTCTCCACTTCTTGGCATATAAACTGTGTCCTACATAACACAAAGGAGGACATCATGTATTAAACTGAGGGCTTGCTGAATGGGAAGTTTAAAGTGTGGGATGCAGCAGGGTTTTGCTCCCTCACCATGTACAACTAATGGGCTGGATCTTGAATATTTCTGGCTTTTTGCACTGTGATTTAATGCTACAGTGACTGCAGTCAGAATTAGTAAGACAGCTAGCACACCACGAAAATAATTAGCTAGTATTTGAAAACAAGTTCTGGGTTTGGATTTTAAGCATAACTGGGGGGGGAAAAAAATCACATTGTGTAGGCTAGGTGCTTGAAAAAGTTAGTGTGAGATGTTCTAACAGCATTCCTGCAAAGATTTTGTGATCATGTTGAACTACTTGATGCACAAATGATTCTCAAAACCTACGTATCTGCAGAGCACATGCAGAATCTAGATCAAAGTTATTCAGGCCATTCAGATAAAAAAAGCAATTGCTTATGGCATCAAAACCAAATACAGGGTCACTTGCCGTCACTGAAGAGACAACAGCAGTGATAAGGAGCAGGAGAAGGGAAGAAGGCAGCTTACACATGCAGAAAAGAAGATATCATCAGCATTGTCTCCACACAGCAGGACAGCAAAACAGCACTGAAACTTGAAAAGGAAAAAAGCAGAGGGGAAAAGCAAATAATATGTCAGGTAGGTCACACTACATAGGAAAATGGCTAGGCTGAAACTAGCTCTGGAAGACACCTGGAATGCTCTGATACTGAAACTTTTTTCGGACCACATCAACAAATTTATATTTCACCTGCTTAAAAGAGAAATCAGTGCTCTCCCTTTTTTCTGGAGGACATAATTTTGTTACTGTAAGATACCACTATTGGCATAAACTGGATAAGAACTATGAAATCAAATATTTATTTGCTTTTGAATTCAGGGGCACTATAAACTATTTATACTTAATATTCATTTTACCTAACTGCATGCTTCTATTTATATCTGTGCAAAACTTTTGGACCACTGTAACCTACCCAAAGTTTTCATGGAGTAACATGTGACTCCACAACGAGGTTTTTTCTTGAAAACATTATAAAAATTACGTGACTTTGAAGATCAGCTCCAACAGCCCTTAAAGTGACCTCACTGATCACTTGCCACTTTCAGGCCAAGCAGCCTTACAGTCAGGAGACAGAGGAACCACTAATGACAACAGGTTTTGCGTCTTGAAACTGTCTCCTCCTACATGTGGTTTCTACAGTGAGACCAGGACACACCAGATATTCCTTAAATCCAAAGCATAAGCCTTTGCCGATAGGCTTGGTACAGTTGGAGAAATCCTATGGTACAACACAATTTTCTGTACAATCACTCCATATTACACATTTTTCTAAACCACTGGTTTATTTGCAGGGTTTAAACATTTTCTTTAAAATGGGAATATTTAAAATAGACATATATCTAATACACCTATAATATCTATACCTGTCCTCAGAAGGTCACAACACATCTGAATAGTGCACACATTGCTATCTGCCCTTCAGGGGCTGGTTTAGCCTTCCTCCAAATTTCAAAGTCCATTCCAAAGCAGATTCTCCCTGGGCTAAATTTAATCCTGTAAGAAGTAGTAAAAACATGCCATCCACATTCACAAAGTGTGTCTTTGGACCCCAAAGATGAAAAGTCATTCATCAGTGATTTGTTAAGGAAAGAGAAATTAGCATTCCCACACCCTGTGACCTTGCTTCAATATCACTCAGGGAAACGGAGGCACCAATATGCCTTGACCCAATTCCACACAGCAACTGCTCAGAGCTGATGGATGTGGATTCCACCACATACCTATGACAACAGTTTACATGGATCAGCTGGTTTGACTCACTTCTCTTTTGAAATATTAATACAGCTTGAAATCACGTACGAAGCAGTACTGTGTACTGTATTCGGGCTTCCTGGTCAGAAGAGAAAAAGGTTGCTTCGTTCAGGTTTTAAGCGTGCTTTCTCCCTTGCAAGTTTTCACTCCCTTCTCACCACCACCCTTTGAAGTGGCCAGCTGGCTAATGCCAGCTATATTTGCCATGCTGCAGGTCCTGGCCCAACTGGGCAGGCTGGCAGCACTGCCCAGATGCTGCCCAGATAGGCACAGGAAGTCCAGGTTTCCCAGTCACGTGTGTTCCCCAGACAGGTTGAGTACAAGCAATAGGCCCAGTAATTAAACAGCAAGCTCATATTTTGTGCTTTTCATCTGTACATTCCAAACACATTAAAAGAAAAGCAGCATATTATTATTGCTGTTTGCAGTACGGGGAAACTGAGGCATGGAGAGATTAATTTCCCTACGAGGTTCACATAGTGGGTTGAAACAAAACTTGGGAGGGGACCTGTTAGCACAAGTTTGAACCTAAATAGCAAAGAAAATGAAGCTATTATCTGCATTCCATCGACTGCTGTACCATATGTTTAGATGTGGGCACGAGTCCAAGTGAAGCACCCAAAAGACTCCTTCAGCTCTAATGCAACAAACAAAACCCCAAACTCACATCCCCATACTAATCAGTGCTATCCCTTAAGCTTTGCCTACGTTTCTGCTGACACTATGTTGTGAGGATCTATGCTGAAAATTTAATGGAGGATAAACCCAGCAGATGAGCACTGCCTGTAACACTACATATACCTGATCCCATCTTTCCAAACCTCTCAGCTCCTGAAAGGAGGGTTTTTTTATATGACTACAGGTTTTTTCCATTCCTGGTAAGATGGTATTTTAAAGTGTACTTTAACAAAGCATTTGCTAAGAGCACCTTGGTTCCTGATTACATCTCCAGGAAGATACTGCACACACTAATTACTCTTTAGCCAAATCAGAGATTCTGAGATTTAATGATTCAGAGTACAAGAATAAGCAAGTTTTTTATTAATAAATATTGTGCAGTTAACCAAATAGAGAAAAAAGGAAATGAAAACCAGATATAAATTGTCTTTATTTCCTTTGAACATTGCTTTGTTCTGCTGCCCCACTTCTTGAAGTGTATGAACTCATGTACACCAAGAAATGGGGAAAATGAACCAAGGGACGAAGGACAGGAGAGGGAAGCCTTCACCTCGGTGCCTTGTGCTGATGGGCTGGATAGGCAGAGATTTTTTATATATTTAAAATTATGTTTCCTTGGGTTTCTGCTCTCAAATCTTCAATCAAATAATCCCGGATTGCAAGTTCTGCCCTTGAAGACCTGCCAGAGGGCCTCCAAGGAGAAGCAGGGAGAAGACAAAGGGATACATCATGATTGCTCCAATAACTCTGAAATCACACAAGCACGCCCAAGCAAGAGTGAATGCAGCAACACTTCTCCATGTCTCACATGAGACAGGGCCTTCTTCTCCTCTATTTTAATGGTTCAGTCATTTAACCCAAGAAACAGCAGTGAAAATGTTCACAGTGCATCTAAGGGAAGACAAAGCAGATACATTGACAAAAGGCTGTGTTTCCAAGAAAACTTTCTTTTTATGCCCTCCGTAAATTCGCAGACACCCTGCAAATAATTTCTGAAGTGGTTTGTTTGTTTGTTTGTGGGGTTTTTTGTTTGTTTTTTTTTTGACAGAGGTCAGCATAAGAATTTAACTTCACTGAAAGGCAATGTCACAGTAGGGATGAGTTCACCAGAGCTGTTGAAAAATATTTCAGCACCGAATTAAGATGCTGTTCACTTCCTAGGATAGACTGAAATGTGGAAGACTCCTTATCTAGAAAGGTGCCCATCTGTCTTAGACCAGGAGGGCAAGACAAGGAGAACATTAAGGGAACGACAAAAACAGAGCAGTTGTGTCAAGGCTGGGCATTGCCAGGGGGTGGGACATGCTAAAGAAAAGGCACCTCTGTACAAGGGTAAGAAGGTATCCAATAGAGGTAAAACACCCAGGGTATTTGAATATAGCAACAGTGAGGCCCAGCCAACCCACAAAGACCTTGCAGACACACGTAAGTGAGCGCTTCCTCGCCAGCTTGATGGGGAAGGGTAACGCGGGGGACAATACCTGGCTCAGCAGACAGGAGGAGAAGTAGGTAGAGCCTGAAGCAGCTGAAAGAGTTGTGCCAAGGGGCAGCGACAGCAAGTATCCAGCGCAGGTGACCCAGCGGTCGCACAGGCTAAAGACCAGGGGGAAATAGGGATGTGGTATATGTACGTGTGTGTGCCTGCGTCAGGTAAGCCAGCAAGAAGGAGGTCTCAGTGATGACAGCAAGAGGTAATTATAGACTGCAAAAGGTTTGAGCTCATAAAAACTGAATTAGATTTCCTCGAAAGTTTGTAGCCGGAGATTGTGTGCGTAATCTGGACGCATGGGATGAGCAAGAGGCAGCGACTGAATAACTACTTACTGCGTCCAAATGGCATAGAACAAGCAAAAATTGTGAATGGATTAAGAAGGTATTTGGGAGGGAGGGTAAGGAGATGGCTCATGCCACCAGTAAGCTACACTGAGAGGAATGTCACGAGAAAGGCAACAAAAGGCTATGTGGGAAGAGATGAATAAGGGAGAGCAGGTGAGCAATATGGGAGGGCAGCCAAGACTATGAAAGCAGGCTGGGGTACGGCAGGCAAGGGGTCAGACTAATGAGAGAGAGCCAACAGGAATGTGTGGAACAGCCCAGAAAGGGGCAGTGAGAACTGAACCAAGGAGGTGCCAGCAGGACAGCAAGAGAAGTCAATGAGGATCAGCGGATAAGGGGGGAGTTGAAAGCAAAGCACCCAAACACAGATGGTGAAAGGTACTGACCTGACCAAGAAAGGGCATTGAGAAGACAAGATGTGAAGATACATCAAAGTTCAAGGAGAAAAGTTTCCTCATGCACAGGAGAAAGACTATAGGGAAGACAGAGGAAAAAAAAACCCAACAATTTTATGCAGCATTAATACCAGAACCCCAAACAGATGTAGCCCACAGGCACAAGTCAGAAGTTTATATAGGTGTTTTGCCTTCTGCCTCACCCTGAAATACTTCTGAACAAACCTACACATTTTGCAGGGTACATTTCAACTCTGCACTCCTTCCCATCTCTCTGCACAGGAAAACTAAAGCCTGCTAAGATCCCTTTTACTTAATGATTTCCCTTCTCATTGCACCACGAGGCTAAACCAGCAGAGTGATGAAATTCAGAGAGATACGTGTTTATTTCCGTTCACTGTGTAGGACGCGGTCCAGCCAGAACGACGACGACAATTATTTCCTACAATTATTACCACATTTCACACCCTTTCCTGTGTGTTATGAGAAGCAGCACCCCTTCCTTGACAACACCTACAGCCAGTTTCCTTCCTCACCAGAGACCTGCCAATGTTCAGTGTCTTTCTGGGTTTGTTGCTCCGTCCCAGCCCCCCTCCCACTCCCTAAAGAAACGGGGTTTCATTTTCTACCAGAAATTACTCCGTCCACAATTTCATCTGAAGAAAGAATTCACTTGGCACTTGTTAAAATAATTTATAAAAACGTTTCAAAGATCTCATTTCCACCGTTATTGCCCCATTCAGAAGCGAAATTTGGTTCTTCTCTAAATTGTCACTAATTTCTGGCAAAAGGCCACATCTGGCCCATCACAGGTAGGTTGCTGCCCATCAAGGTTGGCTGTTTTTCTACAGAGCAACGGGAACTGTTCTGCATGCTTTGCGCAAGGACAACTTTGGTTTATCTTCCTCATCACTTCAGGATGCTACAACACTTAACCACTCCCTTGATGATACTACCAATTACTTTTAAAAGGGTGGTCATTTTACCCCTACAAATAAACTTCCATCACTTCAAATGCACTAATTTAGACAGAAGAGATTTCTCAATCTCTTGATGGAATTCTGAACTGGCTCAGCTTCCCCTCTCACTACCCCAACAAATTGCCAACCCCCTACACAGGCTGATCTTACACCCCAACCGGTGGAAGTGAGCCCTTCCTCTGTCTCCACCACTCCTAGCATTTTTGCCACATTAAGGATATGCTGTTTGCTTTCTCTAGGGCTGGCAAAGCAATTCTTGGGGACACCCGATTATAGCTCATGTCAACACAAGATAAGTCCTAGGATCACACTGATAAGCTCTACCTTAGCTTATTACATCTCACAAAACCAGCCCTTGAGCAGATTTGGGCAGAGAAAGATTTCCAAGTAACTGCTTCTCAAACCACCACATTGAGATGGAATAAGAAAGGCTTCTCTCAAGTGAGCATCTTGCTTCTTGGGAATAGATTACTTATAGAGGGCCCAGCTACTGCTGTCCTTCCTATTACCTGTTGCATACAGGCACATACAACAAGCCAAAATTGGGAAGTCATTCTTATTGGAGGATCCAACCTTAAGAAATAATACCAACAGAAGAAAAGCCCACTATGACCGTTTCATGCTATGTGATTTGCCATGCTGAATTAGTGCAGCAGGAAAAATAAAAAACAAAAATCAAAAACTCCCTAAGCAACAATCAGAAATGAGAAGAAATCTTAAATGAGACCCTGTGTGAGACCCTCTGTTTCACAAAAGTTCAGCAAGTATATTGTCAAATAGTTTCACATCACACAGGTAGTGATAAATTATTTTTTTCTTTTATTGTAGGTATTAATGAACTGTTATCTTTTTTCTGCTTATGCTATTCAAGAGATGTGACAAAAGAATTCTCCCCACCTTTCAAGACTACAAGTTATCCCAATGTTTGTACTTCACAGTCACGCTATGGAAAATATGCACAAGTAACCACACCAAAATCATTATAGCTACCCCTATGAAGAAATATTTAATCTCCTCTTCTGGCATTTGCAGAGATCAGGACCCAAAACCCACTAATATGCTGCACTTAGTTTGTTCCAAGCTCAGCATCTTTAAATAAAACAGCCCATTTTGAAATTAATACTGTAGCAAATATCTCCTTTTGTAACGAGCCCCTGACACCAAGAACCCCTGGCTTCATGAAGGTCCTTACAACTCTGTAATAAGCTCCTGGGAGGTCCCCAGGTTTTTCTTTCACCAATGGGGGCAAATTCCTCAGACTCACTTTTCTGGTCCTTGAAGCAAATTATCAGATAAAGAAAACGATGCGTCTGTAAAAGTAGAAGGAAGATCGTATAATAGGCGGCATACCAGTGCACTGACCCCCTTCAACCCACGATGGGGAACTCAAACCAGCACTTCCAGGCTGGGATCTTCTGCTCAATGCACCCTGTGCTCTGGTTTTTATCAAAAAGGGGCCCGTCTCCAGAACCTACTGCCTACCCCTCAGACAAGTCAAACTCTCACAGCTCTGAGACCATAGGCCAGGTAGTTACCCTGGCCCTAAAGACTCAGCGACCACTGGGCTACACAGAACAGAAAAGGGAGCATCTCCACATACACTTCCTCCTGTGAACTGTGCTGGGAGCCACCTGTGGCTACAAAAAACAGCTCCGAATTAGTCACAGGGTGAGCCAGGCATGGTCTGGCAGCACACAAAGAAGTTCTTGTGTATGCCGAATTTTTCTTCTGTGAATGCTTCTGTTTATTTTCAAAGAGAAAAACTTTAAGGTTTTTTTGGGAAAAGGCTGTTCTGTTGGCTTGTTGTTTTTATGAGATATATTTCATACAAGATATGGAGAATACAAAAATCCTAAAACATTGCTTTTTCATTGTTTTATTATGTTTTCTGAAAATACAGCTGTTTCATTTCAGGCTTACCTTCTAATACTTCAATTTCATCCACTCAAATCCCTACATCAGAAAAAAAAGCCAGAAAAACATCATTGCTCTACTCTTCCACAATACAGCTCCTACAGGCAAAAATAATTCTCCAAACCTCAAGAATACATGTTCTTGCACCTTTTCTAGTTCTCTGTCTTTTTTACATTGGTATTCTACCATCTGATTTATTTCCCATTTCCTAAACCATCAGAAAAAACCCCAAACATACATTAAGTTCAAATCAAACTGGCAAAACACTGTAAGTTTCAAAAAATCAAAGAGGAAGCTTAACTTCCTGCCTTTGTTTCTATTTATTTCTTTTCTATTTACCTTTCTGTTATCAACTTGAGTAGGTTCTGAAATATTTTTCTATCCTTTAGACATAAAATACCCAAGTACTTGGCTGCGGCATAAAGAAAGCTGAGCAAACCCTTTGGTTCAGTTGTCAGCCAGAATAAATGCATAAGAACTGCTTCAATGGAAAAGTTGTGACCTTCAAAGAAAAAAACAAAACCAAGTGTAGTTATGAAGGTGATTCACACCCTTGCCTTTAAATATACCTAACAAACATGTTCTTAAAAGGAACAAAGACATTTTAATTGTGTTTGTTGTGCATCTGCATTCTCAGCATTGTCCAGTCATCAGCATGAAGTCGTGGTCATGAGTGCCAGGAGTGTGGGATGCCCAGGCCACCACCACAAACAACAGTAGACACCTTGACACCCAGCACAAACATGGGATGGGGAAAGAAGAGGTTCAAGTGAGTGGCAAGTGGACTGAAAGAAGGAAATACAAACTGCACCAACAATAATCCTTTCAACGTTATTTCCCTCCTCCCTGTTTACGATGTACAGTAAAAAATTTTGCAAATCTTCAAACAAAAAACCAAACAAAATAAACAAAAATCAAACAAAAACTCCCAAACAAACAAAAAAAGTCATCTAATAAAGCCAGCAGACTCCTATCTTACAAAGCCAAATAATAGACTCCTATCTAATAAAGCAAAAGAAGAGACTCCTAGCTAACAAAGTCAGGCATGCCATTACCAATGTATTAGTCAGACAGGCAGCTCAGGATTCTACATTTAGAAATGTAGAAAATCTTGTATATATTTGCCTGGGCTTGCAAATGCCACTCTATCATATTTCTAGTGAAATATTTGGGCAGCATATTTTGTTTGACTTACACCATCAGAAAAGGTATATAATCTGGCTCAGTTGGCAGCAAACTGTGCTTACACACATAAATTTCTCAACTGTTTAAAAGTAAAACAGAATAACTGGAACATTAAAAGTAAAACAGAATAACTGGAACACATGAAGAGACAATTGCTTGATTTTATTCCACCGTACCTTCTACAATTCACTGGAAACAGCTGCTCACAACACTACAAAGAAAGCTACAGTTTGTCCAGAAGAGAATAAAAAAAATGTATTTACTCTTGCTAGCAACTGCATAATATTCAAATTTACCAGCAGCCTTCATAGTTACCCTAGAATAACAGTAAAAAGTGTGACCTACCCTCTTTACTGAGTCCAGAGTGAGTTTGGCTCCAGCACTTACAGAACGGTTTTACCAAACTGTCATCATTCATGTTATCTTCACAACCATGCTGAAACCTGCAAATTGTTTCTGAAAGAGCACTCTCATTTCTGGAGTATTTCCTGGCTGGACCCTCAGAAGCTGATCTGTTAATAATTCAACAGCAAAATACCTCTTCTTGAGTAAAAAGCAAGGCAATGGATATTAGAAGAAAGAATAAGACAAAGCACAAAATATATGTCTCACATATTCTTTTTCTCCTGTATTCCTCTTAGCTTGAGGCATCTCTATTTCTCATTTCACTAGAAACACCATCCAACTCCTACTGCCTCTGGAAAATTTCCACTGATAGAAATAAATGTTGGATCTTTTATGTAAGATGGGATAGGAAGCTCTATAGTTACCAAGCCTGCCTACTACACTAACCCACCAGATTTTAGGTAACAGCTCATAAAAGCACAAGGGTCATCCATCTACTTGCCTTCCTTCTTTAGTGAGTCCCTTTCCAGATCCACTGTGGTGCAGATGCCCAAATCTGCTGACCAGGCACGCTGAACACAACTGATCTTACCCTGCATCAGGGACAGATTAAAAGATCTGTTCAATTAGAAATCGTAGCAGATGGGCCAAAGTGCCACCAACTTTGTATGTTTTCTGAGTTTTTACTGATGTTACTGTGCAAAGATAAATCTTTCTTTCTTTCTTTCTTTCTTTCTTTCTTTCTTTCTTTCTTTCTTTCTTTCTTTCTTTCTTTCTTTCTTTCTTT
>JAWWLV010000144.1:40600621-40647936 GCA_035041135.1 Platyrinchus mystaceus | reverse complement strand
TCTTTCTTTCTTTCTTTCTTTCTTTCTTTCTTTCTTTCTTTCTTTCTTTCTTTCTTTCTTTCTTTCTTTCTTTCTTCCTTTCTTCCTTTCCTTTCCTTTCCTTTCCTTTCCTTCTTTCTTTCCTTCTTTCTTTCCTTCTTATCATTTTTTCAGAAGATGAATTTTCAGCAAGCCAATGAACCACATATAGCCCAGAGGGCATCCGGCAGACTGCAGAAAAACTGAAAATAAAGTGTAGATGGTCAATGTCTCCTCCCCTCTATTCTGAGACCATCTTCAAGGCCTGTAACATCCATTAAGTGCTTTCTGCCAAAGAGCTAAGGTAAGAATAAAAGGAAGGAGGTAAGAAGGAAATGCTCTCTAAGAGCATTTTGAGAGTCTAAACCCAGACTAAAAACATGATTTAAAGAGCTGAGTAAAAAGACTGTGGTTGCACAAGGAGGAGGTCAACTGCAGACAGAAAAGTCACAAAAGAAGTGGGAAAATGAGATTATGAGAGGAAGAAAGAGCACTTCGTGTATTTGTTTTCCATAACTTACATTCAGCAAACCATTACAACCTAATTTCTCAGCATTTAAAATTAAAGAAAGGGCAGGCTTACTGGCCATTTCAAAAGGTCTATCAGGATTACCTAAAGCGGCTCTTGCTGGGGGTTTAAAAAAAATTTAAACCATAGATTAAGTGGTTAGTGGAAAAATAAAAGTCTTTCCCAAGACAAGCGGCATGATAAGAAAAGCTCCTATAAAAAGCTGCTGGCAACTATGGCTCTGTCAATCACCTTAAGGATCTGTCAAAACACAGAAACACATCTGAGGCAGGCCAACATTTTGGGGGGGAGTTATGCTTTTTTTTTTTTTTTTTAGAGAACAAACACATTGCAACCAAAGGCACCAAACTGCCTAATTTTGTTCACAGCTAAGCATCCAAAAAGGTATCCCATCTGCCTCAAAAAGCCAGTGTCCAAACAGTGTGGGTGGAAGAGACAGCCAGATGGCACTGAGTGCTGCCAGGTCTCCCATTACACAGAGCAACTGGAGGCAGGAGGACTAGGGAAACCTGTTACGCAGGAGCCAAAATTCCAAAAGGACCTGTCCAGAGCAAAACATGCAGGAATTGTGGAAATCATCCATGAGATCCACCAGAGCTGTTGTTTTCAACAGGGTGTTTGTTATAGGTTAGACGATGGGAACAACCTAGCCTGATGTCATGGCTGTAAGTGGGAGGTCAGACCAGAGGAGGTTCCTTCCTACACAAATTACCTTATGATGCCATGTATATTTGTTTGCAGACTATAGCGAAGAGAAGATAAAGTGACAGGGCCATGGATATTGTAGAAGCAGCGAGAGCAGAGCCAACAGAAGAATGACGATGCTGCAAGCAGCAGGGTGGGTAGGCTGAGAAGGGACAAGCTGTTATGGGCACTCTATCAGGCTGGTGTGATCCTGGCACAAAGCCACTGGTGGAGAAGATGACAAGAGCTTACATGCTGGCACAAGCTTTTAAGCAGGAAGATAGCATTGAGGAAAGGTCAGTCGTGGATAAAGGTAAAAGCCACACTTTCTCAGTTCACAGAAAGACACTCAAAAGGCAGGAAGCAAAAAGCTCTGAGGAATTCACTGCGATAGCCAGTTTGTAAAGGAGGGTTGCAGTATCCCAGCGCTGCAGTGTAGTCCAGATAAGCATGAGCTAGCTCTGATCTGGGGACTGAAGACACCTACTGCAGCAGCTCATCACAGGCTGCCTGAGTGGCAAGGGGAGTTAGACACAGCTGAAAAACGTAATTATTGCTGGAGTTGAAGAATGCAAACCACACCTGAGCTGGTTAGCTCAAAACTAGCTCAGATACATTTATGTTCAGCTGAAACACAAGCAGGAAAAATCAAGGAGCCCATTGCTGAAAGAAACAGTCATCTTGCAGAAGCACTGAGACCTATGGTTTCAGGAAGGGAAAAGAAAGATACTCCACAAGATACCACTTCCCTTTCTACTCCTTCTTCTCCTGATGTACTTCTGGGCACTGCCACATAGAGAATAAAACCTACTGACAAACCTGAAAAGGACCATACTGGCAAACATGCTTCAGTAGATTTGGAAAGAAAAGCCTGCAAGAAGTCATAGACAGTACTAAAACCTATAGGTAATGTCATACAGGAATCACTATTTTGAAGTTTATTGAAAGAAACACCATATAAACCATTACAGGCTCCAGTTCCCTTCTGTGCAACCACAGTTAGTGTTTACATAGCACACACTAAGAGTGCAGACTGGGACAGTATGACATGTCTCCTCTTGTGACTACTGACCCAATGTGCCCTGCTCTCATTTTCTTAGTTAACAACCAGAGCAAATAAAGTAAGAATAGCCATTTATGAAGTATTACCTGTTTATGGCTCCAGATTCAAGCCAAACACATATCTCAGTATCTGTGATTGCAAACTCACCATAGTTCTACTAAAGCTTTCAAAAGACTTACGCATGAAACTCATTCATGAAGCAGGCTGAGGGCTGCCACAAGAAGTAATTACTACAGCCCAAGCGATGAGAAAACAGGTAAAGCAAATCCAGGCAGGTTTTGAGCAAGAATTCTTTGCCTGGTTGCCTATTTACAGATTACCTCTCATTCACAAGTAACCTCATAAGTCTGTATAATTATTTAAAGTTTTGCACTGAGACAGCACCTCTGGACTTCAGCCCCAGCTCTGCACTACAGTGTCCAGCACACCACTCTCACAGAGCCACCAGGTTCTCTGCTCCAAAAGACTTGTGCTCTCAAACACAAGACAAGGAGCAATGTTTGGATCAAGCTTTCCAGCCTGCAGCCCTCTAAGGGCCAGCCATTCCTGCTGCTCCAAAAGTTACCACCACAGCTGTCCTTGAAGCAAAGAGGAGAAAGGGAAAAGTTGCAGAACAAGGACTGAGGTTCAGAGTAGTTGTAAGAGATGACAAATTCTGAACTATTTGAAGGGAAGGTTTGATAAGTCTGCAGCACACTGGTAGGGGAGCACAGGCTTCAGCTGTGTAGCTTGGCGAGGTCAGGGCTTTTCAACTTGGGGTCTGCAGGTCCCCAGGTGATCCGTGAACTCCTTTCCAAATGGTCTATAGAAAGATAAAAGTGAAAAGCACCACTTATATTTGCTGTATTTCCACTGGAAACACAGCAATCTGCAAACTAAAGAAAGCTGAGGATCATCACAGTAGTGGATTGTTACTCACCAGGACAGGAGGCAATGTAAACGATTCAAAGCAATGGAAAATCCTCAGGAATTAGAAATAGGTGCACAAGACACCAAGCAAAAATGTTCCCAGCATGAAAAGAAGGAAAAAATGGAAATAGCACGTTCCAGTTCTTAAACATTGTCCTAACTAGTGGGAAAATTCTGTCAAAAATATTTCCTTTTTTACCCCAGTCACTCATCACAAAAATCAGCACTGAAGTCTGTAGCTCACTTTTCTTCCATCTCACCAGATGACTGGTGTCTAGTGGCTCCCAAAAGACAGGATATGTTTGGCCTTTCTCTCAACACAAACATTGAAGAGACTGGGAAAACAGTGCTGGGATTAATTTAAGTCTGAAACCTGAAGCCCAACAATTATCTGAGCAGAAAAATTGAAAAGACTCATGTGCTGGCACACAGATAAATCTGCTTTCCCCTTTTAAGATCAAAAATGTCACTGAATGAGACTAGTTATTGACAGAGAAAAGCAGAACAATGATAGATATAGTGATCCTGACACTAAAACATTTTACAGCCATACTGCACTTGAAAGACAGCCAAGAAGCAAGTCCCTACAGACCTTCCAACAGCTATTTGGCATCAGCTTCACTGAGAAGCTCTAGCTGTACACCTCTAGCAAAGACAAACTAACGATCAAAAAATACCTTGGAAACAAAACAAAAGACCTTGAATTAATAAGCAATCTAGAAACTAAAGGCTACAAGCTACTGCCATAAATAAAAAATGGCAAGATGATAGCCACTAATTCCTACCCAAGGAAAGAAATCAGAATGATTGTAGCTCAAGTTGCCTGCTTTTTGTGACTTCATCCCTATTGACAAAGCATTAATTAATACTTCCTCTTCATACTTTTCCTGAAGGCAACTACAAAACCTGGGTGAACTCTTCTGCTGTTTATTTCTCAGAGTACTGTACACATCAAAATAAAAATAAAGAATACTAGTCCTGATTTTGCAAGCTGAATTCTCAAAGCTTAATTCCTGGCTTAGACACAGTTGACCCACTCTCGAATTAAAAAGGAAGAGATTCCTCTGGTGAATCTCCTAAAAACAGTCAGGCAAATACAAGAACATACAACATGCCTATATTCAAAAATGTGAATCCTCCCACCAAACAGATTTAACTTGCTATAAGCACATATGGGTATATGTGCCTTGTTGAATAAAGACCACTCAAAGTAATGGAAAACCTCTGCTCATACAGCACTTAAAACATTATATACACACTCACACACGTACCTATACAAAGGCACTCAACTGAAAATCAACCCAAGCATCTACCATGGAATGCTTAAGCAAAATTTCTTTGAGAAACACTGCAAAGCTTCACGGCCCTATGAGCCCTAAATTCTTCCATCCCCACTTTGCAGACATCTCCCAGTTTGCTGAAAAATGGAGATGATAGCATGTAGCTAGACCCCCTAAGAAAATGCATTAAGTCCTAGTAAAAACTCCAGTTTGCATAAAAACAGGGCAGACTTCACACCTATCAGCCTTGCTTCCCTACCACATGAAGCACTATATCCAAGACTATCTGTTCACATCACTAAAAACCTGGCTGGCTGGCTGGCTTCCCTTCTTTTTTAGTCTCCCACCCTTTCCAGATGTTCATATTCATAAAGGAAGATTCTCTACAGAGCTGACATCTGGTGTAAAGATACCTGTTAGAAAAATATTTTTTTTTTCTAGAGCATCTAAAATTGTAGAGAGTTGAAGTTATACTTTTTCTTCTCCGTTTTTACCCACTGCTTACCCCTTTGTGACTGTCCTTCTTGGCAGCTTCTCACAAAACTATCAATTTTCTCTCTAGCTGCATAGGATTTTTCAGTCAGCAACATCAATAAGATATTTCTCTTTATCCAGTAGGATAATTGAGACAAATGAGAAATCACAGCAGTAAAGTTTGGCGTCCTCAAAGCTTTTTCCCTCCTCACTTCAGATACAGTGGGTGAATGTCCTCAATTTAAATTCTCTTTTCTATTATTAAACTAGGAAGAAAATCCCCCCCTTTATTTTTAATAACCCCTTCTGCTAATAATGTCTACTATGTTACATACTGCTTTAAAATAGACCTTAAAATCCTGTTTTTCAGCTGGTTAAACCAGCTTGTGAACGTGCGACTAATTAGGACATTCCTACAGTCCAGGTGAGTTGCTGACTTCCCACAGCCAGACCATGGCCACTCATGTGACATCAGGCACCTGTAACGATCTGTTTAGGATCATCCAGCTGTCCACAACTTGCTCCTCCTTTGACTTAAATAAGCATGTGAACACCAAGGACAGTCCACCAGGGCCTCCTTCCTCTACTCTCCTTCCCAGTGCTGGGGATGTTTCACTCTCTTCTTTGGGTCTTCAAGATTGCCCACGTCAGCCTGGACTGCTCCACTGGACAGGGACCATTTGCAAAGCCTTATCGGGAGGCTCCCAGTAGTAGGCACAAGGAGTGGACAGAAATCTTCCTATGGGTGCTGACTTACTTCTGGCTTCAGGAGCCAGGGCATCTCAACAGCACCCTCAGATTTAGCAAGGTGTACAGATTTCCCTGAGCAGAGACAGTGGAGACAAAGGAGGCCCTTCAGGGGAACCCAGCTAAAACATTTGGCTTTCTCGTAATGCCAGCTATTGTTATTTCATCTGTCAATGAAAAGAGAACTTGTTTGGGCACTAACCCTGCAATGTACACAAGCAAGAGAGCAAACATTTAATGCCAGTCTGCTGGAGTGGGAGTCAAGGGCACAGTCCACTTCCACACAGGCTGAAGAGTGGCTGGAAGGTTCAAGGGCAGGCTGAGGACTATTGTCACCCAAAAAACATGCCATGCATCCTTTGACTAAAACAACACCCCTAAAAGAAAAGCATTAAAAAAAACCCCAACGTCCCTAAAAAACTAAATCCCATCCCCAAAAGTACAAAAAGTCCCCACGAAACTTATAGAAGTTCACTGCAGCGTCACATGGAGCTTACAGGACTTCCGTTACCCCTCTAGAATTCAAACAATAAATTAACAGGCAATGATAAATCTAATTCATGTCAGTTTGATATCTTTGTGAAGGGACATAAATAATGAACTGTATGCATTGCTATTGGCACAGTTAGCAGGACTCTGTAAGCTCATGGATCCAAGGATATTATTAAGATAAGGTAAATAGACATGATATACGTGGCCACTCTTCGCGAACGAAGACTTGGGAAAGGTCTTTTTACCTTTCAAGCCTGCGCAATGGATTTTTTAGGTGAGACACAGCCTGCGCTGAACTGAGCCCACCCTTTAATCCTAAGGTTCATCTGCCAGGCCAAGCAGGCTTGGATAGACATGATATATTTATTAGGCAATTAGTCTTCCTCCCAACAACCTGGAGAAAGGTTGCTGCATCCAGAAACCTCTCCATTGTTTCCATATTCTTTGGATATAGTAAGATATCCATGGATATTATGACCAAAGTGGAAAATATAACTACAGTCCAAGAGAGTGAATATTAATTTGTCTTCTTTATCTGAAAGTTTTGCTAGACTTGTGAAACTTCTTTTTAAAAACAAAAAAAGTCCTCTCTTTTAAAAAATAAATACTTGTTTTATAACCCTTCAATAATACCTAAGACTCTGTTACCAAATCTAACACAGTAGCAGCACCAAGCTTCTTCTAATGCTAATAATACATCACAAGTTTTACAGCTCCAGTGAAAATACAATCCTTGCAGTTTCACTCCTTCCGGAGAGCCTCTGAACATGCAGTGAGAGCAATTTCAAGGCAGCAGATGAGCAGGAATTGTTGGAGCTGCAGTTACTGGTGAGGATGGACACAGCAAGGCAACTGCCCTGCTACCAATGCAGGGACTAAGACACTTGCTCAGCCACAGTCCAAGCCCCATTTCTTCCCCTCCCAAAACACACCTTTACTCCCCTTCTGCTGGAACCAGAAGGAAGAATCAGCACGTCCCATGGTCAGCTCAGTCCTGCTGCCCATTGCAATTTAGGCCATGTTCTTATGAAAGCCACTGGGTCATCGTCCAAGAGCCCCATCCTGCTCTTTCAGTGGGATTCCCCATACCAGGGCCAGCAATGAGCCCTTCAGCATTCTTGTTCTCCTCCAAAGGCATGCATGAGGTAGTGTATGTACCCCCTGAAGTACTAGTTAGCAAAAATTGCCTTAAAACTAAAGCTTCTGGAAGGTACCCAAAACATGCTCTTAATATACAGATTTTGTAAAGAACCACATTTAGAGTTCTTTCCTCGAGTTTAAGTGAATTGGTTTGCATTTCTAAATGAGCAATCTTTGATACACCTGCACATCCCTTTGTTAATTATCTGATAGTGGAATTCAAGCTTAAGCTAAAAGGCTGCTGTATTTTACTCCAACTTCTGCTCTTTTGGTGCTCCTTCCTGTCCCCCTACAGAAGAACAACATCAAAGTCTCGTATTGCTTGGATTAGAAGTATATCCAGCTCCAGAAAACACACTACAGAAGTCATTACTCTGTGCATTAATTCAGTGCACAATATAGTAACTTTCTTTCAGAAGAAAACCAAAAATAGGCTTAATAAGTGCTGATGGCAATATTACACCATTTTCTTTCTGTTATGGAAAAAAAAAGCAACTAGAAGAACCACTGTTCAGATTCCCTGGATAGTTACCAACATTTGAATGTGTCCTCAATTGCTATTGTGGCTCAGAACAGGAGCCTGATTAAAAAAGGAGCTGTGAAGTCCTGCTCAAATGTCAACAGGAAAGCACTTTGTTTCATCAAAATATAAGTGTTTGTACATTCTTTATATTCACACATTTCTCCTGTGAAACCCCAGGTCAGAAATGGAGGGATCAAGTACAGCAATCTCTGAAGATCTCAGAAGAAAGCATGTTTACATACTAGGTGAAGGGATTTTATTTAAAGAACGTAACATCCTTGAAGACCTTTCCAGATCTGGCCCACGCAGGGAGCACTTTCAACAGTGGAAACTGGAGACTGCAATAACATTCCCAGAAGTCAACACGATTCGAAAATAATTAAAACATTTCTGCTTTTGTATTTAAAATTAAGAAACAAAGTATGGAGAGAGCCTGAATTTTCAGAACTCTGTTAAATTTCTGTTACTGCACAAAACTATTAGGAAGTTCCTTTCATCTTCACATTTCACAGCCACGGTTTCTTCAGGGGAAACCACCATCTGGTTGTGCTTTTTATTTCCTCCAAACACTTCAGCCTCTCCTTGACCACTACAAAAAAAGAAGTCTGATTATCACATGTTGGCCAAAGCCAAGGAAAGGACTAATGTTACTCAGAAGGCAGCTTTGGATGCCAAGAGTTTTAGAGAACACAAAATCCACCTGGGTTGCACCTTTTCTGCTACCCTCTCTAAAAGGATGTCTCAAAAGCAGACAAGAATGTGGTAATGCTTTGGCCTGCCCTGCCAGGGGACAAGCTGTGATTCTCCTGGCCTGCAGAAAGGAGGACAGGCTTACCATGCAAAATATTGGCCTGAGGAAACAGCACTAGAAGAGCTGGGAGAGATCACCAACTTTGTTACCGTTCCTTTTACAAAACAGCTGAAACAAAAACCTGCCGCTCAAGCTCAGGGACAGCAGTGCTTTCATACACAGCTGACCTTTCCTAGAGCCTCTCTGCACTAAACACACATTGCAAAACCTCTCTCAATGATTTTTGAGCAGTCTTGGGAATCCAGAGAGTTCCCAGCTGATTGGAAGCTGGTGAATGTTGTTCTGATTTTCAAGGTCAAAAAGGAGGACCCCAGAAACTACAGGCCTGTCAGTCTCTCTTCAATGCTTGTAAAGTTATGGAGAAGATTATTCTGGGAACTATTGAAAAACACCTGAAAGACAACACTGTCACTGGTCACAGCCAGCATGGCTTCATGAGACAAAAGTCCTGCTTGTCAAATCAGTTGATGTAATCCTTTTGAATTTCAGTAAAGCTTTCAATATTGTCTCTCACAGGACCCTTCTGGACAAAATGTCCAGCACATAGCTGGATAAACACATCATGAGGTGGGTGAGCAATTGGCTCTCAGGTTGAGCACAGAGGGTAACAGTGAATGGGGTAACATCAGACTGGTAACCTGTCACAGTGGGGTTCTACAGGGCTCCATCTTGGCCCTGTGCTCTTCAACATCTTCATAAATGATTGGACGTAGGACTGGAGGGGATACTAAGCAAGTTTGCAGATGACACAAAACTGAGCGAAGCTGCTGAGTCCCTCGAAGACAGGGAGGCCCTGCAGAGAGACCTCAACAAATTAGAGGACTGGGCAATCACCAACTATATGAAGTTCAACAAGGGAAAGTGCTGGATTCTGCATCTGGAATGGTGCAACCCCAGATGTTCATACAGACTGGGGAATGAGATGCTGGAAAGCAGTGCTACAGAAAGGGACCTGGGGGTCCTGGTCCCTGGCAAGTTGAATATGAGTCAGCAGTGCCCTGGCAGCCAGGAGGGCCAACCGTGTCCTGGAGGGCATCAGGCAAAGCATCGCCAGCCAGTCGAGGGAGGGGATTGTCCCACTCTGCTCTGCACTGGGGCACCCTCACCTTCAATATTGTGTGCAGTTTTGGGTATCACAATATAAGAAAGATATTCAGCTATTAGACAGTGTTCAAAGGAGGGTAATAAAGATGGTGAAGGGCCTTGAGGGGAAGCCATATCAGTGGCAGCTGAGGTCACTTGGTGTGTTCAGTCTGGAGAAGACTGAGGGGAGACCTCATCACAGTGTACAACTGCCTCCTGAGGGGAAGGAGGGGCAGGCACTGATCTCTGGTATGTGGTGACCAGTGACAGAACATGAGGGAATGACCTGAAGTTGTGTCAGGGGAAGTTTAGGTTGGATATTAGAAAGAGCTTCTTCAACCAGAGCATGGTTGGGCACTGGAACAGGCTCTCCAGGGAAGTGGTCACAGCACCAAGCCTGACAAAGCTCAAGAAGCATCTGGACAATGCTGTCAGGCACATGGTGTGACTCTTGGGGATGGTCCTGTGTAGGGCTGAGAGTTGGACTCAATGAACCTTGTGTGTCCCTTCCAACTCCTTCCAGCATATTCTTTGATTCTCCACAATCAGGAGGCTGGAGCACCTCTCCCATGGAGACAGACTGAGAAGGCTATGGGGAGACCTGGCCCCTTTCAATACCTAAAGGAGGCCTGCAAGAGAGCTGGAAAGAGACTCTTCACAAGGGCATGTAGTGATAGGACAAAGGGGAATGGCCTTAAACCGAGAGTAGGTTTAGAGTAGGTACTAGGACAGAATTATTTACTGTGAGGTTGCTGAGGCACTGGAACAACTTACCAAGAGAATTTGTGGATGCCTCGTTCCTGGAAGTGTTTAAGACCAGGTTTGATGGAGCTCTGAGCAACCTGGTCTAGTGGAAGGTTCCCTGCCCATAGCATGGGGTTTGGAACGAGATTGTTTATGGTCCCTTCCAACCCAAGCCAATCTGTGAATCAAAACCCATTTCAAGAGAAATTTTAAACTGTGGCAACACACACAGAAGGTCTGAACTTAGTCAACAAAAATCATGAGAGTTAGTAAGTAAAATATTAACTTGCCCTTATTAGCAAATTAAAAAGACAGGACAGAAAAGGAAACACGATTGAGTTTTCATGCCACAAAATGGTGAAGAGGAGTAGGCAGGACAGCCCCTGCACACTTCATCCACCTCAGTCTTTTTAAAATCAAAAATGATTATGTAAAAAAGAAGAGCAGAACAGATGGAAAGGTGATTTAGTGAGTGGTCCGGTGGCACATGATGCTGGCAGCCCAGGAGACATTTAAGCACTGGGAATAACACCTGACAAGGGGCTTCATTCAGTCCACACTCACTGTGCTGCTCCCTGGCAAAGACAAGGGCCCTTTGAGGAGGGGAATGAGGAATACTTAAAGACCAGACGGTCATGCACAAAAAAAATAGATGGAGAAAGGGAGAGACCTTTTGCTTCATTAAAGCCCCATGGCTGAGGGCTGCTCTCAGCTGCCCATGGTGCCCTTACAGCATTGATTTTTACACAGAGCATACACTTAACTTGCAAGGCTGAATGACTTATTTGCTACCAGAAAAGATGTTTTATTATACAATGGTGCCCTTTGTGGGGAGGAAGGAGGTGGGAAGACAGTACTAGTTGGCCATTAATCTTATAAATCCTTCCCTTGAGTTGCACAATGAATAGCATGGATCTGTGTATTTGACTTTGCTTGTTCAAGAGAAGTTGCTTTGAGTGAAAAAATTAAATTTAATAGGTTGTATCTTTTCATCCTTTGTGGTTTTTTTTTTATTTTCACAATACATTTTAGACAACCAGCACTAGTCTTGCAGGCCATCCACAGTTTTCTTTAAAGAACACAAAGCAATTCTGACTCCATGACTTCACTGCCACAAACACAAGCACAAACCACATACTGAGAAATCAGGCGCTTTATATGCAGTCCATTCTCATTTAGCTCTTGTGTTTGTCTCCCAGTCCCCAAAGTACATTACAGGCCCAACCCAACACTTGTGCGCAGCGAAGTTCTTTACACAAATTTGAGAGTAACTTCATAAGCACCTCAGCCTGGCCATAAGCTTAAGTTTACTTTCCCCCCCCCACCCGGCTGCAATAACCACTTCACAGATATAAAAAGTGCTTAGTGAATCTTTAACTGGATCTAAGTTGAAGTGGGAGAGAAGGAGAAAAAAATTGTAGTTTAAATCCAGTGAGGTTCCCATGGTAATACCACAAGGCATACAAAAGGTATAGCTGAGTGTGTGGTAAAGTCATCGGAGGTTTTATTACTATGAAACCTAATGCTTCCCTACTGAAAAGAAATTTCCATTATATAAAGGAGATAATTGGGAGGAAAAAGAGACAATTCATGTTTTATGACTGGCTATAAATTAATAATGTTTAATGTCCAACACTCTACACTTCACCATAATCATCCACTAGTGACTGAAAAACTTATTCTGAAAATTGCCAAACGTAAACTGGTGGGGTGTTAATTTAATTTTTTTTGGTGGCAAGAAAAGAAGTGGTAGGGAGAGAAAAGAAAGGGAGCACTTAGCTCCAGCTCCCAGTGCGGCAAAAAAAGTTTGCCTCCCTACGCCTGGCCAAGCAGGAACAATGCACAACAGCCCGGCCCTGCCGACTTCACTGAATTATAACTCCTGCTAGTTAGTTTAATTATTGCACATACATTTCTTGAAAACTTCATTTGAACATCAGCTTCTAATTGGAGAAATTGCTCTGACTGTGACCGAAGGGTTATTATAAAGTTTGGTCACTTCTTTTCAAGCAATCCTTACAAAAGGTCATGGCCCTTCTGCGAAGCCTATGAAAACCTCTCAAAGATGCCCATTGTCCATGGCACAACAATCAAGTGCAAGAGGTACAGAAGGAAGTCTCAGCTGGGAACATAAAAGGCAATGAAGACATGAAAACAAGGTGGAACATCCTGCTACACCTTGCATAGAAGAGTTGAAAGGGGGGTGGGGGTGAGGGGAAATCAGCTTCCAGGATGACAAATATTACTGAGTGCAAATGGAAGGTGTGTCAAAGAAGGAAATCTTATTAAAATACTAATGCTCATTAAAGACTTAAGTTGCAAAAGCCTTGCAAACTTACAAGAAAGCTTCCGAAGACAATGAGTTTCATCATGGGACCTGTAGGTTTGCATAAGGTTTCCATGACCCCCTAAATCAGCACATTAAGCAAGTGCTACTTTGGGGATTTTGTGTATTCAAAGACTGCTTATGTTTCCCGAAGTTTCCCTTCAACCAACTTAAAAACCTAGACACAGTCAGCAATTTCCTATTATCCAAACAACTCTGAACACTGCAAATTCGATGCTGAGCAAGGTTTTATGGCGTAACCATTTAGTTTAAAAAAACTACCACAGGAGTAAGTTTGAAAGTCACACATGAAACACTTGATTCTCTGTATCCTCCAGCCCTAAGCTGTCAGTGCTATATGCAAGTTTCTCATGTGCTTCATATTTAGGCTGTATTTCATTGTAAGGTCTAACTTTATAATTCAAAAGTCAAATCTTCGGACACTAAAATCTCAGGTGGATTTTAATCCATTTACTTTGTGGCTCAGGTACACCTGCACTGAGCATACTGGCACTGTCCAGTCCCTGTTAACTACAGATTACACTTACATGAATTTTTTATTATCAAGCAAGGGTGACTTAAATATGGAGAGACTATTCAGCAACGAGTCTCCTGGTTTACATTTTACAATCCCAGCAGCAGAAACCATGCTGTTCATACTACAGGTTTAGAATTCCCTCTTCCTCACCAGTTACTTCTTCCTCCAGTTATTATCTCCACGGCCATCACAACACATTACTCACCAGACCAGCCAAGGCTCTGGACCGCAATGAACAAGAAACATCAGCAACAGCAGCAGAAGTTTGAAAGTCAGGTTGCAGACATGATTTCTGGGTCACATTAGCACTTAAAAATACAGGTGAAGGGAAGCATTGTCCAAGGCTCTCTGGTACCTGTGAATGGTGGTCATGCACCTTACAGCAGGAGGCCTTTCTGTCACTTTCCCAGGCAGCAGCAGGAGGTTGGGATGCTCCCCCTACACCACTCTGGGGCAGGCAGCTTGTCCTCCAGCTACCCCATCCCAGCTGGGCTCCAGGGGCAGGTGAGGCAGAAAGCTGCTCCCACCTTTCTGCAAGTGGCCAGCCACCTGAGAGATAAGGCAAGAACCAACCCAACGGCCTAACACAGCATTGTCCAGGGATCCCAATGACCCTGGGGTACAGAGAAAGACTCCCTGGGTAAGCCCCTCATGCACCCCTCACTGCTATGCCCAGCTATGCTATGCCACAGCATGGGGACTACTGGCTGGACCAGAGCAACAGAAAACAGCAGCTTCACCTTCATCAAAAATATCGTGCCACTTTTCCCCCTTGATCCCATGAGTTATTTATTAACAGGAGTAAAATAGTACTATTCTGCACCTCCCTGCCTAAGGCACCGACCACTTTTTAAAAAAAACTGAAAAGCATGGGGACTTTTTTTGTCTGTGTGTTGTTCGCTGCCTTAATGCAACAAAGCAGACACTGAAGTGTAAGAGCGCTTCCAAATAAGTCACAGCCATTTACACATTAGGCACCTAATTATGTTGAAAATACAATTACATGCATGTAAGCAGATGCTCATGCCCACAGGCCAAGCCCATTGCTTTGACAATTCTTTAACTACCTAACTTTACAGTAAGTGCAAGTTGAATCTACTTAGATACAATACCTGAATTATCAGTCTGGGAGTGGAAAAAAATAAAAAGCAAACAGTTCCTCCCATTATATTTAGTGCAGCACTACACAACATGCAAGACTCCAGCAGGTCCCTGCTCTTCTTTCATAGCCTTTAATCAAATACTGAGAAGCATTTGCTATTTTTTAAAGTCAAATGAAAACCTTTGGCTTCAGTCTTTTGTAAATTTGCAGCCAAGATAACCCCCCAAGGAATGCATATTATTTACACACCAGTGAGCTTACTTATTAACACGAACTTCCAGCAAAAGTTTTGTTTCAGTATTTTAAAACGTGCCACAAAGACCTGTTTACATTCCTTGTCTAGCTTTAGTAATCAGGGTTGGAGCACACCCTTCCATAGCACTCCTGGGCAGAGAGCTGAGGAATGTCACCCAATAGGTAAGGTCCAAGAACACCCCAAAAATCAAACACTGACCCTTACACTCTGTGAGGTGATGGAGTCAATTCAAAAGCTCTTCATCTTCTATCCAACTGCAGCCAAAAAGCCCCCATGAACTGAGTTGAGCAGCAAGCACTAACCACTGCCCAGCTTTTTATCCTCCTCTAGGTACTGGTGGAGCACAAAAACTTTTCTATCACCAAATAGGATTAACCACCGATTCTCCAACGTTGGTTTGTCACTTGACATTCAGAAGAAATTTAGCTATAATGAGGGAAAAAAGGTGCATCAGCTCATTTTTAAAAGGGCAGCTTGTCTTAAGCTTCCCTCTCAGGACACAAAAAATTATAATATTCAAGTAAATCTGATGGGGAAACAGTGACAGACCAGTGTCTAACTACTCTGCAATACACAAGACTGCCAATAAATAGAAGTGATAAGAGTCTGCACTATTTGTTCCAGAAGGAAAGAGGCAGCTAAAAACATTCAAAACCAAGATTAACAACAGGAAACTGGGAAACCCCGAATATTCATGTTCCATTCTTTGCAGGAACCTTACTCAGCTAATTTTTTTAAAAAAGAAATGCATGGAAGCATCCTGTTTAAAAGGTCTGAAACTTCCAGCACAGAGAGAGCATCTCTAGCTCTGTGACCTGTTCCCAGTGCCTGCAGCATAGGACACAAATGATACAAGTTGTACATAAGGAAAAGACAGTCTGTCTCCCCATCACCACTGCAGCAGCTGGGGGGAACAAAAAGGCCTTCACACCAATAAAACAAATTCTCACAATTTGCCTTCTCTCCATAAGAGAAGCTGCATTTCAAGCTGTGAAGACTGCAAGTTACCCTAACTCCTAAGGAAAACTTCAGCTCTGTAGCCCTTCAGATTTCCCCCAGTAAACACAGCAAACAGCCACAGCTTTTTTCTTAGGTTTTTTTTTTGGGGGGGATTGTTTTTTTTCATGTCAAAATAAGTGCTGCAAACATTTTTGTTCTCCATGCTAGGATTTTTTTCTTTAAGAAAATTCAGGATGAGGTGTGTTTCATCCTAGGCCACACTGTACACTGGTGGGATTCCCTTGGGGAATCACAGTGTAACTTGAACCTTCAGCCCACCACGGCACAACAGACTTGCCGTTTACAGTTCACAAAAGCCACCTGCCTTGCACCACAAAGAGATATGTTACTTCCTACTACTGCTTCTCGCTATGTAAGACACCTTCACAGCAACACTGTGACCCAAGTTTGATCTAGCAAGTAGATCCGAATATAAAGTGAAATACTCTTTTAGCAAACCTGGAAATACTAAAACGAGCTTCTAACTCTCGAGCCAAGCAGCCCCGGGAGCACGGCGCGGGCGGAGGCCGGTCGGCAGGAGGAGACCAGCGGGCATTTCATCCTGCGGGAGGTATATTCCAACACTTCCACTTTGTGTTTTTAACCTCCCCCGCTGGAGGAAACAGGGGGACGCACCTACTGACCCTATAGCCGTGGCCCGCAGCTCTCCTGGAGAACCTTACTCACCCGCAGCGCATCCCTGTAATGCCACCGCTCGCGTCTCGGCTCATCCCTTTCGTTCACACCCACTTTTGGGGGCTAAAATCCCGCAGCCGGGAGGGCCCGTCTTTCCGCTCCCCGCTCCCTGATCCCGCCGGGCACCTGCGGCGGGTGCTCCGAGGCTGCTCCACCGGCCCGGCCCGGCCCGGCGGCACCTACCTAGGCACTTGATGTGGAAGCCGCTTGGGGGTTTGAGGGAGCGGCGCGCCCAGCCCTGCCGCAGCACCTCCAGGTGCTCCTCCTTGCCCTGCACCAGCAGCACCTGCTCGTCGATCCAGCCCAGGAAGAAGGTCTCGGCCACCGCCGCCGTGGCCCGCCGGTCCCAGAAGTGCTGCATGTTCTCCCGCTTGAAGTCCGCGAAGATCTCGTAGCCGATGCGGTGGCGGCCCAGCTCCGCCGCCGGCCCCGCACCTGCCCCGGCCCCGCCGCCGCCCCCCGGCCGCGCCCCGGCCGCGGCGTCCAGGACGATGGCCAGGGAGTGCGGGGCGATCTGCAGGCACCGCTCCGCCCTGCGCGGCATGGCCGCTCACCGCCCGCCGCCGGGCACGGGCACGGACATGGACACGGACACGGACTCGGACTCGGACACGGACACGGACACGGACTCGGACATGCCTCCCGCGGGTGCGCTGCCTCCCACGGCCGGCTGTCCGCGCTCCGCCCCCGCGGGCCCCTCCTGGCCCGCTCCGCCCTCGGCACACCCCCGGCTCGGCGCGGTCCTGCCGCGGGCGAGGCGGGGATGGGATGCGGCCGCCGCCGCCGGTCCCGCAGCGGGCAGCGACCGCAGTCTGCCGGCCGGGAGGTCCGCACCCCTCGCAGCCCCCCGCCGCACGCCTCCCTGTCCCAGCACGGGAGAACTATCCCCAGAAGCGAAACTATCCCGCTGCGTGTCCCGGCCGGTGGTGTAGGCTTCCCGGCACTACCACCCCTCCCCGCCTTTGGGAGACCCTCCCCGTTCCCTTCCCCGAGTGAAACACAGGGGCATCCCTCAGCCACATCCAGATTACCCCAGTAAGTCTCATAATTCCTTATGGTTTTGCTTCCTCCAGTGGTTACACATCTCTAGGTAACATATCCAGTGAGCAGCATGGACCCTGCCGTGTCCAAACGCCTTTCTCTTCACCCGCTGTAATCCTGTGTTGCTTTGTGTCTTACTGATTCTGAAATCTGATGATGACAGAGCAAGTGTAAGGTTCACTTCTAACTTCTGTGGCTTTTTTCCAGCAGTTCACTATTTTGCCTCCTCTGTGCTGTGGGTTACCAGCTGCCCGTGAGGCTGGAGGGAGAGCTCAGCAAAACCGAGCAAGCAGAATTCTAGAGGTCGTTGCTGGGGGACCACTGGGGGGGGGGCGGAGAGACAGCCTGGCCTGAGGTATGCCTCCAGGTGGTAGATGGCTGCTGAGCTGCAGGTGCTGGCAACAAGATGTCGGTTATACTTGTGGGAAGGCAGAGTTAGGAACTTCGATCCTGTCTTCTATAGGAACCCTCAAACCCACTGCAAAACTGAGTCTCGATTCTGAAAGCAGGGCTTGAGTTCCTGCATAGTCTGTAGCTGCTGGACATCTTGGTGGTGTGTGAACTGTGTGGGTGGCCTCAGCAACACCCTGGCCTTGCCTCAGGGAGCAGGGCACCATGGCACTTGGGACATGGGCAGTGGAAGCAGGGAATGCACCAGAAAGGTAAAGGACACAAAGAGGAAAACTGCTGTAGAGCGGGGGGCAGGAGCAGAGGCAGAGGAGAGTTGAGTGAGAGGAGGGAGCAGGCAGCAGCCACTCTGCCAGGCAGCAGTATGAGAGTTGCTACAGCCAACACACCCCATGCTGTGTACAAACTACAGTGTTTTACCTGTTGCTCCTGAGTTCACTCACATCAACATCCCTTGACATATTTGGCCTCCTTAAATCATCACCCATTTCGTTCTAACCTCATTCAAATCTTGTACCACTCTCCAGCTGGCTTCATACAATTCCTTCTCTGGGGCACTGTATAACAGTCAGGCTCATCTGACATCCCAACTCACTACTTTTCGGTTTCATCCAGGGCTGTTGAGGCACCATAACAAGAAAGGTCAAATTTATCAGCATCCCAAAGAGTCTTACAAGGAAAAAAGTTGTATGAAACTCACTTTTCCAAAAGAGAAATAAGAGGTAAAACAAATTGCCCAGAAATGCTGTTAGCCATTTTGGGCTAGGAGCAGAGCATATTAACACTTGGTTTGCAAGTCTCTAACCCCCTCCCAAATATCCAGCACAGCAAGACCTCAAGAGGCCCCTCGCCTCAGCCAGCAATAGTTTTGATGGTGCTGCTGTCAGGATTTCAAAGGAGCTCTTCCACATCACCATTCAGCACTAAGCTTTGCAAGAGGACCCCCAGCATCCTCATTGTCCTCCAAACTGCTTCCCAAAGCAAACCTGAGCCATTTTGTTGCCTGTTAAAAGAGCCTAGTCTCAGTGTGTTGAAACTACTGTCATGATCTTGTCATACTCATGTTATTCTTACCTTGTGCCTTCTTCCTCTCTGCATTGTATCAGCCTTTTATCTTGCCCATCATACCTGCATTTCAGTTCTTCTGGGCAGGGCTCACCTTTGTGTTGCCTTTATGTGGAGCACATCACACTGACATCTCAGCTGCTGATCAGAGTCACCAGGTAACTTCAGGTAACTTGGATGAGTTTTCAGTTTTTGTTCCTATCTGCAAGAACAAAGGAGCCAAATTAAGCCTTTTGGTTTTTAGGTTTTTGCACCAAATACACACTGAACGGTTAGATGTGGGGCCCCACATTTTGTCTACATCCTCCAAATCCCATGTGCTAGCCAAATCTGATTCCTCTGCTGCCTCTGACAGAGAGGCATGTTCAGTGTAGTATGCCTGGCAGCCTTTGGTCATGACATCAGTGTTGCCCTCTCCATTAGCTAAGCTCCTTTCCCCCTTCAATACTAATTTCTGAAGCAATTGGTGTGGCGAAATGCTCCACATAGTCATTTTCCTCCTCCTTGCAGTAACATTTGTGGCTGTCAACATCTTCCCTACCCCTGGTTTGCTCTCCTGTAAAGGCTAGTCCTCAACCTGCTAATCTTCTCCTACCCTGCTTTCATCACCTCTTCCCTCACGCTGCTTCAGGGCTCTGTGCCTGCAGGCTGGCCCTCACTCCCTGCCCTTTTCAGCACACTGCCCCTCTCTGCAGCTTGCTCACATTAGTGTCACACACAGGTGTAAAGACAAGGCGACAAAAGACAGTACGCAATGATTTGTCTAAAACTTGTCAGGTAAAGCACAGCGATTGTGGCACAAATCAAAATACACCAGGTACTCATACAAGCAGTGCCAGGATTGCCTGAGCGAGATCTCGAGGGCCTGGTTCAGAAACTCCCCTTGTTTCAAGGGCTAGGGTATAGGCTATGGTCAACACTTATGTACCGAGTAAACTGTTCATCATTCATTATTCCCCTTTTTTTCCCCGTTTCCTTACTGATTCAAATATTTTTTGTCCTCAGAATTTGGGGGGTTTTGTTTATTTTGATTGATTTATATTTATTTTATATTATTTATATTTTGTTGCTTGTTGATTTTGGGTTGAATAGCATCTCCTTCCTTGTCATTCACTCTCATTTCAAAGGACTTCTTTCAAGCAATCCACATCTGTAGCCAGATTAAAACCAACCCAGTATTTCCCAACAGAAATACAAGAGAATACTGCCTACAATCTTGTTATGTAATGAAAGCAAGTGAAGTGGAACTCCTAAGTACCTCTGAAGTGTTTGGAAAGGCAGAAGCTTAAGTAGCTAGTGGGGTGAAACCCCTGAAAATATAGACACATCTCTTTGAAATGCGTCAGTGGTGACAGGAGGTCTCCAGCAAATGGCATTGTTCATTCTGGGTAGGAGCAGAAAGCCAAACAAACCTGACAGAGCTGTGCTCTCTGGATGCCTGTATTGATCCATAGCTCAGGTGTGGCATCTCTGTCTGCTGCAAACATTGCCTCATTAAAAACTCCCTGGGAAAAGAATATTCCCCCAGAATTCATCCAAGGCCACAGAATGGAAAAGAAAGGCTGAGGTGACATATATATATTTAATGGTTGTTGTCCATCCCTGATTTGTTCACAGTAAGGCAAGTTACACAATTTCTCAGCCTACGTAGTATGTCAGCAAGTGATCTGCTTCAAATAAGATATTCAGGCAGTTAAGTCAGCAAGTACATTCCAGGAGAGGTTTTGAAAGACTATTTCATATCAGAAAACTACTTTTTAATCTCTTTAATTGCTTTATACAAGAAGAAATTATACCTTCCATCCCACTGTCCATCCAGCATTGTTACCTGGTAAGAGAGTACTTCCCAGCCGAGTTGCCTCATTCCTGAGAAGAAGCTGCTGTTATTGATATGTGGGTTTTCAGATGGCTGAAGTGTGTGTGACAAGAAACTGTCAACTGCAGGATAGATTTTTAAGATACTTCTGGCAGGGCTTTTTTTTGAACATCCCTGCATCTATTCCCATGTGAAAGGCTGACTGAGACTCACACTGGTGGTGCAGTGATACCCAGCTCAGTACAACTGCCATCATCAGACATGGCACTGACTGCAGCCTTAATGAGACCAGAGCTTACAGACCTCAATAATAACTTTTGAGAAGAGTTACCTCCTCCTGCCCCATTCAAGACTTACATGAGCCTGGCTAGACTTTCTTGGACACGGAGTCAATGTAAACTGGGTCTGGCTTTGCTGTTACAAGTGTGCAGGAGAAGGGCCAGGAGAAGGTATGTTGGTGACACACAGGCCTGAAGCCGCTCTTCTTGTCATACTGTGAGAAAAACCAGGTGCAATCTCAGAAGAGTGAATGCTGTAAAACAATGGAGATCATGAACAGTGATGCCGACTTGCACTTAAGGAAAGCAAGATAGAAGGGGCGTGCTAGCAGCTGTTCCTTAAAACTCTTCCCAGACGTGTGGTATCCTTTGTATCTCTACATTTGCCTAGTTTGCATCACATTATGACACTTCTTTGCCACCAAAAATTTCTAAAACACCGCCTTGTCTAGCTTTATCCTTTCATTTTGGTAACCAGCTTTTATAATACAGAGATAATAATACATCTCACATTTGTAGAGTCCCCTGAGACCTGCTATTAAAAATCAGGAATGGCTGTTTGTTAATCTCTGCTCTGGTAGGAGCCAAGTACTTTTGCACTCAGTCCTGTCCTGCCATCCTGCATCAAGAAGCCCTGCTCACAAGTCCTTGCTCAGACAGAGTTCCCAGTGAAGTCAATGGGAGTTTCCTGTGTGAAGAGTGATGAGCTGGGTCCAAACTAAACACCCAACTAATAAGCAGAGTAGGAAACAGCTGACTGCATCATTTTTAAGCTCTGTGCTTTTACCTGACTCAGACTTGCTGGCATAAAGAAGGATCCCGGAGGCAGGATGCAACCTGGGGGAGGAGAGGAGATCCCAGGTTATGGGCAGGCGTGCCCATCTTCCTCTTCAGGAAAGTCTTTGGCAACGGTATTTAATCTTTGCAATGAGGTGAGTGCTGCTTGGACAGGTGAGCTGGTAGGTAGACAATTACCTATTGTCTGCTTAACAATAGCCTACATATACTGGGGAAGTTACACTGACCAGGAGGAAAATCATCTCCCAGCAGACATGGAAAATAAGTTCCCACTTTACTCACAGGACATGTATAATACAGGGTACAGGTCTCTCACATTCAAACTCGGGTGCCTATGTTAAGACAGGTAAATAACACAGCACTAAAACACCTGGATTAGAAAGCCCTTTAATTTTATCTATTGATGAAATTGCAAAGAGGGAAACAAGACTTACAGATGTTTTGAAGCTAAAAAGCTGGTGTACAGTTCATCATAGCAGTGCAGGTAAAGGGGGCCAGAATATATTCCCTGCATGGAAAATTCTTGATTGTAAAATAATAAAGAGGAAAGAGAAGGACATGTTTATATCTTGAGCTTCCAAATACGTTTTATTGAGGGGTTTGTATGTGCCTTCCAACCTATAATTGTCTCTTATCTGCTATGATATTGATTGTTGCTTTTTGGCCAGATTACAGTCAGACACCGTATTTGACATAGACAGGATTTTATTTCAAAAATAAACTCTGCAGTTGTACTCTACTGAAGCCATAAAGGACTCAATACTTGCAGGCAATGTGCAGTTTTAATTATGGAAATGGCCCACCAGTTTGCCTAAAATATCTGCTTGTCACACTGCCTTGCAAGAACCACTGAAAACACATTGAGGCAGCTCAAGCGCTGACATGCCAAAAGAACCAGGGTTTGTTTTTATGATTCCCCTACCAGTAATAGAAAGAAACTGTGAATGAAATGGCCATTAATTTTCATGGGCGCTCTGGAAGAAAGAGCAATAAATTCTTTTTCTCTACCCTTTTTCACATTTCCTTTCACAGCCCATGGCCTGAAGCATGAGGGCTCTGCTGACTCCTGACCCAGCCTAGCGAAGGCATGTGGCTGATCCCTGGCAGACCTCACATTGCTGAATTTATGAGTCCAAAGGCAGACTAAGGAGATCAGAAGGTCTCCACCAGCCTTGGCATTTTAATCTGAAATTTCTCTGCTTTGAATAGATGTGTTTTCCTCCTGCTGGCCCTTCTCATGTCATACAAGGCAAGTCCTTTCAGTTCTGGGGGCAGTGCAAAGCTGCACTCAGGAGAACAAAATTGCAGTGAAACACATATATCCCTAAGACACACAAATGTAAATGGCAAACATAGGCAAAGCAAGGTAAAGGAAAATCTTTGTACATGTAACATGCACAGCCAAATGCTCCAACTTGTATTGGCTTGATTTTCCTGCAGGGACTCCATTAGACTGGGGGCCAAAAGGAGAGAATGATGACCTGTGATCCCACACTTTCATTTGGTAAGTATATTTTGTGCCTAAGCAAGAAGGTAAAGTAGGCAGAAGTGACCATTTCTAAATGAACAATTAAATGAACTCTTCCACCTTACAGAAGAAGAATTTAATCAGGGGCTCCTATTACAACGTCCACTTGGGAAAAAAAAATAATAAGAGGATTCTGCACCACAAGGCAATCTGCTGGTAGAGTGATCGGCATGCAGGGGGAGAGAACCAGAGATGGGCACAGGCTTTGTAAGTAGTCTTGGCTTTGCCCTGGCAGTGGAGCTGTGGGCGACAAATAGGCATCATTCTGAGCTGAACAGCTCTGACGTGGGCTTGAAAAGGGTAGGAATACCACTTCTCTAACTGGAGCTGTAAAAAACTGCATTGGTGGGAACCATACAGTCCATCCCTGCAGGTAGGAGTGAGGTAGTTTCAGTGGTGCCCCCTGGCATGGACGAAGCTGGCATGGGTAGCTGGAAGGACAAGTTGATGCACGTTGGCTTCTCTGAGACCCCCTGGTGGCAGAGATCTGGGAAAGCCTTCACAGGATAGGGAAGCTCCCTGGTCTATTGGCTTGCCAGCTTTTGGATGACAGCTCATCTTTTCTGACTAGAGAAATGGAAAGCGACTGGTGTTGCTAGTTTTGGGTAAAAGCCCTTTGAGATTTTGCCTTGCCTTTCAGGCATATAGATACACAGCAGAGGGATACAGTATATCAAGATACAAGAAGGGTCCACCTGTGCCACGATATTCTTGCTCTTTCTGCTGGAAATCAGGCTGCATGGTGGGCTCGCTCTCTGTAACTGCCCGGTGACATCTTTCCAGTTTCTGTGCACTGATCCACCGACCATGACTCAGTTCAGAAAATGTGAGCTGGGCTTACAGCCTTCCTCTGGGTTCTTCTAAACCAAGGGCATGTCTTTCCAACCCCCAAAGGACTTCTGCACTCAAGCATGGAAAAATGCCTGTGGGAACGGGGACTAACCATGCAGTAAATGATGTTGGATAACATGCCCACCTTGGGTTTTAATTCACTGCTCCTGCTTGCATCTTCTCCAGCCACTGACATCCTACTAGCATGCTTTTAACACATCTCCACCTTTTCTTGATCAGGATACCAATTTCTGGTGTTTCTTTGCTTGATGCTTCTGAAAAAGAACAAAATATCCCTGAGAAAGAAATTACCATCATGGGATTTTTTTTTTCTCTTTTCCCTTTTAACAGAAATTTTTTTTTCATAACCTTCTCTCTTTTAATTTCACTTAAGGCCTTAAGTTGCTTGCCTTTGATGAGCTAGTTCAGTCTAAACCATGCTTGGTTTACAAATATGAAAATAACAGGCACCTTACAGCTGCCTACAATAACCAGTTATTACTTTTAGAAACAGACCTGTTACACTGTGGTGTGAAACATCCCCTTTTGCTCTTTGAACTGGTGAGGGGCAGTGAAATAGCCCAGTGAATGCTCACATGAACAGGGAGGGAGGTAAGAGCCGTCTTCTCCAAGAGGATTGGCTGCGGCTCTTCCAGCACTGGTTTTGTACCCGTTGGGTGTGCCAAGGACTGGCGTGCATTCAGGTTACGGTGTCTGCCAGCCATCGGCTAAGCTTCTTTGCTCCTCCATCATTTTCATTTCACTCAGAGCAAAGAGACAAACATGAAGGCTAATGGGCTAGAGGCTCACTTTCAGCTCCCCTTTGGCAACAAGGAGCTGGTGAAAGGGGTGGTGGGCTGGATGTGAGAGAATTTATTCCTGGTTTAATAGCCCTTCATTATAGCTAAGCCTTTTGCCTAAATGGCAATTTGGCTCCCGTCTCCTGAACACTGCTCCCTTGCATTAGACTTTTCATAATAGCTGTAATTATAGTTGCAAGCTCTGCTTTTATTTTATGGGAGCTGAGGTAAACCTGTCCGATGTCACAAATGTTGATCCTCAAGTACAGCCACATCTGTGAGGCAATGTCCCTGAACAGCGGGATCTGATGGATGAGTCACAGCGAAGGCCTGCCGGTTTCCTCATTAGCCCTGCCTACTCCCAGGACTGATCTCTCTCACAGGTAATTTTAAGCAGCCATCCTGCTGTTCTCCTGCCTCTTCCCTTTGCCTCGGCTTGTCAGGATTAGACAGTTTAACCAGTGACCCCAGTTGTCATCAATCTCAATATTGAATGCACCGAGATAATACAGGCAATTCTCTGTTCTGTGAAGACAGGCATTTATGAAGTATTTGTGAAGCCATTTTAGCTAAAGAAGACAGACAGCTCTATTTCATGCCTAATATTGCCTGACAGGTGTGGACACACCCTGGGATAACTCTCTTGTCATCCTGACTAGAAGGTCAAGAGTCTACATTTGACAGAGAGTATTGCCTTTGGCACTCCGACAAAAAACTGAAAACACAGCAGTACGCAGGAAAAAAAAAAAACACAACCCCTTTGTAAACCAGATGTGCCAGATTTAAGATTTCCCAGAGCTTAATTCCTTTTAAATTTTGTAGCTCCTCTTTGAAGATTATCCATGGACCCAACAGCAGGCTAAACCAGAAAGTTTAGCTTTTGTTCTTCTATTAGCCATTATCAGCTTACTGTTTTAAACATCTCCGGCATGGTGGGCAGTGGCTCTCTCTCCACTACGCTCCTCTTTTCTCCTTTCCTCCCCATCCAGCAACACCTATCTCCTCTCCTCTCCCCTTCCCTTCCCTCTCCTTTCCTTCCTTCATTTTCATGCTTTCCCTAGGGATCTCTATGGAATAGAGATCCCTGTGTTTCCCTATGTTTCCCTGCCATGCCCAGAATGTATCAGAATTCCACTGTGGAAGAAGAGAGCAGGTTAAGAAGGGTGAGCTCCAACAGAAAGTTCACCAAAAGCTCAAGAGCTCAGTAGTGGGGCTGTAAGACATATCAGGAAATAATCTAAGCTCTTGGGCAGTGCACATTTCAGCAGCTAAATCTGAGCCCACTCCATTGGCACATGTCAGACCCAGAAGGAAACATAATTTCCTGCTGAGGTAGTAAAACTTACTCTTATATACAAATTTTGTCTTGATTTTAATGCAAATGAGGTTTTATATTTGTTAATAAAAAGTAGACGCATCATTGCTTCAAATTTGTGCAGAAGAGAGTTACACGTTAATAGCCAAGAATCAGACTATTTCTTTGCAAGGAAGAAGTGGGAATGAGTAGTCTTTACCATGGGGTTTATGGCAAGAGCTTTGCCAGTGTAGGCAGATTTCGAAAAGAAACTATTTGGGCTTTTCCTTCTCTTTTCCATAGCAAATGCTGCAAGTTACAGAACCCAACAGCCAGCTTTTGTACTGCTGCTTCCACACTGAAAGGGCACATTCAGAGATGCTGCAGCAATCAACCACGCTTGTGGCCCCTTTTTGAGGCCAACCTACTGCTGCTTTCAAAGGCTGGATGGTTTCCAGGAGGTTCACACCAACCCAGGCAGTGGAAGGAGAAAAGAGGGAGGAAACCTCAGGATTTCCTTGCTTTCATTTTAGTTCATGTTGCCTTGTCATACAAAACACTTGAGGCGGTGTAACTGGAAAGACCCCTGTGGAGGACAGAGCTGGAGGTAACCCTGTTCCGACTGGCTTGTGGCTGTGGAAATCCAGCTTCAGCAGGTGCCACTGGATGGGGCTGTATGGAAGGTTGCTGGAGCAGTCTGGTTTGCTGCTAATCTGAGGCTCAACAGCTTTTGTTTTCAAACTCATGATCTTTCCTTTAGACATGCAGAGCAATCTGCATGGAGTCTGTGGGCATCTGCAGGGCTCTGGCAGTAAGTCCTGTGTCTTGCCCCACATTCCGAGCTGTGGGCAGCCTTGGAGGAAACCTGAAAGCACAGAAGAGTACAGCTGACAGCAAAGCACAAACGGGCACACCCAGCACTCACTGAAAATCAAGGATGGAAGAAGTTTGTTTGACAATGGCCTGGCAGACCCACTATTCCACCAGTGCTGCTTTAGGTAGTCCTTGCAGTTTGCTCTCCATTCCAATAACTTCCTCTTCTCCAGGGCCAAAGAATAAGAACTGAAGGAAAGAGGTGTCACACAGGCCAGGGTAAAGAGGGAATGGCTGGATCATCCCTCTTCTTGAGGGTCAAAGCCCCAAGCAAGACATCTCCAGACTCCAAAGTGGGCAGCGGTACTTCACAGCTGGGGGTCCTCACACATCCTTGCCCTCAGGGTCCTTTGCCCAGTCCACTTTCCATGGTCTGTCAGGATTTTATTTCACACAGTTCAACCATTACAGCCCCAAGCATTCAGTTTTTCCCATAGTGCTGCATTAATGTTTCAACAGATCTGGTCCTTTATTCACCATTTAAAAAGATTTGTGAAAGTTTTACTGCTCTTACTTTACAAAAATGTCCCTCTTTGTGCTGAGGTGAGATTATTTGCACTGGATCCCTGTGCAGTTCTGGGAGAGGTGTAGATTTCTGCCTGAGAGCACAGCAGATTCCCTCCAGATTCAATTGGCAACATGCGTACCAGTCAAGGAGCGGCAGTACTTTATACCATGGGCACTCTCCGCCTTGTGTCCAGTTCTGGGTTGTACTGTGGCCCTGGCTGTGTGTCTTGGCAGCACAGGTGTTTTCCTGATGTGTGTGAAGCATTGCCAAGGACAGGCAGGACAGAGTCTCTTGCCCACAGGCAATCTTGATGGCAAGAGAGATATGGAAGTTAGGTCCTGCAGAGCTGGTCCTTAGCAGCACTTGGTTCACCCCTTCACCAGTCAGCCCTTCTCAGCAGCACTCCAGGCTGTAGCTGTTGCATTCAGACCCTATCATGGCTTAGGCTGAGGAGCTGGGGTTCATCCCTGCAAGGGGGCTGGGAAAGCAGGATTTACGTACGTTTTGAGGGCTTTTCTTTCTAGAAATAGCTATAAAAAATCAATCACTGGTGTGTATATACCCTTAGGAGACTTCATAACAGCAACATCCCTGCAATGTTCCCCCTCCTTCCAACAAAAATGGAAACTGGGGCTCCAGGACACAGCAAGCACAGGATGTAACTCACCACGCAGAATCTGTCTGCTGTTCGCCACGTGACCAGATCGTGCTCTTGGTGCTAGTTGCCTTTCCAAGACAAGGGCAATGAAAGGACACAGCTGATTTTGAGATACCACGTGGTCACTAAAATGTAATTTCATTATTTTTTGAATTATCAGTAGAACAGGTGAGGGCCAGTACAACACCAGAGCAGCTGCACAGGGTGGGGAGGGCATGTCTTGGCTTTACCAGCTGCAGGTTGGCATGACTTCCAACACCAACCCAGAGAGCAGACCAAGTGCATTGATGTTATTGCGAGAAAGTCTACAAACAAGAAAACAAGAAAAGAAAAAAGTAACCAAGGATTTACCAAGTGTCATTAATTCATTGCCAAAGTTGTTTCTCTGAGGCTTAGTGGAGTCCAAGTGGAAAAGCCCATCCTTTTGTAAATCACCATACTTAATAACCTGAGACCTGAGCTGTGGCTACCCTGGGAACATGTGCTCGGAGAGCACCTGGCAGCTTGCTCCTAAGCAGGCAGGAATACAGTCTTCCTTCCAGCCTGTAGGTACAGGGTAGGAGAAACTCCAGGAGATCCCAGTCCTGCTTTGTGGGAGACAGCCATCCGTTTTACAACTTAAGAAGGCAGGTTACTTGCCGTAAAGCTATGCAGCAGAGTTCAAACAGCCAGCATTTTTAGATCTCCTCATGTGGATAAATTAATAAAACATCAAATTAATTAGCTAGAAATAGGACAGCAATCACAAGCCAAAGTTTACCACAATGATTTGCATTACAGTAACAAACATGAAGCTGTACATCTCTATTTTCCCACAGAAAATGCTATGCCCTCTTCTCATCATGGATAGCTCATAACTGATCGTGCTTGTAAATAATGCTGCTTTTCCCCTAGTAACGGAATCCCTGTAAAATCCCATGTGCTCTGCTCAGCAGTGCACATTTCATCCTATGGGGTAACCCTGGCACAAAGAACATTGTACCAGATTCCCCCAGGTGTAAATGGGCACATCTCCTTTCCAGTCAGTGGAGTAACCAGTCTGATGTTGCTTACATGATGTTTGCTGACTGCAAAGAGCACAGCCTCTTAGGGATGTGTGACTAACTCAGGAATCAGAAAAACATTTCTGTTAAAATTAGCTGGTGTACTCAGTAGTATCTGGCTGAGGGGGATAAGAGCATTCCTTTCTCACTACATAAAAACTTCTTCACTGAATTCATTAATCATTCTTATCAGCATCCCTTTTGTTCCTGGGCTACAAGACTATTTGAACTAAAAGCTTCTCAAGTCCAAATCCATTCCAAGTGATGAGTATCTTCAAGGTCATAAATTAATGCAAGCAATTGCTACATTATCTACATGAAAGTCTTCAGTGGAGGAGAAGTGACCCCGAGAGAGAGAATAACATTTGTCTGACCTCTCTGCAACCCCCTAGGCAGGTAAAGATTTTATAAACTGGCAATTTTGTAGCAGATAGAGAAAAATCAGCATTTTCCTTGTTATAGAGTGTGGTGGTTGAAAACTGGACTAAAATATCTTTACTTTGCTTTTTAGCTTCCTAATGTTGGCCCACAGAGAAACCATTGTACGGAAAAACTACCTAGTGACTATTCTGATAGTGCATTTGTAATTTCCTTTATCTGTTATTATCATATACATTTTGATATTTACTGCAGCTGTTTGCTTTGTCACTTGTGGACTATTTTGAGAGAGCAATCCATTACTGAGCACATATGCCCAAGTACCAAGCTTCCAGGATATGCTGAGGTGGGATTCCTTGATGTGAGTTATGAAACAGAGGATAGATATATGTATCACTATACATACATGTATGTATGTGTACATGTGTGCTTATGCCAGGCTTACAGCTGGTGACTCTGGAGGGATGGGGTACTGGCTACTGTGAGGCAGCTACATGGTTTTACTTACATTTTAGGGGTGAAACAGGCACTTAGAATGCCCCTGGCTGAGGGTGCAAGGCAGCCACCCCTACCTCTACTGCTGGCAAAAACAGGTGGCAAGATTTCCATGGTGGCATCATGAAATCAAACCATGAAGAAAAATCAGGCTAAGTTCATCCCATGCTACAGGCTAATGGAGTACCTTCAAAGTGGTATAGGGAACTGAAATATAAGGGGTTTTATCCTCATTTAGATATTCACTGTTGTTTTACTGCAATTTATTTATTTCACTGGTATACATAGGTGTGTGTACAAACACATGTATGCATATATAAAAGCTAGATAAAGAGAACCACCTGGATTCAATACATTTCATATAATTCCTTATTAAAATAGTTTGGGAAATGAATAATTTAAATATCGGTTGGCAAAAAAAAAATATGAAAAACACAAATATTTTTACAAGTTCAAGCTTTTCCACTACCTACTGTAAAATATTAAAAACCCCACTGCAATTGCTAAAGAGTGCAGATAAGACAGAAAAGCTAAACTTTTGTACGCAATATGGTTTACATGGAGAAAGTGCATGCATGCTCCTAAGTAAAAACACTGTTAGACTTTTAGAAAGGTTAATTGAAACTTCAGACTCAAGGTCAGCTTTGAATATCCCAATGGAATGAGATACTTCTTATCAACTCCTAAATGCGGGCAAACAAATGTCAGCTACATGTATTAATTTACTTTCCAGGGATAAATTTCTGACTCACAGATCTTCCCATCCCACTGGCAAGTTCAGACGATGGTAACCAGCATGCATACTTAACATAGTTTTGCATTAATACAACACATCCTATAAGCATAGCCATACAAACTTTCTTGCCTTTGCACAGTATCATGTTACCCAGCAAATCACCTAGAGATCTGGCAAGGAAATTTGACATAATTTTCTTGAAAAAAACTAGAATAAAGTATTTCCATTCTTTTCAGGTGAGGGAATTTATTCTGCCTTGAATAAATCTTTGGGTTATTTTAAAGTTCTATTTAAATACATAAATACTTGGGTTTACTTATCCAACACTTGCCATCTCTTTGGCAGAAAAATTGCAACACTGAGACGTAGTTTTATTCTTCTAAAATATTGTTAAGTCCTATTAGTACTTGCAACATATATTCCTTACTCACCTCCCCCCACATTAAAACTGTTTCTATCAAGGTTCACAGAGGCTGCTGTTCCCACATCTAGTCCTGCTGCTCTGCCCAGTCACAGTGCCCACCAGTTTCTGCAGGATAAACAAAACAAGTCTCAGAGCTGTGTTAGGGTTGGAAACTCCGAGTCCTACACCATACCCAGGTATTTTCATAGCAAGAGGGTACATATGCATGCTCCCATGTGGGGCAATGCCAAGAAGTATTCTCTCCTAGTCCAAGGCTAAGGGAATTATCTCAGAGCAGGCTTTAATCATGGAAATCCATGGGCACAATCTCACAGGAGGTCCCAGCACAATCTGCTGTAGAAACAAAGTAAGGATTTTCCCAGGAGTGCTTTGTCCTGAGCAAACAGAAAGCTAAGGCATGTCTGGCATCCCAGGTGCCAAGGACATTTCAGCCATAGAGTTCTGGGGTTCAGGGCAGGCAGCAGACCAGTTAGTTCCCTAATTGCACAATTTAGAGTTCATTCTAGAGGAAACTTGCAGAACTTTTTGAGAAAAAAATTTATCAAGAAACACAATAACATAAGGAGATCAAACAGAAGGTCATGGTGAATCCTGGAAGCCAGTACCTATTTGCACAGGCAAATGAGCAAGCAGGAAGGTCACTGTCTGAGAATCACAGAATATACTGAGTTGGAAGGGACCCACAAGGATCACTGAGTCCAACCATCAGCCCTGCATGTGACCATCCCCAAGACTCACGCCATGTGCCCAAGAGTATCACCCAAATGCTTCTTGAACTGTCAGGCTTGGTGCTGTGACCACTTCCCTGGGGATCCTGTTCCAGTGCCCAACCACCCTCTGGGTGAAGAACCTCTTTTTAATACCCAACCTAAACCTCCCCTGATACAACTTCAGACCACTCAAAGGGAACCATCAAGTAATCTTCTTGAAAAGCAGGGAGCTCGCTCCTGTCGAGCCCTCTCTGCCAGCAAGGGGAAAGGCAGTCAGTCCCAGTCTGCATGGATGGCATCCTTGCCAGTAGAGAGATTGCTGAAGCCCAAAAGCAGAGCAGAACAGCTGGGATAAGTTTTGACCAGTTTGCATAACTTGAAAGCAGTCTGTATCTATGTTACCTGAAGTCACCTCTGTGTGTTTTTACAAAGCACATAGGTGTAGCCCAGCACGCTACCCCTTAAATTTAGCGGGATTAAACAGGTCCTAGGTGGCATCTAACACAGCCACTAGGTTTGTTCATCCCTAGGCTTTACTCCAGCAGAAACCTCAAAGCAGGTGAAACTATTTTTCCTTTTATCTAGTTCATCATACTGCAGTACCCAGAACCATCCCTGCAGAGAGCTCTAAAGAACCTATTCTCCAAAATTATTTTACACATTGCATAAACTTATTTTCTGAACCATCTTTAAGCACTGTGACTAATTGGGATATACACTTTCTTATCAACAACACAACTCACTTTACAGCTACTCAACAACCATGTTCCTTGTGAGGTAAGAAGTGTTACAATCAGGAACTATTTTACAACCCAGTGTGGTGAGGCAATGGGACAAACCTACAAGGTGAGTAGAAGCTGCCTCAGTAGCCCATGGAGCCAAGTGTCTGTCAGGGCACACCTGATACACTGAAAGCTGAGAGATGCAAAGCACTCCGCAAAGTCATAGTGAATTTGAGAAAGCTGAACACAGTCACAAGTCCTGCACAGTTCTCCATCCTCCCCTTCGGTTAACCCCGTAACATGCCTCATCCTTGAAATAAAGCAGAGATTGCTACTCAGCCCTACTTCCCTACTGGGAAGGTCATTTGGGGTAAGATACCCAAGTTCACCATTGCTGCCCTGAGCCTAACTTCTTCACTGAAATGACATGAAGGAGCAGGAGCTCATTGTTTTTAGAAGATGAAGCAGCAGAGGAAGTTTAAGTAATAAGGTGCTTTTGATATGTTTTTTTCCTTCTTCCTACTCTACATACAGTAACCTCAAACCTGAAGGAGGGTCCTAACTGAAGTGCTCTTACCCAGGAATTGCCAATTCCCCAGGTAAAGGTAGAGAAAGCATGAAGTGAAACAACTAGTTCATTAGGACATGATAAAAGGAAGCTGGTAGAACCTCCAAAGCACATGTGTAAATCAACAATCTGAGAATACTTCATGCAAGATCCTAAAAATGAATCTGAAAAGAAAATCTTTTAATCCTTCACTTTTCCTTAACTTCTTATAAGGAGTTTAGTGGTTGGAAGAGATGAAGAAAGAATTTTTTTGCACCAGATTTTGCTGTAGGCCAGGTCAGAGACGAGGGGAAATGTCCCATCTCAGTGCATGAGCAGGGAAGCACATGTTCTTCCCCTCTCATGGGCCAAGCAGCATAAAAAGGGAGGAAACGACAGTGCTGGGGCTAAGTCTCCAGCTCAGTAGCAGTCTGGACATGTTGATCTCCATCTTTTTTCCCTGAGAGCTATTTTTAAACTAATCTCTAAGTAGCTTCTCTTTTCTTTGATACTTAATTAGTTCCAATTAAAATAGACTACATTTAAGTAGTATACATTGACGTTTGATGAGCAACACTGAAAATACAGTAAATAATAAAAAAAATTGCACTTACACTGAAATATATGTGCCCTTTTTATCTCCTTAAGACTTCCAAAGGGATTTGGGTTATGAATCACAAACATTCCCCTCAGCATTAGGGTTTTATGAGTCAGAAAGATAGTCATCATTAATCACTTCTCTAGCATTTTTAACAAGGTGGTTCCTGCTTGTTGCATGTTTTCATTCACATCATTCATTTACATAGCATAAAAGGTGTGCCTAGCTCTTTAGAGACAACTAAGACAAAAATCTTTGCTTTGTAGTGTTTACGGCTATTGTAAGATCACACAGAACAAGAAAAAAGATTCCCTTTGTGAATGAAAAAAAAAAAAGAAATCGTAACTATGGCAAAACATTTTTTTCATGCTGTGAGATACGTTTGCATTTCTGTATTTCCGTATCATTTTTATATAGTTCCTACCTTTACTACTCACCATTTTAAGCAGGAAGCTATTTACACACTTCACTTAAGACTTCAATATTACTGTAACCATGAAAGTGTTTTATGCTCTCCTCCCTCTCAAAGGAACACAAATCACTGTTTCAGTGTTAGACTGTTTTGGGGGTGGGGGAAGGCAGTTCTCCACCGAACACTTAAACTACTTGCATCAGCATGTCTTTTAAGAAGCGGTAATGGAGATGCCAAAGTTACTGTAACCTGACTGGCTACTTAAAAGAAAAAAATACCTGGAAATGAAATACATTTTCCACTCTTAAAAAAAAGAAAGATAAGATACCTATTCCATGACTGCCACTTAGTTCAGTAGATTTAAGCAAAGAATAAGGAAGGTTTCATTTGTTTTTCCTATCACAGTTTATCAGTCATCTTCTTATCCTCCTCTGTACACTGAAGAAACCCCTCATAATATAACTACTTCTGCACTCCATGAAAAAACTGTATATGCTCACATGTTTTTTCAGGACTTCACTCATGCTTTCCTCCGAGTATCACAGCTGTTATTTTGGACTTCAGTGCCACAGATGAATGAATCAGCCCACAAGAGAGACCAGAGTTATGAAACAACTGTGAAAACAATGCAATTAAGGACACAGTTTCAGCAGTACTCTGTCACAAGCTGTTTATTAGAACTTCACTTTGACAATAAATAAGGTATTTCCCAAGCAATCAAAATGTAATTATTTAGAAAGTTAAACAATGCAAGTTTTCACAATGCAATTTTTTATATATACATAATTTACTGTATTTTAAACACCAGTTCATTGGGAGCTGTACAACAGTAGGATGTCTATTTTTTAAATTCACACAGCAGCAGACTACCAAGACATGTCTTTCACCTGGAAGCTGTGTGTGTAAAAATAATCGCAAACCATATCGGCTTCAGGTTGGATAGCCCAACTGTTAAGAACAAATCCCTCTGTCTGTTGGACCAGCTGCTGAATTCCAATTTGGATGCATGGCTTACCCAGGAGAAATAGTGGCTTTTTAGAGTTACAGTTTTAAGGGACGAGTAAGCTGCTCAATTCCAACAGTATGATGTAACCATTTGTAGTTTATGGTGCTACTGCACAACCTGTTCTGCTCTCAAGATTAGTGGCACAGGGCAAACTTCTGTAAAGAATGATCATTTTCATTGTTGTCTATCTCTAATAGTAAGTACAAACTTTGCACTTAAACGTACTGTTAACTATGAAAACATCTTTCAGTTTTGGTCACATGAATTAGCATTTCTTCACTTAAATACTCAAGACATTTAATATGCCTCAATAATACTTTTAAGAGTTTGACATTCAAAATTAACTTCAAAAGAATGTTCCTGTTAAATAAAGCACCAAAATTTCCCCATGTGTTTATTCCTTAAAGTCTGTGAAATACTAGCTTTTTTTTACACATTAGTTCTTTTAAGCATTGTAATTTTAAAATAAAATTTAATTCTTATGGTTTGATCAAAGCCATGTTTCCAAAGTAAGCTTTACATAATCTGTGCAACATCCCATTTTCTTTAAGTGCAGAGGTACAGGTCTCAAAGTTATGCAGCTGCAATCGAGTTATCATCTGCTTGACGACCCTGAGGCTTTAAGAAAATAAAGACAGAGAATTAAAAAAAACCCAAACCACCTAAACAACTCCCCCCCCAAAAAAAAAAAAAACCAAACCCAACCACCAAACAGAAAAGGCTAAGGCTACTAGGAAAATAACTTTGCAATACACTGTGTTATCAATGTAGCTCCGGTACATAAGAGTAGCATTAAGCTTATCCTGACTTCTAGACGTTTCCAATAGCAGCACAGACACAGGAGGACATCCCACTGAAATTTCAGTTTGGCCCAGTGAGCACTTGGTAGAGGCCTCAGCTCCTGAACTGCCCTGTTAAATGCCTTCTCCATATACATCTGGACAGCTCAGCACAAGGCCCAGCTGATCAGAGTTCTGAGCTTTACTGCAGTACAGAAAGCTGAAAATTGACAATGCATAAAACAGGAATGAAACTGACAGTTTCTTGGAGGAATTTTAAGCAACATCACTAGAGATGGGAGAGAGCAAGGAGGAAGTTTTAAAGAAGAAAAGGCATCCTTACAATAAGGTTTTCTGAGGTCTTGACAACTCCAAAGCAAAAATCACAGAATTCTGAAGCCTGAGAGAGTCCACAGGAGTGTTCTGAACACCACACTTTTAAGGGTAAATGCCTTTTCTATTTACTAAAGGGGACCCCTTGACAACCAATCTGGAAGAGCCACTGATGGACAGCATATGCAAAAACTAAGTTCTGCCTATCTGTTTTGGTTAAAACAAAATTGAAAGAATGCCAGGCCCGTTTCCTAGAAACATGATTAAAGATGTCTGGACGAGTCCATCTCAAATCATACAAACAAACTCTTCAGGCTCCTTCGTTGTTAAGAGTCTGAATAAAAAGTGAACAAAATATTCTGGAGACAGCAGCAGTGGAATGAGGAAGCATTGTTTTAGGTAACTGGATTTAAATGATTCTTAAAAAGTCAAAAGACCACCATGATCTGTTTTTCATGGCACGACTGAACTGTCTTCAGAGTTGTATCACTTATGAAAAAATCTAGACCGAGTGATTCACTGACAGAATGTGTTTTTAGAAGTTATTTAGGGAGGTGTGGGATGCTGCAGTATCTCTGAACCTAGTCATATGGGTTGCTCAAACACTTCTTTTTTCAGAAGTGCTACAAATTATGGTATTAAAAGTATTTCATTATATTTAGCTCACTCCATTATGCTCAACATAGAGGCAACTTTAAAACTCATTTAACAGGGTAAGACATGGAACAAAACAACAGGGACAGGACAAGCACATTCAGCTCGTTCACCTAGTGGTAACCAAATATGTATTGCACCGAAACAGATTTCCTAAAGATTTTGGTTGACAACATCAAGGCACAACACCAGATTTTTCAAAGCAAATAACTCTGTTACAAGGTGGCTGTTTTAGTCAGCCTAGAAACACTCAGCTTGAACAGAGCTGGAGTGGTTGTCCCCAAAACCTGAGGAGCCCCAAGGAGAGCCTTTAAACACAAGTCACTTCCCACAGCCTTACCTTTACAAAAATGTGTGTCGGGATGAACCGTCTGAGCAACTGATTGGTGAAGTTTGGGAATCGCATCAAGTTAACATGAAGAGAAGGTAACTGCTGATATCCAGCCATCAGGGGATAGAAGTTATATAACATTTCCTGCTGTGTGCCAGGAAGGATTCTTAATCGGATCTTAAAAAAAAAAAAAAAGAAAGCCACAAACATAGGTGTTCTGCATCCAAAAGCAGTCCTCTGGTTACTTTCTACTTATGCAATGGTTGCTTTCTGAAGCTGGACAGAATGTAAATAATTGCCTATTCTAATTTAAACTATTGCTTCTACACTGAAACACCACGTTACCCGTAAACAACATGACAAACAGCTCCTAGTCAGGCTTCCATTTAGCCCTTTTTCAAAAGAACTCTGCATTCCCGTATTCTTCCAGACAGAAATTGCCATACTTTAAACATCTAAAACACAATGAGTTTGTCCTCTCTGCACATCAGCGGAAGTCTAATCAATTTATTCTTCACTACCAGATAAGCCAGCAGGATCAGTAGACATGACAGTTTGTACCTGTTTAAGGCCAGAGAACATGAAGGCATCACTGGGTTCCACGGACACCTCCACATCCTGGACTAAGTTGGTCTTATTTTGCAGGTGATACCTGACAGGTAAGGATTCTCGGACTCGACCGAATGATGGCAGATCTTTGGAAAGAAACTAAGGAATCTCAAATACAAAGTGCATTTCAAGTTCCATTAAAAAAAAAAAGTCTATTGCAAAAAGCAATGAAAAGTTTGAAGAAAAAAGATACAATAACTAGGCATCTAAAGCATTTCTGACAAGTTTTTTAGAAACAGATTGAAGAACAGAACACAACCTCATTACGATTTTCAAGTAACACTTCTTCCACATCTAGTTACAAACCTCCTAACTGCTAACACTGCCCAAGAATAATAACTAGGAAGTCACTTTGGCTGCTGCTGCGTATTTTCAGCTTACCAAAATCTAATCAGATACTGTCAGGAAGCTCCTTTAAAATATAACAGGATAGGATGGTTATTAAAATATAACAGGAAGAATCTCAGTAAAAATGAAACCAAACCAAGGAAAGCATCAGAATTATGTGTGTTCAGCAAGCATTTCGGTCCCCCCCTGTTCTTGTGCAGGTGAAATGCTAGAAGACAAACAGTTCACCTGCCCACAAGCATCTTCAACTCTCTAGGCTATTACTTTCCTGGGATGCAGACAGGGTGCGTGTGGATGGAACAACTGTCGCCATAGGCATCTAGAGAAACCTACTGGGAAGGCAGCAGCAGAGGTAAGTCCAGCCTCTGTGCTGCCATGTAATACAGGTCAATCCATTGACAGCTTTTAGGAGAAAACATTCACGTAACTAGCTTCCTGCTCTTCCTTTCAAGGGGGAAAAGAAGGGCAAGGCTTGAGGCGGTCTAAGTGATAATATGGTTTATTTCACTAGCCCCACAATATCCAGCACCAGTTTTCCATCTTTTCCTACAGTCAGTGCAAGCTCTGGGTCCTGTAAAAAATTTTGGCAGTCCTAAAAATTCTAACTAGGACATATATGTTGCCAAATTAATATTACCTGCATTAACGTGGAGGGGAATGCTCTCTACAATCACATGTGGTAGAGTGATGACTGTGCTAACTACAGGTACACTTTCCACAGGTGAACTTCTGCAGGAAAAAGTCAAATGCAGACCATGTTGAATATTATACAGCATAAAGTATCAAAGTAAGTACACCAAAAGAACATCATTATATGTGACTAAATTAATATTTTAGTAGCTTCAAATAAATTAGTAGTTTCAGTGGTGGAAAAAAAAAAACAGAAATACACAAGTATTTCATGATTGGAGAAGACAGGGAGTAGAAGGTGACAAAACAGCTTTGTAATTGATCTAAGATCTTCCATGAAGCTTTCTTCTTTGTAATGCTAAAACCATAATCCTATATTTACCTCTTAAGTGAAATATGGATTTATCAAAAGTCTAACTAACTAAGCAGTAATTAGTAAGGTCCAAAACTTTTTTTTTTTGCTTTTTTGCACTTCCCCCACTGCCATCCAAAAGAAAAACCAAACCAACAACTCACTATCATTCCTAAGAACAAATTAGCTTACTTCCTCTCCCCATCAGGGCCAAGAGATGCTTACCTCTTCCAGGAAATTATATAACATCCAGTTGCCACTCCAGTAGCATTAGTAACTGGAGGACAGCGAAGGCAGAAGCACTCACTGGCACTCTCACCTGTCTGTAAAACAACTATCAGCAAGATTTTGTTTAAAATCAAAGCATAATTTTTGCAGAAGCCACCAAACCTAAAAATCCAATATGACACAAGCATTCAGCCAGAAAGGCCTTTGAAGTGCTCTGCAAACAATACCTACCTAATGTATAAATTCAATAGATTGCAAAGTATTTCAACACATGAAAGAGTGACATAACAAGCATATGACAGTTTACTTTCTGATCAGCATTATGAGGTCTTTTATGTACACACAGAATGAGTCATTTGAAATTTAGAGTTCATAAACACACACAAAAAGCAAAATCATGCCAATTCAAATTCTACACTTCTCCTACAGCAGATTCCAAGACATCAGCATAAGATGTCTCTGATGCTTGGATGATGAACATGGATACATCCCCTCTCCCACCCAAACGGACAAGAGGTGGGGAAGAGAAGGAACACAAAAAAAAAAATCTACTGGCTTTGAGTTTTCTTTTTTTTTTTTCCAATCAAATGAACTAAAAAAAAAGTACCTTTTCATTGAAAGAGTGATTTTTAAAAAGTACTAACAAAATAGGTTTTAGTCTTGCAAAATTAATCATTAATCTTAAAAAAAAAAGCAAAAAACAACCAAAAGATGGACAGTTGTTGTTGGTGCCTGTGAGGTTCATATGTCCTGGCACTTTGCTCTTTAGAAGCAACCAATCAAGCCATGAAGCACAAGGTGCCAGAGCTGAAGAAGAAATATCATAGTTTGAAGAGTGAAGGATGTAGGAAATAATTGCTTTTGGCCAGGCAACCCTTGAATCTACAGAGGAACTAGAGTATTGCAAGTCCTTGACTGCATGGGTGGACAGTTGCCCCACAATCAGGCAACCACCCAGACGACCTCATTTGATCCGAAGTTTTGATAGAACACACATTTTCACATCTCTGACCCCGCAAATGCAAAGAATATTTGTTGGAAGATTTTGGATTGGCTCTATGGTTAAGTGTTTAATTTATTTAACTTCAACATACTGTAGTTTTAATGGGTAAAAGCAGCAAGATTTTTTTTTTTAAATTTAAGTAATAAGTTAGTAAATTGTGGCAATATTAAAAAAAAAAGATGCTTACTACTAATTATTCTTCATAACCTATACTTTCTAGCTTCACATTTTTCAGTTTTGTGACTGCAATCATAAACATTGATCACTGGTCTTTGGATGTTACCTCTATCACATGGTAAAGTGTTCTCATTCCAGAAAGTATACATAGCCCATAAAAACTGGAATCATCGAGTATCTTTCCATATGGATATCTAAGAAGTTGCATTTCAGAAATACTTTTGGGTACTTTCCTTTAGATCTGTTACATTTAGAATTTTGTTTACCATCCATCGTTCAAGTCTATTTACTTGATCTAGTGAAGCAGAACTACATTTTGAAGCATACTGCTGTCCAAGTTGCATTCTGGCAATGAGAGTTAAGCAGTTTTCTTCTATTCACAGTTTGATAAACAAACATTTAAAATGTCCCCTTTTATTACTCCCAATTTATGCAAAAAGTATCCTCCTGATAGGAGAGCATACTCTAAGAAAAACTTACCATTCTCCACATAAGATTCCAGTTGATCTACCGGGGTCATGGAAGCTGACAGCTGTAGCTGGGTAGTTACAATAGTGAGAGGCCAAGGAGAGGCACTCAGGATGTCCGTCATCAGTAAAAATGGTATATCTGCAAATACTCTGTCCAAGTGCTCCAACTGTCAAAGACAGACACAAGCTCTGACTATTTCTGACCAAATAGGGTGCAACTACCCAAAGTAGTGTGATTCCAAAACATCAACAACTTTTCAAACACATACCTTTGTGGAAACAAATTTGACAGCAACATCAAAGGGAAATACTGTGTCTATGGTTACAGTTTCATCCTGTATAGGTAACAAAAGGGGTAGAAAGAAGAGTTTCAGACCTGGCTGTTGATGACAGAGATTACTAATGTAAAATTGCTTTTTATCATCATTTTAACCAACTCCTGCCCAGGGAAAAATATATCTTTGAAGATATTTAGGAATAAATATAGAAAAGTTCTGCTTATAGTTATGGAATGGCTTCCCTAGAAAAGGCTACCATTATGCTGATTATACCAAATGCTGATTTAGCATTTTTTCTATCTACAAGGAAGTTTTTAAGACACTTGAAATTACAGCTTTTACAATATTTCTTGCACTTCATGAATGTATCTCCAGCAATTGGTGCATCTTTAAAACCTACCCGGTGACACTTGCACAGGATTTCTTTCCCCTCGACAACAGTGTTGATTAAGTACGAAATGTAAAACAGAAACATTCTTGCACCAACAGTTCCACAACGAATGTATATTGGTTTTTCCAGCTGCAAAATAAAGGAGGCTCTGTGAGTCAAGCTATACCTGAATTACATTAATTAGGCCTAGAGCTGTTCAAAATGTATTAATCATCTTACTTGGTCCAAGAGGGCAATAGTAGAATGGGTATTATTTTGACCATAAGAAATCTCCTTCGATCTTAATCATGCAATGAGTTTTAATCAGAGTAGCACAGCTCCAGCTGCTTTGCTACTGATGCTCATCTGTTACTTAACAGTACAGGGAAAGAACCATAACTGTGTAATATGTGATATACCTGACTTCTAATTTACTGGTCACAACTTCAGTTTAGTGCAAAACCTTCACATTTGATCCTCTACTATGTTGAATCACACTTGCTGACTATTATCTACCATCCATTAGGCAGTGCATTTAATTAACAGTTGAGATTAGTCTCCTTATTTCTTATCTCCCTGCTGTATCATCAATCCCAGAACATACCTTATTCCTAAATTTAGTCCAAAAGGGTATCTAGTTAAAGAAATACTAAACTACACGTAAACAGTAGGTTAAATATGCCATAAGTATTTAATTTATCAGTTCATACATCTGAAAGTAAACTTCAGTCCTTCTGTGAGAGTTTATTAGTTGGTTCCTATTTTCTCAAGTGTGAAACAGGAGTAAGGTTTTAAGCCTTCACCTTTTCCCCTGGTTGCAAGTCTCCTACAGGGATATCAGGAAGCAGTGCAGGAAAAGACTCATCACATGCATCTGTTCCATGAAGAGTCACCTGAGTTTTCTGAGTCAGGTTAGCATCTTGCCCTAGGATTAAAAACTGTCTTCATATCCACACAGGCTTACATCACTAAAGCATGAGAACAATAACTAAAAATAATGCAATATTAATCTCACAAAAGCAATGCATAAGGAATTAACACTGTTCATTTAGTTGGGGGAATCTTTCAAAAGTACCAGCAGAGGGTAGATTTGACACCACCTTAAGTTTTTTAAGTTGAAGGATTCACATCTGTGCAAGTTTGTTTCAGCTATTTAGGCCAGGAAAAAAGTATCTCAAAAATCAGAAATCATATCTAGATGTTCCCTGCCATATATGTAACACAACATGATTATGTGATCCAAGTTTTCTTGATACTCTATAAAGAAGTAAAAACGAAGTTTCACTGTTCCGTGATTCTTTTGTTTTCAAGAGCGTGGTTTAATAATTTCACATATTTTTAAAACTGTTCTTCCAAATTGGTATTGAAAATACATAAAAACAAAGGTATAGATGTTAAATGACACCATTCTTCAGCCAGAGCTTAACTAGAATAATAACATTCCTGCAATTATGTGGGATAATTTTCAAAGCAAAACAATCCATATCTTGCCAGAGTTGCAACTGTGGAAAATACATCACCTTCCCTATAAATGAAATGTCACATTTCAACTGTTCTTTTAATGCAACCACCAAGCCCACACTGACCTTGCATATCACGTTAAAGGAAAAAACCCAAGAAAAACAAAGACCATCTATTAAATGCTGCTTCAGGAGCCAAGCCCAAACATCCAATTAAACAAGTTTTGAGAACACCCCACTGACTTCAATGAACCACACAACTGCATAGGATACGTGGTTCTGTTTCAGAACACACAGACCACAGGGCATGCTATATGTTAGTGGCTCAAAAATATTTTTGCCTTTTAGGATAATTGCTACTAACAGGAGTACTGAGAGTAACATTTGGGCTTGACATATTGAAAACTATCAGAAGTATCTACATACAGCTAACTAGGGCTTACACATACAATATTTGCATTTTTAACTTTTCATACAAAAAAATACTGCCTCAGTTCTCCACTGTTCCCCAAATTTGAAGTGGTTTAAAAACCAAACCATTGTAGTCCAGAGCAGGGGAAAAAAAGCACAGGGTGGGTGTAGCAGAAAACTCACAAAGACTATACTTAGAAAAGTAAATACATTTATCTAGCGCTGTCTAATGCTTTCATTTCAGCAAGAAAAAGATCTCGCTTTGGGGGAAAGAAAAAGTTATGAGCAAATTAAATAAAAAGCTAGAAAGGAATACAAAAGCTACCATGTTTTCTTTCAAGCTGGTAAAAACTTATATTCTGAAAATACCCATGTAAACACCACAGACAAGCCATGATTAAAATAGTCATAACTGAGTGAGTCTGTTAGCTCTTGTTCTTACCACTGGTATTTCATCATTCCCAACTTTTGCTTTGGTTTGGCTCTTAATTACTGCAGGAAAGCCATTTACTATATTTCTCTGCATTGCATCAAGAACAAGGAGTCAATTATGAGATTGCTGGATTAAAAGAAAATAACCCCAAATACCTGGCTTTAAACCTGCTGTAAGCTTAACGTCTTTGGCCACTGTCTCCTCATGTGACTGGACTGTCACAATCAAACAATACATCTCATTAGTCAGGGCAGGAGGTTCATGACGGAGCTGAACAGAAATGTTCGGGACTCTGGAAATAATCCTTTAAGAGAAGAGACTCAGTTACTGTATGTTTCTTAAATAACACGTTTTAAGCCTAGTTTAAAGGAGACTAAACCAGCCTAACGTTTAAGAGAGTTCTGACAACTGGTGGCCTATTAAATTAAGAGATGTGAGGCTCCTGAAAAGCAATATGATGCGAAAAACTCGATAAAAACACTTTGGAACCTCAGTAATAAGCATTAATGGTTCAGATGTTCTGTCAGAAAAGAGAAAAGCACTCACATCAACTGCAATCACATTTAATTATTTTTATTACTAATAATAGCTTTTTTTAGGGATATATAATGCATTTTTTTAGGGATTCTTTGTGTGATGGCTTTCATAAGAGAGCAATAACACCTCCCGGTTTGCATAAAAATCTGGGAAAAATCTGCCTAGCATAGCTAGGTGAAGGTGAGAATTAAAGTGTTCTTAGTAGACTCAGAGGTCATTGCAAGCTTTTTCTGTGCTCCCAGCTATCTGGAGCCTCAAGAGTCCTGAAGAATTGGATAGTAACTATCTTATCCCCAGTTAAGCAAAGACATATTAAAAAGCTTGTATTGAAGAAGTCCAAACAAGCCTTTTATATCTTCCTGAACAGTGTGATCAGGACTTCACAGGAGACTCACAATGATACATTATTTATATATACATTTTCAAGTTTTTACTCACATAGTGCTTGCCTGAATAGTCAAACTGTCCCAGTGCACTTCATTGTCTGGAAGCTTAGGTCTTCGCTTGAAGGAACGTGCTGCCTGCAATGCTTCCTGAGAGGAGGCAGCATCTCCCCCTCCTCCTCGCCAGTTCAGGATCACACATCGGCCAGATTCACTTCCCAGGATCAAATCCACAGAAGTGATCTGATAGATACAAATATAAACATGTACTGGTAACTTTGTCTTCTGATCGCCTACCTTAAGAATATAACTTTTCGACGTATACTGGCACAATAAGTACATGTATCATCAAAAAGCTTCTGGCAGCTTTGCAGACTGAGCACCTCACCACCACAGGATTTCATTTAATGAAACAGTGGTGGGAAAAGTATCCATGCTCATGTGTGTGCAGTGTAGCAGGCTGCAGTTTCCTACCCTCCCCCACAGTGCTATACCACCTCTCATGTTTTGGGTTTTTTTAACATACTGCACATATCTAAATAATAATAATAAAAATAACAACTTAAAAACATCAAAAAATCTTGGAGCAATACTTAAGTTTTTGTAATTTTTTGTTTTGTTTTGGCATTGTCAAGAGTTTTACTCTCAGTTTTGATGCTCAGTTTCAAGAATTCAAACATTTGGAACAGCAGTGACTTAACTGGTGCCAGACCAGAGGCACACTGTAGTCTGAGTTCATTGTATGTAACAGTAAGAGAGCTGCAACACAAATTGACAAACCTCAATCTTCTTTCCTACATCTTCAGTTTTTGCAACAAATTTGAAGGAGAACTTTCTCGTTTTGCTAGGCACTAAGCACATTGTTCCTTGTGATGACTGTTCTAGAACATCACTTTTTTGATAGGCTTCTTCTACTACACAGTACTGGTTGTAATCCTACAATGGGGGAGGTGGGGAAAAAGGTGATAAATTCAGACTGAAGACATCTTTAGAGAGTAATGGCAGAATGGCAAATATTAAGGCATTGTGTAACTCAATCAAACTATATGGGTTCTTCCTACCTTACACATTACCAAAGTTAGACTTGGCAAGTAATTACAATGCAATTCTTTTACACAAGATATCCATTATACTAATGCAGCTCCATGCTTTACAAGAAAAAGGACACCAAAATGATCCTTCTAAAACTACAGAGAGCTTTATAGAAAAAAAAAAAAAGATATGATAGATGAACTAATCAAACTGCATTTTGGAGCTTTATCCCAGTATATACTTGTCAAAAGTGATAGATAATAGAAAAGAAACCACAAAAACATCTTTCAGCTTAAGTATTAACATAATTTTTGCAAAAAAGCTTTTAACTTTTTTATGTTTAAAAACACTAATAGATATTATTCCATGCTTATCATAAGCATCCATCACTAGCTCAGAGATATAAAGAACATAGTTACCTGATTATTGAAACTGATGCAAAGCTTAGAAAACCTGATAGGATGAGGACAATCAGCTCTCAAGTATACATCAAACTGCACAGGAACATCAACATGAAAACTAGGAGCAAGAAATTTTGCTTTGCACTGGACTGGAATTGAAAAAAAAAAAAAGTAGGTGTTAAATATAAACTACAACATTACATTCCAGAAGCACACTCTTGAAATAATTGTGGTAGGGATTTTTCTGAGTATACTCATACAACTTTGGTTTGTAAGTGGGACAAATTTGGCTACTAACACTGTCATAGAAAGCCACTTTGGCCAAAACCTTTACAGAGGAGAAGAGATGCAGATGCCCAGCAGAAAAGATAGTCCTGTATACTTGCATGCAATTTTTTTGTAATGGTCACTCATTCCCCCTTACTATGGAAAGTATTACTTAGCACACGTTTTGCTCTCTTTCCTCAGAATCCTACTTCAAAGCACACCAGAGTGGTGGAAATCTTCCAAAAAGCAGAAATTCTTCTTTAGTCATCCATATCAGGGATAACAGATCACTGAATTCTCTCATTATTTCTCATCCTGCTGATTTAGACAAACACAGCAATGCTGGAACATTGTTCCTCACTTTAAGACACACTTCATATTTTTTCTCTATTTAGTTATTTTCAAGGTATAACTACATCAAAATTTATAATTTGGCATTAATTTGC